>JBBGZY010001219.1:2685000-3285000 GCA_037952925.1 Lithobates clamitans | reverse complement strand
AGGGGGGGCACAGGGGAGCCCTAATCTGGTTAAGGAGAACAAAAAAAAGAAACTTCAGCTAGCTCTAAGCTATAAACCGGGGGGTGTAATAGGTGTGTGAGAAAAAAAAACACACTCTCAGGTCTCATCCGAGACTTGCCAATGTGGTGAACTGGGGGTGAACGTTGAGGCACATTGGGGAACTATAACCTGGGAAATGTCCAGGGCTGGTTCAAACTCTGTGTCTAAATGACAAGTTGTTGTAGTGATCCGGCATTGTAGAAAGTAAAGTTCAACTGCTTTTGTGCTTGGCAGATCTGCGGGGAGAGTCTGTGTTCCGAGGACGGTTAGGGGGAGGGACTTTCTGCCAGACTTTGGGCGGCGTAGGTGGTGTAGACACTAAGTCCCAGTCAGGTAGTTGGGGGGTTTGTATTCCCAGGATATCGCAGAATGCAAGTAGATCCTCTGGGTATCGTAGCACGGCGGACTTTCCCTGGTGTTTTACAATGAGGCTGAAGGGAAATCCCCATCTGTAGGGAATGGATTACAGTTGCAGTGTGCGCAGTAAGGGTTGGAGAAGCCTGCGTTTTTGCAGAGTGATCCAGGAAAGATCAGAGAACAGTTGTATTTGGGCACCGTCAAATGTCACTTTGCGTGCTAGGTGGGCTTGTCACATAATTTCTTCCTTGAGAGGGTAGGAGCTAAACCTGCAGATGATATCTCTCGGCTTAGAGGTGGCTCCCTTGGGGCGCAAGGCTCAGTGGGCTCTGTCCATCTCTATATGTTTTGCAGGAGGTTTCGCCTAGGAGATTGTTGAATATGGCCTGCAGCGTGTCTTCGGAGCCCTCTAGTTCTGGTACACCTCTTACTCAGATGTTGTTTCTGCGTCCTCTATTATCGAGGTCTTCTACGTGTCGCTGCATGTCTCTGAGCAGGGATCTATGGTCTGCTCCCTGAAGTTGGGTCCTGTGCACTGCCAGTTTTGTTTCCTGAATTTCTTCTTCGGCATTTCTACTCTGTCTGCAAGGTGTTTGAGGCCTGATTGGAGGGCCTGGATTTCTGAGCAATAGGTAGATTTCACATTCTCTATCAGTTGCCTAAAGTCCTCTTTTGTCGGCATGGCTTGCAGGTAGGCGTGCCACTGGGGGGGGTAGAGGTGGCATTTGAGTAGGCCCATGATATTGGGAGGGGGGTGATGGCGGGCATGGTGGGAGTTGGTGGGGGCTCATTGTAGCCATTTCAGAGGCCATGTGTTTCAGTGCTGGTGGGTCCCCTGGTTCTGACCAGTTTGCTGTCTGGGCTGGCTGGGGGGGCCGTACACTGTGTGCCCCTGGTAGAAGGATCGGGCCTTTTGAGCATATGTGACCCTTTGGGATGGCTGGGTTCTGAATGTACTTGGGTCCCTTGAGCGGGACAGTCTCTGTGCTTTAGGGGGCAGAGAGGTGGCAGCTGAGACCCAGGATGCTGCATGTATCCCCACAGGCTCTTGAGGTGTCTGGCTGGTGGGATATGCAGGGCCCGGTAGAGCAGGAAAGTCCAGCGAAAAAACTGGGTCTGTCCCATGAACGCAGGGATCTGAGGCTGTCCTCAGCAGCCTCGGAAACGCTTCTGAACATTGCGTGTAGTGCTGGAGGGGGGGGGGGGGGGTCAGACATGGCGGTCTGGAGCCCTCGTGGCAGGGCCTCTGGGTAGGTGGGGAGGTTTGGGGGACTCACCGCTCTGGTGTATGAGGTGGATTCTATGGAGCCTGTAGCTGCCGGCTGGGGACCTGTTTAGGTCCGGTGTGCGGAGTGATCCGAGGGGGAGAGCTGCGTGGGAGCTCCTAGAGCGGGCTGCATTGGCGTCTGGCGCCATCTTGTCCGCCCCGCCTGGTGTCAGGTCGGGCGGGCAGAAATTAGTTTGGAGGTCCATGGAGGAGCCCGGAAGAGGCTGCGATGTGCCCCGGGCTTTAGACGAGAGGGTGGTCCTCGATCTGACCATGTAGGTGTGGTGGATCATTCCCAAATTGTACTATTTGTGCTGCGGGCTGATAGAGCTGGTGAATCAGGCACCCATCTAGGTCGGCTTCCGGTCACGCCCCCTGTTTTCTTTTTTTAATGCACAATAAAAAAATTGTGGAGTTCAATACTTGGCTATGTGTTTTACTTCAAATGACAGTTTGGGAGTAGACAGTTACATTTAAAAAAAATACAATGTAAAATTGACAAGGGACAACAAAATAGTTGTATATTTGATCTTAAAAACTACGGGATAATGGTCTTTTGGTAACTTGCTCAAAAAAAAAATTTAAAAAAGCATAATAATAATATTCTTGATATCACTAGAAAAAAAAAGCCTTTGAAAATTTGTTTGCAATAACTCCATCAGTATCACCAGCAAAGCAGCTTCATTATTATCCCATTAAAGAAGAAGAGAATGTGAGCTGCATTTCAAGATTTCATAATTTGCCGCGTCACGAATATGATATCTCCATTACGAACGCTAGTTTACAAGACCGACTGCTTCTGGCTCGTCCTTGCTTCTGAACATGCGTGTTTGTACTTTGGACTTTTGTCCGACGGACTTGTGTACACACGATAGGAAAATCCGACAACAGACATTTGTCCGCAGAAATTTTTAAAACCTGCGGAAAATCCGACAACAATTGTCCGATGGAGCATACACATGGACAGATTTTTTGCCAACAGCCTGTGTCAACACACATTTCCCGTCTGAAAATCCAATTGTGTGTACGAGGCTTAATTGAACAAGCTGAAGTTAGAAACTAATTGGTCAATATGCACAGCTGCACCAGATTCAGTGTGCACCAGTTTTAGTAAATTTCCCCCAATGTGTCCCTCATACTGAAAAGATTAGAGATCCCTGCTCTATACCAATCGATTCAAAATTGATGTGTTTGCAGTCAACGTTAGGGATAAATTACATGGGCCATTCTCATTTGAAATACCCAAGCTGCCAAAAAATGCAGTTAATTGCAGAATCCCCTGCCCATGAATAAGGGTCAAATAGATGGATGCTATGGTGCAACCTACATGACAGCATAACAGAGTATAGCTGTGATTAATTGTCCACAACTGTGGCATTATGCAGTCTTCCATGCTTACTGTTGGGAATGAGGTGACTAACAGTTTTTGGCATGCAGGTAAGTTGACTAAAAATTGTACAGATTAGGCTTAAATTCTCAATAAGGACCAGTTTGGCAATTAATGTTCTAATGTGTATGAAGTCTTTCTCTGTGGTATTGCCGTTCTGTGTTGCCTAAATACGGCATTGTAACTTCAGAATTCTGTCCACAGGTCTAACTATAGAATCTCTGAATCTGTGGTTGTCCATGTAATCGATGAGTGTGACAATGAGGGTTCTGTAAGGAGTTTATATTTCTGGGGTAACTGTTACTGAAGTAGAAATAGGATGTAGGGTGCAGCGGCTGGAGAAGGAGGAGGAAGGGGGCCTTTGAAGTTGGTACTCTCTTTGTGAGTACATATCACCCTTTCACACCCAGGCTGGGATATTATACTCCTTAAAATGAGTTCAATGAACCTGGAAATCGGAATTGATCTGTGTCAGAGGCCCCCACAGCTCTTAGGTTGCCCTGGGTTTCAAAGGAAGAAAGCTGCCTTTTCACCAGTTTCCAAGACAACCCCCGACAGCCAAGCATCTGAGAACAATTTGGCTGAGGTGAGGACCGGACTGAAAATTGGTGGGAATGGAGAAAAAAAGAGACACCCTTTACTCTCCCTGTGGAAAGCTTTATAACCGAGTTTATTGCTTGCTGTGTTAAAAATGAGGTGTGAAAGTTTGAGGAACATGCTTCACTGAGGGATGTCAAGATACTCTCAGTTTAGGTTGGATTCTAGCATTTTTTTAACTCTTCACAGGAAAAAAATATGTGTAATCAGCTGACGTCCCGGAGAGAAAAAATGAAACAATAAAAAAAAAAAAAAGCAGTTAAAAATGGGAAGGATGTAAAAAATATGGTACTAGGCTAAAGTTTAAACTTGCAGCAGAACTTGCTGCCCTTCTGAAAAGTCATTCACGTTTGACAGGCGGTGAGAAAATGATATTTCACCTACCCACAGTCTGTTTTAAACTTCAGGAGGGTATCATTTTTGTGTACAACCCTCTCTGGCAGCCACTGCATTCTATTCTTTAAGGTAAAAAAACATTCTGTGCTGCAGGACCCCCCCCCCTTATTCTTACTTATTCTTACCTGAGCCCAATCCAGCTATATGCATGAGAGCAGCGGCTCTCGCCACGGTCTTTTTCCCCATTGGGCAGATTAATAGCAGCAGGAGCCAGTAACTCCCGTTTTTGTCAATCAAATGCGGAGGGTGGGGCTGAGCTGTCCAGTCTATGTCAATAGATACATGGCAGCTCAGGAGCGAGCCAACATGGGAGCCCCCATAGAAAGTGGCTTTCCATGGGGGTACTCGCTGAAGGGGAGGGCCCTTGCCCGCCGAAGGGGGACCCAAAAAGTGGAGAATCAGTGCTGCTCTGTGCAAAACTATTGCACACAGCAGGTAAGTGTTCAATGTTTGTTGTTTTCATTTTTACAAAAAATTAAGATTTAATCACATCCCACCCATATGACACCTTGGGTTGAAGTGGTGATATCCGAATGATGCCAGGCATCATTCAGATACCTGTGTTTTCAGCCAGGGATTCCTTCTAATGTAAAAGTCACCCTAGTGGCTATTTAGCCACTGGATTGCTTTTACAGGCAGCAGGAGGGGGCATCCCCCCCTTCTTGCCGCCCTCTGGTGCCCTTCTGGGCTCGGGAGGGCGGGATTAACGATCAAGTGGTGTTGTCGGATTACCTTAAAGCTGGCCATGAATCGGATGGTCCCCGGCCATCTTTATGATCCTGGGAGGCTGGAAGCAACGTCATGACGTGACTTCCAGCACTGGCGGGTGTAAACACTGCCAGTTTTTTTCCCTGGAAAGCAGAGATCAGTGGTTTTTTTTAAAATTTTATCTCATGCTTTCCAGGGTAGAGGAGATATCAGGTATCGCCATGAACATTAGAGCAAGAGAAATAATTCTAACTCAAGACCTCCTCTGTAACTCTAAACTGGTAACCTGTAAAAAGTTTTAAAGCGTAGCCTATGGAGATTTTTAAGTACCGAATTTGGCTTTTTACCACAAGTGTGCGCAATTTTAAAGCGTGACATGTTAGGTATCTATTTACTCGGCGTAACACCATCTTTCACATTATACAATAAATTGGGGTAAACATTGTGTTTTTTTTTTTTTTTTTAATCAATGAAAGTTTTTTTTTTCCCCAAAAAAATTGCGTTTGAAAAATTGCTGCGCAAATACCGTGTGATATAACAAATCATTTTATTCACTTGTGTCTCTGCTAAAAATATATATATAATGTTTGGGGGTTCTGAGTAATTTTCTAGCAGATTTTTACATGTGGGAGAGGTACCGGTATGGAAGTTTTTAAAGTTACTTTAAGCAAGGTGGTCAAAGGGACGGATAAATTGCAGCTTAACCACATATTTTTACCGCCCCCCTGACCGCAAGTGTAAACGAGCCCTAACAGCAACCAGACTTCTGTTTACTGATGTTACATAGGGTAGGGCAGGCATGTACTGGCCACTGGAGTTTCCCGGTGGGCCGATGGCTCAGTGGGTCGGTTTCAGTGACAGTCAGTGGCATCGCTAGGGGGTGGCTTTTGGGTCTATAGCCCTGAATCCGGGGCCCATAGCCCCGAGCCCCAGGGGTCCCCAACCACAGGGCTGTGGCCCAATACTGGGCCTGTGGCCTCTCTGCAGTCATGCTGCGGGCAGCACAGGAGAGCCGGGCGGGTGAGAGAGCAGAGAGATGACATACTGTATCTCTCATCGCCTGCCCTGCATCACCACTGTTCCACCCTCACTGTGCAGCCACGGGCAGCAGAGAGATTACATCATCTCTCTCTGGTGACCCTGTTATATGGAGCGGCTCTCTGGGGACCGTGATGTAATTGGGGGGCTCTCTGGGGACCCTGATGTAAGGGGGGTCTCTGGGAACCCTGATGTAAGGGGGGGGGTCTCTGGAGACCCTGGTGTAAGGGGGGGGCTCTCTGGGTTCTCTGATGTAAGGGGGGGCTCTCTGGGGTCTCTGATGTAAGGGGGGGCTCTCTGGGGACCCTGATGTAAGGGGGAGGCTCTCTGGGGACCCTGATGCAAGGCAGGGGCTCTCTGGAGACTCTGATGTAAGGGGGAGGCTCTCTGGGTACTCTGATGTAAGAGGGAGGCTCTCTGGGGACCCTGATGTAAAGAGGGGCTCTCTGGGGACCCTGATGTAAGGGGGGGGGCTCTCTGGGGACCCTGATGTAAAGGGGGGGGGCTCTCTGGGGACCCTGATGTAAAGGGGGGCTCTCTGGGGACCCTGATGTAAAGGGGGGCTCTCTGGGGACCCTGATGTAAAGGGGGGCTCTCTCGGGACCCTGATGTAAAGGGGGGCTCTCTGGGGACCCTGATGTAAAGGGGGGCTCTCTGGGGACCCTGATATAAGGGGGATGCTCTTCGGGGACCCTGATGGAAGGGGGCTCTCTAGGGGCTCTGATGTAAGTGGGAGGTTTTTTTTTTTTTTGCGCAAATGCGTATAGTTTATATACTGTTTTTGTGCGTGTTTGAAAAATTAAAGTGGGCCGGTCTGGATGAAGTCTAGGGCCAAATTTTTGTCCCAGTCCAGCCCCGGGGTAGGGGTACAATCTGACTGGGTAATAGGGGCTGCAGCACGGTGCATTACAAGTAAAGGGCAATTTGCATACTATATGTTAAAGTATATCCAAAGCCAAAACGTGCACACAGGTTTATTGGAACAAATAGCATAAAATACGGCTGTGTTTTGGCACCCCAGGAGCCTCAGGTGTTGCATACAGCCCCTGTAAATGAATTCCAGGATGCGGCTGCAGGCAGCTCCAAGTATAAACATGCTTATGTTTCTATGGGCGTACGTCTGTACATGTCTTGATGTTTACACTCAGAGCTACATATACCTGCGCGCAGCCACATCTTGTAATTCATCTGTACAGGTTGCTGTACACAACACCTGTGGCTCCCCGGCGCTCATATACGGCCATATTTTACATTATATGTTCCAATATGTCCGTGAAGGAGCCCTTAGGCTGGCCATAAGTTTTTCATTTTTCTTTCTTTCAACCATGGGTTGATTGCTTCATTCTCCCATCCACATTTGGGGAATCTCTTTCGCTCGCTATTACTGTGATCACTGCTGGTGGTATAGCAGCTGGCAATGTTTGTACAAAAAAAACTGACAAGCTCAATAGATCGACTTCAGTTCATTCAGCCTGCCCATAGATGGATCGAAATCTGGCGGATTCAGAAGGATTTTCGATCTGTCTATGGCCGGCTTTAGAGGACTCTAAGCTCAGAAATTTGTAGTGTGATGCAGCATGCTTGAATGCTGAATATTTTCTGTTACTCTTCCGATGTGAAGATAAATGATGGAATGGGGTTTGGATGCTGATGAATGCCAATTTACAGAGGACAGCAAGGCAATTACAATCAGTGATGCGAGAAATGTGACCATATACTCTGTCAGTCCAAGTAATGTGATCTCATAAAACGAAAGCCGCATGTTGCTCTCTTGTATGTTTATTGCTATATACATCAATCTTGGCAAAAGATACTATTAAAGGGCTATAGTTATAGAAGGCTATAAATAAAAAGGAGTGTAGGTGCACAATTTTTGTTACCTATAGCAGCCCGTGAAATGCTTTTTTTATGCTCTATATTGCTAGCCAAATTCTTCTTCTATAGATTGTTTTAAACCAAAGTTTACAGTTGCAGATTGACATCATAAATCCTATAAAGTTGTGCTAAATCTTCACATTTTCAAAAATAATTAAATACAACTACACCAGCTTAAGGGGTTGATTTACTAAAGGCAAATCGACTGTGCACTTTGCAAGTGCTGTTGCTTCAGAGGTTAATAAATGAGGGGAAGCTTCATTTTGCAAAAAATACCCAATCACATGCAAGAGAAAGGGAAAAAAAAATGCATTTTTGATTTCACATGATTGGATGATGAAAGTCGTCAGAGCCCATTTACTAAACCCTGGAGCAACTGCACTTGTAAAGTGCACAGTGTATTTGCTTTTGGTAAATCGACCCCTAATGCCCTGTTCACACTTGAGCATTTTAAAATCGTGGGCGGAATCGTGTGATTTTGAGCTTGCGGTGCCATTATTTCTTAATAGCACCCCAAACGCAGTGCGACTTTGCCACAATTGTTGTGCGGCAAAACGCACGAAAATCTCTGCAAGACCGTCAACGCCCAATGTGCCTGGCTCAGTGATAAAATTTGGTATATGTGCTTCTTTGGCGCATTTTGGGAGCAGAGGGAGGTTCATTCAAAATGAATGATGCCTCTCCAAAAACATGCATAAATTGCAAAAAAATGCGACGTGGCAGCATTGCTCAGTTGTGAACGGGGTCTAAATGTTTTCTTTGGGAAATGGCAAAAATCGAAATTCAAATGATGTGCTGTGCACCGCTTCCCACAATTTTCGGTCGGGGAGCGTGTACTCACAGCTCCAAAGAATGTGCCCTGACTTCCCTCCTTGGAACTACATGTCCAAAAATGTCAAGTGCCACATCTAGTTCTCTCTGGCTCCTTGTTCATGTTGGTGCAGGCAGCGTACTAAGGTAGGTGTCGACTCTTTCCTGGGAGTACGCAAGCATGCACACAAGCATGACTCCATAGGAACCCAAAAGAGAAGGGAGACACACAGGGGCAGACTGGGCCAGGGGGGCAGGTGCCGCCCAAGCTGCTCTGCTGCCTCGTAAAAATGCCACACGGCTTCCGTCGCAGACATACCTATAGCTTCCTGGTAAAGAGAAGTAAAAAAGTCCCCGACGGTGTCCTACCAAGTGTGGAATGAGGACAAGGACAGAGTGAAGGTTGCCCCCTCCCCCCCAGCATGGATGGTGTGTACATTGTCTCCAAGCAAAGGCCGGCTCCATGCCCCGCCAGAGGCTCTCCTCCCACTGCCAGCCCCATCCAAACCATCCCAGCTCCCCATTGCAGCTCTTGGCTGCTCCCTGCTGGCCAGTTCTGTAATCCAGAGTCGGTGCAGGAGGCACTGTCCTGCCCAACCCACCCGGTGAGCAGAGAGAACCTGGAGTGGAGCTTTAGCCTGGAATGGGGTTGGGAGGATGCAGGGAAGATGGAGAGCGGGATGGGTGCCGAGTTGCTGCACCATGGGCCTCTGGATTGTACTTGCCCCCTGGGCCAAAAGTTGCCAGCCCCTGAAGACACCTAAGAAAAGGAAGCCTGAAGACGCCCTGCTGAATTAAAAAAAAAGCAAAGCTTCTAAAAAAAAAAAAAAGGCAAACAAGGCAAGTACCCAGGTCAGCTGCTTGAAGTGCTAATAAAATGTCAAGGTTTAAAAATATTTTAAGTATTGAGAAATAGAAAGCTACATCTGTGTACCTGACCATGTCTTACAAAAATACTGTTGCAGGTATTACTTCATGAAATAACAACCAAATTTGTCCAGCGCTCAGTGGTCCTCAACAGAGGGATGGCCAAACCAGTGACACCTGCATGCTCGGTCCTATGCCCAGTGAATGCAGCTCTCCTCGGATAGGGATATCCAGTGTGAAACTACAAAAACAAAAAAGGGAAGGCGCAAGTTTCTCACAACTTCTGGTTGGGGAACATGTACTTACAGCTCCAAAGAAAGTGGTGAAAAGAAAGCAAATAAAATGCATACTCACAAAAGTACCAATGTGTACAGAATGTAAATGGAAGGATAACATGAGGTAGAAAGTACAAGTGCTTTCTAAAAGCTCACATGGAGCACTCTGACGAGTTTCGGGGGCGCACCCCCTTCTTCAGAGCTGTTACTTCATATAAAAAGAGAATGAAAATGAAGGATGCAGTCTGATCACTGCTCAACACCTTTGCATTGTATAGGTCTGGTAGTCTATAGTTTCTTTCTGTTACAAGCAATAATAACGTCCTGCTCATTCATATAATACCTTTTCTCCTACTACTGCTGTTCCATGTTTCTCCATTTTTTTATCTTTCTTTTTTTTTTTTTGTCTTGCAGCTTTTTTTTTTTTTTTTAACACAGGATTCAGAATACATCCCCAGAATAGATACTATTTGCAAAACATTTAATTATGCTTGATAATTTAAAGTGATTCTACAGGGTAAACGTTTTTTTATTTTATTGCACAGAGCAGGTAAGTATAACATGTTTGTTATTTTAAAACAAAAAAGATGTAAACTTTACAATCACTTTAATGTGTAGAAGACTATATGGTACAATGGTGATTGAGTATGTGATTTTATCTTGTCTATATTCACACCAGATGTGGTGGGGCTGCGTTGAGTGGCTATTTCAGCGCAGTCCCGTCTCATGGCAATGCAAAATGCCTTATCTCTGGTGTGCCCTGTTCACACCATTTTGTTGTGGAGATATGTGGGTAGTGTGCGCTGAAAAAAAGCATTGCATTCAGAACTTTTTTCTAGTGCAGCGCAGTGTGAGACAGTTTTATAAACAAAAGTTAACAGTGCGATGCAGCGAGATGGACGCATCTACACTGCGATGATCCCACTCGATCGCACTACACACCAGCCTCTGTGTTGTAATGCAGCAGCTGGGGTGAATTAGTGGTGTTTGCTGGAGTGGCGAAAAGAAAATAACGGAATCATCCGGCCAGAAAAGATTGTTTTCAGTTAAAATTTCTTCATCTATTTGTTAGAATTTGAATTATTTTTGGAACCTCCAGACATCTTTAATGTTTTGGTGTGGTGTATTAGAAGCAGGTTACCATGCTGTCATCTCAGGGGTAGAATCTTGGCACTGCTATATTCTGACAACTTAGCATTGAGAGGGTTTTCTGCCCTGATTGTTCTGCCAGGATCATTAGCAAACAAGAAGGGTCTGTGCCCATTGGCAGAGCCGCTGAATGCTGTTCATTCATCCAACTCCGGGTATTATATGTTTGGTCTCTGAGAAGCAGCAGCTATTCTGTCCTATCAATCCGAGTCCCAGTCTTCATACTGAGAACCTGTCTCTGAGAATCTAAGTTGGAGAGTTACATAATTCCCATTTGAATGACTGAAATCTTCTCAGAACAAAAACAACAGGCACGGTTATTTAGTGTGTTTGATATGGTAATGGTTAGGAGACCCATCCTGGTTTTCTTTGTTTTGTGTACCAGGCTGGAAGAGTTGCATTAGTGTGCAGCAACTCGCATCAACCAGTAACTTTACCTATGATTATTATTTGATTTGCTGGTGTTCTTTACACGCATTTTGCGTATACAATAGATAATACCAAACCTACAGATTAACCCCCAACTAAAAGTGTCATTTTCTCCTTGACTGTGTCCCATTAGGGGACTTGCCTTTGCTTTCTGTCCTTTAGACACAAAAGGAAATGAGAGGTCATCTCTCTAAGTGCCAGTTCACAGTGGAAGGTGGTGCGAGAAACCAACCACCACATTCAAAACGTACTGCCCTTGTGATCTGCAGTGTCTTTAGTGATACTAAAGGTTCATTTTTTTTTTTTTTAAATAACAAACATGTCATACTTACCCTCCACTGTGCAGCTTGTTTTGCACAGAGTGGCCATGAACCTGCTCTTCTGGGGCCCCTCGGCAGCTCTCTCGGCTCCTCCTCGCGTCAGATAACACCCTGGGAGAAGCGCTCACTGACAGGTGTTTTGCATCCTATGCATTAAGGTGAAAAAAAGGTGAAAAAAGGCGAACCTTTACAACCCCTTTAATGACACCCTAAATGCAGGTCACAAATCTATGCAATCTGGTTGCTGTGCATTTTATAAAGTAGTGCATGCACTATGTTTGGTGCGGTCCAGTGCGTTTTCAGCTCATTCAGATGAATGGGCTGAAATCGCAATGCACCTGGATTGTATGTGAATCGCACAGGAAAGTGCTGGGCATTCCTGTGTGATTCACATATGATCATGTGCGATTTATGGGGTGAATCGGTCCTAAAGGTAACGGAATTCATCTGTCATGGGTGCATTTCCAATTGGAGGATTTTCAGTTTTCTTTTAGCTCTGGTGACAGCTCTAACAGGGTTTCTCATCACTTTCTGTCTCAGTGACAATGGTCACCAGGACAAATAGAGCGGTGAATCTCACCAGTAGGCACACAACCAGCAACAAAAACCTGACAGATTCCTTTCTCTACTGTATCCAAAAAAAAAAAATTACCTTTACATTTCAATTGTTAGGTGAAGGTACCATTGCCTGGAAATCACAGTTGAGTTCTGTCCATGATGCCTCCACTGTGCCTCAGGGGCCCCGTATTTTTTTCTAGCAGTTCTTGAGTTTTCCTTTGAGACAACGGGGTTTATTTACTATAGACTTATCTCTTTGCAGGAGGATTTTCCCTTAGCTTAGTGAATAAGGTAAAGCTCTGCTGACTTCTATCATCTAATCATGTGTAAACAAAAATACAGTTTTATTTTTCCATAATGGTAATTGGGTATTCTTTGCATAAGCAAAACAAGTTAAAAAAAAGACTGAGGTGCAGTAAAAAAAAACAAAAATAAAAACACCGTTCTACATCAAAACCATGGGGTGCAAAAGTGTTCAACTTCTTGATCCACATTGGGGTTGATTTACTAAAACTGAGTGGAAAATCTGGTGTAGCTGTGCTTGGTAGCCAATCAGCTTCTAACTTCAGCATGCTCAATTTAGCTTTGACAAAAAAAAATAAAAAATAACTGGAAGCTGATTGGTTTCTATGCAAAGCTGCACCAGATTTTGCACTCTAATATGCATTAAGGTGAAAAAACACCTGGCAATGACGGCCCCCCCAGCCCCCCCATTTACTTACCTGAGCCCGTTCACCCGCTGTGCGCATCCCCCGGTGTCCTCTTCTCCACGGAGTCTGGCAGTTGATTGGATAGATAGGATAGATTGATAGGAATAATATCAGATCTCATGTATCAAATGCCCAAAGGGAACCTATCCTAGATACACAAGAGCAGATAAGAGGCGCTAATAAAATTAATGGTGTATAAACTCAATATGTGTACCATGCCACCAAATGATGACTGATTAAGTGCATACATAAATGGACTGGATACCGTGATGAATCAATACACAAAATAATCCTAAGTGACAGTGCATGGAATTATACAAACAGAATAGTGTTTAGACAAATAAAGAAAAAAAACACACCAATTCGTGTGATATACCAAATAAGGTGCAAAAAATAGAAATTAAGTGAAACATCAGTCCTTGAATCTTTGTGACAGAAAAATTACGTGATAGAATCTGTGAAAAAAATCCACATAAATCTTCCAAGGTGCAGCAGTCTTGATGGTGTAAACTCAAAACATCCTTCACCTCACCAACGTGAAAAATGAATCCACTCCCAATGGAATCTCACTCACCAAATATTTTTGCCAGCACTTACATGCACGGCAAAACACGCTTGTGAATCACACTCCAGAGTGATCAGATATGCAATTATTCCACCGCGTTTAGGATCAATCCACATGTAAAGGAATATGAAGGACTCTCATAGTGTAAACCAGCACGGCAAATTTATTTTTAACCACTACAATCTTCCATAAAAGCACTCACATTTTAAAAGATATATAACAGCAATAAAACCAGTGTAGTTCACAGCAGCTTCAAACTCAGTGGATACAATCAAAAACAGCAAATGGTCACGGCGGACCCGAGATGTGCACACGCCAGGACTCACGGTCCCTCTCACCCCCTTCGTGGAGCGCCGTACAAACAGATCTCTCCTTCCTCGAGTGTTGTACGGCGCTCCACGAAGGGGGTGAGAGGGACCGTGAGTCCTGGCGTGTGCACATCTCGGGTCCGCCGTGACCATTTGCTGTTTTTGATTGTATCCACTGAGTTTGAAGCTGCTGTGAACTACACTGGTTTTATTGCTGTTATATATCTTTTAAAATGTGAGTGCTTTTATGGAAGATTGTAGTGGTTAAAAATAAATTTGCCGTGCTGGTTTACACTATGAGAGTCCTTCATATTCCTTTACATGTGGATTGATCCTAAACGCGGTGGAATAATTGCATATCTGATCACTCTGGAGTGTGATTCACAAGCGTGTTTTGCCGTGCATGTAAGTGCTGGCAAAAATATTTGGTGAGTGAGATTCCATTGGGAGTGGATTCATTTTTCACGTTGGTGAGGTGAAGGATGTTTTGAGTTTACACCATCAAGACTGCTGCACCTTGGAAGATTTATGTGGATTTTTTTCACAGATTCTATCACGTAATTTTTCTGTCACAAAGATTCAAGGACTGATGTTTCACTTAATTTCTATTTTTTGCACCTTATTTGGTATATCACACGAATTGGTGTGTTTTTTTTCTTTATTTGTCTAAACACTATTCTGTTTGTATAATTCCATGCACTGTCACTTAGGATTATTTTGTGTATTGATTCATCACGGTATCCAGTCCATTTATGTATGCACTTAATCAGTCATCATTTGGTGGCATGGTACACATATTGAGTTTATACACCATTAATTTTATTAGCGCCTCTTATCTGCTCTTGTGTATCTAGGATAGGTTCCCTTTGGGCATTTGATACATGAGATCTGATATTATTCTAGTCTTGTTAGTCACTTAAAGGGGCAGCTCGGTTTAGTTAAGTTCTTTTTCATTCACATTTGTTATACACCTTTCAGCATTTGTCAGTAAATACTGAGTTGTTTGCACACTGAGTGGGCCATTCATTGGTCTTCACTCCTCATGATTTTGCACTCCATCCATTAGCGCAGTGGGGGTTGTTTTGAGCTAAGGGCGGTTTATTGTTTCAGATCACCCACTTTTAGTTAGGATAGATTGATAGCAGCACAGCCATTGGCTTGTGCTGCTGTTAATCACATCCAATGATGCGGCCGCCAAGGGGCGGTACAGAGTCATACACTCTGTGTCTATGAACGCAGCGTGTATGACAGGGAGCGCGCACGCAAGCTAACCCCCTCAGGATAGAGCTTCCCAGAGGGGGGTTAGCTATTGCAGGGAGGAGCCGAGACAGCCGCCGAGGGACCCCAGAACAGGAGGATCAGGGCCACTCTGTGCAAAACGAACTGCACAGTGGAGGTAAGTATACAAAGCGCTACGTAAACTGGCGCTATACAAATCCTGTATAATAATAACATGTTTGTTATTTAAAAAACAAAAACGAACCCATACAACCCCTTTAACTATGCTGAAGCCGCTCTGGTCCAGTCACATGATCAGACCCCAGTGCTGGCTTATAGGAGAGACAGCGACAATGGCTGCAGAGCCTGGGCGATGACGTCACTTGTACGCTTACTATGGGGCATGCGTTGGCGGCTGCCCCTCCTCTACACTTGGAAGCTTCAGAAAAGGAAAATATAGCCATGTTTTCTTTTACAGGGTGGATAGAATAGTATTAGAATGGGGATGGGAGTAAGTTTAGGCTTCGTTGGAATTTGACTGGAATTCCACTTTAGAAGAGAAGTATGGTCAAAGCTTTTTTGGCCATACTTCTCTTCTGGGTCATGAAGACGCACTTACTTTTGCTCTCCTGTCATTCAGAATCAGCCGACAGTGGGCTAAAGCCTGCTGTCAGCTGATGACACAGAGCTGCTCCAGGCTCTGTAAGAGCCCTGACCATATTGACTGACAGAGAAGACCGAGAGCTGAGCGATCAGCGGTCATGTGATTGCTCAGTTCTCAGGCTTAGACCTGGTGGGGAACAGCTGTAGCCTCAGACTAATGCTGCAGCATGGAGGAGAATATGTATGTAATATATATTTTTTTTATATACCCCAAAAATCTCATTTGAAAGCATATATAGTGAAAATATAAAATCATTTAATTACGTCCACATTGTATTTCAGTTATTTCTAGCCTATTCCTAATTATCTGAAAGATCTTGATGTTTGTAAACCTAATTTATGAAGATCCCTACACTTTTCTTCCTTGAATTCTGTGGCAAGTAAGCACTATGTCGTGTGAGTAGGCACTGCTGTGTCACACATTTCACAGAGCCTGCCTTCTGAACTACAGAGGTGCTGAGAGGAGGAGTTTCAGGAGGCGGAGTCAGTACAGGAATCACTGCTTGCAGGCAGCAGGGTACCATGGAATATGTAGTCATTGGAAATTGAAAGTAAACAGCAGGGGGGAAGCTGCAAAGCATGCAGGGAATCCAGAGAGTTGTGGAAATAGATGGCCTGCAGACAGTCGACACTCACAAGATGAAATGAGATTTTTCAAAAAACAAAAACAAACTATTCCCCTAGGGTGGGATTTTGGAGGCATTACCACAAAAAGTATATAATAGTAGAAAATGTTTTATTACAAAAACAGAAAATGTGACACAAAGTATTCAAAGTATACCCTAGTACACATAGAAATACAGATAGAGAATTGCATCGGGAGTGCAGGTAACATCAAGGGGTGGTATACATAACATATGACAATAAATATAAAACAAGCTGATGTGGAGAGATGGAGTGGGTCTCACTAAACCAACGCGTTTCGGGGATTCCTTCGTCAGGGTTTGACGAGTGAGAGTCACCACCTATTAAATATTTATAAAAGGCAAGAAAGTGTCAAAATCGTCAGTATCGATTGCAAGCCTAAAGTAGTATGTCCCCCACACCCCAAGTGTGAGAGAATATACACTTACCCAATGCAAAAAATAAAGTAAAAGAAAAAACGAACAATCAGCGCATAAAATCAGCCTTGCTGTGGTGTCCCAAGTCGCATGCACGTGCTAGAAGTCCAATAGTAGATATGCAGGATACTCTGATTAAATCCGTAGAGGGAATGCTCTACCCCTATACGCTGAGAAGACACCGCGTCCAAATGGGGCGCAGTGCCTGTGCGCAGGCTGGGGTCCAATAGGATCTTCGGACCTAGAATTGTATGAACCAAATCATAAAAATGGGCCGGTAGCAAGTAAAAAAACACACAAAAAAACTACTACGTGCGGTGCAGTCTGAAGAAAACAGCATTCTGGAGAGAGCACCAAGAGAGTATATCTGCATATATGAGATTAAAGGCCAGGTACATACCTGCGATTTGGAACTGGGAGGGACACCTACAGTGTGTGATGTAAGGAAGGGAGGAGAGGCTCATATGGCATTGAACCAGTTTATGGGTTGGCCAGGGAATAGGCACCTAAAGTTACAAAACCAAAGGAAAAAGGGTAAGCTCCATCTCTCCACATCAGCTTGTTTTATATTTATTGTCATATGTTATGTATACCACCCCTTGATGTTACCTGCACTCCCGATGCAATTCTCTATCTGTATTTCTATGTGTACTAGGGTATACTTTGAATACTTTGTGTCACATTTTCTGTTTTTGTAATAAAACATTTTCTACTATTATATACTTTTTGTGGTAATGCCTCCAAAATCCCACCCTAGGGGAATAGTTTGTTTTTGTTTATTGTACTAAGGGATGTGGCATACCCATTTCAATTTGCTACTTCTGGTCAGAACTCTCTTTTTGAGATTTTTCAAAAAAGCTTATATTGGATTGTCTAATATAACAGTTGTTTGTATTGGTATTACAATGCTGATGTTATAAAATTAATATTTATGCTGTGACCGTAGATCTTCATTAAGTACATTATTACACTGGGCACAACCCAACACAAACAGGGAAATGTGCCCTTCTTTTTAGTACAAAACATTTTTTTTGGCCAGAACCCCCAGTTTTAGGACCTACAGTACATCTGTCTTCATTTTGTCCTGGAGAGAGGGGGCTAAATGTATTTCATTCAAATTTAGGAACACAATGAAGATTATCCCTAATTATCTACCATTGATTCTGAATAATCCTACTACTATGCAGAGACAAATCATTTTTTTTCAAGTAATAAGTGGAACCCTATTCAGTTGTGATCTTGTTCACCTTTCTCTATCATCGTCTAACTTGTATGTATTTAGTGCAGTTAAATCTAAACAGTGGGGGCTATATTTATGCTATATTTATGCATTTATTAACTATTACATTAAACATGCTCTTCCATAGGACTGTCACACCAAGGAGGATATTCCCACAGTGCACTGCTCTATGCGCTGAAAAATTGTGGCATCCGACACATCGACACCGCTAAGAGATATGGCAATGAAGAACAAGTTGGTAAAGCAATAACTGAAAGTGGAGTGAAGAGAGAAGACTTGTGGGTCACCACAAAGTTATGGCTAGGGGATTATGGGTATGACAATGCCATACAAGCATGCATGGATTCGTGTAAAAGGCTTGGATTGGATTACCTTGGTAAGCATGAAAACATTTTGTTGTCTGTTCAAATTCTGGTTAATCTACCTATAATGATGTTAACCCTTCACGCCAAGGGGTAAAACAAATATTAATGCCTAAGCACAATTTTGCAACTTTGACATGTGTTAGTAAAACCGTACATATCATCACAACTACTTTGTACATCCAGGTGGATTATACCTTGTTTTTTCAGAACAGATTGTACCCGTAGTACAGCCCAGAAACAATAATGCACAATTTTGCTTTTTTTTTGTCCTACCTAAAACACACTAAATGAATGAATGACTTGTATAGCGCTACCTATGCGAACTGAATGGCCTTGGCGCTTTTTGCCGCCGGTGTCCATCTGCGGTATAGCGCGGTCCTTTGCCCCATGGGGTCCCAGCACGCTTACACACTTACACTTACACTGATACTGATAAAAAAAATAAATAAAAAGTAAATCCTGCCCAAAATATACTGACCCTGGTATCGAACTTTGACCCTTGCTTGACCCAAACAATAACACTGGCACTGACCTAGATCAAACCTTGATCTAGTTATTTTTTATTTCTCTCTGCAAGGAGAGAAATAAACACACTTTTTTTTCTCTCTGCAAGGAGAGAAATAAACACACTTTTTTTTTCTCTCTGCAAGGAGAGAAATAAACACACTTTTTTTTTTCTCTCTGCAAGGAGAGAGAAAAATACAATGGGGTTGATTTACTAAAGGAAAATATACTGTGCACTGCAAGTGCACATTCTCCAGAGCTTAGTAAGGCTTCATGCACACGGGACGTTTTAAAACTTCTCCTAAACGATGGAACAACTAGTAACCAACGGTAAAAAACGTCTGTTGTGCTGCGTTTAGCCGAATTTGCGTTTAGAAGCATTTTTTGCATTGCAAATGGTCAGAAATGTATCTCCATTATAACGCCTATAAAAAAAATGTGGCTAAACGCGCGTTTACAAACTGTTGCAGGCATTTGGCGTTTCAAATGCCTTTGAACGTCCATCCTGAATGCATTCTTTTTGCTTTCCTCAGCTGCCTAGAAATGACTATAAACGCCCCTGTGTACATGTACTGATAAGATAAAACAGAGGAGAGATCAGGGGCAGCTGAAAAAAATGCTCAATTGCTCCTAAACGTTCGTTTACTAGCAGCAGTGTACATGAGGCCTAAATGGGGTAAAGTTTCAGTTTGCAAAGAATACGCAATCACTTGCAAGGAAAATAAAAAATAGCATTTTTGCTTGCACATGATTGAATGATAGAAATCAGCAGAGCTTTCCCTCAATTCAGAGCTTTCCCTCAGTTCTAGAGCAAATAGACTTGCAGTGCACAGTACCTGAAGCCGGCGATCTCCCACACTGACACATCGTAAAGCCGCTATACTGGTACGGGGATCAGAAATCCCCCGGGGCTTAAACTCCTAAACATTCCTTATAAAGGTTCGGATAGGAGGCATTCTGATTGGTCGGCGCCATCACATGGGCACTGACCAATCAGAACCCGCGTAGCCCGTCCTGTCAGCGCTGAAAAAGAGGAGAGAAATCCACAGGGATTTCAAATCCCCAGACTGGTAAAGCGGCGACCTGATGTGTCAGTGTGGAAGATTGCCGGCCTAAGGTACTGTGGGACCGGGTACGATGAGGAGGGGGTCCAGTGTAAGTTCAGCTTACAGATTTTCTGTAAAGGTGAACTTACACTTTAAGTTCAGTGAATGAGGTGAAGCTCTGCTGACTTCCACCTATCATCCATTCCATCATTTTTATTTACCTTGCATGATTTTTTAGCAAAATTAATTTTCACCACTTTCACAAGCTAAGGCCTGTTTCACACGGGCTTCAGCTTTTATAAGAGCAATGTGAACAGCAAGCTTTGACAACGCATTTGCAGAGCCTTTGGCAAGCTTTGTTGAAGCTGTTAACCCCTGGTCCTTGGTGCAGAGGGGCTGCATATTTGCGTAATTTGCTGTCCATACAGCTGTGCCAAGAGCGCATGTGGTGCATGCTCCCGACACAGTTACCAGCGCCTAACCGAAATGCGCCTAACCGAAAGGTTTCAGATCACCTGACCAACTTGACAGCCAATTACAGTGGTCATGTGCTCTTAAGCCCCACCCCGCTTCTCGGTGTCATGAACCTCTTAAAGGGCAGGGAGGTGCCGGCATGAAGAGGTTAAAGTACCATTCAGCTCAAAATTAACACAGATCCTAATGGGAGTGTTGGTTGCCACTTTAAATAAGCTGCTAGTAGGCTTCAGAACTTCTTGAAGCTTGTTGAAAGCCTGTTGAAGCCTGGCTGCAACTTGTGTACACTCCGCTAGTGTGAACGAGCTGTAAGTCAAGTCAGTATTGCCATGTGAATAATGCCTCGTACACACGATTGTTGGCCAACAAAAAACGTGGAATTTTGTCTGAAGGGTGTTGGCTCAAACTTGTCTTGCATACACATGGTCACACAAATGTTGGTCAACAGTTACGAACGTAGTGACGTACTAGACTTACTACGTGGTTTTTCAGCTCTTTAGCGCCACCCTTTGGGCTCCTTCTGCTAATTTCGTGTTAGTAGAAGTTTGGTGAGTGTTGAGTCGCGCCTTTCTTTTCGCGCCTTTCTTTTCGCGTTTTTTCAGATTGCACTATTCATTTCGTGCTTTTCAGTTCGTTTCTGAACGGCCGTTCATCAACCAGCCATGTTGCGGAATCAGAGGAGATAACGTGTTATTTATTATTGGCCTTGGAGTTATTGCTTTGACATTATTTTTTTGGTTGAATAATGATTTGATTTGGTATATTTTCTATATTTTCGGATGCATAGAATGCAATTTTTGGTTAAGTTCTATTGACAGATAGCATGTCTAATTTTATTTGTTTTCTTTTTTTAATGCACAATAAAAAAATTGTGTAGAATAATACTTGGCTGTGTTTTTTACTTCAAATGACAGTTTGGGAGTACGCAGTTACATTTAAAAAAATACAATGTAAAATTGACAAAGGACACCAACATAGTTGTATCTTTGATCTTAAAAACTACGGATAATGGTGTTGTGGTAACTTGCCCAAAAAAAAAACATAATAATATTATTCTTGATATCACTAGAAAAAAAAGCCTTTGAAAATTTGTTTGCAATAACTCCATCAGTATCACCAGCAAAGCAGCTTCATTATTATCCTATTAACCTCCCTGGCGGTATGATTATTTAATATTTTCGATGCTGAAAGCGGTACATTTATTTTGCATGGAAATTTGGCGTCTTATATTGTAGGCCTGTAATTCTTAGGAATAACTCACTTAAATCTGTCCAAACCAGAGTCTAGTAGACATCTCGGGTATGAGAAAGTTTGAAACACGAAATCATAAATTATAATATAATAAATAACTATAAATATACCAAATAATAATATAATAAAAATTATTCAATAATGTAATCAAATCAAAAACACTGAAATTTGCTCAGTTGCAGAATTGTCAGTGTTTGATGACGGATCCCCCCACAAATCACTATTGCTCAATTCTGCAAGTGATTCTAATTTATTATCGCTGTTTTCTAGCTGGTCTAAAACCACTTTTTATGTAAAGGGACGGTTTTGGTTGCTATGGACAATCTCCAGTTTCCAGCCAGTTTCCAGGCAGAAAGAACAGTTTTTATAATATAAAACTGCATGCAGGGCATTGGAGAAACCACTAGGGACAAAAGGGAGGTGAAATAATTTCATACAGTAATGTAATCTGTAAGATTACAGTGTACTGTATGTATTGTGTGTGTTTCACTTTTTGAATTTGGCGGCGCTCTCCGTCCCCGTGCGTCGCAACGCTCGCAGGAAATGGAGGTCGGCTCCGTGATGAATCGAGCGGAGGATGAGCTGCTCACACTGCGGGGAGACATCGCAGGATCCAGGGGACAAGGTAAGTAAGCTCTTCCTGGATCCTGCGATGCGATCCCGAGTCTGGGGAATACCGCCAGGGAGGTTAAAGAAGAAGAGAATCGTGCACTGCATTTGGAGATTTCATAATTTGCCACGTCACAAATGTTAATTCTCCATTACAAATGCTAGTTTACAAGACCGACCGCTTCTGCTTCCGAGCATGCGTGTTTGTACTTTGGACTTTTGTCCGATGGACTTGTGTACACACGATCGGAAAATCCGACAACACACATTTGTTGGTGGAAAATTTGAAAACATGCTAGCCAACATTTGTCTGTGGAAAATCCGACAACAATTGTCCGATGGAGCATACAGTACACACGGTCGGATTTTTCGCCAACAGCCTGACATCCAACATTTCCTGTCGGAAAGTCCGATCGTGTGTACGGGGCTTTAGAGTACACACATACTGGCTAATTGTCTTAGCAGATAGAAGTGTTTTAGACATAATCTGCCTATAGTTATCTACTGATAAAAAAAAAATTTGTTAACAAATGTCTGAAATGACAGATGGGTGTCTTATAATTATATGCAAATTCGTGCTTTCTTCTATAGGAAAGTTCAGAGTTTTGTTTTGTGCTCCCTCACATTAGCCACATTAGCCTACATCTCTAAATCGTGTAGTATATGAACATGTTTGCATGTTTGCTTCATTTTTCTAGAAAACTGGGTCTCCTTTTTGTATTATATCTGCTAATAATACTTGCAGTACTGTAATACTCCTTTTCTCTGTCTCAGCCATGTCTTTTTACAATTGTTCACACATGTGGCTCGCACACATTTAAAAATTGTCAGGTGCCCGTAATAATCCATAGATTGTGCTGGTTCCAGATTGAAATGGCAGTGATATCACCAAGTTAAATTGAAGATATTTATTAAAACCATGACTATAACCCTGGGATCAAAACTTAGTCTGATGGAAAACATAGGCTTTATGTAGTGAAATATAACTGAAAGACCAGAGATGTGTGTGAGGCTGTCAGGTTCTGTTACCCAACAAAGGTACCGAAGGCAAACTCTTGCACAATACTTCTGATGTTCGTGTTCCTAGTCAATAGAAGTGAAATTATTCACAGAGCACCTTATTCAACACTGGTAGGTTGGAAATAAAAGATTAGGGATAGGCTTGAAGACATGCGTAAGTAATAATATGTATTTATACATTTTTTTTTTATAGAAATACATACCAGTAATAATGGGGGAATGATGAAGCACACATGTTTTGTATATCTAGAAATCAGGGCACACATGAAAATGTGTAATATGTACAATCAGTCTACTTTTGCATTAATTTTAAACTTATGTTCACATGAGTAGATCTCAGTAAGTAGTTCTTACATTCATTCCACTGGAACCATTTTGTTTCAATACTAAATAATCTCTCTTTTTATGTGACTACAATTATTTTAAAATCTCATCAGAAAAAAAATGGGCATTGTAGGGTTCAATTAACAGACTACTTTGCGTTGTAAAGCAGTAGATATTTTTGCCTAAATAGTCTCCTCTATTAATCCAAGAGTAACTGGCAGAGATTTATTTTTTATTTTTTTTTTGGTTTCACATTAAAAGTTTTATTAGAAGCAAAAGTGTAACAAAATACAGCACATTGATCATTAGGAAAGTACAATCTATAGAATATAAGGCATCATGGAGCATGAAAGCTTAGTA
This sequence comes from Lithobates clamitans, assembly GCA_037952925.1. NCBI lineage: Eukaryota > Metazoa > Chordata > Amphibia > Anura > Ranidae > Lithobates > Lithobates clamitans. The sequence goes on along the minus strand of JBBGZY010001219.1, from coordinate 3,261,189 downwards.
TTAAACAAAATAGAAGACATGCATCAGGCATTGAATGTGTACATGTGTAAGCCACTTGAGTCGGCTAAATGATGACATTCATTGAACAAGTTAACAAAACATTTTGCTTCATTTCAACAGAGAAAGAGATTTATTTTCTATATTTAAAGAATATATACCGGTACTTCACCAGTTCCCACCCCTGAGGGGTAGCTAGTAATTTAATATTATTATACACTACACCAGCACGCACATGTATAAGATATGACTTCAGGAGGAACTTGACACATTTCTGCCTTTTACCACTCCTTACCATTGGTGATTTGTTATGTTGGATTAAAATACTTACAAGCCCAGTGGATCCAGCACTGTTCTCTTTTCTGGCATCACTCTCCTACTCCAAGTCCTGCCCCACACTACCATTTGTCTTTTTACGTCACGGGGAGACGGCTGTCTTTTCCTGCTTTCCCAATGACCCAGCACCAGGGATCTGGTACTGTGTCTGTTGACGTATTGCTGTATGAAGGAAGAAAAGTAATGGCTTCTGTGATACCGATGTCGCATATCCTAGGGGGCATTACTTTCCCATTACTTTATAGAATGGGGATGAAAAACATAGATGGCGCCATATCTCTCATAAGGACAGGCAGTGATCTAGAGCTGTGTCTGTTTACAACCCTGCCCATGCTTATGAGAGATATGGCACCATCTCTGTTTACTTCCCCATTCTATAAATCAGTGTCTCCTGAGATATGTGATGTAGGTCTCCCAGGAAGCAGTGGGGGGGGGGGGGGGGGGCAATAAATTGAGAAAGGGAAAGGTGAGAATGGAGGCAGGTGGCAACCAAAAAAGTGAAATAAAAAAATTACAAAAAGGTCAGTTATTTTTTAAAAGTGGGGGGGGGAGGGAGTAGATTGGGGCAAAATTTACAATACAAGGTCTGCTTTAACCTACCATTGTGTTTCTAGGTTAGAGGTCGAAAGTCCATTCAGCTAATGTCCTAGGTGTTATATTAATGCAAAACCCAGAGCTGCAAGTCTCAGAGATAAGCAAGCTGCTTAACATTTATGATTCAGGTTCTAGGGTAACATCTGTTAAGCTGCATTTTAAACATCTTTTCTGTCTTTAGAATATGGACAAAGAAAAAGAAGAGTAGAAGAATAAGGCCTCTTGCACATGATATTCCTGTTTGGGCATCTACTTTTTCTGACTTTTTTTTTGTATGTATTTACGTGCCTCTTCACATATATGTGCGTATCCTCATATTCTCTTTCTGCACAGTATGTAAATGAGCATTTGCATGCATGAGGTGTAAATTACTGACCAAAAAAGCTGATTTTTCTATTTTTTATTTACTGAAGAATGCACGGCGCTTGTTTACTTGCCTGTGTGCATAGGCACATAGGCACATAATTAATATAATAATAATATTTTAGCTCAGTAAAAAAAAAAACTGTAGTGAGCTTTTTCAAGCTGCAGTGTGCAAGGGGCCTAATAAGACTGGACCAGCATGAGCAGTTGTTTGGATAGGCAGATGCAGTACGCTTTCAGACACATTCAGTTGGTGCTTTAGCCTTCTGAGTTCTTTCAAAGGTGCTTCTGATATGCTGGAAGCTGGTTTTGCATCACCAATGGACCTATATATCTTCTGGCCTAACTATGGGGTACCAACATGTATATTCAGAGGACACAAACCTACTGATTTATATTTTAGTTATAGATATCCTATATATATATATCTATATATAAATATTTAAATATCTCTTTATACTGTTAGTACAATTAGCAGATAAATGGCTTAAATCATTGCAGTTGATGAATTTCTGATGTGTGTATATTTCATTGAGTTAAAGGCACACAAAGGACAGGGCTTAATGCACAAAATTGAGGTTATTCATATTCAATTTATATTCAATAGAGGTAGATTAATATTCTTTTTACATAATTGCTGTGCACCTGGCCCCTGAATGGAACACCTTAAACTCTTCTAGGATTACCCACAAAGAAAAAAAAAACTACTAGCCAATAAAATTCTACTTCCAAACAGGAATTCTACAAAGCAACTTGGATAATTACATTGTATGCCTGCATGTCCTAAAATAGTCATGGCATTATGTAATTATGTGAGGACCTTTCATCTTTACTCTCTTGAGAGGAAGTCCCAACTATAAACTTGCTGTCCAAAGGAGTTAAATGTGGAAAGCGCTCAACAGTGGTCGTCTTTTCAATCAAACTTTGTGTATACTAATTCCCTGAAAACAAAACTGTAAATTGTAGAGTTTGCTTGGGATAATTTTAGTGCTCTTTACAAGGTTTCTGTACGTATTGTTAAATTTACATTCAAAATGTGTTTACATTGTTCTTACATTTCGGCATTTTACACAAAGTTATACATCTTTTGCGCATCGTCTACACAATTTAAACTCCTTTATTTTTTAAACATATAGCTGAATTGGGCCTAGATGTTCAATGCTTCTCCAGAAATTCTATAAAAAAATTACAATTACAATTATTACTATCTGCAAATAGGGTTAAGAGTGGTTTAGGATCTAAAGAAGCTCTGGCTTTAGACATAGTGTCATGGTTATGCAATAGAGTTTTCTCTGTCAGCTTACCTGTCTCCATGTGTTCAACTCTAAAGACCAGCTGCCTCTCACCTGACTGGTTTTATAACCTCTCCTCTAAGCATGGCCCCACCCCAGGCCCTATCAGGGAACCCTATATTAACCTGTGCACTGCAAGCCAGCAGTGCTGATCAACCATTGTATGTTTTTGTGTGTTTTTTTGTGTGTTTCCTACGCCTGATTCCTGTTACTGACTTTGGCCTGTTCTCGACTCTCCCTGTCTGCTTGTTACCCTAACCTTTGGCGTGTTATGTTTATCCTTGTCTGCTAGTCGCCCTGACCTTTGGCTTACCCCTTACTTCCCTGTTGTTCCAGCCTGCTGCCTCCTTCCTTTTCTCTTGTAGTCTACGGTGAGCGTGAGCTTTGAGACCCTGGGGGGCCGCGACCTGGAGCCAGACTGCAGCGCAGTCCATCCTCACCACTAGAGGCTCTGGGGAACACCCGCTGGCTCTTAGACTCCACGCCCTGGGGAATCTATGCTCTAGCTCCCACTGGGATCCATGTTAGTTATCCCGTAGACCTGCTGGCTCTTAGACTCCACGCCCTGAGGAATCTATGCTCTAGTTCCCACTGGGATCCATGTTAGTTATCCTGTAGACCTGCTTCCTGAACCTTCCAGGGTTCAATCCGCAGCAGTCAGTCCTAGGGTCCACTACCTTAGCGGTGCACTTCTGACTCCTACAGAGTGCATCTGTCACCTGGTCCCAGGTGACCTGACACATAGCTCCAAATAGAATGCCAGCCTTGGGATGTCAGTGTAGTCAACTGGCTGCTCCGTAGACCATACACTCCTTCTAATTAATTAGAGATTTTGGGTAAACACCTGGGGTATAAAACCTATTGGAGGGTCAAAAGAATGGTTCAGTTGAACAATCATGTGTGGTAAAACAGTTTTTCTTTAATTAAAAGTCAATAAAGGCAACAAATTTTGGAGGTTACGTATATTCCCCTTCTTCGGTTTCTTTATATGATAGCCCCGAAGAAGGGGAATCTATTTTACCCTCAAAATACGTTGACTTTAAATAGAAAAATATTTTACCACACCTGATCATAGGGCAAACCAATTCTATTCTAACTATGATATATTTTTTACTCTAAGTATGAACTCCAGAAGACACTGAAATTGTACTAAAGCTAAGTCAATGCAATTTCATTTTGTATGCTTTCTACAGGGTTTCAGGGTGAGTGTGCAGCTTCTTAGGCCCCATACACACTATCTTAGTTGCCAACATTGTAAAAAAATTATAGGGACTCTTTTTTGGCTGTAGGCAGAGTCTTATTATAATTAGGGGGCGGGTCATGCCTTTGTAGGCGTGACATAGCAAAAACGGCCGTGGTTTGCGTGGGTAGTGGGCGTGGCTTGTTTGGGCGTGGTTCAAATGGGGGTGTGGTTAGAGTCTGAGATGAATGAGAGATGGAGAAAGAAAGGACAAAAGAGGGAGGGAGAGAGAAAGAAGGAGGGAAGGAGAGAAGGAGAGAGAGAGAAGGAAGGAAGGAAAGAGGGATGGAGGGACAGCAGGCCCAGATCCTACACCACAATAGAAATGTGTATTCCAGAGTTTAACAAATCAGCAGATAAAGATACGCCAAACACCTGGTGTTAGAGCTTCAATCATCCCAGCACCATGGTTGTTGTGGTGTCAGGGTGATTAAAGTGTATTATTACTATTATTACATTGTAATATAGAATGAAATCACTCAACTCACCACAATCCAGAATTAGTGGGACCCCTGAGCGTGTCACCTGCCACGTCGCCTGCCACCAGATGCCATCAGGTGCCCCCAGCAGAGTCCGTCCTTGCATCAGGTGCCCCCAGCAGAGTCTGTCCTTACATCAGGTGTCCCCAGTGGAGTGCCTCTTACATAAGGTGTCCCCAGCGGTCAGTGTCCTCAGCGGAGTGCCTCTTACATCAGGTGTCCCCAGCGGAGAGCCTCTTAAATCAGTGCCCCCAGTGGAGTGCCTCTTAAATCAGTGCCCCCAGTGGAGTGCCTCTTAAATCAGTGCCCCCAGTGGAGTGCCTCTTTAAATCAGTGCCCCCAGCGGAGTGTTGACTGCAGACTGAGTGTTGGCTGCAGTCTAGCTACATCTTCTCTCGTTCTTCGTGTTCAGTGGAGAGGAGAGGGGCTGATCCGTGCAGCTAACCCCGGCTGGAGAATGTGAAGAGAGAAGCCAATTTATTGGCTGCATGGATCGGCCCCTCCCCTCTCCACCGAACATGAGGAACGAGAGGAGATGTAGCTGAACACAAGGGGAAAGCTCTTGCGGCAGCGTCGGCGACCATTTTGTTGGAACCAGGAGCCAGAACTGCTGCAGAGCCAAACATTCCCGTTTTTCCATGGACAAAAGGCAAAATCCTGAGTCGGGATAGCCTCCGATCGGGACGAGGGTCCCAAAATCGGGATTGTCCTGGGAAAATCAAGACTGTTGCCAACTATGCACTATTAGATTTCCTGCAGTTTTTTGTCTTCAGATTTACCAAAACCATGTAGTGCAAGGGCCTGTCTGATTGCATACAAATTGAAACTCTTAAAGCTGTGTTCCGGCCATAATTTTTGTTTTTTTACAATCCTAACCTTACTACAACATAAACAATAACAGATAGCAATAGTTCCCGATATATTTAGTAATGAATTAAAAAAACTTACTTAATATCTTCTCGCTGATGTGGCCGTTTCCATCTTAATTATGGGCATGTGAAGCCCAGCTGATATCTGTTCCTTTTTTTCCTGAGAGAGGTGCATGCTGGGTAACCAGCATGCACCTCTAAATCTCGCGCATTAGCTGTTAAACGGCGCTTGTATCGGTGATTGTTTGTATAGTTGCCATAACAACGGGCGGCATGGAGGTCCCGCCCCGTTGTTATGACAACTTGGATAACAAAACTCTGCAGATAATAAAACAAGGAATCCCTAACCTTCCAAGCAGCTTTTTTGCAGCGCTTGGATAAGGTGGGTTGTTCCTGGCATCTTGCAACACCCAATTTTTTTTATTTAAAGATATATCTAGATTACACAGACTCCTGGAAAATGATGACACATCATTTCCCAGGAGCCCAGGCGGTGAGGAAGAGAACTAGGAGCTCCACGGACTAGGAAGTAGGCAGATTAGGACGACTGCCTAGCAACAGGGTCTTTCAGGTAAGTAAGAATTTTTTTTTTCTCAAAATGTTTTTTATTACATTTAAAGTAGACTGCTAATGTAAAAAAATATTTTAGGGTGGACCTCCACTTAAAGGCTTGACCTCATATATTACAGGGGGTCCCCGGGTTACAAACAAGTTAGGTTTGTTCTTAAGTTGAATCTGTTTGTAAGTTGGAACGGGTACATTTTTTAAGTGTAGCTCCAGCCAAAAAAACTATTTTTAAGCTTTTTGGATAGCATAGGGAAGGGTTAACACCCCTGTAACATTTGTTTTGCTGTCTGTGCCCCTGTTCAGAAGATTTCCCCTCACTTTCTGTCCCAATGACATTTGGATTTTGAAAATTTTGGGTTGTTGTGGAAACAAGCCTTGGTGATAAAGTAGAGGTATCTTTTCCCCATAATAGCTCTTACAGGAGTGAATTTCCCTTCCTAGGGGTAGATTTCCTCTCACTTCCTGTTGTCTCCCTCAGTTTGCAAGTAGGAGTCGTTTGTAAGTCGGATGTTTGTAAATAGGGGACCCCCTGTATATGGTTTTGGTAAATCTGAAGACAAAATCTGCAGAAAATCTAATAGTGTGTATGGGGTCTCAACATACATTTTGGCCATGCAGCCTATTGTAAAGCACTGAGTAAATTGTTGGCACTATATACATCCAATATATTATTAATTATAAAAATACAGGCGAGTAATATGTATGCGTTAGAGTGTAGATCTCACTAATTCCATGGATACCTGGTAGTGAGCTGAGTATACTAGAAGGTATGTCTCACTAGTTGCACAGATACTGGGAAGTGAGTTGTGCATACTAGGGTGTAGGTCTCACTGGTTGCACAGATACTAAGGGGTTGATTTACTAAAGGAAAATAGACTGTGCACTTTGCAGGAGCAGTTGCTCCAGAGCTTAGTAAATGAGTAGTAGCCCTGCTGACTTCCATCATCCAATCGTGTAAAAGCAAAAATTAATTTTTTTTTACCAAGATCTGGACCAGATTCCGGTTCTCGGAGGGGAGAAGAGACTGATCGTGTGTTCATACAAAGTATGAACACCAATCTCGCTCTTCCCCTAGCAAGTCCCATCCCCCCTACAGTTAGAACACAGAGAGGGAACACAGTTAAGCCCTTGATCGCCCCCAAGTGTTAACCCCTTCCCTGCCAGTGAAATTTTTACAGTAATCAGTGCATTTTTATAGCACTGATTGCTGCATAATTGTCAATGGTCCCAGAAATGTGTCAAAAGTGTCAAATTTGTCCGCCACAATATCGCAGTCCCGATAAAAATTGCAGATCGAGCCATTACTAGTAAAAAAATAAATAATAATAAGAATGCCATAAATCTATCCCCTATTTTGTAGACGCTATAACTTTTGCGCAAACCAATTAATGTACACTTATTGCGTTTTTTTTTTTTTTTACCAGAAATGCGTAGAAGAATACATATCGGCCAAAACTGAGGAAAAAATTTGTTTTTTTGAAAAAAAAGTGGGATATTTATTATAGCAAAAAGTAAAAGGTATTGTGTTTTTTTTCAAAATTGTCGCTGTTCTTTTGTTTATAGCGCAAAAAAAAAAAAAACGCAGAGGTGATGAAATACCACCAAAAGAAAGCTCTATTTGCGGGAAAAAAAGGACGCAAATTTCGTTTGGGTACAGTGTTGCACGACTGCGCAATTGTCAGTTAAAGCAAAGCAGTGCCAAATTTTAAAAAGTGCTCTGGACAGGAAGGGGGTAAAATCTTCCGGGGCTGAAGTGGTTAAGAATTGATTTTTTAATAAAAGTATTATCCAGAATGACACTATTGGAGCCCATCTCTTTCTATGCGAGGATACACTTTCGGGGTCATAGAGAAGGAAATCATTACTATCTGACCTCGTGATAACAGGATATCAGAGATTGTCCCTAAAGGGCCTGGAGGCTCTGGCTTTCCCAGGACGAGCTACAGGGGGGAACGATCGGTCTGGCAGCTGCCACACACTCACCACATGCGATGTGCCCCTGCAGGGGTGCCAAGATCTGGTGAGTAGGGATCCAAAAGGGGGAGCACAACAGTCACTTTATCACTTTGGCATAAGGATTGGAACCAAGCGCAAGAACAAGTCACTTTGATTACTGCACAAGTCACCAGAAAAATTGTGTTTTTATACTGGACTGCCTATTTACATATATATTTTACATATATATTTTACATATTTTTTTAATCTTTTGGTTTTTGCACAGTGCTCGGTGAAGCACGCAAAACACTTTATCACTTTGAGTTGTCAAACCTTTGTATGAGGTGGACTTCATCTGATCACTCTGAGTATGGTCATAAACCCTTATATGAGGTGGACTTCATCTGATCACTCTGAGTATGGTCATAAACCCTTATATGAGGTGGACTTCATCTGATCACTCTGAGTGTGGTCATAAACCCTTATATGAGGTGGACTTCATCTGATCACTCTGAGTGTGGTCATAAATCCTTATATGAGGTGGATTTTATCTGATTGCATTTAGGAATACAAATGTTTATAGTAGATGTTGGTAAATTGTTGGTAATGCACGTAGTGGAAAATTGATAAATGCACAACGGTATCACACCAAGGATACAATAAGTTCCATCAACTACCAATGGTGGAGCTTGTGAGCACACAACAAACACTGTTCTAGATTACTAGTGACATTTCACCACAGTGCACGTTCACCTGTGAAGGGTGATTTTACTAGATCGCTTTTCAGTTCATAGGCAGCGCCACTTATTCCCAACTCACATATATAAATTTCACATAGGACAAAGTAGTATGATAGCTGCAAAAGAAAAAAAAAAAAAATAAAATACATGAGTTTTCTATAGTAAGCCAAGATATAAATAATTATTGACATTTTAACACAGTCATCTGCCTACATTGTTAGAATTATTAAAGAGGTGGTATAGACTGCTCTTCAAATATAGTACCATACAATAGTGTAATGTACGTCAGATTTCACTGTAACAAAAACAATGAAAGGAAACTGTAAAACTTCCAAACAGATCGTTATGAACTCTCCAGTGTCCCCAGGGCTTTGTTGGCTTGTCTGATACTGGCTGGGGTACAGCATTGTGTTTTTTTTTTGTTGAGATTCTACTGCATATCCAACACAAATGATGTCCTGCTTTCAAATTATTTTGTAGATAGGGGTTCTCATATTAAACATTGTAGTGCAAGATGAAATGAATCAATAGTGAAAGGCTAAACCCAGTTCAATTTCTGTCTGTAACCTCATTGGAGAGATTTATTATCACTTACTTTACCTATGACACCTATACAATTCATAGGCGGTTCATTCTTCACCGGGCAGAAAGGCACACATAGCAATAAAAACATTGTCAGTAGTTCCCTCCCTTCTTCATTCTACTTCAAATATGTTTGTATTTAGGTCTGTGTCTGCTTGGGGAGATTTCCCATCACTTCTGGGCCATGTGGTTTACTTACATCGCGAACATTCTGACTAGGTGTCCATGGAACGGCAGGCTATTCCACCCCACACGATTGACTTTTTACTATGTCGCCTTCCCGGGGATAGACCCCCTGTGTTAACACCTAAGCTATCTCACTCTTTTGCACTTTGGGACCGCCTACGTATGTTCCCTACTTTGGTATCTGATTTTAACCCCTTGTATCATTGTACATTATGTAGAACAAGTGTTAACAAATAGTTACTTGTCTTCAACAAAATGGTGACCGTCTGCACACAGACACTGCCTCCTTGTTGCATAAATGTGAATGAGATGGACCAAAGATGGTGTTAGCTTCTGTTCTCCACCTGTAGCTCCTGTCTCTGTCTTTACAATTAAGCCCTGAAAAGGTCGAAACGCGCCTGAGGAGTTCTCTACAGGTGGAGACGAAGAGGCCATCTTTTACCCATCTCATTCACATTTATGCAACAGGGAGTTGGTGTCTGTGTGCAGTGGGTCACCATTTTGTTGAAGTATACTAGAGCCTGACAAGCCAATCCTGTCTGTCTGGTACCAGTCTATTCATAAGCAGATCCAACTGACACAGGTTTGGGGGGCATTCAAGCAGTACCACTTTCATTGTTTGAGCTAGATGGATATTGTGTTGCTGAGCAGTTTGATAGACAAGGCCTGCTGTTTGCTTCAGGACTGCTGAGATGCTCCTGTGTAAATGAAGACTGCAAAAATGTTGCAGTCTTTATTCATAAATCAGTGCATATGTATTATTGTAAGTATTGTTCTTTGATTTGCACAAACTGACTTATGATACAGACAGCCAAGATGGGCATAAGCATAAGGTACATTTAATGCCAACCTGTGTTGAAGAAGTACGTATGAAAGCTTCCATTGCTGATTTTCAAAAAGTCTGGCTTTACTTTGAATTTTCTGATCTGTAAGCTTGTTCCGGGCCAGTGGCTTAGAAAGTTTTGAAGACATTCAAAAAATATAAATGGATTCCAACATTTATAGGTAAAAACACCAGGAGTGGTTGATGCAGGGAATATTCGATTGCCTCAGGAAGGATTTTTATTCCCCTGCTGGAGCAAATTGGACCGTGCTTTGTTTTTGGTTTTTTGTCCCTCCTCTGGATCAGCTTGGGTATACCATTGTGAATATAGAGGTTTTCTATTCATTTTTTTTTTATTAATTGAACTAGATGGACTTGTGTCTTTTTTCAACCTTACTAACTATGTAACATTGGATTGGTATGACAGTCAGGGTCGGTTCACACAGGGGCAACATGACTTCAGCGCGACTTTGTACCGCGACTTCAACGCGGCTTCAGCGCGACTTCAGCAAATTACAAGGCGACTTGAAGTCGCCTCCATGACAGGCGACTTCGGCTGTGGCCAATCACAGGGCAATCAGCTCTCTGGGAGGGAGGGGGGGAGGGAGGGGTTTTCGCTTGACAGAGAGATCCGACTTGGAGGCGACTTCCATTGATTTCTATGGTACAGGTCGCCTACCAAGTCGGATCAAAGTAGTACAGGGAGTACGCTCTGAAGTCGGAGCGACTTCAGTAGTGTCTATTAAGACGCTAGCGTTAACTCCCATTGAAACTATTTCTGGGGCGACTTGAGGGCGTACAAGTCGGATCCCAAGTCGCCCCAGTGTGAACCGACCCTTAGGCAACTGACACTTTAAGAGGAAGGTCTGCAGTACCACTTTCTATATTTCTCCTAGTAGAGGTTTATGTAGGGGATTATAAAGAATTCCAGATTCCAGGCATATGTTAAAGAATTTGAACACTCTATTAGTACATGTGGAAAATGAAGATGCATGATGTCATATTAATGTAATGTAATGAAAGGAGCATCATTATTATCACAGCTAATGCAAAATAGCTCCTAGGAGTTTTACCTAAAAATATATAATACCAAATAAGTCATTACAGTGACCATTAAATCCCATCACTTATTCTTTTTCAAACTGAAACAATGCATCTTAATCCCCGTACACACGATCAGATTTTCAGACGGGAAATGTTGGATGTCAGGCTGTTGGCGGAAATCCGACCGTGTGTATGCTCCATCGGACAATTGTTGTCGGACTTTCCACCAACAAATGGCTAGCAGGTTTTCACATTTTCCACCAACAAATGTGTGTTGTCGGATTTTCTGATCGTGTGTACACAAGTCCGTTGGACAAAAGTCCAAAGTACAAACACGCATGCTTGGAAGCAAGGACGAGCCAGAAGCAGTCGGTCTTAAACTAGCGTTTATAATGGAGAATTAACATTCGCAACGTGGCAAATTATGAAATCTCGAAATGCAGCGCACAATTCTCTTCTGCTTTGCTGGTGTTACTGATGGCGTTATTGCAAACAAATTTTCAAAGGCTTTTTTTTTCTAGGGATCAAGAATAATATTATTATGCTTTTTTTTTTTTTATTCGGGCAAGTTACCACAACACCATTATCCCATAGTTTTTAAGATCAAAGATACAACTATGTTGGTGTCCCTTGTCAATTTTACATTGTATTTTTTAAAATGTAACTGCCTACTCCCAAACTGTCATTTGAAGTAAAACACATAGCCAAGTATTATTCTCCACATTTTTTTTTTATTGTGCATTAAAAAAATAAAAAAATAAATAAATTTAGACATGCTATCTGCTAAAAGAACCTAACCAAAAAGTGCATTCTATGCATCCAAAAATATAGAAAATATACCAAATCAAATCATTATTCAATCAAAAAAATAATGTCGAAGCAATAACTCCAAGGCCAAAAATAATTAACACGTTATCTCCTCCGATACCGCAACATGTCTGGTTGACGAACGGCCGTTCAGAAACAAACTGAAAAGCGCAAACTGAAAAGTGCGAAATCAAAAGTGCGAATCAACACTCACCAAACTTCTACTAATACGAAGTTAGCAGAAGGAGCCCAAAGGGTGGCGCTAAAGAGCTTAAAAAACATGTAGTACGTCTAGTACTTGACTACGTTCGTGATTGTTGGCCAACTTTTGTGCGTGTGTATGCAAGACAAGTTTAAGCCAACGCCCTTCGGACAAAATTCCATGGTTTTGTTGGCGGAAAGTCCAATCGTGTGTACGAGGCATTAGTGGTTACTTTGAGCAACAATGTTTTATTCCCAATTCTTTTCTCCCGTTTTTTTGAAGTTGATCCCTATGTGCCCTTTGTTATTTCCCTGCAACATACAGTTCCCAGAGAGACTGGTACAAAAGTTGGTCAGCAGCACTGCAGAAACCTTCTGGAATTCCAGTCTTGGGGAATCCATGCCTACCCAGTTTCTCATGAAATACTTAAATATGATGTTTTCCAGCTTAGCCGCCAGTTACAACACTGTGTAAGGTTAAAGGGTATTTAGACATCAGCAGACATTCTTAGGCTCTCTTGCTTCATAAATCTTAGTTTGGTTCTTAAATTACAACACATAGATCTATAGTTCAGAACATAATTTTGGCTGACAAGTTCAGTAATTAAAGATCTAACCTATTTTCCATACATGGGCAATCAGGCGACCAGACAGAATTAATTGTGACAGAATCGGGAGGGTTTTCCAGATTTTGGCAGAACTTACAAATAACTGGGTTTGTATGAGTTTGTTATTAAAGCTGAACTCAAAGCATATATAAAAAGACACATCATTACAGCACTGTGTTCATTACATATACAGTATCTCACAAAAGTGAGTACACCCCTGACATTTTTGTAAATATTTTATTATATCTTTTCATGTGACAACACTGAAGAAATTACACTTTGCTACAATGCAAAGTAGTGAGTGTACAGCTTGTATAACAGTGTAAATTTGCTGTCCCCTCAAAATAACTCAACACACAGTCGTTAATGTCTAAACAAAAGTCAGTACACCCTAATGCCCCGTACACACGGTCGGATTTTCCGACGGAAAATGTGTGATAGGACCTTGATGTCAGAAATTCCGATCGTGTGTAGGCTCCATCACACATTTTCCATCGGATTTTCCGACACACAAAGTTTGAGAGCAGGCTATAAAATTTTCCGACAACAAAATCCGTTGTCGGAATTTCGGATCGTGTGTACACAAATCCGAGGCACAAAGTGCCAAGCATGCTCAGAATAAATAAAGAGATGAAAGCTATTGGCTACTGCCCCGTTTATAGTCCCGACGTACGTGTTTTACGTCACCGCGTTCAGAATGATCGGATTTTCCGACAACTTTGTGTGACCATGTGTATGCAAGACAAGTTTGAGCCAACATCCGTCGGAAAAAATCCTAGGATTTTATTGTCGGAATGTCCGATCAATGTCCGACCGTGTGTACGGGGCATAACATTTATTTGACCTGGTATGTACCTCTGTATCTGTACAGCAGAGCTTAGACCGGGGAAGCAGCAGAAAGAGCCAATGGGCTGTGCTAACAAAGAACATGCTGATAGGAGGAGAGAACAGGAGAGAGATGATCTCATCAGTATGTTTCTTCCTTCTTTCACTGCTTAATCACAGGCTGTGGGATGGACCAGACCTATAAGTGTTACTAAACTGAAGCAAGAAAAAAATAGAAAACCCTTCCAATGGGCACACATGTCCTGTAAACAACTGTCTGACAGAAGCTTTCCCTTTCCCTGGAAAGATTTCTTCTCGCTTCCTGCTGTGTCTAAAGACAAAGAGTAAAGGAAAATCTAGCAAATAATTTAAAGTGATTGTAAAGTCTCGTTTCTTTTCCTATAAAAATAACAAACATGTTATACTTACCGCCTCTATGCAGTGGGTATGCACAGGGCAGCCTAGATCCTCCTCTTCTCTGGTCCCTCTTAGCTGCTCCTGGCCCCTCCCTCCTGTTCAGTGCCCCCACAGCAAGCAGCATGCTATGGGGCACCCGAGCTGAGTTACAGCTCCGTGTGTCCATTCAGACACGGAGACAAACCGGGCCCCTCTCTCCCCTGATTGGCTAGCTGACTTTGATTGACAGCAGCGGGAGCCAATGGCTTCTGCTGTGTCTCAGCCAATTCGGAGGGAGAATCACGGACGGCTGAGACATTCCTGGACATCGCTGGACAGAGAGGGACCTCAGGTAAGTATTGGGGGGGGAGGGGTGCTGGGGAGGCTGTTGCACACAGAAGGCTTTTTATCTTAATGCATAATGGTGGCATTAAAGTGGTTGTAAACCCACTTTTTGGACTACTACCTATAGGTAAGCCTAGAATAAGGCTTACCTATAGGTAGTGGAAATATCTCACCAGTATCTCACCAGTTAGGAGATATTTCACTTGTAGTCCGCCGAAAATTTCAACGGCACATGCGTGTTAATCGTGGCTCCCGTGCGCATGCGCAGGAGTGATGTCACGCGCCTCCGGCGAATCACAAAGCCGGAGTCCGCGGCCCGGAAGGAAGAGGGGCCAGAATATGGGCGCTGCCTACACATGGGACATCGCTGTATTCTTTTGCAGGTATGGGGCAAATAATGGACTAGTATGCGATGCATACTAGCCCATTATGCTTTTCATTTGCAGGCTTTGCAGCGAGCAAAAGAGGAAGTAAAACCCATCAGGGTTTACTTCCTCTTTAAGATAAAAAAACTTCTGCCTTTACAACCCCTTTAACTTTTGCTCCTAGACTCTGATTGTTTTTCTAAATCAGGTGAACTTATAGAGAGATGGTAAATAATTGGCTGACCTGCACTGATTTTTGGGACCCTAAGCAGAGTAGAGGATCCTTTTTTATTGGGAACCAAGCTGAGAAACTACAAGTAACATCCTTGCACATACCAAAAATGTTAGCACACATCTAAGCAATTCTCAGACTCCAAGTTCTCCCAGCCCCAAAGAAGAGGCACGGTATATACAACCCCCATAAACAGTACAGCAAGGTTAGTTAATGTTCTTTGGGCAATGTTAAAATATATATACCCCTTCAAGACTGTTCAGCACTGTGCTGCTTTAACTGGAAACTGTGCAATCATGCAGCACTGTATACAAACTAAATTTATAGCACAAAAAGAGCTTTCTTTTGTTTGAATATGACCACCACTGTTTTTTTTTTTTATATATAAACGAAAAAGAGACCAACAATTTTGCAAAAATATATATTTTCTACTTTCTGTTATAAAACATATCCAATAAAAAATGTGAATTTCTTCATAAATTTCGGCCAGCATGGATTCTACATCTTTGGTTAAAAGAAAATCCTAATAAGTGTTTAATGATTGTTTTTTGCGAAAAGTTAGGGTCTACAAAGTATGGTGTATATACACTGGAGTTTACGCAGCTGTTGATGCTATACTGTAATGGCGGCGATCAGCGACTTATAGTATGACTGTGATAGAATGGCGGGCAATCTGGCACTATCAGACACTATCTGGGAGGGTCACTAACTGACACTAACATCACTAGGGATACTAATACAGTGATCAGTGATAATAATGTACGCTGACACTGTACTAATTACACTGGCTGGGAAGGGGTTAACATCTAGGGGCAATCAAAGGGTTAACTGTGTGCCTAACAATGTGTAAGGTGTGTAATGTTTGCTGCTTTTACTGTACTATCTGGATGTTTTTCTCCCCCTCTGTTCAAAGTACACACAGTTCTGTGTTTTGTGTACACACAGAACTCTATGTGTGAGTGGACACAGCTCATCAGCTGACTTAAGTCAAAGCGATTGGTTGAAATCAGCTTCCAAACACATGCTGTGTCCAATCACAGCATGGGTTGGCAGGGGGAGCGTGCATGCATACTCTAACCCCTAAAGCAAGCTGGTAGCGTACAGGCACATTGTCCGGCCTGCCTGTGCCGCTCAGCCGCAGTAAAACTACTGTGGGAAGGTAGCAAGTAGTTTGCTTATTTATTGTGTTAGAGGGAGTGACTCATCTAATTGATTCATTCCTTATCATGCAACTTATTGTGAGTTTTCAGTCAGACAAATGGAGTCACGAAGCAAGCTGTGTTTTCCCTTTAGCTAATCATAAGTGCTCAGTGACTTTGACATGTGCTAAATGCAGGGTCGGTGCTACCACTAGGCAAATTAGGCAGCCGCCTAGGGTGCACTGCTGCCTAGGGCACCCGGCAAATGGTGTTCCTACTCTCTTCTCTCTGCAGCAAGCAACTAATTCTCAGCATCAGCAGGCAGCCACCTTTCCATTCACACATAGTGTCAAAGGCGCAGCGGCAGCGGCGGAGGACTGTGTCTGTGTCCCGACTCCCAAACAAATGGAAACAAGCAAACATTCATTGATGGGCGCTGGCAGGCTGCATTGATGGGCGCTGGTGAGGCTCCATTTGATAGGTGCTGGTGAGGCTGCATTTGATGTGTGCTGATGAGGCTGCATTTGATGGGTGCTTCATTAAAAAGGTGGGGTATACATGGGCAGGGCAAAGGGGTGGAGTCAAGGGCGGAGCGCCAAAATGCGGTTTCGCCTAGGGTGTCAAAAATCCTTGCACCAGCCCTGGCTAAATGCTTATATGGATGCAAAAGTTGTATACGGATATTAAAACAATAGATACATTTAAAACCTACAAAAACATCTAAAACAAAATTGATTGAAAACTATTATAATTACCCTCTAACGGATTGTCATATCATCACCAGGGACATAGTAATTCTGTCTACTCTTCAAATGTTATATAGGATTATAATGGAGTTTAACACATACTTCATTTCTTATCATAATATATTTCTCAAAACTTGTAGATCCCATTAATCTTAAGCCTAGGTTTGCACTATTGCGGGTATGCGGGCCGTGTTTGCACGGCAGTCAATTCATTTGAATGGGCTGCTGTGCCTTCCCATTCATGCTGCGTTTTTAGATGCGTGGGGGTGCCATTAAAAATTAATAGCAGACCAGCCCCGTGCAATTTTAAAGAGTAGCGCATTTTGAATGCAAGTGGTTGTGGTGCGGAAATCACTGTGATTCCTGCAACCACCTGCAATAGTGTGAACCTAGCCTGAGTGCTCTGAGTGATCTGCTGCGGGTGTCAATATAATCTTAACAACACTCAAACGCAGATTGCAAACACACTTTTGAAAAGCAATGCATGCACTACTTTTTATGCGATTTTAGCCCATTCAGGGCCGGTTCACACCAGAACGCGACGAGGGAAAGACATGTTCCATGCGCCTTTCCCACACCATGTATAAAATGCACTGGGTATGCGATCTACTGCAGGTGTCAGTAAAGTCTTGACCACACCCCAAACGCAGGTCGCATATGCAGTGCGTTTGCCTGCACCGGATTGTATAGTGCGTTTTTGAACAGTAGTGCATACGCCAGGGCTCAAAATGTCAAGTCCTGAGCTACTAAGAACTTGAAAGAGTTACTCACCTCCAGCTGCCCCACCCAACGCTCGTAAATGTATCATATTTTATCCTTCTTTTATTTATCACAGTCAGATGAATGAAATCTGATTGCCGATTGCTCGTATTGGTTATTTTTATTTTTTTTTCTTATTCAGTGTAATAATTAGAAATTATACTGAGAGCAGGGTGGACAGGGCAGCCATCAGAAATGTTGGTGCTCCTTACACAGCTTTAGGCCTGGACCGCCCATCAAATCCACCCAATGGCCAACCCACAGTCTTGCAGGCAGCCCCCTACACCTGTACACACTCTGCCCCCCTTAAATCTGTACACACTAAGTCCCCTCTGCCACACACATAACACAACACACACACAACACACACATACCACACACAACACACACATAACATACATACACATAACACACATACACACACACCACACACACATACACAACACACACATAACATACATGCACATAACACACATACACAACATATAACACAACACACACATAACACACACACAACTCTGGCCCCCCTGTACACAAACAGCCCCTCCCCTCACTTATATACACAGCACCTACTTGTAAAGGAGGTCTTTCTAGTCCCAGCTTGTTTCCACAAAGCTGACACATGTTCCTGAGCAGTGGTGGCTTGTGTTTTTTTGTTTGGGGGGGAGGCAACCCCCCCCCCCCCGGTTCCTCACCCTTCGCTGTTGGCCGGTCCACTGGCACTTACTTGATCGGCAGGGATCATCTGGCAGGGGGAGACAGGCTGCAGCAGAATGGCGTCTTCCTTTGAGATCGTGGTGGCTTCCGCCATGCCTCTCCTCCCTCTCGCTTAGGCATCCAATAGGATCGCCTAAGCTTTCAGCCAATCGGAAACCGCCTAACATACCCGGGCTTCCGGATTGGCGAAGAGGCGATTCAGTGTTAGAAAAGCAAATATCCATTTGCTTTTTTAACACATCTGGGTGGACTGCGAGCGCAATGCTCTGCGCTCCAAGTCCATCGTTTTTGAAGCCTATTGGAAGCCTTTGGCTCTAATCAGGTGCTTCAAAAAAACACCCCCGCCGCTGTAATTCAGGCGCCCTGTGTCTGAAAAGGGGCCGGACGCCTGAATAGGGGTAGGCAGCGGCGGCCATGGATAGATTCATGTTATGCTATGCATGAATCTATCCATTATACATAGAGGGGGGTGGCTGGAGAGAGGGGGCGGCACCCGTACACCCTTAATGCATGGGCCGCCACTGTCCTCAAGACTCATAGAGGAGTTGCAGCCATCACGATCCAGCATACAATACAAGCAGCACTCACATGAGGAGTGCACATGCAGGAAGCAACCACCGGTGGCAGTAAAGAGCCCGATGTGAGCAAACTAAAAGAGAGCAGCAGCTGCTGACTTCTGTTGTGAATTAATGCAGAAAGACAGGGCAGCCACGCTTATAGGAGGAGAGGGGACAGGAAGCGTCCACCGCCATCTTTCTTCCTGGCCCTCAGTTTATTTCCACTCGCCAAATGGGAGCAGATCACACCACACTGAAGCAAACAGGAATGCGGACCGCGTTCCTGTGCAATTCAGGTGTAAACTATCCCTAAAGCTGCTGTTCTGCCTGGACGCTGCATAGATGAATAATTGAACACAACATATTAGACTGATGTGCCTGAAGCTCCTACAAGCTTTGTTGTGTTACTTTGTGTTTTGTGATTGCTGTTCAAAAGAAAAAAAAGAGTATTTGAAGACTTTCCAGAGTTAAGCTCCTTCTACAAAGTGCAGTTTAATTATCTTTCAACCCTTATCATCCCAGAGCAATGTGCGGTTATACAGCATGTAATTAGCATTTTGTTGTTGATCATTGCCTTATGAACTCTATTCACAAAATCCCCTGCCAGGCGCATTTGATACTTTGAAGTGTCACACTTTAAGAAGATTAGGAAATACTGCAGGGCGGGAGTTTATAGGATAGTTGCACCTAAATCTGTGTTATCTGTGACACTTTTTGTGGAATGCAGCACATTCAATATATGGTGTGTGTGTATATATACATATATATATATATAAATTTTGCATGGATAATTTTAAAATTTTAAAAAGGGAAGTGTTGAAATGGTTTATACAAGAGCAAAAAATGTAGTAGATATTGGGGTTTTGTTGCCATTCTACAATTCTTACCCGAATGACTGTAGGAGTTGAAGAAATAAGGATAATAAATAAGGTCAGCGGGCCTTGCCAAAAATCATGAGCCAATTCCCTGTAATTAGGTATTGTGAGTGAAGAACTGTGACAGGAGAAAACATGTGACATACTGTATACTGTATATTCAGTGATTATATTAGAAAGAAAAATGGCATGTGTAGGATTAATGACTTTTCAGTAAGTGGATTTTGAGAAAATAACAATTTCTTTAGCTGAATATATATAAAAAAACAAGCATGCAGAATGGTGAAAAGGCTTATTGTATGTTTTTACTATGTCTTCATGTGTATTCTATTTTGACAATATAATTTATATTGCATGTATTTAATTACCAACAGAGCAATATAACCGGTCAGCCCCTGTGTTTGACGTTGTTCTCCCTGGTAATATTTGTTCCTATAAACGTTTCCAGTTTTCAGTATGTACCGTTCACATAATTAAACCCCTCTTTTAATCCAGTTGGTAATATGCTATCATCATTTTAGGCCATTTTAAGGAAATTTTGATTAAAGTGTTACTAAACTCACAACTGTAAAATCAGTCTGTATATGCAATAAAGCAGGGATATGCAATTAGCAGACCTCCAGCTGTTGCAGAACTACAAGTCCCATGAGGCATAGCAAGACTCTGACAGCCACAAGCATGACACCCAGAGGCAGAAGCATGTTGGGACTTGTAGTTTTGCAACAGCTGGAGGTCCGCTAATTGCATATCCCTGCAGTAAAGCATCCACTCACCGTGGAACCTAAAGGGGTTAATCCTCTGCATTGTGTAAAAAGTCTGTTTGATTCTATCATGCAGCCTCATTGGACAGTCATAGAAGAATAAAAACTTCTGCTACAAGCTTTAACCAGTGCTCAGCCGGACACTGATAGAAGTCACGAGACTGCTATATATACTGTTGATGAGAAAAGGTATTTAGCAGTTTAAATTTACTAAAATAATTACATTTCCATGTTCTGTGTACTGTGGGGGACCAGATATAGTGACTGCAGGGTCCTGGGTTTAGTAACACTTTAAGGTGCTGCATCTAAAAATTGTTTAATGTCTAAAACATGTCTTTATGAAACAAGTTCATCAAATGAGTGTAATAAAATGTGAAATGATTGACATTTCACATGCTATCACAGTCCTTCGATGAGCTTAGTTACTCTGAAAATTATTACAACTTGTATTATAATCAGCTATATTAATTTCAGCCAATTCATTTTACTGGTTGCTAAGAATTCTGTTGGCTTCACAGCTGCAGTTGGTGGAGCCTGATTGGGAAGCTGAGACATTAGTTCCACATCAGGCCCACATATGCCTTCTAATTAACAGCAGTGGACAGATTCTATAGCCAGTAGCGTCGGATCCACCCACTACCTGCTGTCAGTCACAAGGGGAGTGGACCTGATGGGAGCTAGTGTCTGTGAAACCTGATCAGGCTCCGCCCCCCCATTACAAACCTTCCCATCACTGCGCTATACGAGAGTTGAGTTGTACTGAGGGTGGGGTGTCCATATGGACACTCTGGTCTCAGTGCACTTCCATGCTCAGTGCGTGCCCCAGATTCATGTACCTGTCTACAACAAGTAGATAAATCTGTCACCCACACAGACATTTGTCATGTGGAGGCAGGCCAGAATTCTAAAGAGTGTCTTAGACACCAGGGGCGGATTGACCATTAGGGCACTGCCTGAGAGCCCGGTGGGCCAGCAGGGGGCCCCATGAGAGTCCCCCTGTCTGTCCCAATCTCCGCTTATCCCAGAGCCAAGTGCCGGAACAAGTCCCTGCACTGAGCTCCGGTAACTAGGCTGACAGGGGCTCGCTAGTGTCGGGAAGTGAGTCAGGATATCTTCTGTGCCCGGGCAGTGATTCCCCTTTGTGGCAGCTGAGCCGACATCTCTCCCTCCTGAGCCTGCACACAGCTCACTGAGGATCCTCCTCCTCGGCTCCGAAGTACACAGACAGGAGGGGAAGGAGCCGGGGAGAAGAGATCTTACACTGCAGGAGCCGTGCTGATTCTGTGTATAGTTTGTGGATAGGGGAGGGGGTTGGGGGCAGAGTTGCCACTTTCCCCCATTCCAGGGATCCCTCTCTGCTCCTATCCCAGGGGTCCCTCTCTGCTCCCATCCCAGGGGCCCCTCTCTGCTCCCATCCCAGGGGTCCCTTTCTGCTCCCATCCCAGGGGTCCCTCTCTGCTCCCTTCCCAGGGATCCCTCTCTGCTCCCTTCCCAGGGATCCCTCTCTGCTCCCTTCCCAGGGATCCCTCTCTGCTCCCTTCCCAGGGATCCCTTTCTGCTCCCATCCCAGGGGCCCCTCTCTGCTCCCATCTCAACGGTCCCTCTCTGCTCCCTTCCCAGGGATCCCTCTCTTCTCCCTTCCCAGGGATCCCTCTCTGCTCCCATCCCAGGGATCCCTCTCTGCTCCCATCCCAGGGGCCTCTCTCTGCTCCCATCCCTGGTGTCCCTCTCTGCTCTCTGCTGAAGAAAAGATACAAGTCCATGCAGTTCAACCCACAGAGAAAAAAAAAATACAAATCAAATGTTCTGTTACATGCAATGTACAGTACCTTGAAAAAGTATTGATGCCCCTTGAAATTGTCCACATTTTGTCATGTTACAACCAAAAACATAAATGTAATTTATTAGGATTTTATGTGATAGACCAACACAAAGTGGCACATAATTGTGAAGTGAAATCAAAATGATAAATGGTTTTCAAAATTGTTTACAAATAAATATCTGAAGCGTGTGGGGTACATTTGTATTCAGCCCCCCTAAGTCAATACTTTGTAGAACCACCTTTGGCTGCAATTACAGCTGCAAGTCTTTTTGGGGATGTCTCTACCAGCTTTTCACATCTAGAAGAGTGACAGTTTTGCCTATTCTTCTTTGAACAATAGCTCAAGCTCTGTCAGATCGGGTGGAGAGTGTCTGAACAACAATTTTCAAGTCTTGCCACAGACTCACAATTGGATTTAGGTCTGGACTTTGACTGGGCCATTCTAACGCATGAATATGCTTTGATATAAAACATTCCATTGTAGCTCTGGCTGTATATTTAGGGTTATTGTCCTGCTGGAAGGTGAACCTCTACCCCAGTCTCAAGTCTTTTGCAGACTCTAACAGGTTTTCTTCTAAGATTGCCCTGTATTTGGCTCCATCCATCTTCCCATCAACTCTGACCAGCTTCCCTGTCCCTGCTGAAGAAAAGCATCCCCACAACATGATACTGCCACCACCATGTTTCACGGTGGGCATGGTGTGTTTAGGGTGATGTTCAGTGTTAGCTTTCTGCCACACATAGTGTTTTGCTTTTAGGCCAAAACGTTCAATTTTGGTCCCTTCTGACCAGTTCCTTCATTCAAACTGTTTAGTGTGAATGGAGAAATCTAATAGAAATCTTTGATGTATTAGAAATCTACAGGAAATCTTTGTATATGACTAGCTCTAGAGAGTAATATTAATAGTCAATGCCGAAGATAGAGAAAATTGTATCTGCAAGGGCTCTGCTGAGTGAGTTTGTATGTAGTTCTATTTCCATGGATACTACACTGTGAAGTGTAATATTCCTGGTAGGGTACCGCATTGATGTTGGAAATGAAGGTGAAAATGTAGCTACTACTTTTTTTTTACATTCAGCCAATAGATGCATCTGCTAGAATATAACTATTTTAGAAAAGTGCATTTTTTTGAACATTGCTTATATTTTTGAGACCTTTCTTGAGTAGACACTTTTGGAACACTGAGAAGACATCTAAACTTGTTGATACCCCATTTTACTTGACATCTATTGAGTGTCTAAGATGATGAAAGTTTGGAGTTAGGAGTGGAACTTCACTCTCTCAATCAACATTGACTATTTTTAATCCTTATGCTGCCAACATTAGTAAATATATAGGAAAGAATATCATATTAACTTGTTTTAAAGTGTTTCTAAAGGTAGAAGGTTTTTTACCCTCATGCATTCTGTGCATGAAGATAAAAAACCTTCTGTGTGCAGCAGCCCCCCTAATATTTGTGCTCATATTGATCCATGTTGCACGATAGTTTCTGCTGTGCCTTTGGCCCCCGCTGCTGTCAATCAAAATCAGTGAGCCATTGAGGAGCGAAAGGGGCAGAGCTGAGCCAAGGCTATATCTCTGAATGGACACAGAGCAGTGGCTCGGATCGGGTGCTCCCATAGCAAGCTGCCTGCTGTGGGTGCACTCGGCAGGAGGGAAGGACCAGGAGCGCCGGCGAGGGACCCAATAAGAGGAGGATTTGGGCTGCTCTGTGCAAAAACATTGCACAGAGCAGGTAAGTATAACATGTTTGTTACTTTAAAACAAAAAAAAAACAAGACTTTAATATCACTTTAAACTTATTTTACATTTATTCAGTTACTTCCTCTCAATGTTGATTGCGTCACTGTTGATTGAGAGAGTGAAGTTCCACTCCTAACTCCAAGCTTTCATCATCTTAGACACTCATTAGATGTCAATCAAAATGGGGTATCAAAAAGTTAAAATGCCTTCTCAGTGTTGGAAAAGTGTCTACTCAAGAAAGGTCTCAAAAATATAAGCAGTGTTAAAAAAATGCACTTTTCTAAAATAGTTATATTCTAATCTAGCAGATGTGCATCTATTGGCTGAATGTAAAAAAGTAGTAGCTGCATTTTTGCCTTCATTTCCAACTCTAACATTAATGGAGTACCCTACCAGGAGTATTACACTTCACAGTGTAGCATCCATTGAAATATAACTATGACTATAAATATAGGCAAATTATGTTTTACATTCCAGGAGTCTTCAGGGGGGAAGAGTGGTATTCTCAGCTAAAAGATGGATTCCAGGGAGTAAAGGGTTCATGAATCATCTGCCCCTACTCAAGATGGCAACAGCCAGGAATGCTAGGTTTATTTTTTTTTCTAAGCGGTTTCTCAGTAAAATAAAGCATGGAGACATGGATGGATGGGGGAGTTTGCTTGGCATATTCAAAATGAATTAAATTGCGTTTTTGGTCTCAGATGCAGTGTAGTTCCACTTAAAGTCTGGCCATAGACCTTTTTTTTTATCAGCCAACAGGATTCCCCCATCTACACATGCAAGATGGATGGAGGAATCCTTTCCCACTGTGCCATTGTATTCTGACAGTGGGACTCTTCCATTGTCAGAATACACTGATCAGTGGATCTAGCCAGTGGACTACAAGCTGGTGATTGACAATAGTTTTCCCAACAGTTGAGGTTGAACCTTCATAGATGGATAATTGGATATCATTTAAACTCCTAACCTTCTGCATTATTGATGGCTAACGTAATACTCTACTAGTGCTAAGATGAATGATATGAAAAGAAAAAATGTAGCGCATGAAATGTACAAAAAATATTAAGGTCAAGAAAATGACTGACAAACAAATGTCCATATATGATTTGAACACTGGTATAGAAACTTAAAAGTCTCTGAATGATGGTAGATGAAGTCCAGTGAGTGGAATGGAACAGCAGAGGAGCATGGGATATCCCCCTAGGAAAGGTGTAAGGATGTAAGACGATAAATATTCCAACTGGATGTATCATCGGATCTTCCCCAAAACTGTGTCTCGCAACTGCATGTAACTTAGTGAAGATGGTGTGTAAGAAACTCTTACCAGAAATGGTGGACTCCCTAGTCAGCGACAGAGAGTCATACGAGCGGGTTGCCTCTCAGGGCCTGAAACACGAACATCACAGCTCTGCGAACCTTCTGGGTCAAACTCTGTGTGGATCTCCCGGGGCCGCCAGGTGGGTCCTCCCAAAGGATGGCCAAGGTGCGAATCAGAGGGAATGGTGCTTCACGTGAAAAGTTGAGGTGAAGACGGGTTGGGTCTCTCAAAGGGTATGTGGAGAAAAAACAAACAGGCTCCACATGGCGTAGATAAAACAAAGTGGGATTTTTATTGCTAAAAAAGCCGGGCAATAATAAAATGTGATCACAGGGTGTAAAAACAAAGAGTGGGCAACAAGAAGGATGCTGAAAGCGCCCGACGCGTTTCGATCGATGGATCGTCTACTGGGGCATACAGCATCCCCTCCAAGTTGCCTTATATTTATGAGAAAACATTCAAAAAAAGCAAATTGTATGTGCTGGCAAACAGCTTTCCCCATTGGATGAATGGGGTCACCTGATCGCACCTGACTAGACATAACAGGTGTATAACATCATTAGTTTGCATTGATGGTATATAGTTAACCTATTAAACACCACAAAACAGACTTCTCATAAAACAAAAATTAAATTGTGCAGCCTCCGTCGCTTTATTGTTAATGAGGAAACAAAAAAACTGGAAAACTGAACCTTCTAGCTTAATACTATCATTGCTGACACTTTAGTGCTTGTTTAGAATTGCAGAGGGGTCAGTGCCAATCAGAGACTCAATGACTGGGGACGGGCGGGGCCGGCAGCCAATCGCTGCAGAGACAGGAAGTCTCGGTCGGCGCCGCCCAACCCCTGGGTGACAGACACAGGGAAATGACGTCAGGGCGCAGAGCCCGCCCGACGTCCGTCCGCTGTCACATGACCATTGTCTCCGATAATCTGAGAGGAGGAGGGAGGAGGGGAGTGCGTGGAACCGGACGTTCCCAGCGTCAGCTCACATGTTCCTCCCCCATATCCCCGGAAGTGACAGGGAAATGACGTCAGGGCGCAAAGCCCGCCCGACGTCCATCCGCTGTCACGTGACCATTGTGTCTGATAGTCTGAGAGGAGGAGGGAGGGGGGGGGCGTGCGTGGAACCAGACGTTCTCAGCGTCGGTTCACACGCTCCTCCCCGGTGTCCCCGGAAGTGACATTCCATGCAGGCAATGACCCAGAACCCCACCCGAATGATGGGAAACTGGTAATCATTGTCTGAGGGATAGAAATTTACAATAATAACATATGAAGTGGGACAGTGCATATGAGGGGGAGCCGGGCAATGAAGGAAATAGCCTCCAAACTGAACAATGCACAGCTCCCTCTCTAAAATAAAAAATAAAAAATAATAATAAAAATAAAATTAAGAGACCACAAGAACACAATTCGGTAAATAAATATCATGTCCATGGTGGCAAAAAACCCAAAATGGGATTAAAAAATTCCTGATCAGAGCTATGCATGGTGAAGTGAATGGGAAAATGAAGCAAAAAGCAATATAGTGGATGTAAAGCGATTAACGTTACCCGGCGTGCAATGTGGACAATGCTCCTGCGGGTGGAAAAACCCAGAAATGGGGAGGATATGGCTCACCCCACATTCCTAATGTGAGCGTACCCCCCAAAAAAAATGTACGGTGAAATAATGTTTGAAGAGGGCATCGTGAAAAAACATGTGATGGTATGGTTAAGGGACCAGGTGAGTGCAATGTGAATAAGGCTAAGATGAGTTGATAAACGAGTTGAGGTCCCACTCAACGTTCAACCCAAACGGAAAGAAGGACCTCAACTCGTGGATCCAGTACGTCTCGAGGCGTGAGACTCCTCGTAGGCGTGACTCACCTCTCCAGTGTGGAATAAACCTGTCAATAACTTGGAACAAGGTTCCCGTGGGGTCCCTGTCATGGTGTTCCAAGTAATGACGTGGTACCGTGTGCTTGTCCCTGCCCTTTTTGATTGCCGTCACGTGTTCGTTGACACGAACAGAGAAAGTTCTGATCGTGCGACCCACATACTGCTTGTGGCAGGGGCAGGTTATCAAGTAGACAATGTATTGTGAAGAACACGTGGTGAAGTGCTTCATGTGATAAATACGGGAGGTAACCATGGACTTGAATGTAACGCTCTTGCGTCTTCCCCCGATGTTATGAAGGCAAACCCGACATTTACGACAAGGGTAGTAACCTTTGCATTCCTGAAAAAAGGACACCTTCTTGGGGGGGTCTATTATGTTTGGAGTGATCTGTCCCTGAATGGACCTCGCTCCTCTGAAGACCACCGAGGCCCGGTTGGGTAAAACGGGCCCTAGTAGTCTATCATTCTGTAATATTCCCCAATGTTTTTGGATAATACCTTTAATTTGATTGGATTGAATAGAATGAGTGGTGAAGAAAGATAACTTTGCATTAAATGTAGTGTTGTCTTTGGGACGTTCTATGAGCGTTGTCTGTCTTTCAGTAAGCAAAGCTCTATTGATTTCACTGTCTAAAAGGTAAGGATCGTACCCCTTATCAAGGAATCTACCCCTAAGAACTTTAGATTGAGATATAAAGTCGGAAGTTTGGGTACAGTTGCGCCTCAGTCTCAACAACTGGCTGCGGGGCACCGACCGAAGCCACTGTTCCCGATGGCAGCTGTCGATCGGAATGTACCCATTCCGATCCGTGGGTTTGAAGTAGGTACGGAACTCTAGGTGTTGGTGCACCACTGAAATTTCCAGGTCCAGGAAATGTACTTTCGCTGTACTGGCTTCAAAAGTCAACGAAATCCCCCTATCGTTGGCATTAAGAATATTCATGAAGCCCTCAAGAGATACCAGATCTCCCTCCCACAGGAGGAGGATGTCGTCTATGTACCTAGCCCAAAGAACCAGCTCGGGTCTCCGGGCAGCATAGACGACATCCTCCTCCCACTGGGCCATAAAAAGGTTGGCGAGACTGGGGGCAAATTTAGCCCCCATAGCCACACCCCTCTGTTGCAAAAAGAAACGGTCTTGAAACCAGAAGTAGTTATGTCTGGTTGCGAATTTTAGCAGCTGCATGATGAAGTTGCGCTGCAATGTAGGTAGTCTTCCATCTCTTGAGAGGTGGTTTTCCACAGCCTCAAAACCCAGATGGTGTGGTATGCAGGTATATAATGCTGCTACATCAGCTGTTACTAAAAGAGTACCTTTTTTAATTGAAACCGATTCCAATAATTTAATTGTATCACTGGTATCCTTCAGGTAAGAGGGGGTGGTTTGAACCAGAGGTTGTAAATAGAAGTCCACGTATTTGCCAATCCTCGCCGTGACCGAATCGATCCCGCTGACAATAGGCCTGCCGGGAGGATTGGTGGGGTTCTTGTGAACTTTAGGGAGGTAGTATATGGCGGGAATACGTGGTACTTGGGGGACTAAAAAACATTTTTCCTTTTTGTTAAGAATTCCCAGAGAGAAACCTTCCTCAATCAATTCCAAAAGGGCCTTTTTAAAGGGAACTGTGGGGTCCCTCGGGATGCACTGATAAGTGTCAGAATCGCTTAAAATCCTATTCATCTCTTTAAGATAATCTACTCTGTCAAGAATAACAATGCCCCCGCCCTTGTCAGCGGGGCGGATGACAAGGTTCTTGTTTTCACATAATGATTTTAGACCGGTCTTGATGACGGGTTTAACATAAAGACGTTTCTGACGTTTGGCTAATCTATCCAGGTCCTCAAGGACCAAGCTTTTGAAGACCTGGATGGAGGGAGCCGTGGTGCCCGGGGGATTGAATAGGGATGGGTTAGACAATCCCGAATGGACGACTTGGGGGTGTGGAGATGTTACCTCTGTGGAGGGTGCCATTCCACTATGGGGAGATGTCAATACTTGAGTGGTGGTTGAAACAATGGTCTGTTGAGTGGGGGGAGTAATTTTGGTGAGAAAGTGCCTCTGTACACTAAGTTTTCGGGTAAACTTGAGCACATCAATGAATGTTGCAAAATGATTAAGTGGTTTAGGTGGTACAAACTTGAGTCCTCTGTCCAAAACCGACTTTTCAGCTTCTGTTAGTACAGCTGAACTCAAATTAAAAATACCCGTACCTCTTACACTCTTTTCCTTTTGGCGTTGGACCCTCCTCCCCCCTCTGGTCCCTCTTTTCTGTCTGAATTTCCTGGGTGGTAATCTGTACCTCTCTGAAAATCCTGGGATTGGTTGGGGCCTGGCCTACTTTGATTGTAACTGTAAGGGGAACGATGGTAGTAATCATCCTCTCTTTCGTAATGAGAGTATGTACCTCCATACCTTTCGTAAGGGACCTTGTCCCTGAGGGGACTATATCTATTGTTAACATGAATAGGGGAATGGTAATTGTAGTCCAGACTCCGCCGTTGAGGAGTGTGGTAATTACGGGGATCTCCATAGTTGGAAGGGGGTACCCGTGCATTACTCTTATAGTGAGGATCTAAAGGGTGTCCTCTGGACCGCCCCCTAGTCCTTGGGGCGCCCCTCCCTGCCCGGTTTCCCGGTGGGGGAGGACCCCCAGATGATCTGGGGGGTCCTTGCACTGCCCCTTTTTTTTAGGCGCTTTGCGCCCTGACGTCATTTCCCTGTCACTTCCGGGGATATGGGGGAGGAACATGTGAGCTGACGCTGGGAACGTCCGGTTCCACGCACTCCCCTCCTCCCTCCTCCTCTCAGATTATCGGAGACAATGGTCATGTGACAGCGGACGGACGTCGGGCGGGCTCTGCGCCCTGACGTCATTTCCCTGTGTCTGTCACCCAGGGGTTGGGCGGCGCCGACCGAGACTTCCTGTCTCTGCAGCGATTGGCTGCCGGCCCCGCCCGTCCCCAGTCATTGAGTCTCTGATTGGCACTGACCCCTCTGCAATTCTAAACAAGCACTAAAGTGTCAGCAATGATAGTATTAAGCTAGAAGGTTCAGTTTTCCAGTTTTTTTGTTTCCTCATTAACAATAAAGCGACGGAGGCTGCACAATTTAATTTTTGTTTTATGAGAAGTCTGTTTTGTGGTGTTTAATAGGTTAACTATATACCATCAATGCAAACTAATGATGTTATACACCTGTTATGTCTAGTCAGGTGCGATCAGGTGACCCCATTCATCCAATGGGGAAAGCTGTTTGCCAGCACATACAATTTGCTTTTTTTGAATGTTTTCTCATAAATATAAGGCAACTTGGAGGGGATGCTGTATGCCCCAGTAGACGATCCATCGATCGAAACGCGTCGGGCGCTTTCAGCATCCTTCTTGTTGCCCACTCTTTGTTTTTACACCCTGTGATCACATTTTATTATTGCCCGGCTTTTTTAGCAATAAAAATCCCACTTTGTTTTATCTACGCCATGTGGAGCCTGTTTGTTTTTTCTCCACATACCCTTTGAGAGACCCAACCCGTCTTCACCTCAACTTTTCACGTGAAGCACCATTCCCTCTGATTCGCACCTTGGCCATCCTTTGGGAGGACCCACCTGGCGGCCCCGGGAGATCCACACAGAGTTTGACCCAGAAGGTTCGCAGAGCTGTGATGTTCGTGTTTCAGGCCCTGAGAGGCAACCCGCTCGTATGACTCTCTGTCGCTGACTAGGGAGTCCACCATTTCTGGTAAGAGTTTCTTACACACCATCTTCACTAAGTTACATGCAGTTGCGAGACACAGTTTTGGGGAAGATCCGATGATACATCCAGTTGGAATATTTATCGTCTTACATCCTTACACCTTTCCTAGGGGGATATCCCATGCTCCTCTGCTGTTCCATTCCACTCACTGGACTTCATCTACCATCATTCAGAGACTTTTAAGTTTCTATACCAGTGTTCAAATCATATATGGACATTTGTTTGTCAGTCATTTTCTTGACCTTAATATTTTTTGTACATTTCATGCGCTACATTTTTTCTTTTCATATGTTTCTATGGTTTTCGTCACCCTGTATGTAGCTGCTCTGCAC
Source organism: Lithobates clamitans (assembly GCA_037952925.1). Taxonomy (NCBI): domain Eukaryota; kingdom Metazoa; phylum Chordata; class Amphibia; order Anura; family Ranidae; genus Lithobates; species Lithobates clamitans. The sequence continues at coordinate 3,229,961 of JBBGZY010001219.1, read as the reverse complement.
CATTGTTTGTATTTAGCGCAGTGTATACCTTCCCTATCTTTGCACTTAAGATGAATGATAAAATAACTAATCTTTCTCTGTAAGACTGAATATTTGTTCTTAGCATTGGTCACATTTTTTTAATGGCTAAATATAGGTGTCAGTAAACATTTGTTTGTGTTTTACTCAAGGGATAATCAGTTGAGTGGGCCAGAATTCCACAGGACTACTAACATGGTTATAGTAATTGACTGCTCTGCAAAAACCTATAGAGGAAGCGATCCATTTGTGATTCAATAGTCTTGAGATGTGAAAGTCTGTTGAATGTTTGATCAAATCACATAATTTAAAAGGCCAAGTGACCTACCTACATTGTGAGACTCCAGCTAAAACATCAAACTTCAGGATCTGTCAGCTTTAGCCATACTGGAAAGGCAACTTTTGTGAAAGATAAAGCGGTTAAGCCTCGTATACACGATCGGATTGTTGGCCAACAAAACCATGGAATTTTGTCCGAAGGGCGTTGGCCCAAACTTGTCTTGCATACACATGGCCACACAATTGTTGGCCAACAATTACGAACGTAGTGACGTACTACGTTGTTTTTCAGCTCTTTAGCGCCACCCTTTGGGCTCCTACTGCTAATTTCGTGTTAGTAGAAGTTTGGTGAGTGCTGATTCACGCTTTTCATTTTGCACTTTTCATTTTGCGCTTTTCATTTCGCACTTTTCAGTTAGTTTCTGAACAGCCGTTCGTCAACCAGCCATGTTGCAGAATCGGAGGAGATAACATGTTATTTATTATTGGCCTTGGAGTTATTGCTTTGATATTATTTTTTTGGTTGAATAATGATTTGATTTGGTATATTTTCTCAATTTTTTAATGCATAGAATGCACTTTTTGGTTAAGTTCTATTGGCAGATAGCATGTCTAATTTTATTTGTTTTCTTTTTTTAATGCACAATAAAAAAATTGTGGAGAATAATACTTGGCTATGTGTTTTACTTCAAATGATAGTTTGGGAGTAGGCAGTTACATTTAAACAAATACATTGTAAAATTGACAAGGGACACCAACATAGTTGTATCTTTGATCTTAAAAACTATGGATAATGGTCTTGTGGTAACTTGCCCAAACAAAAAAAAAAAGCATAATATTATTCTCGATATCACTAGAAAAAAAAAAAGCCTTTGAAAATTTGTTTGCAATAACTCCATCAGTATCACTAGCAAAGTAGCTTCATTATTATCCCATTAGAAGAAGAGAATGTGCGCTGCATTTCGAGATTTCATAATTTGCCGCTTCACAAATGTTAATTCTCCATTACGAACGCTAGTTTACAAGACCGACCACTTCTGGCTTGTCCTTGCTTCCAAGCATGCGTGTTTGTACTTTTGTACTTTTGTCCGATGGACTTGTGTACACACGCTTGGAAAATCCGACAACACACATTTGTTCGTGGAAAATTTGAAAACCTGCTATCCAACATTTGTCCGCGGAAAGTCTGACAACAATTGTCCGATGGAGCATACACAGTCGGATTTACCACTAACAGGCTGTCATCGAACATTTCCTGACGGAAAGTCCGATCGTGTGTACGAGGCTTAAATGTTAGAACCAAACAGCTCAACTGACATAGGTGCATTTTCTGACATTTTACGGTTTTGTTTCTTCTTATGCTTGAACTTCAAGTAAACAGCTAAACATGCATTTTACACCCATATATAAGGAAGCTGTTTTACTTGCTAAAGGATTTATATTTTCTGTACATCTGGCCCTGAGATTTACAGAGCCCTGCCAGACAGCACAGCCAGTCTGGTGACCATACTTTTCTGTATTGCAGTTATGCAATACAGACGGTGTGTCCAACCTGCGGCTCAAGACGGTTTTGAATGCGGCCAAACACAAGATCGTAAACTTATTTTGGTTTTTGGGAATGTTTTATAAAAATGCATTTACACTTCGCAAACACACGCCGAAGAAAAAATTGACAGTGTCGCTTTTATAAGTTTATTTTTTGTTTCCAAAGAAAAATATCCCCGCTCTTCACAATCAGTCCTTATTCATGTCATCAGTTTTCGGCAGAACCTATATTTGTGGGCAACTAGTTTAAAGAATGCCGCACACAAAGGGCAAAATTTGAACCAAAATATCTGATGAGCACCTTGGGAATTCATTGAGAATTGCTACTACATCCATCAAAGCAGATATTGATGCGTTCGTTTATCAAAAATATTGTCAAATATCGCACTAGTTTTTCTCTGCCCTCTTTTACTTTTATAATAAAAATATTACAAAAAAATGAAGTTTTATTACTCAGACAGTTGCAGTTTTTATATCAGTGATCATTACCTTGTGATCTGCCTGACTTTTTCTGCTCATCAGCTATCCTTATTATTAGAGTATTTTATGTGTGGCCCAAGACAATTCCTCTTCTTCCAATGTGGCCCAGGAAGGTCAAAAGGTTGGACACCCCTGCAATACAGCTTAGTCACTTTCCTGTCCTCAGCTTGTGATTGGACAATGAGGAAGCAGCAGCACACAGATTACCTGATTATGCTGCTCACTGTGCTCTCTGCTTCTAGTAAGCACAAGTGTATGCAGCACACCGGATCCCCCCTTCCTCTCCCAGTGTGCTCAGCTGTACGAGAGATTACAGGGGGCAATGCCAAGTAAACTTCTGGTACTTACATGACTATGCATCTAACAATGCACTTGTTGATTCATAATTAATACATAACTGCATTAAGAGCCCTTTCACACTGAGCCACCTGCTGCGTTATCGATAGCGATAGCGGCACTGTATCGTTGTTTTAGCGGCGCTAAACCGCAGAGATGATCAAATACCACCAAAAGAAAGCTCTATTTGTGGGAAAAAAAGGACATCAATTTTGTTTGGGTACAACGTCGCACGACCGCACAATTGTCAGTTAAAACGACGCAGTGCTGAATTGCAAAAAATGGCCTGGTCATTCAGCAGCCAAATCTTCCAGGTGGTGGTTAGCTACTTTGCATTGACTGTCCTATCCTTCAACATAATTTAGTATAGGACAGTGCTCTTCCTTTTTTTTTAATAGTCTGAACCTATTTATATCATCAGATGTTTGCTTAGTACATCTAATACAGGCCAGTATAAATAAGCTACACACACAATTCCATATATTGCCAGTACCCTCTAAATAATACCTCTATCAGGTCCTTTTTTTAAACAATAGATATATCTACTATTCTAGTTCATAAAAAATAAATGAGACAATCTGAATTTAATTTAGCAAGCAGAAGAATTGTTGGACCTGGTAGCAGAAGTCCATCCATCCCCTGAAGTGAACATAGCATAGGTTAAGAACACATAGTATGGTTGATGGGCACAGATAAAAGGTCTGCAAGGATTTCAGGTACAGAATTGCATATTGATTGCTCTCCCATTCAGAGAAGTGTAGGTACGCGTTTTTAATTGGATTTATTCAGCAATTTAGAAACTGAAGCGTTCTGCATTAATTAGGCTGGAGTGGTTCTTTAGCGCTTCAAAAGATTTGCCCCATTAAACATTTTAGTTGTTTGTGCCCACTCACGTGTGAAAGTGTCAGCTAATCCCATGTTATAATCACACCTGGCAAAGGTATTGTTTCTTTAAGGCAATCTTCTTTACATGTGCAGTGATGTGCAGCATGGGAAACTTTATGAAAATAAAATGAATAAGATTTAAACTTTTATATTCATCAAGAAACAAGAGTAAAATTGTCCCTGTTCTGGGCGAGGGGAGTGCGTCATCAGAGACAATGAAGCCACTCCAGTCTGACCCCACCAACTGTTCATGCACTTCCCAAGCTTCTTCTAGTGCTTGTAAGGAATGTGTTCTTTGTGGAATTTCAATGACCTTCATGAAAGAGGAGAAAGAAGGGAGGGGATTTTCGTTAGAGCACTGCTTGACTCAAATAATCAGCCTTTGACATCAAAATTCTGTATACTGTATATAATATCCTTTATGTAGATTTAAGACTATCATCATATAATCCTGTTTTTATAAGATAATATTTTTTATATTGGCTTCTAGTAATAAATGCTGGTACGTGTACGGCTTATATCTGATCAGAAAACTGATCTATTTGTCTTGCGGTAACCTCTGTGCATACATAATTGCTGTCTGTGTGGACAACATACATGGCATGTTATAAAGAGATTGTATAAAGGTCACTGAGCATCTGTTGTGTGCTGTTACCCTAGCAGTTTTAAATTCTCTTATGAATGGATCCTATTTTATTGGAGTTGGCTGTAGTAGGTGACAGGCAAATCATTTCTATAAGTGGCTTTACTGTATTTCCAATAACTTCCAATTTCCGTAGCTTTTCTTAAAGTGTTGCTAAACCCAGGAGCCTGGATTCACTATATCTGGTCTCGTACAGTACACAGAACATGAAAATGCAATTATTTTAGTAAATATAAACTGCTAAATACCTTTTCCCATCAGCAGTATATAGCAGTTTTGTGACTTCTATCAGTGTCTATTCTATCAGTATTCTCCTCTGATTGTCATATGAGTTTGCAGGACCACTGACCCTGTGTCTGGACAGTAATGATTGGCCCTGTGCTAATCATATGCATTCTCCCAAGAAAACAAAACAAAAAACTCTCTAGCAATACTGTCAGAAGCCATAAATTAGACTGAGACATAAGTACAGTTAAATCTCGCTTGTTTAAAAACAATAAGAAAAGGTTAACAAAGTAAACATAGTCAAAACATAACCAGAATTCAGGAACCGGAACGGAAAGTCAGACAAGCCAAAACGTCAGGGAGCCAGAGATGAGCGTAATACAGCAAGCAGGATCTGGAGCCAGAAGGAATGTCAGCCAAGCAAGTCTTTAAAAGGAACACAGGAGAGCGTCTCTAGAGATATGACCAAGGCAAAGGCAGAGATTATCTGGGCTGGATGGCTTATGTAGGCAGGACTGACGAGCAGGATATCATCAACAGGTGAGTCACTGTGGAGAGATCAGAGCTGGCAATTAGCCGACAGCTGAGCGGCCAGCTCAGAGAAGGAAGGGCTGAGCCCAGCCCTGACAAATACACATCAAAGTGCGTATATGCAGCTTGCCCCCAAGGCTCTGTTCTATCACCAGATAGATTGGGGATAGTAGAAAAAGGGGAGGCTAAGAGAAGACAAGATCAAACAGCCTTTTTACACAATGTTTTGGGTTTAGTAACAATTTCAGTAATCTTAGCAATTTTATAAATCATTTCCATAAAAAACACACCTATCCTGTCATGTATAGTTCATCTGCATTTAGCATCATGTTTCAATTGTGATGGGTTATTTGGTTGACCTAGAGGTGTAGTAGTGCCTCTTATGTATGAAAGGATAAGAAACTTGAATTTCTTGTGTGTATTGATGGTTACCCACTGTACCACTCTTATCACAAGTAAACATATTGGGTAATATAGCAAAAAGAACAACAATGGGACTTTAACAGGTACTATAAAAACTAATCAACAAAGATCTCATAAAATCAATATGTTTATTAATGATACATTAAAATGACTGTGCTTTAAAGTAAAAGGTTGGCACCTATATTCGCATCATGTTGCTACAAAGTCCACTCTACAACCCCATCATACAGCCTAATGACAGTACCTAATTCAAATGAATCCAATTTCTTTCATGGTGCACATTGATGAGGTCAAAGTAGAATCTCAATGTGTTTTGTGGGCATAAAGGTCCACTTCTTCAGAAAACTCTATAATTTATGTAAGAACATAATTACAATCATATTTGTTGCATATACATTATGAGCATCAGTTGTCAAATGAGCATTGTATGTACAAATTCATAACAACGAGTAAAAACAATTAGCCAATTTTAAAACCGTTAGTAGTACCTTCCGTCATATTTGAACCCAACCATTCAGAGGTGAGCACAACAGCCTCAGGGGAAACTGGAGATTCCACTCCCTTTCTAATGATCTTTGAATATAAATCCATTATATATATAAATGGCCTACACCTATACACAATCACATTAGAATCATACTTTTTTCCACACAATATTATAATCATAGTGACACCTACCCCAATTTTAAATCTGACTGTGATGGTATTTTACCACAAACCTATTCATATTTGTCATAGGAAAAATGTATTATTGATTCCAAATCCCTTAATGTGGGGCAATGCCCCTTGATTATAGATACAAAGGCACAATCTAATGAGGCATGAGTATTTAAAAGTTCTACTGGATTCCTACATAATATAATGGAAGGTAGGCTTTACCAATTATTGTAGTGCTAAATGGTTCACAGAAGTTTCTCTCAGGCCGTATCTTATTAACTAGAATTAATGACCAATCACAAATATCTATTGACAAATCTATTAACCAGCAAGTCCAATTTCCTATATAATCCCATACCTTAAAAATAGTAGGCAATGAGCTTTTCCAATATGAGTCATATATCCATATTTCCACTCATTGGATATTAGCTTGATGGATTAGATATTGTAAATCAGGGCTGCCCTATAAATCAGTAATATTAAATATAAGCGTTACCAATTACGGTATGTACAGGAATCAAGCAAGGATAGTACAAACCCCATTTTGTGAGCAACATATTGTCTCCTGTCACATTGGGTCCAGGTAGTGGGGGGTTGTATCAGCTGGATCTCCACATTTGGCTTGGGGTTCACCACCCCTACACACAGGTACAAGGTAAAGGTCTACAGGTAGGCACCAGGGCAGGGGGTAGAGGACAACCGCACCATCAGGCCACACCTTCTGCTGTAACGGCATGTACATTACGTGAGCATGCCCGTAATGTCACCGTGGTAACCACAAGGGGTGAAAACAACAAGATCAGTTGTTCCCTTCACCCTGGGGGTGGGCCCAGCACCCAACTCCTCTGTTTTGATCAAGAGAGGACCGCCCCTCAAGCCACCCTATCGGCATGTTAACCAAACCTCTTCCTCCCCCATAAATTAATATCCAAGAGAGATTACTGGCAGGTCCAGAGACTACTTGAGCACCACTTAGTGGACAATCAGCCACACAAGCAGATCAGTCACATATATAAACAAATTGTATTCAAATTGTCAGCCATAATCATCTATCTTAGTATGACAGGGCCAATTATTCTTATCATAAATAAACATATCATACATTGCACAAAATATTTGTGCATCATCCTGAATAAGTGTCACATTACAGAAATGGTTTAAAACTAGTGGATTCACTTATTTCTGGAAAGATCAGTAGCCCTCAAAAAATGGATCGATTGTTTTTCAACTTGTAACAACTTTTCAGCCTAGTTCCCTCCTTGGGGGTTTGGATGTACTCTAATGCCGCGTACGCACGATCAGAAATGCCGCCAGCAAAACTCAGATGAGAGCTTTTGGTCGGAAAATGCGACCGTGTGTATGCTGCATCGGTCTTTAGCTGGTGGAATTCCAGCCAGCAAAAGATTGAGAGCAGGTTCTCAATTTTTCGGTCAGAAAAAGTTCCTAGCCGAAAATGCGATCGTCTGTATGCAATTCCGACACACCAAAGATCACGCATGCTCAGAATCAAGTACGAGACAAAAGTGCTCACTCTGGTAAAAATAGCATTCGTAATAGCGTTCGAGCTAGCACATTCGTCACGCTGTAAAGTTTTGGATCTATTAATGCAGCACATTCTTTTGTTCTTTATAATGCTAGAAGAATGAAGTTGTTTTGCTGCTGATATTCACACAGTTCTCACAAACTTATTTCTTTATTATTTCTCTTGATCTCCTGAATAATATTTTTTTTAATCAAGAACTCCTTTTTTTTGGATTATTTTTAAATTATTTTCTAGTGATCTCCATAATTTTTTTTTTTTTTTTTTTTTGGTGTGTCAAAGTTCCACAACAACATTATTATCTTGTATTTTTAAAGCTCAAGGAGGTTGGTTTGTGTTGGTGTCCCTTGTTAATTAGACATTGTATTTTGGAAATGTACCTGCCTACTCACAAACAAATTGTCCTATTTGAATAAAAACACATAGGCAAGAATTTTCAGAAAAAAATCTCCATTTATTCTGGCTCATAATAACAAAATAAAGAGGAAGGCAACGCTGGAGAAACTGCTGGAATTTGCAAAGCTTTTGGCCCCAGGACAGACATCAACTCTTTGTAAATAAAAATTGGTAGCCTGAGAAGTCCATATTTAAGGGAGCATAATCTGGTCCTGGACTCCCAGAGATCACGAACAGCAGCAGATGACATGCATGTCCCCAGGCTGTGGTACTACAACAGGCTGCGCCTTCTGTCAGACCAGACTGAACCCAGGCCATCACTTTCTTGTCTTTCTTACAGCCTTCCCTCCATGCTTCCCTGCAGCCTTCCTTGGAGGCTGTGGCCCTGGAGGTGGACTTGTGGCAGGAGGAGGAGGATGGGCGAGCGCAAATAAGTGTACGTCATCGGTAATTTTTTCACAGTTGTGGCGTTGGCCCTCCTCCATTTGCAGCAATTTGGAAGCTATATAGTAGCCATAAGCCTCTTCAGCATCGGGGGTGGGTTTTCAGGGCCGCATTAGCCTCCTTAATGAGGCCCAGTGCTGCCTCCTCCACGTTACTCCCCTTCCTGGCCCTTTTTGTTGGAAGGCGGAGGGGATGCACCTGGGATTGGGTGAGGCTCCTACTGGGCCTGGCCACCTCCTGGCTGACACTTACCCCCACCTCCTTCTGGCTGACACTTATCCCCACCTCCTCCTGTGTGCCACATTCCAGAGCCTTGTCCTGGCTGAGGTCTTCCTGTGTATGAAAAAGGGACATAGTTTTAGTTTTTAGTTCATCAATCACACTCAATTTTCAGCTCATGACTGTTGCAAATTGAATGTTAATAGATAGAAATGACTATCATTTTGAGCCGAGCATTTTTTATTCTTGTCACAATCATTTTTGGTTCCAACTGTCTTATGTAAAACACTTTTTGTTCAATCATTAATTTGTTATCAATAATAACAACAATAATTTTCGGACAATAAATAAGTAAAAAAATACTATACCTGGCTCCAGCTGAGCTCCTCCACTTCTTCCAGGATGGAAGGCCCAGGTTGGTCCTCGGAAGCCTCAGCTGGGGTTGAGGGAAGGAAGGAGGGAAGGGTGGATGGAAGTGTGGAAAGTGATTCCCTGACTTCCTTTTGGTCTTCCAGAAACCGTGTCCTGGTATAGTACCACAGACTGGGTACATACACATCCTTTGCTGCTGCTCCTGACCTCATGGAAGCCTGGATCTTATTAAGCTCCTTCCTATATGTGCTTCTCAAGCTACCAATTTTCCTCTCCACAAAATCGATGTCTGTGTCGGGGACCTGTGTCTCCACAAATTGCAGCAGTTTCTCCAGTGATGCCTTCCTTGCTGGTTTATTGCGATATAAGGGTTTTTTAACTTCCCACAAATTTCTCATATCCCTGTATTTGTCAATGAACTGGCTCATGAAATCCGGGTCTTTGAATAGTTTCTTCTTTGCTGACCAAACACAAGACAAAAACACAAAATATCAGGCTAAACTCTCCTAATCTTATCCCAATATAGGCCTCAATCTAAAATCAGTATAGGCCACTGATGTCCCAAGTTAAAATGTTACCTTCGTTATAACGTTCGTTGCTTCCGGCCCTCCTTCCTCCACACAGAACGTACGTACGACACACGCATGTTAACTTTATATACACTGCGCATGCATGAAACTCCGCCTGCGTCGCCTGCACCTGACGTTCTTTCTAGAATATTCCCTGCCCCTTCTCTTTCGGCGCAGTGAGAGATGAACATGTGGAGACACAGCAGGTGCGTAATAGCAATAACGAGGAGGAAAGCCCGGAGCCGAAACGTCCCTAAAGGCCAAGATCATTTCTACAGTTGTGAAGAGTCTGCACAGGAATTTGGGGATACGATGATCCAAGAAGCAATTGAGGAAACGCTGGTCAGACCTGAAATTGAGGGAATAAATAATGTCTTCAACTTGGAACTCTCCCCAAACAGACAATTGTACTCCACTTCCAAGCAATATTTCACATTCCTATTTCTGGCCACAGATATCTGTGTGCTAAGTATACCTTTTGTTTCATTCTCATAGGGGAGACAAGACTCGGGACGTCGGAGGACAACAGAGACACCCCCTCCCCACATCCTGAAGAAGGAGAACAGAGCACACAACCAGAGGATGTGGAGGAAGGAGAGGTTATGGAAATTGTCACCACAACAGGTGAGTATCTGACACCACAGATTCAGATAATAGATGTATGCCTGGATATTTATAATACATGGTGTGTATTTTTTCTTTTAGGTGATGTGCATGTTGTGGAAGAACAATCTACTCTTTTCATCACTGACAGTGCACAAAGACTAATCCAGGACATCATGTATTGTAGTCAAGATTTAGACATCATCAAGCAAAAGACAAATGAGGTTGAACAAAAACTGAGGAACATGATTGATGTACTAGGAAGAATCTAAAGAACTACCAAATGACACCAGTTTATATTTTTGGGGACCAAGTTTTAAAATTTTGTGATGCATTTTAAAAGCGAAATTTGGAAGATGCACACAGTATGTCAACATGTGCTATTTGCCATCAGGGGATATAAATGTACGCGTTTTGTGGGTGCAACCCCTTCCTCGTAACTCAAGTAGGTGAGAGGAAGGGGTCGCACCTCCAAAACACGTCCATTGATCCCCCATGGTGGGAGAGAGCACATGTTGACATTAGGTACGGGATCAGAAAGGAAATCACCAGTTTTAATCCCAAATTGTGTGCATCTTCTAAATTTGGCTTTTACAGCGGTGACATCACCCCATCTGATGAAGGCAAGATCAAGACATTTTTGACACTATAATGATATTGCCTTCAGTTTTTCAATGTTGAACTTTGTAAGTTGCAGAGTTGTGTACGTTATGTTTGCAAACATGCCTGTTTATGTACTTTTCTAAAATTTTCAAGGTAAAACTTTAAAAAGCAAGATGTGTTTTTTTGAACACAAAATGTTTGATAACACACATGTGAATGTGGACGGAGTAAAAGGTTTTATATTCAACAATGGGTGGCTTCTTCTTTCAATGCTCAATACCACTTTTTTTTATTAAGTTGGTGTTTACAGTGACAATGGGGGTTAGTTAATAATGTAAAAACCACTTTGCACTACAAGGGCACTAGGAGAACCTAGGAGACAGCTTAAAACAAACACGTGTTATCAAAAAAGTAGTTAATCAAGATTTTATCAGATCTTTTTTTTATTTAAAAAATATTTACAAATTTTCTAGCATAGCAATGGCCCCCCTACCCATAAAATATTCAACATATTTTTCCCGCACTTCACTGGTGCTTTGGGGGGGCAAGCCAGGACGGCCAGCTTCCAGGGCCGTCATTGTTGTTTCTTGAAGTCCGGCCTCAGGCCCAACTAAGGCAACATAATTTGGAGCATTTCTTTTTAAAAGGTTGTGCAGTATGCATCAGGATAATACTATGTGGTTCAGTTTGTACTCCGCCATATTTATAGCCGTTAGAAATAGGTGGAACCGGCTGGCCCTTATCCCAAAGGCATTTTCCACAACTCTTCGGGCTCTGGCCAGCAGGTAGTTAAAAACCCTCTACTCCGGGATGAGGGTCCTCTGGGGGAATGGCCTCATCAGGTGATCACCCAGACCAAATGCTTCATCAGCAATAAAAACAAACGGGAGTTCTTCAACGTTCTCTTCCGCAGGTGGCAATCCCAAGCCACCACTCTGGAGACATCCGTAGAACTCTGTCTGGGCAAAGACTCCACCATCCGACATCCAGCCATTCTTCCCCACATCCACATAGAGGAACTCATATGTCGCAGACACCACCACCATCACACGATACTATGAAACCCCTTATTGTTAAAATAGTATGACCCCGAATGGGGTGGTGGGACTATGTGGACGTGTTTCCCATCAATTGCCCCTCCACAGTTGGCAAAGTTCCAACGGTCGGCAAAGTGGGATGCCGCAGTCTGCCATTCCTGTGGCGTTGAAGGAAACTGTGGAGTCAAAACAGAAGAAATAAAATTAGAAATTTTGCACATAACATTGCAAGCAGATTAGACACAAACATTCTTGGCCAAAATCAGTATAACTTTTATTTTAAGTAGTATTTAAAGACAAAAGTATACGGTCCACTTATCAGATCCCCCCCCCCCCCTCTGATGGCCCATTGTAAAAATTTTAGGGGGGGGGAGATGTTTTGGACAGGTAACCCTCTCCACTTCATTGAGAGCTGAATGCATAAATAATGTGTGTTACTTTGGCCAGCCCCTCCTTACTTACACTATTGGAAGCCCACTGGACAGGTAAGAAGTGTCATAATACTAAAATAGAAATACACACTGTACAAATTGAAGCACATTTTTGCATTCTGAAATTAACCAGCAAGATAATAATAGGAGAACAAAACTTTAAACAGTACCATTTGAAAGCATTCAGGCAGGCCCTTTCACTACATGTTTTGGTGATTTCATCCATAAATGTGACCACAAAAGAGGTAGGTATAGTGTGTATGGGTTTGGCAAAGTCAGCAGATAGAGGATTGGTATCGGTTGACTTAGCAGTTGGGGGGAGGGAGGGTTACAAATGATTTTGGGACCCAAAAAAAAGCCTCTGGCACTCTGCCTGAATTTAAGGACAACAATAACATTTTGACACATTTTAGGGGGTGTTTAGGGTAGAGCACTACTATGGAGCTGACAAAATACATTGTTAAGTGACTAGGCTAGGTGTATATGGGCGCAGGATAGCATGCTGGGGTGGTTAGTGAAGACAAATATGCATGAAGGACAAAAAAGGAGGGGACATTCACAGCATATTACAATCATGGCAATTATGGAATGATGAAATAAATACAATACATTAGCAAACATTAAATACATAGAAAGTGATGTTAAAGGAGAAAACTTACCCAAATATAGTCCTACTGCAGGACCTGAATGATGGCAGAACAGGTCTCTGGAATAATGATCCCCAGAGCCTGGGGTGGAGATGCCTGTCGAGAACTTGAGGTCCTGCAGACTTCTCCCTGTTGCCAAGTACCGCAAGGTGGCGACTAGCCTCTGCTCCGGAGTGATGGCTTGCCGCATGCAGGCATCCTGCTTCCTAATATAAGGGGTTAGCAAAGCCAACAGACGGTGAAAAATGGGGTCTGTCATCCGGAGATAATTCCTGAAATCACCAGGGTTATTCTCCTGGATCTCACGCAACAAAGGCATATGAGAGAATTGGTCACGCTGGAGCAACCAATTCTTGGTCCATGAACTCCTCCCCATCCTGTTCCTGTTCAACTCCTCCCCATCCTGTTCATGGACTGGGCTTGGGTCAAAGTTAGAACCACAACACCAAGCCACCACACAGCACAAACTCTACGAGGAGTACGTAACCGCAACATGGCTTCATAACGGTCAGCTGGTCAGAACGAACTTAACAGAACGCACTGAAGAACAGCAAGGCCTGTGAAAAGCGAGCTGAAAATCCGAAACAGATACGAACTGACTACACGCACTGAAAAACAGATACAAACCCACAAGCACAAACTGAAGAGCAGTAACGGACTGAAAAGCACGAAAGCTGAAAAGCGCGAATTGTCTCTCACCAAACTTCTACTAACACTAGATAAAAACGAGATTAGAAGGAGCCCAAAGGGTGGCACACTTACTATTGAACTTCCCTTTTCTAGTGCCGTCGTACGTGTTGTACGTCACCGCGTTCTTGACGGTCGGAATTTAGTGTGACCGTGTGTATGCAAGAAATGCTTGAGCGGAATCCTGTCGGAAAAGCTGTCATACCTTTTTCCGACCAAAATCCTGATCGTGTGTACGTGGCATAAGGCAACAAACTTGATACCGGAGGACTATAACTATGCTATAAGGCCTTGTGTAGTCCTATTGGCAAACTTAGGTTGACAGTTTTTAATGGAAGAATTGGTTGTAAATTCTTCACAGTTCTGTTTTTTTTTTCCCTTCACCTTACGGGTCACCCCTCCTGTTGCTCTTAAATTACTTTTGTACAAGCTTGACTCTCAGGGGGTCGTTCTTCTATACATAATTGCAGGATAGTCAGCTTTACATGGCCTAACCTTGAAATCTGTCACCAACAAATGCCAATAGCTTGTATTATCTGTCTGATTTAGATACTGTATGTTGTCTAGAAAGGTGTGCAATGACTTTAATTGTCTTTGGCTGTATATTTTTTGCAAGGCTTGCCAAGATTTTTACATGGCCCTATAAAAGGCTTGTTTTTTTTAAATCCAAAACTAGTATAGAGGCATTTGTGGGTCTTGCAGAGGAGATCAAGATCAAGATCAAAAAGCAGTGTTTTTATTGTCAACATTTCGATGAAGCTCAATCCATCTTTCTCAAGATGTTGACCATCCTGCTCACATTTTCTGTAATTCTTCCTTACACTGACACTAGGCCTACTTGGTTGGCACTGAAGGTTTTATGGCTTTTAGGGAGCACATAGAAGGTATATATATATATATATATATATATATATATATATATATATATATATATATATATATATATATATATATATATATACATACACCCGCCACTTTTTTAGGTACACCTTGCTAGTACTGGGTTGCACTCCCTTTTGCCTTCAGAACTGAATTAAGGCACAAGGTGTTTTGAAACATTCCTCAGAGATTTTGTTCCTTATTGACATGGTAGCATCACAAAGTTACTGCAAATCTCCCATTCCACCACATCCCAAAGGTGCTTTATTGGATTGAGGTGAAGGTGGAGGCCATTGGAGTACAGTGAACTCATTGTCATGTTCAAGAAACCAGTTTGAGATGATTTGAGCTTTGTGACATGGTACATTATCCTGCTGAAAGTAGCCACAAGAAGATGGGTACTCTGTAGTCATAAAAGGATGGACATGGTCAGCAATAATGCTCACATAGGCCGTGACATTCATACAATACTTAAATGGTAAGGGGCCCAAAGTGTGCCAAGAAAATATCCCCCACACCATTACACCACCAGCCTGAACTGTTGATACACGGCAGGATGGGTCCATGCTTTCATGTTGTTTACGTCAAATTCCGACCTTAAAATCTGAATGTCTCAGCTGAAACTCATCAGACCAGGCAATGTTTTCCCAATTTTGGTGAGCCTGTGTGAATTGTAGCCTCAGTTTCCTGTTCTTAGCTTACAGGAGTGCCACCCGGTGTGATCTTCTGCTGCTTTAGCCCATCTGCTTTAAGGTTCAAAATGTTGTGCATTGAGAGATGGTATTCTGCATACCTTGGTTGTAACGAGTGTTTTTTTGAGTTACTGTTGCCTTTCTATCATCTCAGACCAGTCTTCCCATTCTCCTCTGACCTCTGACATCAACAAGGCATTTTTGCCCGCACAACTGCCACTCACTGGATATTTTCTCTTTTTCGTACATTCTCTGTAAACCTTAGAGATGGTTATGCGTTAAAATCCCAGTAGATCAGCAGTTCTCAGACCAGTCCGTCTGGCACTAACAACCATGCCATGCTCAAAGTCACTTAAATCCCCTTTTTTCCCATTCTGATGCTCTGTTTGAACTTCATCAAGCTGTCTTCTCCACGTCTAAATGCCTAAATGCATTGAGTTGCTGCCATGTGATTGGCTGATTAGCAATTTGTGTTACCAAGCAATTGAATGGATGTACCCAATAAAGTGACCGGTGAGTGTGTGTATATATTCATGTGTGTGTGTGTGTGTGTGTGTATATGTGTATGTGTGTATATATATATATATATATATATATATATATATATATATATATATATATATATATATATATATATATATATATAATGAAAAATCCAGAGGATTGTTGCACTTTTTTCAAAACATTTTATTGAACCAATCTGTTCAAACAAAGTATTACATGCTATAGCATTTGATTAGATATCTGTGTTCTGATCTGATGTGGGGCATAAGCTTGTAGGCCCGAAACGGAAATCATCGAATGCTATAGCATGTAATATTTTGTTTGAACAGATTGGTTCAATAACATTTTAAGTGCAGCAATCCACTAGATGTTTCTTGTATATATGGTCAGTGGGAGAACCAGATTGCATTGCACTGACTACGAACCGGGGTGCTGCTTTCCCCATCTACGGTGAAGATATATATAGATATTTATATATCTATATATATATATATATATATATAGATATCTATATATCTATCTATCTATCTATCTATCTATCTATCTATCTAGATATATATATATCTAGATATATAGTTATTATTGTTATTAATATTTTTTTTTTAAATCCTGCATCAAAGAGACTGGCATATATGTCGCTACCATCGACATTGATGGTATATATATCGATATGTCGGTTGTTCATGACAACAATTTTCCCTCATTATTAAACCTCCAAAAGTTTGTGATTTCATAGGTAGTATTTAACCACATGCCGACCAGCGCACGATGGCACAGCTGGGCAAATGGGCATACAGGTACATCCCCTTTAAATTGCAGCATTGTGGGCGTGCGCGCTGTGTACTCCGTGACCATGCCTGCAGGTCCCACGGACTCAATGTCCGCCGGCATCCCGCAATCGTGTCACGGAGCGGCAGAACAGGGAGATGCCCTTGTAAACAAGGCATTTCCCCTTTCTGCCTAGTGACATGACAGGGAGCTACTGCTCCCTGTCATCGGGAGCAGTGATCGCTGTCATGTCAGTGGTAGCCCATCCCTCCCACATTTAGAACACCTCCCTAGGACACACTTAACCCCTTGATCGCCCCCTAGTGTTTAACCCCTTCCCTGCCAGTGTCATTTACAAAGTAATCAGTGCATTTTTATAGCACTGATCGCTGTATAAATGACAATGGTCCCAAAATAGTGTCAAAAGTGTCTGATGTGTCCGCCATAATGTTGCATGTCGCAGTTACGATAAAAATCACAGATCGCCGCCATTACTACTAAAAAAAATTTTTAATAAAATTGCCATAAATCTATCCCCTATTTTGTAGACGCGATAACTTTTGCGCAAACCAATCAATATACGCTTATTGCGATTTTTTTTTTTTTTTACCAAAACTATGTAGAATAGATATCGGCCTAAACTGAAAAAGAAATTAGTTTTTTTTATATATTTTATGGGGGGATATTTATTATAGCAAAAAGTAAAAAAAAATGCTTTTTTTTTTTAAATTGTTGCTCTTTTTTGTTTATAGCGCAAAAAATAAAAACCGCAGAGGTGATCAAATACCACCAAAAGAAAGCTCTATTTGTGGGAAAAAAAGGACGCCAATTTTGTTTGGGTGCAACACCGCACGACCACGCAATTGTCATTTAAAGCGATGCAGTGCCGTATCGCAAAAAGTGCTCTGGTCAGGAAGGGGGTAAATCCTTCCGGGGCTGAAGTTGTTAACTGGTTCAATGCTTGGAACTGCTTCTTAGTAATGCCATATATATCCTTGCTCTCAATGAGCAGTCTCTCTGCTCACTTGTATGAAGGTGAAAAACTTTTTTTGTAGTGGGGGGAGTTTTGATCTTTGTTTCAATGATTTTATTCAAAGGGAATTCTTCATCCCCCTGTTGATCCCCTTATTCCAAGTATATATCAAAATCAATCATGTCAATCCCATTCTTTGATTAATTTTCCTCTAGTAAAGCAACTAAGGCTGTCCATACATGGTCGAATTCCAAAAGAATTTTCTTTTGAAAATCAGAAAATGTGTGCGTTTTTTGATCCGATGGTGCCACCATTGATTTAGAAATTCGGCCATATGCTCAGGACCTCAGACTGGGCCAAAGGTTTACCTTCCAACAAGACAATGACCCTAAGCACACAGCTAACAAAGGAGTGGCTTCACAACAACTCCGTGACTGTTCTTGAATGGCCCAGCCAGAGCCCTGACTTAAACCCAATTGAGCATCTCTGGAGAGACCTAAAAAGGGCTGTCCACCAACGTTTACCATCCAACCTGACAGAACTGGAGAGGATCTGCAAGGAGGAATGGCAGAGGATCCCCAAATCCACGTGTGAAAAACTTGTTCCATCTTTCCCAAAAAGACTCATGACTGTATTAGATCAAAAGGGTGCTTCTACTAAATACTGAGCAAAGGGTCTGAATACTTGGGACCATGTGATATTTCAGTTTTTCTTTTTTAATAAATCTGCAAAAATGTCAACAATTCTGTGTTTTTCTGTCAATATGGGGTGCTGTGTGTACATTAATGAGGAAAAAAATTAACTTAAATGATTTTAGCTAATGGCTGCAATATAACAAAGAGTGAAAAAATAAAGGGGGTCTGAATACTTTCCGTCCCCACTGTATAACCAGCTATTGGATAATAAATTTGAGTCCAGCTGAAATGTTTTCTGTCAAGTTTGTCCAGTGAGATCTGAGGTATTCTTCGTGTGATTTTGCTGATGTTTGCGAGATTGGATGACCATCACCTAAGTTCTTATGCTTGTGGATTGTTTATGACTTCATGAATGTGAATTTGTTTGGATGCTAATTGGTTACAACTTGCAATAAATGGTAACCATATGTTTTCTGCCTCTCTAGACCTGTATCTGATGCACTGGCCTGATGCTAATCTTCCTGGTAAGAGTGCCCGGGAGGCCCGAGCAGAGACATGGAAAGCTCTGGAGGATTTGTATGACAGAGGTGAGAGATTAATTGATTTTGGTCTTTTTCTCCACAGTTTTTTCCATGACAGAAAAAAACCTGGCACCATATGTATGCTATAGTAGTTCTTGCTTGCATAAAAAGTAGATGTACCAGCAGGGAGAATAACACATCTGTTAAGAGGGCATATGGCTTGCTAAGAGCTAACTGGCACGTCTGACTACGCAACCTGACAAAGGAGCAGATGGATACGTGTACCTTTTTTAATAAATATCAATGTAATATTGCTGCTTTTAGCCCATTGATTGGATTGCAGGAGCCATACATACATGCTGCTTTATTCAGAGAACATACTTTCAGTCCACTGTCAGAAAACTTGCGTACAGAAGTGAAATAAAGAAAAAAAAGTTGTAATTAAAAATAATTTAGCTGAGCTTCTCTTGGGTGACCACTGACAACCAAGCTATTGAGCAAGTGTTTAAAAACATACACATCTAAAAGGATCGAAGATGCCACTTCACTCTTCATTCTTTATAAAAGCCAAACATTTGTAAAAACATAATAGTAAATAACAAAAAAGGTAATACTGTGCCAGAACTCAAAACATATAAATAAAATACAGCTGCTGGCACTGCAATAGAACTGATTGCATTAGTAAGTGTGATATAAAGTGCAGTGCTAAGATGTGCAAACAAAAATGAAAATGCAAGAAAATGAAATTAATTGAATAAAATCAATCAAAGGCGTACATATGAATCATACAAACATGATACTGATAACAACATATTCATAAATCATAATGTCCATGTGAAAAAAGGTGAGTGACTGAAGTGAAAAAAGACAGTTCGATGTACATTCAAACTTCTGCTTCTTGAAAGAAGTTAGATCTGCTTTTGTGAAGAAGACCACCGAAAGTGGAAATTGAACATCAGAAGTTTAGCCACCGCCAAACACAGTGATCAGGTACTCTTACCAGATCAAATGGGCTACTAATCAGCAGCCAAATGCGCAGAGAGACCATGACCATGTGGATTCCACAGGAACCGGCATACACGGAACCACCACACATGGTACCAACTCAGAAGGAATGCGACTACTCCAACTCAGCGTCCAAAATAATCCAAGGCTCAACCAGGCATATATAAATGGAGGAGGAAAAACGCCAACATAGCATAAAATCCTTACTAAGTGAATTTATTGAATAAGTAATGCACTTACATCAATTTGGATGGATACAGGCACTGTATATATGTGATCACAAATGAGGATAGTAGGAAGCGTAATAACATGGAGCCAGCACAATACATCCCAACGTTACGTCCACTAAGACTTCTTGCATTTTCATTTTTGTTTGCACATTTTAGCGCTGCACTTTATATCACATTTGTAAAAACATAACATAAATGAATCACATATTAGCCTAATTTGCATTTATTTTATACAACCTGCTTGGAAATACACATCAGTGCGAGTGCAGACTTACAAGATAGTAGGTTGCCTTCATTGTCATGCTCCCTTCTGTGCCCAAAACAGGCTAGTTTATACTAACTGCTGGGAAATACATGTCAATACACGTGGGTGTGGGGAAAACCAGACTGAAATCTAGTATTGGCTTTCTTTGCAAATTATTTCATCAGACTTACAGTGCCTTGAAAAAGTATTCATACCCCTTGATATTGTCCACATTTTGTTATGTTACAACCAAAAACTTAAAGCGTTTGTTAACCCCCCCCCCCCCCCCCAAAAAAAATGGATCCTGCTCCTTTAAAGCATATAATATAACACAGTGCCCATCCTGTGTCATTTAGCCCCTAAAAAACCTGGCTGATCCTGCCAGTTACTCCCCACCCCTCTGTAAACTGACCACGGTGTATCATGGCTGCTGAAATCAGACACTGTGGTCAGTTTACCTGCCTCTGTCATCAGCAGCCTGCTATCTTCTCTCCTCTCCTGTGTCCTTCTCCCCACTCTGTCTGTGTGTGAGCTGCCCCTCCCCCTTCCTGCTGCTCTCATAACACTTACCTGTATACACCATCAGCACTGCCTCCTATTGCAGTGTCCCCCTCTGTGAAGGATTTATAAATATAAATCCTGTAAATACCTAATTTAAGAGCCAAGATTGCGATCACATGACCAGCCAGTTCTCTCCTCATCTCCTGCTCCCCTCCAGACTGACATCAGCAGAGGAATCTTAGCCCCGCCCACTACATCTCTCAGAGCAGGCAGTCATGTGATCGCAATCTCTGCAGTGAAATTAGGTATTCGCAGCATTTGTTTTTATAAATCACACACAGAGGGGGATACTACAATAGGAGGCAGTGCTGATCGTGTATAGAGGTTAGAGTGGCTTAACCACTTTAAATGTATTTTATTGGGATTTTATGTGATAGACCAGTATTTCTGAAACTTTTTTGTCTTGCGGCACACCAAAAAGATTTAAAAATTTTCACAGCACACCTAAAAAGATTTAATAATTTTTGTGGTGAACGTATTTATTTTTACATATATATTTTATTTTAAGTTTAATGTGAAGGATGTGCCTGCTTTCAAGAGCAAATCAGATTAAAAATCAAAAGACTGCTGCTTTTATATATTATATTAAAAGACTGCTGCTGCTTGTGTGTGTATGTATATGTATATATATATATATATATATATATATATATATATATATATATATATATATATATATATATATATATATATATATATATATATATATATAATATTACTAGTCTGCTGCTGATATATTGGGGATCACACTGGTGCGTCCCCGACCCCCATCTCTTCTCTCTTCTTAGTCTCTCCTTAGTCTTACCTTGGTCTCAGCTCTGTGTACAGAGGGACAGGGACTGACTGTGGCCTGCTCTGTTGTGTGGGTGGGAGAAGGAAATGACGTAAGGCGTGGCATGCGCAGCACCTCATTGGCTGGAAGCGCTGCCTGGCAGGCACTTGTCCTGGACTCCTGGCACTGCTGGCAACCTTTGGCTATTCACGATCCAGATTGGCGGAGTGAGTCCGACCCGGCAAACATCAACCAATCCAGGTCGCGCTCCAATTCATACACAGGTGAAGCCTGCACACAGGGCCGTTGCTACCACTAGGCGATATAGGCAGCTGCCTAGGGTGCACTGCTGCCTAGGGTGCAGCCATGGCCAGGGGGACTCTGGGAACCCTAATGTAAGGGGGGAAGTTGAGATTCTAACGTAAGGGAAGACTTTGGGGATCCCAATGAAAGTGGGGTCTCTGTTGTTAGGGGGAACCCTGATGTAAGGGGGGGGTCCCTGGGGACCCTGATTTAAGGAAAGGGGACTCTTGGTACCCTGATGGAAGGGGGAGCAACTTTGTGGACCCTAATGAAAGGGGTAAACTCTGATGTAAGGGGGTCAGGCCCGAAGCTGTGTAAGCGGCCCCAAAATTTCTGATGGCTGCTCTGTTCCCCACACACTGCACTGACGTTCCACATACCACTGCAGGATTGGATGATGTTAGCTGGAGATGAAACCATCACCTGCAAACTTCAGCCAATCCGTAAAGAAGAGGTATCCAGCCAATAAGGTTCCGCACAAGCCGTGCTGCGTGCAACATCACTTCCTCCCAGCTTCTCAGTCAGTCTGCACATGGAGCTAACATTGGCAAAGAGGTGAGAAAGCATCCCTGTACAGGCTGCATTTGGAGTGGCTGGTCTTCCCTGTGGCCCAAAATAGTCTAGCACCGGCCCTGCCTGCACAGTGCTGCACAGTGACATTCAACAGCACTGTCTGCAGCAGTATGCCGGGCCGGCGGAGCCTAATGCATTGCTCATCTGACCAGAGCACCTTCTTCCACATGTTTACTGTGTCTCCAACAGGGCTTCTAACAAACGGGACTTCTTATGGCTTTCTTTCAACAATGGCTTTTATTCACAGCGCATGCGCCTTTGACATCATCGGCGCAGTACAAAGTAATTATCTCCTAAACGGCGAACGTTTAGAAATATTTACTGTACCTATAGGTAAGCCTTATTATATGCTTACCTGTAGGTACAACTTGAAAATGGAGGTTTACAACCTCTTTAATTTTTTAGAATCCCACACTTCTCCTTTAACATGACCCCTTTTTCATTTATTCCCTGTCCACTTTCTGCCTGCCTATCCAATGAGAATGCTTTACAGGCTATTAAGAGCACTGTCATTAGATGGGTGATGGTAGTGGGTGGGTGGGTCTCCGATATTTCAGATATGTAGAATGGAAGACCGGTACACTTAAAGATGAAGTAAGCCCACAACAGTTTATAAAAAAGGTACACTTCTGGCACCTCCCGGGAATGTAACTGTTACTTTGGATGTGCTCTCAACCAAACTGTCAAACCATCCAATGGCTGGTGTCATAACTGGTCACATGTACAGCATCATGGCAGTTGAAGATCAAACAGAGGCCAATATGGCGACTTCCTTGGCTGAAAACGATAGGAGGGTTTACTTCCACTTTAAACAGTTGGTAATTACAGTTAGTTACTGGCTTGTAGTATCAATTCTTATCCATTTATTAAAGCCCCTGTGAAGAGGGGGAACAGAAGCCAGGCACTATTGTGACACTTAACCTACTGTATGTCCACTGTTTAAGAAAGGTAGCAATAGTTAACTTTTTCATGTTATTATAATACAACTTATATTCTTATCCATTAACATGAAGCAGTTACTGTTTGGATAATGTAAGGGTAAAAGTGATAACAGTTTTGTTAAAAAGGCTTCTAGGTTGTTATCTATAGTGGTTGGTGCTCATTAAAAATACAATTTTATAACTGACAAGGGCTGTGCTAGTGAGATAAGCAGTTTGATACAAAACGTACTGTTTGCCCATGACCGCTTCCCATCATTGATATGGTGTGGTAATATTATCACTGTCCTCAGGGACATAGCAAGGAATGCAGGAGAAGATTGGCCTTCATCATGGATAGATGTAGCTTGAACACACTAATGTTTAATCATATGATATTGCATGAACTGGCAGTTCATTTACCGAGGTGGCATGTTTGTGGTATGGATGTCTTCAACAGGAAACACTGACACCTGTTCAGCCTTGAGGAACTGTACATTAAATACAGGATTGAAAAGTGAGAAGCGAATGTGTGCAGACAGAAAACAGGTATTGAAAAATTATAATTTTCAGTATATAAATATAACAAGGCGCCCAAAGGAGATCAAACTTCTTAGAAGAGTTTATGGTCTGAAAGTGTCAATTTAGCCAAAATGTCATCTTTGGGTCAATCTTGGTGAGCTTTTTATTTATTTTTTTTCCCAATACTTTATTTTTGCAAAAGGAGAAAGACACACTGTAAGGTACAGAGAGAGACCCCGGAAATTGGGATCAACATACTTGCACAAAAATACAAAAGAGGGTAACATTACATCTGAAGTAATAAACTTAAAATCTTAACTTTTCCCAGAGATGTAAACACTCAGCATCTAGATCAAGGAGTCTCCGTACCTTGTGTGCCGTTTTTTCAGCAGAAGAATCCACGTTATACCATGTTCAGATTCAGAGATGGCCCAAAGGGGTCCAGAAATGGGGGGGAAGGAAGGAGGGAGGCGGTAAAGTGAAGAAGAGAAGAGGAAAAAAAAAAAAGGGAGGGGGGGTAGGAGTCCAGCCGTCTAACCCATCATCCAGGTAAAAGAGCCCTCCGGACGTGTCCACTGTTCATGGGGGGATTTAGAGCCAATCCTGCATACTCCTCAGAGTACATGAATTTGCGCCAGTAGAACAATTTCTTGGTATATTTCTCGTGCAGACCTTTTTCAGTAGCTACCAAGTCTTCCATCACACTTATATCTGCCACCTTTTTCAACCAGGTGGCAATCGACGGGGGCTGCGTCTGTTTCCAGTACCGTGGGATGCATCCCTTGGCAGCCGTGACCAAGAAGGGCAGAATAGACTTTCTATATACTTTACTGGGGATATTGTGGTGATGCAAGAGAAAGAAGGCCCTCGGAATGTCTCTGTCGGTAAATTTTTGTACAATTCGATGAACTTCTGTCCAATAGGGTTGCAAGAGACGGCAAGATCAAAAAATGTGGAGGAGGGAGCCAGTCTCTTCTCCACATCTCCAACATAAATCCGAGCATTGGGGAAACATTTTATGGATTTTTAACGGGGTGTGGTACCACCGGGTTAGGACCTTGAAACCTGCCTCTTGGTGTTTAGCGCAGATCGAAGTCTTGTAGGAGAATAGGTAGAGTCTGTCTACCTGCTTCTCAGTCAGTTCTAACCCCAACTCCCTCTCCCACCCCGTGATGTATGGGGGTTTGTATTCTGCTGGCGGTGATGTCAACAGTTGATAGGTTAGAGAGACCGCATAGGAGAGTGTTAATTGCTCCAGGCAAAGCTGTTCAAAGATCGTAAGAGACCTCTGAAACAACAACGGGGAGGCAGAGATCTAAGAAAGTGAGATAGTTGAATTTTCTGCCAGAAAGACAACCCTGGGTCGGCCATAATTTGTTGTCTCGTCATCCAACGTCTGCCTGAGACGAAATTTCTAACCTGTGACTGCTCTGTTGTTTTCAAACCCAGAAATCTGGGGTCTTGGAGTCCAGGAGTAAAAGCTGGTTTCCATACTATGGGTAAGAGTGGCGATGGCAGGGGCGCCACCGAGAAGTCTTGGAAAGCCTTCCGGCTTATCCTCTTAGTTTCCCCTATCATGGGGTGGTCCATAGCCTGCCGGGGAAGGTCCACTTATATTTAAGTGACTGTAGCGAAAAAAATTACCCATATACAGTATATATACACACCACTAGTTTATTTTTCATTCAACCCAATTTGTTGAACGAAAAAAACTTGACAGCTCAGGTCGAAGTCCCTGTACTAACCATCCAATGTTAGTGCAGCGATCTCCCCTGCTGAGCTATTGTGTTCTGACAGGGGGACGGCCTCTCCGCCAGAACACTGTGGTTAGATGATGATCAGGAGGCAGTCGGCAGACCTTTTTCGGTCAGGATCCTTCGACAGAAGCCGGCCGAACAGCCGGATTCTGTCGGTCCGGCTGCCATACACACTGGCCGGATACCGGCTGGTTTCTATTGAACAAGCTGATGCTGGCCGACATTTGGCCCATGTGTATTAGGCTTAAGTCTGAAAAGGAGTCCCCCGAGAGCACAGTAGTACAGACTCCACATCAACAAGCTTTTGGACAACATAGCATGAGGAACGTATGTCAATCAACCAAGGAGATCCTTCCAACTACATCATGTGACCTTGATCAAGGTTGTACAGGCCCATAATTGACATGCAATAGTCACATTAGTCCATTGGTCAAAAAAATTGTACATTGCTACCATGATACATGGATCTTCCCACACCAACCTAAAAAAGCCATTATCAGGCCATTATTTAAAGGTGCCTTCCTTGGATCCAGGAATCTTGCCCAACTACAGACCATTGTAAAACCTCCCCTTTTTAGAAAAGGTGACTGTCAAATAGCAAAATCTTTGACATATTCCAATCTGGTTTTTATAAAAATAATACAGTACAAGAATAGTCTGCCTATCAAATTACTTATTTATGGCTAGGGACAAAGGAGAATGCTCTATCTCTATTCTTATTGATCTTTCTGCTATATTTGGAGCGTACCATCTTACTAGATCACTTAAAGTGACATTAAACCCTAAGGATGAAATGTTATCTAAAGAAGTAAAACTATAAAATCTGTGTGTGTGTTGTAATCATTTTTTCCTTAAAATGTGGTGTGTGGTTGTAATAGTCTGGTGATCCTGCCAATCTTCTATTCAAAGTGGCAATGGTGTTGTGGGTGATCTTCAGTCTTTGACGTTGCCACTAGTCTGTGTATGTCCAGTTTTGACCGCTTGTGAGCTTCTTCATTTGGCATTGGGCTGTCTATATTATAGACCTCATAGACGATGGGCAACTGGAGGAGCTCACATGATTGGCTGACAATGCTGCTGCTTATTGCAATTAACTGGTTTACTGTAGGTATGGAAGAATCTAAAAGGTAGAAACTTTGCAATAGATTTTGCAGAAAATGATTTGGTTAAAAAATGTACATACAGTGAAGCATGATGACAAACATAATGAATAGATTTTAAATCTACATACACTTTTTAGCAAATACTTTGGGTCTTGTTCACACCATTTGCATTGACCTGAAATGGGTAGCCCTGCCCAGCACAGTCCCAACACAAAGACAAGGCAATTTGCAGCAGGGTACAGGCACATCAGGGTACGGGTACATTAGGGTTTGGGCACAGCAGGGCACAGGGTACAGGGCACAGCAGGGTATGGGCACAGCAGAGCACTGGGCACAGCAGTGCAAAGGGTATGGGGCACAGCATGGCAGACTTTGTTTTTTTATCAGTTTCCTTCAAATGCAGAGTAGCGCGGGAAGCGGCTGTAGTTCTCTCTCATGTCGCGCTACTCCCGGCTGGCTCCTCTTCTCCTCTCGTCCATCCCAGGTGATGTCACAAGCATACGACGAGAGGAGAGGAGGGGCTGCTGGGGAGTAGCGCAACATGTGAAAGAACAACAGCAGCTACCTGCGGTAGTCTGCATGTTGGCTGATACTCGATCTACCCATCAGGCGTCTGTGATTGACAGGTAGATCGCCGCCGACCTCCTGGTGACATCTGGGAAACCACAGTTAGGAAACACTGCAATAAGCAAATTAGGTGGCTGCAAGGCCCCTGTGAGTGCGAGGCCTTAGGCGACCGCCTAATTTGCCTAGTTATAGAGCTGCCTCTGACCACAACGCAATAGTGTGAACTGACTTCATAGCGAAGTCAGTTCACACTATTGCGTTGTGGTCAGAAGTCAGTTCACACTATTGCGTTGTGGTCAGAGGCAGCTCTATAACTAGGCAAATTAGGCGGTCGCCTAAGGCCTCGCACTCACAGGGGCCTTGCAGCCACCTAATTTGCTTATTGCAGTGTTTCCTAACTGGTTTCCCAGATGTCACCAGGAGGTCGGCGGCGATCTACCTGTCAATCACAGACGCCTGATGGGTAGATCGAGTATCAGCCAACATGCAGACTACCGCAGGTAGCTGCTGTTGTTCTTTCACATGTTGCGCTACTCCCCGGCAGCCCCTCCTCTCCTCTCGTCGTATGCTTGTGACATCACCTGGGATGGACGAGAGGAGAAGAGGAGCCAGTCGGGAGTAGCGCGACATGAGAGAGAACTACAGCCGCTTCCCGCGCTACTCTGCATTTGAAGGAAACTGATAAAAAAACAAAGTCTGCCATGCTGTGCCCCATACCCTTTGCACTGCTGTGCCCAGTGCTCTGCTGTGCCCATACCCTGCTGTGCCCTGTACCCTGTGCCCTGCTGTGCCCAAACCCTAATGTACCCGTACCCTGATGTGCCTGTACCCTGCTGCGCCATGTACCCCGATGTGCCCCATACCCTGTTCCCTGCTGTGCCTGTACCCTGATGTCCCCTGTACCCTGATGTGCCCCATACCCTGTCCCCTACTGTGCCCCATCCCCTGCTGTGCCCCATACCCTGTGCCCTGCTGTGCCTGGTTCCCTGTACCCTGATGTGCCCCATACCCTGTGCCCTGATGTGCCTGTTTCCCTGATGTGCTCGTACTCTTATATGCCTCGTACCCTGATGTGCCGCATACCTAGTGCCCTGCTGTGCCCTGTACCCTTATGTACCCCATACCCTGATGTGCCCTATACTCTGCTGTGCCATGTACCCTGCTGTGCCCTGTACCCTGATGTGCCCTGTACGCTGTGGTGCCCTGTACCCTGCTACACCATCTACCCTACTGTGCCCTGTACACCGTGGTGCCCTGATGTGCCCTGTACCCTGCTGTACCATGTACCCTGCTATGCCCTGTACCCTGCTGTGCCCTGTACCCTGTTGTTCCCTGTGCCCTGCTGTGTGCACTGTACCTTGCTGTGTGCTCTGCTGTTCCATGTACCTTGCTGTGTGCCCTGTACCACGCTGTTTGTCCTATACCCTGCTGTTTGCCCCATGCCCCGCTGTGTGCCTTGTGATAAGCCCTGCTGTGTACCCCATGTTATGCTGCTTGCCCCATGGTGTACCCCATGCCCTGTCGTAATCCCCTTGATGTGCCCCATGTTCTGCTGTGAGCTCCATGATGTACCTCATGTTTTGGTGTGTGCCCTGTGATGTACCCCATGCCCTGATGTGTGTCCTATGCCCTGCTGTGAGCCCCATGATGTGCCCCATGTTCTGGTGTGTACCCCATGATGTGACCCATGTTCTGCTGTGTGTTCAGTGATGTGCCCCATGATCTGCTGTGTGACCCATGATGTGCCCAAGGTTCTGCTGTGTGCCCCATGATGTGCCCCATGTTCTGCTGTGCGCCCCATAATGTGCCCAATGTTCTGCTGTGTGCCCCATAATGTGCCCGCTGTTCCCCATGTAATGTTCTCTATTGTGCCCCATAATGTGCCCTACTGTACCCCCCTGTAATGTGCCCTGCTGCCCCCACCCTGTATTGTGTCCTAACCTCCTGTGCTTTGCCCTGCTGTCCACTGTACGCTGCTTATCTCAAGTCAAACCCAGAACTGCACAAGTTTCACATAAAATAGGTAAGTTCTAATATTTGTTTCTCTTATTTAATGCCTATTCTTAAAAAAATTGTTTTTATATCATGGCTCGCTGATCACACCAATGTTCTGTGAGCTGTAGATCTGAACACTATGGGTTACAGCACACCTAAATTGTTAGCCCCAATCCTGAACCCCCAATGGTTGCCTTACCCATATCCCATTTCATTTTGAACTCTTGAATTCTTTTTCTTATTATGGGTGTGAGTGGGGCCTTATGTCTAAGTTTTGCCTAATGCCGTGTACACATGACCGGACTTTTCGACAGCAAAGGTCCGACAGTACAAATCCGTCAGACAATTTGATCGTGTGTGGGCTTCATCGGACCGGATCTGACGAACTTTAGAAATAGAACATGTTTCAAATCTTTCCAACAGACTCGAGTCCTATCGAAAAATCAGTTCGTCTGTATGCTAGTCCGACGGACCAAAAACGAGGCAAGGGCAGCTATTGGCTACTGGCTATTAACTTCCTTATTCTAGTCCGGTCGTACGTCATCAGGTTCAAATCAGTCGGACTTTGGTGTGATCATGTGTAGGCAAGTCCGTTTCGTTGGAACTCTGTTGGAACTTCGTCGAAAAGTCCACTGTGTACACGGCATAAGGCCTCACAAAGCCTAGAGCTGCCTCTGGTTGTGGTGGTGTGTACTGAAAAAAAAAATACTGTGTGCAGTACTTTTCTCAGTAGACCATGTTGCAACGCATACCACCGCATTGCAACACAGCTGAAATAAACAGCCATTTCAATAACGTTTTAAGAAAAAAGTAAAAAGTACAATGCGCCCGAATCACCATTGCGGCTTCTGGTGTGAAGGTGCCCTGCAATTAAATCTGTGCTAGGGATACAAATACCTTAATTAACCTCTACTATGAGAGCAATGTTTTTTTAATGTCTATGGAACTTTCTTAATCACTGGAACCTGGAACAAGTGTGCAGATAAGGATTCTGACTTTAGTTGTTCATGCTTGTTCTAGGTTAGTGACTCAGTATTTCCAGGCATTCAAAAAACAAAACAAAAAAAAAAACAATACATATTTATGATCTTGTATACATGCACACTATTTCTTATTATAATATTTTTGAAAAGGGACAGCTTTGACTGTTTAAAACAAAATAATTAAAATAATCTGTTGAGTCATCTGCAAGCAGTCTAGTGAAATTGCTCTGAGATAGATTACATGTGAAGGAATAGGCTATTGTGAATTGTTACATTATTTAAAGGAGTTACAATGTTAAAGCTGGTTTCCAGGAATTCAGCTCCTTTGTGAAAAGTGAAGGCACACCACGGGGTTGATTTACTAAAGGAAAACAGACTGTGCACTTTACAAGGGCAGTTGCACTCTTCAAAGTTGCTCCAGTGTTTAGTAAATAAGATGAAGCTGTGCTGACTTCCATCATCCAATTACGTGCAAGCAAAAATTCTTTTTTTTTTTTTATTTGTCTTGCATGTGATTGGGTATTTTTTACAAAGTGAAGCTTTGCCTCATTTACTAAGCTCTAGTGCAACTGCACTTGCAAAATGCACAGACTATTTGCCCTTAGTAAATCAACTCCAGTGGGTTAGGTCCAAGGAGGTGCATGACATCTCCTGGGCTTTTGTCTATTATTTATATCTGACAGATTTATTGCACTCCTGGAAAATGACTTAGCATTTTTCCAATAGTCCAATGCTGATGCTTCAGGTCTAAGCATACTTAACATTCGAGCTGTTGCTATGCCTGCCCCTCCCCTCCTGCCCAATCACAGAAGCCTTTGTAAACTCATTCACAAAATACAAAGGCTTCTCTGAATAGGCAGCAGAGAGGAGGGCAAGCATAGCTGCTCTGTGTGCCTCTCTCTCCTCTCTTACAGCCCCGACTGTCAGCGCACTTGCAGGGGTCTATGGAGCCGCCCTTATATTCGGGGACTAGGATTGTGTCTCACTAAGCTGTGAATATCAATAAAAGCACACAGCCTCATAGTCTGAGATGGCACTCCCCAGCCCCTCGCTCACCCTACACCTGTTTCTCCAAACTAACAGGCTGACTCAAGACTGCACTGTTAATTGTCGGCTGATGTCACAGAGCCAGTCATGGCTCTGCAGGGATCCTGATAATAATGTTGGGATCCACCCAGATGCCTAACCGGCAGCCTCTCAGCATGCTGTTGAGAGCCTGAGTCAGCTGCTCCCGCCCCCTCCATAGCCTAGCACTCCAGTGAGCCTGGGGGGACAGAGCAGAGAGCTGGTTACTGACAGTCACTGTTCTCTGCTCAGTGACTGCTGATCACTCAGTTCTCGGTCTTAGAGCCAACAGGGGACAGCTGCAGAGTCAGACCGATGCTGCGGCCAAATAGATGAGTATGTGTGTTTGTTTTTTTTTATATCCTGCACTTCTCCTTTTATTTTAACCTAACTCTGTTTAATTTAGTATACTGAATATATTTAGATCTAGAGTGGACAAGCAGGGTTGTGGGGCAAGAAGGTAAAGTGTGGTGTGGACCAAAGTGCAGCATAAAATTTTTTTGAGAGTTAAAGGAAACTGTGATATGGTCCTCAAAGGGACAGTGTAGAAGCAAGAGGAGAATAGCACTAGCAGTACAGAAGAGACCAGAGTGACGTATGAGCAGTGTAAGAGAGACCAGAGAGATGCATGAGCAGTGCACGAGGCATCATAGAGAAGCACAAGCAGTGCAGGAGGGATCAGAAAGGAGCATAAGGAGTGCAGGAGGGATCAGAAAGAAGCACAAGCAGTGCAGGAGGGATCAGAAAGAAGCATAAGCAGTGCAGGAGGGATCAGAAAGAAGCATAGGGAGTGCAGGAGGGATCAGAAAGAAGCATAAGGAGTGCAGGGGGGATCAGAAAGAAGCACATGCAGTGCAGGAGGGATCAGAAAGAAGCATAAGCAGTGTAGAAGGGATCAGAAAGAAGCACAAGCAGTGCAGGAGGGATCAGAAAGAAGCACAGGCAGTGCAGGAGGGATCAGAAAGAAGCACAGGCAGTGCAGGAGGGATCAGAAAGAAGCACAAGCAGTGCAGGAGGGATCATAAAGAAGCATAAGCAGTGCAGGAAGGATCAGAAAGAAGCACAAGCAGTGCAAGAGGAGAATAGCACTAACAGTACAGAAGAGACCAGAGTGATGTATGAGCAGTGTAAGAGGGACCAGAGAGATGCATGAGCAGTGCATGAGGGATCCTAGAGAAGCATAAGCAGTGCAGGAGGGATCAGAAGGAAGCATATGCAGTGCAGGAGGGATCAGAAAGAAGCACAAGCAGTGTAGAAGGGATCAGAAAGAAGTATGAGCAGTTGAGGAGGGACCACGAGAGGTGCAAAAGCAGTGCTAGAGACCACAGAAGAGCAGATGTAAGACAGAATATATGGTGCTATTATGACTGTATATGGTACAGAATGATCTCATGATGTGTCCTGTATGAAAAATATAAGTACACTTTCTCTGATCTTTTAGTAACAGAACTGGATGAATTGGGAAACCTCGAAATCTATTCAGACATGACAAAAATGGCTATCCCAAAACACAAGAATAATAGTAACATTGCTTTAATGTAGAGTTCCTACACTCTTCTCGTTTAAATATTTTATTGAAGATTATACAGTACATGCGATTAGTACATATTTTGAAATAATAACGATATATACAATTATAAATAACGAAACTTCTCAGGTAAATATTCAAGAAACAATAAATTCATAAATTCATATCTTAGAGGTATGTTGTGTGGGGGTATGTAAACCCTTCTACGATTTGCAAACTATAATTATTATAATTACAGATAGTCCGTAAGGTTGAGTTTAAACACAGTGTTGGCACAGTGGTGTAGTGGATAGCACTTTTGCCTAGCAGTAAGAAGGCTCGCTGGTTTGAATCCCAACCACGACACTAACTTCCTGGAGTTTGCATGTTCTCCCTGTGCCTGCGTGGGTTTCCTCTGGGTACTCCGGTTTCCTCCCACACTCCAAAGACATGCTGGTTGGATCATGTCTAAATTGTCCCATGTATGTAGGAATGTGAGCTAGGGACCTTAGATTGTAAGCTCCTTGAGGGTAGGGACTGATGTGAATGTACAATGTATATGTAAAGCGCTACTCAAATTGATGGCGCTATATAAGTACCTGAAATAAATAAAATAAATAAATAAACAAGAGGAATAATAGTATAGAACGATTAGATAAGATGTTATCAATTTATAGTAAATTGGTTAATATTGGGACAGTCAGGAAAGGAGTCCATCCAATCAGGGCCAGGTTCCAGCTAATTGGCCTGGTTTATCCCGAGTAGATGGACAACAATCCCAGTCATCTCAGGTGATTCTTGTGCAAGTTTACTTATAACAATAAATATACAATCTACTATACAGTAGTATGATATAAGTTAGATAGAAGATTTTAAAGTAAAATAAAAAGGGTAGGGGGGATTCCCAGGAGGGTTAATAGTATAATTATATTATAGATCGTGTAATATTAATGGGGAACAGTTAGCAAGCTTCATTAAGGTAAAAGAAGTGAATTATCAAGGGATAGGTGGTAGGTGATTCTCAATCCAGGGTAACCATATTTTTTCAAACTTAGTAATATTATCAAGGATTGTTGCCTCCATTATGGCATGAATCATTGCTTGTGTTACACGTTGTTTAACTGACATAACGCAAAGTGTGTTTGATTTCCATGCCTTTGCTATTGATTGTTTTGCAGCTGTGGTAACATACATTAGAAGCTTGAATTGACGATGTGTTAGGTTTGATGGTTTGCTATTTAGAAGAGCCACTGATGGGTCAGGTAGTATGTTTATTGCAAACATAGTAGAGAGTGTGTTAAATATTTTTGACCAAAAGGTTTGAGCAATGGGGCAGGTCCACCAAATATGAATATGGGTACCAGGGTCACAACAGCCTCGGAAGCATTGGGAGGGATATTGGGGAATAAATTTAGATATTTTTGCAGGAACTAGTACCATCTAGTAAGAACTTTGTAGTTTGTTTCAAGGGCTACTAAATTTGGGGTAGCTGATTTTGTAGTTAGCTCAATTTGAGCCCAATCCAAGGTGTCAGGTTGGAGATCTAAATCACTCTCCCATTTAGAAGTGTAGGATGGGGGGGAGGATGTTGTGTGCGAGAGTAGTTGAGCATACAAATCCAAGATAAGACCTCTTTTATGGGGGTCTGTTATACACGACCTTTCAAAAACAGTATCTGGAGATGTCAAATTTGAGGGAGCATGTTGTGATTAGAAATTCTGAAATTTGTAAATACCTGAAAGTTTCATTATGGGTATTACAAAGTGTAGGAAAGGGTGTGATTTGGTCTGTTTTATAAAAGTGATGGACACGTGTAAGATCAACGTTTAAACCAGGCGGAGAAAGAGGAAGGAAAGGTCAAAGCTGGGTAAAAGGAGGGATTATTCATGAAGGAAAGAAGTCGGGTTATGGAGAGATTGGAGACCAAAACATGTTTTGAGTCCATCCCAAATTGAGAGGATATGTCTAGTAACGGGACTCGTGATTGTGTGACGTTGAGTTGGTGAAAGCCATAGTAAATTTGATATGGAAAGTGGATCACAATCAACTGATTCTATTGCTACCCAAAGAGGAATTTCTTTAGTAGCATCATATTTGGGTAATTGAGCTAATTACCCAAATACCCACAGAGTAGGTTGTGGTAAACGAGGTTTAAGTTTACCCCAAATAAACTGAGCAGTTCGTGCAGGGACCTGGATGGGGACCACCCTAAATAGGTACAGGATCTTAGGTAATATTGACATTTTAACCACCGAGATTTTACCCATCCAAGCTAGCGGTAAAGATGACCATTTTTTCAGTAAGGAGGAAAGATAGGCTAGCATAGGTGGATAGTTTGCCGAGTATAAGTTGTCAGGGTTGGCTGTGAATGAGACTCCTAAATAGGTTATATGTGTCGTTGTCCATGTAAATGGGAGGAAGTTTTGTAACTGTGTCTGTAATTCAGGTGTAAGTGAAATATTTAGTGCTTTAGATTTATGTGGATTCATTCTTAGGCCAGATATTGATCCAAATTTATTAAATGTATCAATGAGATTTGGTGCTGAAATCAGGGGGGATGTTAGGAATATCAGAATATTGTCGGCAAATAGGCATAATTTATGATGGTGTCCACCTAATTCAAGGCCTTTTATATTTGTATTGGATCTTATGAGTTGGGCAAGGGGTTCTATTGCCAGGGCAAATAGAAGAGGGGATAAGGGGCATCCCTGCCTAGTCCCTCTTTCAATATTGAAGGGGTCAGAGCGAAATCCCGAGTAGGATATATATGCTTTCGGGTTCTGATAAAGAAAGGATATCCATGTCAGGAACTGTGCTCCAAAACCCCATTTGTGAAGAATAGCATCAAGATAAGGCCATGACAGAGAATCAAACGCCTTCTGCATGTCGATGGAGAGGAAGCAGGCAGGGATGTGGCGTTTTCGGGCTATATGAGTTAGTAGGGTAGCACGACGAATGTTGACCCCTGTGTGTCTTGAGGGAATAAATCCAGTTTGATCCTTATGTATGAGGGTTCCTATGATTGGATTCAGACGGTTAGAAAGAATCTTAGCTAGTTTAGTCGATGGGGAAGTTTTATTTTGGAAATGTTCAGAGGCTTTATAGAAGGTATCTTCCAGTTGTTTATGAAGTTGCTGTTTTATTTTACGATGATATGATGCTTGACTTATACAGTGACCTCAAATGGTTGGTTTTAGAGCTTCCCATACTGTTAAGGGATTAGTATCTGTAGGTGAATTGTTGGAAATATAATCTTTAATGGTAGATTCTATACTTTTTCTATAAGTTGGGTTAGCCAATAAATTGTCATTTATGCACCAGGATCTGTGATTAGAGTTTGGGTTTAGAGAGGAGAAGGTAGTTATGACTGCATTGCGGCTTGACCATGCACTTGGGATTATTAATGAGTTTAGTATACAAGGGAAAGTATTTACATGCACAAATTGGTGGTCTATACGGGAAAACAGCTTGTGGGGATGAGAGTGGTGCGTAAATTGTTTCCTTCTAGGATTTTGCTCCCGCCATGTATCAAGGAGGGAGTATTGCTCAAGGAGCTGTCGGTATGTAGGATGTTGAGACTGTAATGGAGTTGGGGATTTGTCTAGAATTGGGTAAATTACTTGATTTGAGTCTCCACATATTATGAGGGTACCCTGTTTATAAGATTCCATAACCGAGAATAGATGTGAGAGAAATGAAATAGGATTTCTATTGGGGGCATAATATGAGATAATGGTTATTTCAGTATCTAACAGCAGTCCTGTGAGTAATATATAACGCCCTTTGGGATCCTTGATCTGTTTGTGTAGGGTAAAGGGAGTAGTGTGATAGAATGCAATCAAGCCACCTCTTTGTTTTGTAGAGGCTGAAGCCATATAGACCTGAGGATATTGACGACTGAAGAATTTAGGGGAGGACTGTAAGCAAAAATGTGTTTCCTGCATGCATACTATATGAGCTGAGAGCGTAGAGTATGAATGGAAAGCTTTTGTTCTTTTGGGAGGGGAACTGAGACCTTGGACATTGTGGGGTATCACATTCAATGGCATCATCAATTAATGTGTATGGGAATATAGGATCTTAAATTTGCTTGCCTAGTAATAAACTAGAAATCTTAAGGGGAGGAGGAGAAGGAAAACAGGGAGCCGGGATTTGAGGAGAAAGGTATATGTAAATAGTAAATGAATACTATCGGGTAGTAGGACTGAAAAAGAGAAGTTTTATTGGGGTAGATAGAAATATGGCTCCTAAGTGGAGCTAGTATCCCAGGAGTGATGAAGAATCACCAATCCAAGGATACAATGTGTCCGATCAATAAGATCGGCTATTTGGGGACTAAGTAGGAGGAGCAGTGAACTGTCTCCGGGACTAAGACAGCCTCTTTAAAAAATAATCAATCAATTAGAAAATTAACGATTCAGTACATAAAGAGAAGAAAATAAAACCTTATCAATTAGATATATTCATAAACAAGTACCTAAACAGGGTACAGGCAGTGTAATAATCTCACGTGAATAAGATATAAAAATAAAGAAATAAATAAAATAAAATAAATGAAATGACCTGCAAATGCGCTAATGGTATCTGAAAGATGTGAGGAGATAGTAGTTATAGAAGGTATGGACCCCTATCTTTATTAAAGAAGATATAAATCAGTGCATGTGCAGGTGGTAGTCAGTTTTGCAGAAAATGTCGAAATGCCTTACAGAAGATTTTAATCTCTTCAGATATGATGAGTAAGGAAGGTAAAGTAAGGCTCATGATATCTAAAGAAATATCAAAATCTGTTGTCCTGAGTAATAGAATTTAAGAACTTTTTTTGTAGCCTAAAAATAAGAAACAATTAGGGAATAGTGATATATTCCCTGTCAAGGATTACATATAATATGTCATCCTGGATGTAATGACAATAAGTATAAATTTAAACCTATACTTATAAGATCACCAAGAAGAACATTTCAGTCCCTTTGTTACTCAGGGTCTGGTTGTGTAGATGCAAAGTGACTCCTCTTATAAGTGCTTGGGTGGGTTTGTTGATCAGTATCATCTTGTCGATTTGTCGGAGAACTTGATAATGCTCGACGTTTAGAGCCTTCAGCATAGTTTTCCAGAGTTGACAGGCGAAGATCTCGAATTACTGTTGATAGGTCATCTACTGTTTTACAGGTATATGAGGTACCTTTATGAGAGAAGTGAATGGCAAAAGGAAAACTCCAACAATAAGAAATGCGATGATGCTGGAGAATCTGTAGATTAGGATTCATCTTTCTCCTTTTGATGAGAGTATGTTGCGAGAGGTCTTGAAAAATTTGATAACGGTGTCCTTGGAAAGACAGAGTGTCTTTTTCTCCAGCAGCTTCCATTAGTTGCATCTTGGTGCGAAAGTATTGTAATTTCAAGACAATATCTCTGGGGGGCATCTTCTTTTCTGGGAGCCAGGGTTCTATGAATTCTATCCATCTATAGTCTTTCGATAGGGATAGATGAGGCTAGTTCCTGAAAGAGAGCTGTGATTGTTGAATGTAGATCTATTAAAGTTGAGGTATTCAACAAATTCTCTGGTTAGATCTTCTGGCCCTCTTTTGAAAATCTTCAGGCGTGAGGAGAGGGAGAAATTTTCCTCTCTGAGAGATCCTATCTTATCATTGTGGGTAGTAGTGATGTAATTTATCTCATCCATTCTGTGTTCCAATATGGATGTACGGTGTCCCACTTCACAGATTTCCCGGGTTAATTTCTCAGTTATAGCATCTGAGTTATTTTGTAGTGCTTTTCTAAGAACCCGTTCGAACTGACTAGTAAGGTCAGAGCCTTGAGGAATATTCTGAAGAGAAATAGGAGTCATTCCAAATTCAAAATCAGGCTCAAGATACTGTGAGGAAGGAGTAGCATTTCGTGCCTGTTTCTGTGTGTGAGGTAATGTAGACGGGATGATTGTGCCGCCGTCATTTTAGATGCGGCTTTCACTTGCGCTTCCTGACTCTTTGTGGGCTTAAGTTTTGTTTTTCTCCCAGTATACATCTTATCAATATGCCCAATAGTATAAGGAACTGATATATTACTATAGAATTGCGGTATTCGCTTGTGAATCGATAATATGAGGCCATAATCTCACGGGAGAAGCAGAGCTCTAAGCAGCCATGTCTGTTCAGCGAGCCTCGCGCATGCGTCCTCGAGTTCCTACACTCTTATGAAACATTTCAAAATAAAAGTCAGCTTGGATATTTTAGTGGGGGACAGATATGTTCCATCATTCTTTAGTCATTTTAGAATATCAAGGGCATCACGACATATCGAAATGCTGCATGAGGCTGAACATACTAATAATATATTTTATAATTTGTTAGTGTACTAAATATATCTAGATCAAGAGAGGATTTTCACTGAAGCAAAAAGCAACTGTTTTGAAGTTGCCAATTAGATAACAGGTAAACGTATATGGACTCATATGTTTTTGTTTTTTTTATATGGTGAAAATAAATATTCCAAAACATTTTCCATACCTCCTGGGAGTACAGTCAGTGCAGTGTCGGTGTGACACAGGTAGTGGCATAAAAAGGAGATGACTTGCTTCAGTACTCATTTATCTTGTCCAGTTTAAATAAAACTCATTGCATTGTGTATCAAGGTTGTATCTACAATCTGACAATCATTTTTCTTTACCAAGTCTGCTTTTCCACATTTTCCATGATGTCACAGATGACAGATTTAGTTTTTTTTTTGCCCGTGTTCCATGAATGATCTGCAGGGGCATAGCTACAGGAGTCACAAGGGTTGCACTTGTGACCCGGCCCCATGCTCCAGGGGGCCCGTGAGGCCCCCCTGTACAGCTCAATAGGAGTAACCGATCCCCTCCTTCTGCAGCTGCTGATTGCTCGCTTCTCCTTTTTTTCCGGCAGGCATTCAGCATCTACACGAGTCGGGGATCGATTCCTCTATATGTTACTGCCCCTTCTGTCCAGCTGCTCCCGGGCCCCTCTCTTCCAGCTCCACACTGAGCAAGCTTCTGCACACCTTGACGTCACGCCAAGCAACGCTCTGTTCTCTCTGAACGTCTAATTTCAGGGTAAGACATCCCTGTTGCCAGAATCTGGGACTGATCAGCAAGCGGGTAAAAGCAGTGAAGGAAGGATAAGGCACCAGCCTTCCGCCACTGTGGGGGGCCCAAGTGGGGTTGCTTGCTGCAGGGCTCTGAACTGAGAGTGTCGGGAACTGTGAATGATCATACCCAGCTGTTTAGCTTCACAGATCCTGCGGTACACACAGGAGGAGAAGGAGCAGATCATCACCTCTCTCCTCTCCCATCCATGGGGGGGGGGGGATGACTGTCAGTGCAGGCTATGAGCCGTATGAGAGACACTCTAAGTTCAGAGCCCTGCTGATGGGCACTGATGGGTACTGATAGGTGGCATTGCTAGGCAGCACTGTTAGTTGGCATTGGTGGACACTGATAGGTGGCATTGATGGCCATTGATAGGCAGCTCGAATGGGGACTGATAGGCGGCATTGATGGACATTCATAGACAGCACTGATGGACACTGATAGGTGGAATTGATGGGAATTGATAGGCAGCCCTGATGGGCACTGATAGGTGGCATTGATAGGCAGTACTGATGGGCACTGATAGGTAGCATTTATAGGCACTTATGGGCGGCACTGATGAGCATTGATAAGTATCACTGATGGGCACTGATAGATGGCACTGATAGGCGGCATTGATGGGCACTGATAAGCCGCACTGATATGCGGCATTGATGGGCATTGATCGGCAGCACTGATGGGCACTAATAGGTGGCATTGATGAGCACTTATAGGTAGCACTGATGGGCACTAATAGGCAGCACTGATAGGCGGTATTATTGGGCACTGATAGGTGGCACTGATAGGCGGCATTGATGAGCACTGATAAGTGGCACTGATATAGGGCTTTGATGGGCACTGATAGAGGGCACTGATTGGCAGCACTGATGGACACTTATAGGCAGCATCGATGAGCACTGATAGGCAGCACTGATAGGGGGCATTGATGAGCACTGATAGGCAGCACTGATGGGCACTGATAAGTGGCACTGATAGGTAGCACTGATAGGCAGCATTGTTGGGCACTGATATGCGACATTGATGAGCACTGATAAATGGCACTGATGGGCACTGATAGGGGGCATTGCTTTGTACTGATATGTGGCACTGATAGGCGGAATTGATGGGCACTGATAGGTGACATTGATGAGCACTGATAGGCAGCACTGATAGGTGGCACTGATGGGGCTGCACTGAATCAGGGCACTGATGATCAGAACCCTGATTACCCGTGTAAACAATGTACTAACAGTCTTGCTGGTTAACGGCTCTCCTTTCCTCACACATACACAGCGTGGGAAGAAAGAACTGCAGATAACCGGCAAGGCTGTTTACATGTGATTAGCTGATCACATGGTAAAGGGCCGCTGTGGTTGTCCCTTTATCGTGATCTGTAATCAGCTGTGTCACAGAGCGTGCTGGTTGCATGCCCCAGGCAGCACATGGGAGGCAAGGTTCTGGGAGGATGTCCAAGGACGCCCTCCCAGAACTGGAAGCCCAGGGTTCGGATGGAAGGGGGGAGTCAGGGGTGTCCTTCATGGTTTCTTGCTCCGGGGCCTGGAAAGGTTCTAGTTACGCCACTGATTATTATTAATATTATTTAAGGTACTTATATAGCGCCGTCAATTTACGCAGCACTTTACATATACATTGTACATTCACATCGGTCCCTACCCTCAAGGAGCTTACAATCTAAGGTCCCTAACTCACATTCATATACTAGGGCCAATTTAGACAGAAGCTAA
Organism: Lithobates clamitans; assembly: GCA_037952925.1. Taxonomy (NCBI): domain Eukaryota; kingdom Metazoa; phylum Chordata; class Amphibia; order Anura; family Ranidae; genus Lithobates; species Lithobates clamitans. The sequence goes on along the minus strand of JBBGZY010001219.1, from coordinate 3,188,489 downwards.
TTAACCTACCAGCATGTCTTTGGACTGATGATCTGTATACTCCGTGTATAAATCGAGACCCAAAATTGCATGATGCATTATTTGTTTTTATATGTTGATTTTTTTTTTTTTTTAAGAAAATCCAATAGATGTGGATTAAAATGTACTAACATCATACATAAAGAGTACTGTTGTTCCTTTACCAGGTGTCTGCCGCTCAATTGGTGTCAGCAACTTTCTCATCCATCACTTGGAACAGCTGAAAGAAGACTGTGATATGGTTCCCCACCTAAACCAGGTGTGTTAACTAGAGGAAATCAATGTACTCACATTTTATATTATTAGAACAATAATACTGTACTCTATAAATGGCAGATATTTAAGTTGAAAGGCCAATAAGAAAATTAAGTATTTAGACAAAAATCAGTGTATATAGGATTGTAAAGTTACTGTAAGGTTAATATGAAACATTACATTTTCAGGCACCATGATTCATATAGAGCACGTGACTAATTTTGATATCAGTTGGAATAGTGTACTTCTGGCAGTAAAATATAAGGATTCTGAAAGTATCAAAGGAAGTAATGTGAAGCATTATTCAAGCTGAGTGCTTTTATCCCGCTGATGGAATTCCAGGATGACCCTAAATTGGCTTGTATTTATTTGAGAGGACCTTACTCTTCACAGTACTTACATTTCAGTGGAAATCAAAGGATTTTTTTTATTAGTTGTTCTTGATGGTTAACAACGTATATGTAATATAATAATAATAGTAATAATACATTTTTTCCCAACATCTAAACATCCAACCTATCTTTTTTTTAAGTTTGAGTAACATCATTAAAAGCCAACATTAATAATTATAATAATAATGCTAACAACATGATTATAAAAATATGTATTTCTTTAAATGCGCGGGTCTCAAAATTTAAAGTGGTATTAAACCCAAAAAAGAACATTTATTATGTTGCAGCTTACCACTTCTTAGATGTGATGGGTGCATTCATTTTCTATTAGGCTTTTTTTCTTCTGGTGATTCAGCCAGTAAGTCTGCTGTTTTTTTTTTTAAAAGAACAATGAATGTATCAGTTACAGAGATGAGACAAACCACTTACTAGTAGCAGGGGTGCTTACAATGATCAGCTTTTATTTATTTATGTAAAACCCTTATCCCAAAAGTAAAAATTGCTGTAAATGCTTACCTGGAGTTTGGTTTTAATTTGTTAGTGTATTTAAATCTGCTAGTACTTCCCACAGACTGACAACAGAGAGGAAAAAACCCTAAGAAAAGAAAACTGATTCAGCCACCACATCTAATGATTGGTGAGCTGTAATATATTACATTTTTGGCTTTGGATTTAATACCACTTTAAACAAATACAAGCAGTTACTAGCAACTGCATCACTACATAAACTTTACTATGAGTAAAAGATCTTACTTAAAAGTGAAGTATAGCCAAAGCTATTTTGAATCACAGGAGTGCGCTAAAGCCCGCTGTTGGCTGACGGCACAGGGCTCATCCAGGCTCTGAAAAGATATTGTCGGGATCCACCCAAATGCCTGGACCTCTAGTGAGCGCTGGAGAAGCAGAGCAGAGAGCCACTGACTGACAGTCACCAGCTCTTTGCAGGCTGAAGTCAGAGAACTAAGGGATCAGCAGTCTTTGATGGCTAAGTTCTTGGTTTAAGAGGTGGCAGGGGACAGCTGCAACTGGGATCAGTGCTGCAGCTATTTAGGTAAGTATGACTCTTTTTTTGTTTTTTGTTTTTTTTGTAGACTATATTTTTCTTATAAACAATGAGGAAGCTATAGTTTCTATGCAACTTGGGTGGAAGACACCCATTTAGCCCAAACCTGGTCTGCTGCCACTAATAGCCATTACTCATTTATATGAGTAATGAGTAGCCATATTGGATTACATATTGGCAGGGGGTGTCCTGGGTTGGTCCCATTCTCTCTTGCTGCTCCCTGTCGGTGGCGGTGTCCCACCATCCAGCTCAGGAGCTGCAATATGTGCAAGGTGAGTTTTCTGCCCTCCTTTTGTCCCCTCCTGCCCGTCACCCACCCACATATCGACGTCATGTTTTCCACGCCCAACGGGTGGCGCTCATCCAGTGTCATCACGCAAGGGCTGTGTGGACCATCCTGTGTAATTGGGGAACTGCGCCTGCGCAGCCCCAGTGGCGATGAGCGTCTCTAGCGCTCACACGCCTCATTACTCGTACATGACATTGGGGTCGGAGCATCTGGTTCTGCCGGGGGTATAAATTGGAGCCTGACATGGCGGCACTTCCCATTCATAGCCTGACTGTGCACACAACAGTTGCACCTCCACGAGGGGAAGACAACATCCTCTGGTTTTCATACTTCACTCAGGTAATCACTGATGTTTTTCAGCTTAGTTTACACTCCAATATATTTGTTCCATTTTTTTTAACTTACAGTGCACCTTACACATAACTTGTCAGCACTTTTTTACACCTTGTAACAAATTATTTTCACTGTCCCCTTAGTCCCCCAGTCCATACCAGCGTTTACTCCATGCTGGTTTATGTATATTTATATGCAAACCAATTTACTACATTAAGTTTATCTGCACTTGCAGGATCTTTTTGACACATACATATACTTTTATACTATTTTTTAGCAGTCATTCATTATGGACCAGGTGAGACCCCTAGGGACACTTGCACGTACCAGAGCCATGTCGGTCCTCCGTTTGTTCCCCTGTTGGGGTTACCTGTTGCTCCACCTCTTCAGCTCCTGAGCTGGATGTTTGTTGCTGCCGCAGCCTGTGAAGTCAGTGAATGTGGACCTGGTCCAGCCCACTGGTGAGTATGGGGTCTCACACTTAGACCCCTATGACCACTCACCTTCCTGCCAATTTTATGTAACTTACATTTTTTTGGTTTACTACTTGTATTGCAGATATATTAAAGCATCTACCCCTGAAGAAGCGAGCGTGTTCTCGCGAAACGCGTTGGATACTACTGATGCTTGTATATAATTTTGATGCCTGTACACTGTTTCTTATATACGATTCATTTACCAATGTATGTGGATATTTTTCTCTTCACTCTGTATGTATACCTTATGGGCCTGCATTTACTGCTGTTGTGTTTTACATGCACAACAATTTGCAATAAATCTATATTTTTTACATACTCATGATATGTTCCTTGGCTAATCATACTCACCTCATTCAAAGTCCCAGGGCGAATCCTATGTATATATGTATTGTATTGGGGATGGAGGTGATGTTGTGGAGACACCAGACTTTCTATTATGTTGTTATCGTATAATACAGTATTTGTGTTTCATTTCTACAAAAGGAAAGGTCTGTTATGCATCGTTGCGCTTGGCATTCACCCAAAAGCCATGGCACCTTAACAATTCTTATGTTGAAAGACAGGAGTTAATACTGTAAATGTAAACTGAAACTAGAATGAATGCTTTAGTATATAAGCAGCTAAAACATATACCATAACAATCTAGGATGCATTAAAGTGGTCTCAATGTGCTGCTAATGGTTTTCAATGTGTGTTGGCGTCTAATCGTTTGCGCCGGATGGCTGGCATTTTGGTGTGGCACTTCTGTAGATGGTTCATGTATAGCTGTCCCTTTTAAGAGTGTGCAACAGAAGGCTAGTGGGCCACTACACAAGAGGGAGTCTCTCCTGCATTAACTGTGTCAGTGTTGAGAGTCCTCTGAAGTCAGGTCCCACAAGACTCAGTCTCTCTGCTTGGATCCTTCCAAGTCTCAGTGGTCCCAGCAGCTCTGGTGTAGGCACTCACAGTAACGGGTCTCTCAGCTCTGGTCCCAAGGCAAAGCAAGCGACACCTCTGCAGCTCAGTCCTCAGGCTCTGGTGGATGAAGGCAGAGCACTCGGTCTCTGTGCAGGTGCAGCAAAGATAACACATCTCTGCTGCCATAGCTGCTGGCCATAATCCCATGCTACAAATCCGACATGCTGATTGTACCCAAGTCAATTGATGAATTGAATTGGGTACAATCAGCCTGTCTGTAGATGGATCGAGTCTTGGCCGGTCCCTGCTGAAATGGCCAAGATTCAAACCATCTATGGTCTGTTTAAAGAGGAAGTAAACCCTTCCTCTTTTTTCCCCCTGCATAGTAAAAGCATAATGGGCTAGTATGCATTGCATACTAGCCCATTATGTTGCACGTGTGTATAAAAAAATGTGAAAGAAACCGCGCTGTCTTAAACAAAAAATAGTAGCTGCCAGCACATCAGATAGTCTGTGAAAAAGTAAACCAAATAAAATAAAGTGCATATAGTCCATATATGACATCGAAATAGTGACTATAAATGAATGTGAACTGGTTGTTTGTAGATAATCCACCACCGTAAGGAAAGAGGCTTACCAGACAGGTTGAACCCAACAAGGCATATGCCTGATGAGTCAACCAAGCTTTTGGTGTAAGGAGGTACAGCAACCACGACTTCCAATTTAGACTGAATTGGATGGGGATCCGTGATGATTGTGACATCAGTGAGTATCCTCCATATGAATAGCAACCAAAATTCGTGAGCAGTTCCTCTCAGTGTGACATATGGCAAAAGGAGAAAAAATTGGGCCACATAGTGTGATTCCGTTTAGATGTAAAACATTTATTGAAAATGCTAAAATGGTCACTCAAATTTGAGAATACATTAAAAGCGTTTGGATAAAATCAAAGCAACACAATGGCATCAGCAGCGCCCGTCCCGACATTTCATCCTAATAAGGCATCCTCTGTACCTCCTTGGGTGTGTTACACCAAAAGCTTGGTTGACTTTTCAGGCATACGCCTTGTTGGGTTCAACCTGTCTGGTAAGCCTTTTTCCTTACGGTGGTGGATTATCTACAGACAACCAGTTCACATTCATTTATAGTCACCATTTTGATGTCATATATGGACTATATGCACTTTATATACACTATCACTGTTGATCTACACTTCAACAATATTGTGGTTTAATAATATTATTGTATTTGCACTTATATATACCCCAATTTCTCATTGGGATATCTTCACTGTTTTTTTCATTGCATTAGCGCTGCACTATACTATTTTATTTGGTTTACTTTGTCACAGACTATCTGATGTGCTGGCAGCTACTATTTTTTGTTTAAGACAGCGTGGTTTCTTTCAAATTTTTTTTATACACACGTACTATACTACATTATGTTGCACGTACCTGCAAACGAAGCCCACAATGTCCCCGGGGTCCCCGCCCATGGCCGCGTCCATCTTCACCCCTCTTTTTTCCAGGGCCGTGGACTCCGGCTCTGTGAATGGCCAGAGTCATGTGACGTTACTCCCGCGCATGCTACTTTAATGGTTTATTTTATGGGTTGAGTTATGTGTCAGGGATTCTGGAATGGGATGTGTTTGGGGTGCTTTAGATTTAGGGACACTTAACAATTTAGAGACAGCGGGGGAAGCTTGAGAATTTGTTTGTTCTGAAAACTACTAATGTCAGGCTTTTGGGGCCAAAAATGAATGTACCTCTTGAAACACCAACAGTAAGGTTCAATATATTACCTTGCTCTGCGGTGCTACAGCTTTAGGCTTCCCATAATTTTTTTATAGGTCCGCCAACCCCAAGTTGGAGGACTACGATATTTCTTTTATTCCACTGCTATACAGGTACATCTCAAAAAATTAGAATATAATCATAAAATGAAAACTCATATATTATATAGATTAATTACAAGCAGAGTGATATATTTCAAGCATTTCTTTCTTTTGATTTTGATGATTACAGTGAGGGAATTTGATCCCCTTCTGATTTTGTACTGACAAAGAAATGATCTATAATTTTAATAGTAACTTTGTTTTAACAGTGAGAGACAGAATAACAACAAAAATATCCAGAAAAAACGCATTTAAAAAAAGTTGTACATTTATTTGCATTTTAACTGGTTGGCATGGCTGGGAAAATGGACGTACAGGTACGTCCATTTGAATTCCCTGCCGTGCCATTGCGCGCGCGCCGGGGGCTCTGTGAGTCGGGTCGCGGGTCCCGCGGACTCGATCGCCACGGGGATACCCGCGATCGCCTCACGGAGAGGATGAACGGGAAGATGCTGATGTAAACAGCATCTCCCCGTTCTGCCTAGTGACAAGTGTCACTGATCACAGCTCCCTGTCATCGGGAGCTGTGATCAGCGTAGTGACACTGCTAGCCCATCCCCTACAGTTAGTAATCACTCCCCTAGGACACACTTAACCCCTCCCCGCCCCCTAGTGGTTAACCCCTTCAATGCCAGTGTCATTTACACAGTAATCAGTGCATTTTTAATTGCACTGATCGCTGTATAAATGACAATGGTCCCAAAAATGTGTCAAAAATGTCCGACATGTCCACCATAACGACGCAGTCGCAATAAAAATCGCTGATCGCCGCCATTACTAGTAAAAAAAAAATTACTAATAAAAATTTATTAATAAAAATGCCATAAAACTATCCCCTATTTAGTAAACGCTATAACTCTTGCGCAATCAGATCAATAAACGCTTATTGCGATTTTTTTTTTTTTACCAAAAATATGTAGAAGAATACGATCGGCCTAAACTGAGGAAAAAGAATGTTTTTTTATATATTTTTGGGGGATATTTATTATAGCAAAATGTAAAAAATAATGCGTTTTTTTCACAATTGTCGCTCTTATTTTGTTTAAAGGCGCAAAAAAATAAAAATCGCAGAGGCGATCAAATACCACCAAAAGAAAGCTCTATTTGTGGGAAAAAAAGGACATCAAATTTGTTTGGGAGCCATGTCGCACGACCGCACAATTGTCAGTTAAAGCGACGCAGTGCCGAATCGCAAAAAACGTTCTGGTCAGGAAGGGAGTAAAATCTTCCTGGGCTGAAGCGGTTAATGAATGAAATAAGTATTTGATCCCCTATCAATCAGCAAGATTAACGAGCTGAGATAGGGAGCACTCTCTTAAAGGGAGTGCTCCTGATCTCAGCTTGTTACCTGTATAAAAGACACCTATCCACAGAAGCAATCAATCAGATAGATTACAATCTCTCCACCATGGCCAAGACCAAAGAGCTGTTCAAGGATGTCGGGGACAAGAATGTAGACCTACACAAGGCTGGAATGGGCTACAAGACCATTGCCAAGCAGTTTAGTGAGAGGGTGACAACAGTTGGTGCAATTATTCGCAAATGGAAGAAACACAAAATAACTGTAAATCCCCCTCGGTCTGGGTCTCCATGCAAGATCTCACCTCATGGAGTTTCAATGATCATGAGAACAGTGAGGAATCAGCATAGAACTAAACGGGAGAATCTCTCAAGGCAGCTGGGACTATAGTCACCAAGAAAACAATTGGTAACACATTACGCCGTGAAGGACTAAAATCCTACAGCGCCCGCAAGGTCCCCCTGCTCAAGAAAGCACATGTACAGGCCCATCTGAAGTTTGCTAATGAACATTTAAATGATTCAGAGGAGAACTGGGTGAAATTGTGGTCAGATGAGACCAAAATCGAGCTCTTTGGCATCAACTCATCTTGGTGTGTTTGGAGGAGAAGGAATGCTGCCTATGACCCCAAGAACGCCATCCCCACCGTCAAACATGGAGGTGGAAAAATTATGCTTTGGGGGATGTTTTTCTGCAAAGGGGACAGGACAACTTCACCGCATTGAAGTGACAATGGACGGGGCCATATATCATCAAATCTTGGGTAGGAACCTTCTTCCCTCAACCAGGGCATAGAAATGGGTTTTGGATAGGTATTACTGCATGACAATGACCCAAAACTCACGGCCAAAGCAACAGGAGTAGCTCAAGAAGAAGCACATTAAGGTCCTGGAGTGGCCTAGCCAGTCTCCAGACTTTAATCCCATAGAAAATATGTGGAGGGAGCTGAAGGTTCGAGTTACCAAAGCTCAGCCTCGAAACCCTAATGACTTGGAGAGGATCTGCAAAGAGGAGTGGGACAAAATCCCTCCTGAGATGTGTGCAAACCTGGTGGCCAACTACAAGAAATGTCTGACCTCTGTGATTGCCAACAAGGGTTTTGCCACCAAGTACTAAGTCGTGTTTTGCAAAGGGGTCAAATACTTATTTCAGGTTTTTTAAACCTACCATTAAAATTATAGGCTCATCATTTCTTTGTCAGTGGGCAAACGTACAAAATCAGCGGGGGGGATCAAATACTTTTTTCCCTCAATGTATGGCTTAAAGCTAGTGAAAACCCAAAATTCAGTTTCTCAGAAAATTAGAATATTGTGAAAAAGTTCAATATTATAGAATCATGGTGTCACGCTCTAATCGGCTAATTAACTCAAACACCTGTAAAGGTTTCCTGAGCCTATAGATGGTCTCTCAGTCTGATTAAATCGGTTACACAATCATGGGGAAGACTGCTGACTTGACAGTTGTCCAGAAGTTAGTCATTGACACCCTCTATAAGAAGGGTAAGTCACAAAAGGTCATTGTTATAGAAGTTGGCTGTTCACAGAGTGCTGTATCCAAGCATATTAATGTAAAGTTGAGTGGAAGGAAAAAGTGTAGTAGAAAAAGGTGCACAAGCAGCAGAGATCACCGCAGCCATGAGAGGATTGTGAAGCAAAGGCCATTAAAGAATTTGGGGGAGATTCACAAGGAGTGGACTAAGGCTGGTGTCAGTGCTTCAAGAGCCACCACACACAGACAAATGCAGGACATGGGCGGCAACTGTCGCATTCCTTGTGTCAAGCCAGTCCTGAATCAGAGATGTCCGAAGCGTCTTACCTGGTCTAAGGGGAAAAAGGACTGGACTGTTGTTCTGTGGTCCTAATTCCTCTTTTCTAGAGAAAGAAAATTTTGAATTTCATTTGGAGATCAAATGATCTCTACTGCCATAGGGGTTATCTATAAGGATATACATGCCTCCTTCATGTATCTTTACCTGTCAAATGTCTCCCCTCTGTCTGTTATTAGACCCGAAAAACTGCATATTCTGTGGGCGGGTCTGTTGTCTGGAGCTCGTGGGTGGAGTTGTGATGTCAGTAGACTCCCCGCCCACCTCTACACTCCCCTTGTCAATGTGCATTTTCTCTGTGTATTTCTAACACTGAACTTCTGCTGAACTTCTGCTATGATCTCTAACATCCAGTGAAAAGACAGGAAAGTAACCACATGACTTCAGCATGCCAAATCATGGTGAGGTGTGGAACAGCCAATCCTTGCAGAGCCGCTGAAGAAAGGAGTGTGGGAGGGAATTTAAAAATACTGCATGTCTCTTAGGCTAATGCACGAGATGTAAATCACCTGTCACTCACAGCAAGGGGGAGTATTTGAAAAAGTTTTTCTCAGTTTGTCAAGAATTGTCTCACTGAACAATAAAAGGGGATTGCTCAGAGATGGATTAACTCTGTGTGGCAAGACTGGGCTCAAATGATAGCAAATATTATACTCTACAGTATAAAAATAAAAAATTCGGGTTTACATCCACTTTAAGTCCAAAGTCAGTGCAGCCCTCTACCAGGAAATTCTAGAGCACTTCTGACCAGCTTTATGGATATGCTGATGGATATGCTGATTTCATTTTCCAGCAGGACTTGGCACCTGCCCACACTGCCAAAAGTAGCAATACCTGGTTAAATGATCATGGTATCACTGTGCTTGATTGGCCAGCAAACACGCCTGGCTTAAACCCATAGAGAATCTGTGGGGTATTGTCAAGAGGAAGATGACACCAGACCCAACAACGCAGACGAGCTGAAGGCCGCTATCAAACCAACCTGGGCTTCCATGACACCTCAGCAGTGCCACAGGCTGATGGCCTCCATGCCAGACCGCATTGATGCAGTAATTCATGCAAAAGGAGTCCGACTATTGAGTGCATATTTTACTGTACATATACATACTCTTCAGTAATGTATGTCTTAAATGTGCAGCGCTAAATAAAATTACCATGTGAAAAACACCATATATGACATAGTTCAAAATCTTTAAAGTGAACAGAAAATCCAATCGAAATACTATTCAATCCAAAAATGTCCTAATGCAAAAGTTCAAAATATGTTAAATTCATAAAGTGCAAAGTTCATAAATTGATTACTAAAGTGCTCCTGTGCAAACAGGTCATGCATTCCATTGTCCCACACTGGATAGATCGATCCTGCCGGCACAGTGCTCAGACATTCGCCGTTGTGACACCTTCACCATAAATCAGATGGTGGCTTACCAGACCACCAGCGATCTTCCTTACTCAGGAAGATCATTCAGCGCTTATTGGGGTCTCTGGTCCTCAGATGTAAATCCAGAAATGTTCCCCCGGCAGCTCATTGTCTCAGATGGGATGGATGGATGAATTCTCAGAATTAAAATGGGTAAAAAACAGGGAGACTCCTCATGGTGTAGTATGGTCTCAACTGTTTTATTTTAAAATCAGTGCACTTACATATAAAACAAAGATGCCACTGGCTGTAAATCTCTCCACTATAGCCAGTGCTATCCTTCAAACAGTCATAAGTTCAAGAAAGCATCTGTGCAGCAGCGTGTGTGCATCGTCCCTACGATCGTTTCATATATGTAACGTCATCAGGGCATGTGCAATTCCAAGCCGAGCGTCACAGCCATATTTTTTACTGGCAAGCTTTTCCTGTCACTGCCATTTACAGGCTGCCAGTAAAAATACTGATGGTTGGCTACACTGATACCATCCCATCAGATCTCTTTAATTCAAAGAATTAATAATTAATAGTGATGATGTTTCCAGAGGTGAAGTGTAATGGCTCAAAGTGTCTTGTTCATGTAACTGGCAATTCATACGGAAATTCCTGTTGTGTAATTTTTTGGGGCTTTTCTTTGTTATGGTCTTGAAGTATGACGAATTTCCTGCTTTATACTTTCAAGAGCTTTTTTGGCTGTTTAAATACAAACCTTTTCCTCCAATTTGAAAATGGCTCCTCCTGGTGACGCCGGACACTCATAAACTCCTCCCTCCCTAGGAGAGTCCCCACTTTGCTTGAGCCAAAACCAGCTAATTGTTTTAACACTATTGTCGTTAGTAAAGACAGCTTGTACTAAAGATATGAGGCAGGAAATGACCTGTTTTCCCTATTACTGGGAAAGAAATGTTCAGTGCTAGCTACTCCTGACTCTTTTCCGCATGTTAGTATTATTATTGCAAATTCCTCTCTCAGCTGTGAGATCACTTGACATTATCATCAAGTGATATAGTGTATGAACTAATGCTATTGTTAGTATACTGTAGTATGCTGTTGGTATCATTTACCATTTACATTTCATTGTATGTAGATATGGTTTGCGAATAAAGAGCAGAATTGCAAGTTTTCCTTTATAGGAGATGCAACAAACATTTTCCTATACTTTCATAATCACTTCTTTTGTTTTCCAGTATAGCTCAGATCATAACCAAACATCTGAATGTATGTTAATTTTTTTTCAGACCATATGTTAGCTGGACGTGTATTATTTGGTAAAGTGTGCCGTTTCAATAGAATTGAGCATGGGGAGTGACAGAGTGTTAACTAATCTTCGAGCTGATGAACATAGGAGAGAGAGGGGCAATCTATCATTGACCACTGGAAAAAGGGGCAGATCATAGACCAAGATGGAAAAAAGATTTGGTAGAATGGCAGACACACATGCGCATGGGGAGAGTGGGGGTCAGAATTGCAAATAGTTGTAGACCTAGGGGACACAAAAGATCCAGAATTAAGGATTTAATCATGGCAGGAAGCAGAAGGGAGAGAGGAGTCACATTTGCATAACTCAGAGAGAAGGAATTGTGAGAGATCATTGGGGAGAAAAAAAAGAGAAAGCAGAGCATGAGCTGATTAAGTATCAGGAAGAGAAAGAAGGCAAAAAATAGATGATCCTTGATGGGGGGGGGGGGGGGAGAAGGGAGAATGTGTACTGAGCAAGGACAGGGAAAAATTACAGTGGAGATATAGAGGAGATGTTTATGGACTGGTGGAATTGGGAATAAATGGTGTGTGTTCATGGAGACGGAATACAACAGTATGATATTTAACAATATTGGTAAAATAGGAAAAGTGGGTCTTAGCATTATTAAGGGCTGAGGGGAAGATGATTGTGGATAATAGAGAGGCGGGTAGAGTGGGAGCTGATCGTGAATAGGAGCAGAGTGAGAATTGATGATTGCTGAGTAGTGAAGAGAAGGGTAGCAGCTAATGATGTTTCACTGGAAGAGCATACAGAGGATGGTCCAGTCATGGACTGGAAAGTGAAAGCAGAGGAGACTGAGAGTAAGCTGCTAATGGTCTTGGAGGAGAGGGGTTGGGTATGAACTGTCATTTCGCCCTCCTGGAGAAGAAATGGCAGAGCATACCCTTTCACTGATGTGTGAAGTCATTGTGAAATTGTGTGCACCAGCCATGAAACATATCTTAGAAGGAATGGAACATGCTCTGAGACAACATGACACAGAATGGAAAGTATTGTAGAGAACTGGAAGTGCAGAATGCCAGAGACACCGGTACAAAAAAGTGGTTATGAGGAAACAGCTACAGGGCTCAGAGTTGAGATTAAAAGCAAAATACAGAGTCAGATTGTACTGTTGCATGTTAGCAGACTGTACTCTAAAGAGAGATCAGGTACAGTGTGATTTAAAGTGGGATGTACATGCAAAAGAGGCTACCTAAATGATGAAGGCAGAGCTGCTAGAGAACATAGCATACGCAATACGAGGAAGAAGATATGCCAGAGAACATGGTGTAGATAGTGGAGGAAGAGATGCTGGAGACCATAGTGTAGTTGGTGGAGGAAAAGATGCCAGAGAACATAGCGTAGATGGTGGAAAAAGAGATGCCAGAGAACATGGTGTAGATGGTGGAGGAAGAGATGCCAGAGAACATAGTGTAGATGGTGGAGGAAGAGATGCCAGAGAACATAAAGTAGATGTGAAACTGTCAGAGAACTTGCTGTTAAAAGGGAGGGAGAGCTGCCAGAGGCAGGGGGATTGTTAAATATATTTATTTTTGATAACTTACTACAACTTATACACAACCATGTAGGAATATAAAAAAAGAGTGTATTTAATAAACAATCCCATAATTCATGTTTAGTATCTTTTTATGAAGTCTAGCATTCCATATAGCGTACAATATAGCTTTCGTTGGAAGATGGATGACTAGCAACTTGAGCTACTTGAAGCAAAAAATGTCTAAAGCTTTGGTCACAGAAATGTTTAAGTCTGATAATGTCAAGTATAAAATCATTCAAAAAATTAGCAACCACTTCAGAAAGGGAATTATTCTTTTTCTGTACAGGAATTTTGTTGTGTACAACAAAAATATCGTCAAGCCGGAAGGAAACTGAATGCTTGATTAATAGTAATTTAAATGTTTTGATGTTGTTCTTGGGCATGAACTCTTGGAATTTCCTTTCCATGCCTGTACCACCCATGTCACATCAATTCAGACTGAAATTTTGTAAAGTAAATTGCTTGTACGTTGCATTATATAGACAGACAAAACTACATTTTAAGTATGTGGAGCTAGCAGTGATTCATTTTCTCTTCTTTTTTTCAGCTGTGTTCACACTTAGACTTAATGTACATGGGACGTTTTGAAACCTTTCCTGAACGATCTAACTTGACAGATAGTAAACAACTTTTAAAAACGTCAGTTTTGCCACTTTAACATGCCACGTTTAGCCACGTTTGCGTTTAGAAGTTTTTTTTTTTTTTTAAATAGTCAAAAATGTATCTTGATTAAAAACGCCTGTAAACGAAATGTGTCTAAAAGTGAGTTACCCCTTTTAACACGCGTTTACAAGCTGTTACAGGCATTTGATGTTTCAAATGCCTCTGAAAATCCATCCTGATCGCATTTTTTTGCGTTCCAAAAAATGCTTCTAAACTCAACTGCCTAGAAACGACTATAAACAACTCTGTGTACATGTACTGATAAGATAAAATACAGGAGAGTTCAGGGGCAGCTGAAGAAAATGCCAAACTGCTCCTAAACATCCGTTTACCAGCAGCAGTGTACATAAAGCCTAACTGCTTACTTTACTACAACTACTAATAAAAACACTACAAATTCAAAACAGAATATGGTTACCAATCTGTGTAGCTACAGCCCCTTTCACACGGGGACGGATCCGCTCAGCGGAGTCCGCCAGCTCAGCGGGAGATCACTCCATTGATCTCCGCTGAGCTGGCAGATGACAGGTCCATCTCTGCTCACTGAGTGGGGAGGGACCTGTCAGAGCCCTGCTGATTCCTATGGGGAGATCGGGCGAGCATGTCCGTTTTCATCAGATTCCATCCGATCCGCCAGACGGATGGCTGAACGTATCGCCATATGTCTGTTTTTAGCGGATTGGATGGCAGGCAGGTGTCAGCGGACACATCTGCGCTGACATCCGCCTGCCCATAGGAGTCAATGGATGGCCCGCTCTGATCCCCCTGAAAAACAGACAGGCGGATCCGAGGGGGCTTGTCGTCTGAAAGGGGCCTAAAAGTTAACTTTTAAAATGTGACAAATTTTTACTAAAATAATTTTGCTCCACTTTATTTTAAGTTATGCATTTCTCCTTTGTAACCTCTTAAGTTCTTGTATTGTCAATGGAAACCTGCTGACAACCCCTTTGTATGACCTGAAAATGACTCTTGCCCTACTGTGATTCCCATCTATCAATGTATGTTGCCACATTAAAGAACTTCTGTTGAACCCTACTTAGTTTTGAACACTGTTGTTGGTATCAAACATCCAGATTTCCAGATGTGGTTATATGCAGGATTGGATAAAACTGTTAAAGATTCAGCCTTCCAAAGCTAGCAAACAAATACCCATTTACACTAACCCTAAAAGAGTTGTAAAAGTTCTGTGTTTGAGCTTGGGCACTTATAGCAGAGCTTCACTCAAAAAGAAAATTTACACTTTAAGGCCTCATTCCCCGCTCCTGTGTTTGAAATGGAGCTTTTGGGGAGGAAGGGGGAAATTTTGACAGGTACCCACTCCCACTTCCGCTGCGACCACCTAGGCGGTCGGAAGCGGAAGTTATCCTTTCACCCCCTCCCTCTCGCTGTCTTCTGGAACACGTGACAGATCTCAGAAGACTACCAGACCATTCACAGTGCACAGCATGCACCTAGCAGTGAGGCCACGAGCTGTCACTGCCAGGCGCCCATAGTAAACATGTGGGCGCCAGGGAGAGAGACACATAGGGTGGAAACGGCTGGGCCACGCACAGTGCTGGATCGCGAGACAGGTGAATGGCTGTTTATTGAAAGTCAGCAGCTACAGCTTTTGTAGCTGCTGACTTTTAATTTTTACATAGGAGACTGGCGCTCCTCTTTAAGGCCCATTGTATGAGCTACCACACAAGTTTTATAAAATAGCAATAAGGTGAATCTTCTGACTCGGAGCATACATGTCCACTATAGTACATGGTTATTTTTGCCATCCGTCCTGCAGTGGTACTTGTCCTGTCACATTATGGCTGCATTCACACCTGAGCGTTTTTTGCCACGATTTTTATGGCGTTTTTGCCACACTATTGGCGCGTTTTTGCCACGATTTTGTACAGGTCACCAATGTAAAAAGCAGAAAAACGCTTGTAATCTGCCCTAAAGAAGATCATGTTCTTTTTTTGAGCTTAAGGAGTTTTTCAGGCGTTTTGCTTCAGGTGACAAAACGCTCAGATGTGAACAGGTGCCATTGAAACAAATGGGATTTTGCTTGTTGGGAGTTTTTCAGGGCGTTTTTTTTCGGGCGTTTTACTAGCGTTTTATGAGCTGAAAACGCTCAGGTGTGAATGCAGCCTATGAGTTTTCCAGTCCTATTGCTTTCCAAATAATATAAGTTACTGTACATTAACATCCAACGAGGAGATCTAAAAACGTTTTTAATTGGCACAATTATTGTGCTGACATGAGAACTAACATCTAAGATACCATCAGGTGACTTGGCTATCCAGCAACTTCAATAAACTAAAATTTTTGATGCACCAACTTTTTACAATAGGCCAGGCCTTTTAGCATCATGGAAGGTTTCTGGCTAGCTTTACCTCCCGTGTTATCACAAACATATATTGTGTTTTCTATATCCCAATTGAGTCTCCATTCTTACCACCCTGGATGTAATTACTAAAACCCCTCACTTTGTGGGTGGTAGATTTATTATTATGGTTTGTTCTATAGCAGAACATCAGGCATAACCAGTGAATAATGTCATGAGATCATGTAAACAGCGGTACAATGCATTCTATATATGTAGTGATAGTATTTCCACCTTTGTTATCACAGGGGGAACACATTGTGCTTCAGTGAATATATTTTTCCTACTTGGTCCTGTGAGTTTCCTCTCTGTGGGAACTCTCTCTATTTTCCCATCTCCTTTCTCTTTTCTTCCTCCCCCAGCCACTCTTTTTCCTCGCTTGTCACCCTTCTCTCTTGGTTTATACAAGCTTCTCTTGCTGTTGTGCTTTTCCTTTTCCTTGGCTGGGACTGGGGACAAACTGTTCTTTAGTTTTTGTTTTTGTTGCTCCGGGGTAGATGGACAGGACTTTTCAGTCTCAGAATGAAGTGGCTTCTACAAAGGACAAAGCATGTCAGGAGAGCTTGTGAATGGAGAGAGTCCCTTAACCTCCTTTCTGCAAAACTGTGCAGTGCATTGCTAATGTGTCTGTGGGTGTCCTATGATGGGACCGGGCTCCCACCAATTTACTGCTACATGCGTTCTTTAATACATTTGATTTAGTTTTTATAGAAATCTGTTGTTTATAATCTAATGGTCACAAGCTACTACATCAGCAGAAATAGGAGGCTACCATAAAAGTACAACACAAGGACTTGTATTGTTAAAAAAGGACAGGTAATAATTAGAATACTTTTTATGTTTATCTAAAAGGTATACCAAAGCCATACTCTAAATTATTGAGCCTTAAAAATATATTGACAGCTTAGATCCCAAGCTTGTACAGAACAATAGAGGCTGTAGTACAATGACCTCATGCATATTCAGTCACCGCGCAATCTCATTTTCCACTCGTGCCCATTATATGCAAGTAGATATTGATTATCCCAAGAATTGTTTGCACCATTATGGGTAATTTAGATCTTAAATAGCTTATTTTGGCAGATTATATAGCTGTGAATGTATACGTTAGTATCATTATTCATGAATTATCAAAAAATGGAAACTTAAAATGTGCAAATATAACAATAAAGTCCTAAGGTCAATATGTATTGGCAATCACAGTGTCCATAAAAAGAGAAAATGAGTGACCATCTCTTATTTATACTCAATGTGCTCCACCGCGTGCAAATAAATCATACAATTATCAGACTAATATGGTCAACAATGCAGCCTACTAATGCTCAAGCTTGGATCCAGACTATCAAAGACCTTCAGCCAATCTTCCCCTGGAAATCCCTGGTAGTATAACAATTAGAAAAAAATCTGAAGATAGAAGGTATATAGTGTAATACCTTTATTAAACTTCAATGAAATAAAAACTGTGTTAAATGCACTCACATGAAAAAGTGCCCAGAAAGGCATCAGCATAAACAGCTCACTCACCCAAAGGGATGGATGCCACCCGCAAGCCACAGAGCCGGCATGTGTTCCACAGACCCGGAAGTGACGTATAGGATTTGTAAATGTTCCCATGTGTGTATGTGTTTTAAGAACAATTACATTTTACCTATATTTTCTGTGTAGATAAGTTCATTTTTGTGTTTGCAGGACACATAGGGGTTTATTTACTAAAGCTGGAGAGTGCAAAATCTGGTGCAGCTGTGCATGGCAGCCAATCAGCCTCTAACTTCAGCTTGTTCAATTAAGCTTTGACAAAAAAAAGACCTGGAAGTTGGTTTATATGCATAAAAAGCAGACTGCATGACCACAGATTTTCTTACAGGAAATCAACTTTTTATAGGCAAATTACTCTCACCCAACTAAACAAACCTTTAACCTGTGGAAAACTCAAAGTAAATTTTGATTTGTGTACAGAGATACAGCCTATCTGCCTGTTACTTTGGTTTTTCATCAAGCATTGCTGTAGTGCTCCAGACTACCCCACTTTTGTGTTAATCTGATAATCTGAGAATCTCAATTTGTGATGTGGGAGAGGAATCTCCAATACACCAACTGTGGTCTCCTTGCTGTCTCCAACATACAATAAGCCTCATATAAAAACAAAAAATGACAGCACTAAAAAGTATCTCACCAGCTACAGTCACATCTACTTCACAAATTTGAATCTGTTGATAAAGGAAGTAGAAAAAGTTACACTGCATAGACTTTAGAAGGTACATTTCTAGTACGGTGCTCTATGGATCCTTCAAGCAGAAAATTAAGAGTTTGAGTAAACTTTCTGGCCTAATTTACACTTGCAGTCAGGGGGGATAAAATAGGCAGTTGAGACTCAGTTTTACAACTCACCCCCTTAACCCAACACAGCAGTTAGAGAGGGTTGTACACATGCCACAGCTGCAATGCTTTGCTTCAAGTGAATGGGGTCATGCTGCAATGGCCCTGCAACTATGCAGTGGTATGGGCTTAGAGGGTTTAAACAGGTGGTGTGGAGGCTACATTCTGCCTTCCAAACACCTGTGAAACTCTCTCTGAACAACGATCCACTGCAGAACGCTTTTTAGAGGGGCAGCAAGGGCTGCCACAAGTGTATAAGAGTTCATAAGGATAATGTTGCAATAACATTTCATATTCCTGATATGTGACTGCTGTATCGTGTACTTGTATGAAAACGTATCCTGTTATCTTTGTATTGTTTCCTTTGTGTGAAATACCTGTTGATCCTGCCAGTTCCTCTGTTTTCCTATTAAAAACTGACCACACTAGGCTGGCTGTGACCTCAGCCTGCTTTCTTCCAATAGACTTGTGCTGACAGCTCTCCTCCCCCTGTACAGCAATTCACTGGGAAGATCAGTGTAGTGCTGTTTCTCCCCCCCCCCCCCAGCTCTCTGAGCTCTTTATGCAGCTGAGAGCAGAGGGCATGTGATCAATTATAAAAAAGGGGAAACGTTATTTATAATTTCTTTTTTATAACTATACACAAAATGGTTTGCCTTTCTTTCTATTTTAAACCAAATGGGTTGTTTTACAAGGTGAGGGATCACATCAACTTTAAAGACATGTCTTAACTATTTGTAATTTATAGCCCATTTGAATCCACTAAATACATTTCAGGTGAATCAAAACAAAAGGTGTGCAAAGTTAAGTTTCATTAGTAAACAGGCACAGTCTGCAAAGTAAGCAAAACCCATGCTCCTTTAGGATTGGAGAGCTGTAGCTCTTCATTTTCGATATGAGACTAGCATGCAAAAAAAAAAAAAAAAAAAAAAAAAAAAAAAAGAATATTCGATATTCTCAACATGTGTATGACGCTTAAATGGAGTGTCATACTTTTGTCGTACTTATGTCAGACTTTTAAAGAGAGACCACTGCTTCCACATAGAGCAAGGATCTTTCTCTGCAACATGCTAATTGGGGACAAATTTTTACTACTTAGGCTGTGACTGCATTCTGAAAAAACAGCTATAAGACTTTGAACTCCTTTTATTCTGATGCAACTGAAATGTATTTAACGGATTTAAATTAAAAGTTCAATTGGGAACTTTAACAGTTTTTTTTTTCCTGTTTTCTGGTTGACTATTATGCATTGTTTCTTATGTATCTGAACCCTGTGTTTGAATTGTTTGCAAACTATAAATTGCATGAGGGAGACCGAGTTAATATCTACTGACAACCTTCTGGGGTCTCAACAGGTAGAATATCATCCCTTCCAGAGGCCACAGGAGTTGGTGGATTATTGTAACGAAAATAATATTGTATTTGAAGGCTACTGTCCATTGGCCAAGGGACAAGCCTTGACACATCCAAGTATCTTGAAACTCGCAAAGTTGTATGAGAAAACACCAGCTCAGATCTGTGTACGCTGGAGCATTCAGGTACAAATATAGCAAGACTTTATTATACCTGGTTTGAGCATATGTTTATTTGACAGCAAGAGTTTGTTTTTCCCAACCTACCAGGGTTTGCTAACTCATCCTATTCGTTATTGATAAACTGTATGCATTACACAAGTTCTGTTTCAACTGTTTATTCTAAATAACTAGAGAACCTTTATTACTTAAAGTATATATAAAACCCAAACTTACAGTATCTCACAAAAGTGAGTACACCCCTCACATTTTTGTAAATATTTTATTTATCTTTTTAATATGACAACACTGAAGAAATGACACTTTGCTACAATGTAAAGTAGTGAGTGTACAGCTTGTATAACAGTGTACAGTGGCTGTTCCCTCAAAATAACTCAACACACAGCCATTAATGTCTAAACCGCTGGCAACAAAAGTGAGTACACCCCTAAGTGAAAATTTCCAAATTGGGCCCAATTAGCCATTTTTCCTGCCTGGTGTCATGTGACGCGTTAATGTTACAAGATCTCAGGTGTGAATGGGGAGCTGGTATGTTAAATTTAGTGTTATCGCTCTCACTCATACTGGTCACTGGAAGTTCAACATGGCACCTCATGGCAAAGAACTCTATGAGGATCTGAAAAAAAGAATCGTTGCTCTACATAAAGATGGCCTAGGCTTTAAGAAGACTGCCAAGACCCTGAAACTGAGCAGCAGCACAGTGGCCAAGACCATACAGCAGTTTAACAAGACAGGTTCCACTTAGAACAGGCCTCGCCATGGTCGACCAAAGAAATTGAGTGCAGGTGCTCAGTGTTATATCCAGAGTTTGTCTTTGGGAATTAGACCTATGAGTGCTGCCAGCATTGCTGCAGAGGTTGAAGGGGTGGGGGGTCAGCCTGTCAGTGCTCAAACCATATGCCACACACTGCATGGCTGTCGTCCCAGAAGGAAGCCTCTTCTAAAGATGATGCACAAGAAAGCCCGCAAAAAGTTTGCTGAAGAAAAGCAGAGTAAGGACATAGATTACTGGAACCGTGTCCTGTGGTTTGATGAGACCAAGATAAATGTATTTGGTTTAGATGGTGTCAAGCGTGTGTAGGGACAACCAGGTGAGGAGTACAAAGACAAGTGTGTCTTGTCTACAGTCAATCATGGTGGTGGGAGTGTCATGGACTGGGGCTGCATGAGTGCTGCCGGCACTAGGGAGCTACAGTTCATTGAGGGAACCATGAATTCCCACATGTACGGTCACATACTGAAGCAGAGCATGATCCCCTTGCTTCGGAGACTGGGCCACAGGGCAGTATTCTAATATGATAGCGACCCCAAACACACCTCCAAGACAACCACTGCCTTGCTAAAGAAGCTGAGGTTAAAGGTGATGGACTGGCCTAGCATGTCTCCAGACCTAAACCCTATTAAGCATCTGTGGGGCATCCTAAAATGGAAGGTGGTAGAGCGCAGGGTCTCTAACATCCACCAACTATGTGATGTCGTCATGGAGGAGTGGAAGAGGATTCCAGTGGCAACCTGTGAAGCTCTGGTGAACTCCATGTCCAAGTGGGTTAAGGCAGTGCTGGAAAATAATGGTGGCCACAGAAAATATTGACACTTTGGGCTCAATTTGGACATTTTCACTTAGGGGTGTACTCACTTTTGTTGGCAGCAGTTTAGACATTAATGGCTGTATGTTGAGTTATTTTGAGGGGGCAGCAAATTTACACTGTTATACAAGCTGTACACTCACTACTTTACATTGTAGCAAAGTGTAATTTCTTCAGTGTTGTTACATGAAAAGATATAATAAAATATTTACAAAAATGTGAGGGGTGTACTCACTTTTGTGAGATACTGTATTTTCTATTTTGAATAGAGTAGGGGAGAGTAAAACCTCTGCCAATTTTTCCCATTTGTGTCTCATTACGGAGATTTGCCTTTTACTTCCTGTCCTGTATAGGAAGTGAGAGAATATCTTTCAGATGTGTGAGAAGTCCGCTCTTACAGAGTTGTCTTAGGAACAAGTGTTCCCATTGGAAGATTTCCTCCTGTAATCCTTTCCTGGTGGAAACTCTAAATTTAGAATATACTTTCATTCCATTTGACATTGGTAATCAGGATACGTAGAGAGAGCCAATCTCCCTAACTTGGACACAGGCAGCAATAAACACTGGTCAGTGGTTCTATCCTTTTACTACTCTATTTAAATGTAAAGTAAAAAAAAATGCTTTTAGTTATAATTTAAATATCTCAGTTAATTTAATTTTGTAAAATTTCCACCCCACCTCTCTACATCCTGCTCCCTAAAAGATAAATTGTATCCTTCTCTTAAGCCACTCACCTGTCCTTCTTGCCAGGATATACCAGGGATTCACCTTAGCCACTTCCTGCTATTTGTGGAAGCTCAAAGCAGACGTTGTACTGGATTACCAGCATAAACAGATACTAGGAGTTTCCGATGGGCATTTATCATTTCTGGTTTATCCCAGACCCAGCCATGTGATTGCTTCATAGTAAGAGTGACCTAGACCCAGACCCAGCCATGTCCTTTCCTCATAGTAAGAGTGACCCTACAGTTTCAAGCTCTTAAATGTATCTGTAGTTTAAACTTGTATTCTGTCCTTATAATATTAACTAAGAGAAGCGGATAGGGAAAATATCCCCAACTGAGAGAAAAGAAACCTTGCAAGTGTTCTGACTATTCTCTAGTCTATCCTAAACGTAACAAAACTGGTTATAAATATACTTCATTATTTATCAACACATTCATGGAAACTGTTCCTAATACATAGGAATCTAGTCTATGTTCTATGAACCTTGCAAAGGTTCTGACTGTTCTCTAGTCTATTGAGAACTTTAAAAAATGGTTATAGATACATTTTAATACTAATCAAGTAAATGCCAATACATTCATAGAAACTGTTCATAATACATTGTAATCTAGTCTGTGTTCTACTGTCAGTAAGTTACTTGACAGTACAGGAAGTCTATTGCAATTTAGCAGTAACAAGTATTTTTTTCTGATCCCAGAATGG
The DNA here is from genome assembly GCA_037952925.1 of Lithobates clamitans. Taxonomy (NCBI): domain Eukaryota; kingdom Metazoa; phylum Chordata; class Amphibia; order Anura; family Ranidae; genus Lithobates; species Lithobates clamitans. Next base: position 3,165,585 of record JBBGZY010001219.1, on the reverse strand, counting down.
CATTGTCACTATCCCAAAATCTACAAAAGAAAGCAGAATTCACGAGAACTGCCAGGTGAGCCCCTCTAACTGGTCATTGTAGTTAAAATAAGTGTGAAAGAGTTAAGCAGTTGGTGGGAATTTATCAATGTACATTGTAGACCACGACTCATACTTTGACTTCTGCAAACTTGTATCCACAAAAAACACAGGAAATTGTAAGATTAAAGAATTTACAGTATGTAATGAAAGGAAACATCTGATTTGTCATTCAGGTGTTTTTGTAAATAAAGCTGGTCATACACTAATTGAATTTCATCCGGTTCCTGAGCAACTCGTCTAAGCTTGAGCAATAGGTGGCCCTGTTGTCACCCTACCACCCAGCTTCCTTCTACCAGAAAATTGAAAGAGTCAAGCAGATGATTCTTGGCTGAGCAGTTACTCCAGCCATATATATAAATACAACGTATTGTGCTTAGGTCAAACAGGCATTTTGGGGCTTTATCTCTGTATAAATGTTCCAGCCGATAATGACCAGTCACACAAGCAGTACTTCGGCATATGTCTCAGGAAAGGTATCACTGACTCCAAAGATGCAATGCAAATGAATAAAAGACTCTCGATAATGTAAAACCTTCTGATGGATCCTTTATTAAAAACGAATACTACTCACATTTTGTAAAAGATTAATGTGCATGTCTCAAAGAAAAAACAATCCCGGCAAGGAAAATGGCGTCCGCTTCCACTTCCGGTTGACGCAATTGACGTGACCAAGCCACTCCGCCGAGTGTCTTTTATTTATTTGCATTGCATCCTTGGAGTCGGTGATACCTTCCCTGAGACGTATGCCGAGGTACTGCTCGTGTGACTGGTCATTATCGGCTCGAATATTTATACAGGGATAAAGTCCCCAAATGCCTATTTGACCAACCTGTCCTCAGGGGGTCCAGGTGCTCTGGTAAGAGTCCATCTCATTTGGGTTTTGGTGTGTGCCCTTTATGGTGATGGGAAGGAATTCACCCATCTTTGCTTGGCTTTTTGGATCACTCATTTCCCAACCTCAATTACAAGGGACTCTTTCTTTGGACAATTTGCACTATGAATGAAACTTTTATGATCATAAATATTTTTATGAATTTTCACTGAATATGGTTGAAAGCACAACAGGTTGTATTTATATTGTTGTTATATTGTTGGCAGCTTCTTTTCAATGAGGTGTAACACAAGCGCAATCTTTTTGGTATATTAGTTCCTTCAGCCAATCAGCTGCAATCACTGTTTAGCAGCATCCACTGTATTCTTATAGGATACAATTGCCTCAGCAGGAGATGCATCTATCTGTGCTCTTAGCAAGCTGAACTAAAGAGATCTACTAGTGTATAGCCAGCTTAAAGGAGAAGTATGATTTATTTTTTAAAAAATAATCCGTATTTACCTAGCCTGGAGCAGCTTTATCTTGTCAGCTGATAGCCGGCAATAGCAAGCTATTGGCTGACTCTGGGTTACAGGAGAACAAAAGTAAATGTATCCCCACAAAAGAAGTATGCCCAAAAAACTTTGGCCATACTCCTTGTTTAGGACCTTTATGGCTCATTGTACAAAGGTAAAAGAATGGAAGCCTGGTGGTTATTTTTCTGTTTGTGGTTATAACGTGAAGCTAGCAAAAAATGACTTGCAAATTCACTATGTTTTGTGTTCTCTGCACTATATAACAACAATTGTTTAGCAACTATTTCAAATATATGTAAACTCTCACAAATAACTTATTTTATTTGTTCACTTTTAGTCTATTTAATGTATCATTGAAAGTGTTTTATTATATCTCTTTGATATGTGCAAAAGAATACTTGTTGTCCTACCAGAAATCGAGTGAGCTTGCAAATTCCTGTACACCATACCTCTGCTGCACCAGTTAGCAATGTTATCATAGGACTCGGTTCTTTCTGTAGGCTGTAGAGATGAAGAGAATGGGATATGTTTTGTAGTCTTAAAGAGTAACTCCAGTGAATAGCAAAAAAATAATAAATACAATTGGGACTTAAGTCATATTGTAATTGAATGTTATTAAAAATGACCTTTCCTTTTTGATCTGCAGCTCTGTAAAATGCAGTGCAATATGGCTACCTGGAGGAGTTCTGTACACAGAATGTCCCACAGAAATATAATTTCCTGCTTGTGTGATTGGCTCACCAATTTTCCCAGAAGTCTACACTAAGATACAAGTCAGAATTCAGGCATCCCTTGCAACAAAAATGTAATTTTTGGTGAGATACTCCCTATAAGAAATCACGTCTAAAGGGATGCAGACCCAGCAATTTTCCTCATTACAGCCCTGCAAGTGCAGCAGTTGATTGATAATTATAAAACCACTCCCATTAGATTAGCTTTCCACATGGACACAGACAATTTCTTCAGAATAACAAAAGGTAGGAATCTGCAACTTTTAAAGGGCTTTAAAAGTGTCTCCTATGGACAATTTTGTCTACCGTTGTTTGTTGCCTTATCATGGGTGCGCACAAATTTAAGGCTTGACATGTTGTCAAGCCTCTAGCAGCGAAAGGCCCAGAAATAATGTCTCTAAAACTGCCAAGTGACCAATATTATGCAAACGTGCATCTGTATATGGTTAGCTAAACCCTCCAATGCTTTGCTGAGACTGAGGACTAAAATAAGTTAATCTAACATTGCAATGACATACCAAAACAACTTAAATAATTGTAGGACATATTTCCTAGCAGAGGACCTTCTACCCACTGCCCCTCATGACATTATTTTACAGGCCTTGTTCATAAAGCAGCCAAATAACAAACCTGTCATTACAAGATAAGATTGACATAGCTAAGACTCTGTATATATGTCTCCAATGTGGTCATTATCAAAAGCCAAACAGCTGCTTTTTACAGTTCTAATCATAACAGGAAAAATACACAGATTTTGTCATCTCCTCCCGTGGCCTAAAACAACAGTGAGACAGAATCACTATCACAAAATGTTAGCTTATATTGTTATGTTGTTTTCACTCATAAATGAGCCCATATAAAAGTTGTTTTACAATCATTCCACGATTAGATTTCTTTTAAATTCATGCCTAAGCATTGTTACATGCAAGCCTGTGGAACATGTTATACCACAGAATTGGAACTGTCCCTTGTATTTGTCAAATTTTAAGTGTAGGATTTATGTACAGTAAGAGCTATGTCATTGCTCCTTTTTTAAAATCATCAAATGGTTTCATAATCTACCAGGAACATCAAATCAATCAAAATGTACCTAAAGATACTAAACAGATGTAGGATAACAATGTGACCACCTAGAGGTCTTTCTTGTACAGCATCATATATTGCCTATTTTGTAACATGTGAGTATGTATGTGTTTTGACCCAGATTGCTGTATGTATAACATTGAAAAATAATAGGCCATTTGTCAGAAATGCCAGTTTCAACCTTTAAAGCCTCTTCGTGAGGTTGTTACCTTATGTGATTTCATGCAAATCTTTAATAAGTGTCTGTCCTTTCCATTCTGTCCATTAAATGTTATGAAAACATATCCAAACCAGGGACATGCAGTAAGGGAAGGCAGGTGAGGCAGTGCCATAAACATAAAAAAAATAAATAAAACATTTGAGGGTCGTAAACCCCAAATTTGGGTGGTATGTAGCCGAAGTCCTACGCCACCACTGGTCATAATTTGGGGCTTCTGCCGCCAAAGGTTCCGGAGATACGAGGCTCCTTGCGCAGCCTGGCAGAAGCTACATACAGAGAGGCCAGTTTAAATACAAGCTGGCATACTCTGCAGTAGACTGAGAGGATGAGCTTCACAGTGCCACTCCTCACTTCTTGTCAAAGGCACTGAGCTCAATGGACAGCTTAGAGCCTTAGACCAATGATAAAGTACCATTGGCCCCAGCTGTCCAATAAAAATGCTGCAGTGGAGGCTCTCCTCTCACTGCAGTGTCATAGAAGGGGGTATGTGTCCCAGCCCTCTTAACTAAAAGGAAAAAACATGGGTTTATGGGTATAAGAATTACCCATAATCCCATGTTTTTCTCACACAGTTAAGAGGGAGAATGAAAATCTGCTGCTGCTGAATAGGTACTGTTTTAATCAAGCTAAATCATATATTTATATGCTATATGTTATAACATAATTATTTATTATGTATCTATTTATGTGCTTTTTTTGGGGGAAAAAACAGTTTCACGAATAAAAAAAAAAATAAAACACTAAAGTTAGCCTGATTTTTTTGTATAATGTGAAAGATGATGTTACGCCGAGTAAATAGATACCTAACATATCACACTTTAAAAATTGCGCACACTTGTGGAATGGCGTCATTACTTAAAAATCCCCATAGGCGATGCTTTAAAAATGTTTACAGGTTACATGTTTATAGTTACAGAGGAGGTCTAGTGCTAGAACTATTGCTCTCGTTTTAACGTTCACGGTGTATGTAACCTGTGTGTATCTGGCTATGATACTAGCCAGTTCCTCACCAGCCACTGGCCTCACTGCACGTCCTTAATCTAAACCCCGAAAATAGTGTAATACATGTTTGTACATTGCATATTGTCACAATATATGTTATTAAAGGATATCTAAAATCTCCCCCCAAAATAATGTAATGCAGCCTGCTAGTCCTTAGATGTAGTGGCTGCCTTATTTTCTTCTAAATGCTATTTTTTTTTTTTTTAACAAATAGTAAATGTACATATATTTGCAGGAAAAAATTAGCATTTATTTTTTTTTTTCAGAGGTGTCTGCAGAGCATTGCACCCACAATTAATGGATCGCGGGGGTGCAATGTCAGGCTTCTGCAGACACATCCTCCAGATTTGTGCCCGTAACTCTGTTTAAGCTTTAATTACAAAGCTGGAGGAGGTATGAATGAACTACAAGGGTACTCATCAGTGCCCTTGCAGTTGATTGAGAACTACAGGCCATCTGCAGTGGTGGCAGACAGGACTTGTAGTTTCTTTGTTTAACAGATTCCGGGGAGGGGGCAGATGAGGTGGGGGGGGGGGGATGAGCAGGAGCTGGAGCATGTTATACCCTAAATGTGGGCCTAAATGCCCCAAAAGGTGAACTTTGCCTTCACTCTTTCCAGAATTTGCCAGAATGTAAGGTACATGAGGAGAGAAGGTATACATACTGTAGATACACTGCAGCAAGTGAATGTGGTCACCCTAGGACAAGTGTGTAACTAGCTGGATCACCAGGTGAAAAAAAAAAAAAATTCAGCCACCACGTCTAAGGATTGGCAAGCTGCAATATATTTTTGGGTTTAGATATGCTTTAAGAGGAACTCCAGTCAAAAAACCAAGGTAACCTTAGTGTGGCTGCAGGCTACATGTAAAGTATTTTCTTTTTCTCTGTGGCCAATAATTTGTTCAATCAGCAGCCCCATATATGACTTCTTTAGCCTGAAAGAATGAATAAAACTGCTATCTATTTGCACTATCCTGCCTTCTGACTCATGCCTTCATTCAACGTGTTGCCTAAAAACCTTGTCCTTAAAACATTTGGATTCATTTTTTTTTCATATTCATACTCATTATGTTCACGGTTGACTTGAGTTCTACTTAGCTGCACCCCTTTATTGCACTGCCACATTTTCGCTGGTTGTACTACAAAGAAAAGTTAGTTTTGCTTGCTAAATACCCTTTCCAACACACTACTAAAACCAGGGCTGTTAAAGTTTGTGGGTTACTAAGTAACAAAAATACATATTGACCTCCCATGGGGCTCATATATCAAGCTATCATAGAATGAAAATAGCACAGAAGGGGTGGGAAAATCAGATTAGATGTCTGTGATAAATATATAAAGCTCTCCCAGACACATTCTTCTTGGATAACTCTTTGCTCATTCTTTTTTTCTCATAAAACTCCTAATTTATTGGCATACCCACTATAGAAACTTTCAAGTGTTCAAGTGTTGTCCTGAATATATTTAATATATGAGCCCCACTGTGTGTATATGTGTGTTCTAGCCTATAGTGTATATGTCCTTTGTTTCTGTCCAACTCACACATAAACCTACCTGCATCCCCTTAGGTGTTTGGTTTCACACTAGCAGACGAGGATATGCTCTCCCTAAACTCCTTGCATGATGGGCGGCACGTGTCCTGGGATCCTTCCAAAATGTAGTAGCCTCACAGGTTTGGACAATTTACTAATGACACTTATTCTTTATTACTGTAACCTTGTAATTGCCAGGACAGATCCAGTGTATGAGTCTACACTTTGCCAAACACTTTGGCAGACATATGTTATGGTGAATGCCAAAGGTTAACATGGCCTCACATTCCACTATCCTTAGATGAGCTATGGCCTGTTAATTCACTTTAGCATATTTTCTTGAAACTAGGACAGATATTAAGTTAGACAAACTTATTAGAATTTGTATGAAAAAAAATATTCTTATCAATGTCTATCTCTGTGAAAGCTTGGTCTGAAATATGGGAATCAGTCAAATCCTGTGAGCAGAGACCAGGGGAGGATTGGGTGGACATACACAGAGCCCGGCTTTGGAGCGAGCACGCTGCTTGGTTTGGGGGCAGACACAGAAGAGGAGGAGCCAGGATCGCCAGCGTGGGACCCCAGAAGAGGAGGTTCAGGGGCCACAGGTGAGTATAGCATGTTTACTATAGTGCTAAAAAGAAAAAAAAAATTGCCTTTACAAATGCTTTCAGTGAATTAGATAAAACTGGACTGACTTCAATCATCCAATTATGTGCATACAAAAACCCTGTTTTTTATTTATTTATTTTTTTTGCTTGTATATAATTGGATATTGTTTGCAAAGGGAATTTTCACTTATTTTTACATTTTTCCCTAAAGACAGTGAAAATTTACTTTGCAAAGTGAACATACTCTACAGTACTTTAGTAGATGAATCCCATTGTGTATGTTCATATGTCTTAATCTTTTTCAGAGAAGCTGTATTTAGAAAGTGGGAACAGAATTACAACTTGAAAAAAATGATGTAATTATCTGCTTCACTATTGTTATAGTTACTTCTTAAATGATAGGAGTTGAGCGACTATGCAAATAATGAAAGCTATGTTAATGAATATGTAAAATCTCCATTAACTTCACATGGAAATGGGGATCTGTCAAACTTTTGTTTAAAGGTCATTATATTCAGGGATGCCAACTGTCCCTGAATAAGTTCCTTCCTGCCGTTTACACTTGCCACATGATATGGTGATGTAATTGGTAACAATTTACTTCCCCCAGGGATTCCTTTGTATTAGAGATCTATGTATCAAAGTTTTAATTCTAGGATCATAAGTCCCCAACTGTTTTATAAAAGCACTCATAATGAGACAGTTTTGTGAGTTCGGACCTAACCCAAATACCAGGGTATTTTTTGTCTATGCTGTGCCACTAAGGAAAGGTGAACATTATTGCTTAATTGGCTGATTTTTAAAGTGCCAATGAACCTTTTAGAGCATTATATTGGAAAGTAAGAAATATGGCACAGTAAATAGTACTAATACAATTTGTATTACAATATAATTATAATTCAATATGAATACACAAACACTCTGTTACAATAGAAAAGAAAAATCTATCAAAAATCTAACTGCAGATGAGAATTTTTTTCCAGCCACCCATGTCACTTGAATTTTTATGTTATAATTCAAAATTGATCAAAAAGATAATCCGTCAACTATAAATATCAGATTTGAAAACTTGAATCAGTCATTGTATCGGGTTATCATGTTAATATGTGTTAGGCCAGCATTGTGTGTATTAAGGATTTGCTTAAAGTTTATGTGTAGGCAAATAAATGTATCCAGTACATCTCTCCAATACATTAGACATTTTCCCATTTTTGTCTTTTTGAAATCTGTAAGTACAGAAAAGTACTCCTTGATCGTACCAGAAATCCAGTGAGTTCCTAATTTTTTATAGTAAGCTCACACTGTTACATTGAAGTCTTAAACAATGTTACCAGCCATGCTCAGTTCTCCTCTATGTTATAGAGTTGTGGGAATGTGGAAGCGTTCTGTGGTGTTTCTGAACATTTGTTCTGTCTTAGGGTGATAATGATCCTCCACCAAAGACACAGTGCAGTGAGTGAGCATTGTCACCCTACAACAAGAAGTACAGTCAGGACCATTAGATTAAAATAAAGTGAAATAAACCTAAAAAAAAAGAAAATGAATGGTAATTGGTAATATATTATTATATGGTATAACTATGCATATACCATACTTGGCTGATGCTCATGAAAATGGAATTCATTGATGTAGACACTGCTACTCCAGTGATCTCCACTTGCTTCAAGCCCCCACTCCAAACGGCTGCCTGTTGCATTCTAAGCACAGGAGCCATTTAGAGAATGCTTTGCCTTTTCCTGAATGAATGCAAAGCATTCTCCGATTGGATAAGGTGAAGAGTGTGATGTCACCCCCCACCTCTCCAACAAAGAAGGAGCATATGTCCGGTATAAGAAGTATGTTATGTATTAGGTTCCACCATTGAGTCAAGGGGCTACCATCTCACAAAATGAAGTGGTAGTGCAGTAATACTGTATATCCAGTGTCTCCAGGTATTGTAGAATTGATCATGGTAATCATTCAGATTATCTGTTAACTCTTCTATGCTTTTTAGTTATTGCATCGCATCTACTTACTCCCCCCGGAGGGGGGTATAGGAGATTTTCAATGTCTGGGTATAACGGCGCTGGCAGCAATCAAGACAGAGCAAAAGGGTGCTTTTTCTTGGCAGTTGCTATTTTGCCAGTGAAAATAGAAGGAAGTGTGATGTGTGCCTTGAGTAGAGACGATCCAAACTGCCCCGGGTTTGGTTCGAGCAGAGTTCAAAGCAAACATCGAAGAGGTTCAGATATGGAAGCAGAACCCCAGAGCAGTGATTTCTTTTTTTAAAGCACTGACATTTACAAAGGAAAAAAGAGTTTTACATTGACGGCAGATGACATCTCCCTCCTGTCTCCCTTTTTTTTTTTTTTAAAGAAAGACACACAGACCCCCAAGGTTCCCCAAATACATAGCAGACCCCTGATGATTTTTTATGCATTGTGGTGGATCTTTTCAGGGGTCTGTTTTTTTTTGTTTTTTTTTTAAAGAAGCCAGGAATTAAAGTGATTGTAAGGGTTTGTTTTTTTTTTGTTTTTTTTAAAATAATAAACATGTCATACTTACCTCCACTGTGCAGCTCGTTTTGCACAGAGTGGCCTTGAAACTGCTCTTCTGGGGTCCCCTGGCGGCTATTGCGGCTCCTCACCACATCAGATAACCCCCTAGGAGAAGCGCTCTCCCAGGGGATTACCTTGCGGGCACGCTCCCGAGTCCAGCATTTGGCATCCATAGCCGCCGAATGCAGGACTCAGCCCCACCCCCCCGGCACCCGCGTCATTGGATTTGATTGACAGCAGCGGGAGCCAATGGCTGCGCTGCTATCAATCTATCAAATCAAGAACCCCGGCAGAGAGACAGCATGTCCCCTGGGTCAAGTTCCAGGCTCAGGTAAGTAAAACGGGGGGGCTGGGGGGCCGGTGTTTTTTCACCTAGGATACAAATAGGATGCATTAAGGTTAAAAAACAAGTAGGTTTACAACCCCTTTAAGTTTTATTTGCCAACAAATTAAACTGTTTTTTTTTCTTTGTAAATGTAGTTTTTGCTGTAGTGCATCCTACAGCAAGAATGAAACTAATTGTATAGTGTCCCTACCAAAATGCATAACAGAGCGTTTGAGTCCGGTATGGATTTTAAGATGGATGGTTCTTTAGCAACCATTGACAGCAGAAAGCTGTCTCGTTTGTCCATGATGAATGCCCTAAACATTCGGTGTTTGGATAAACATCCAAACTGACTTTCAGACTGAACACTAAGCTTATCCCTGTAAGTTGTGATTGTCAGGTGGTCTGATACATCAAATAGAGTAGTCTAGAAAGAAGTAAGTTGAGGGTGTGCCCACCAAATGTGTAACATGGTTCCTGATGGAGAGCTACATTTGCAGCATATGTCAGGAGTTTGAGAAAAAGTGGAGTGCAGCCAACCAACTAGTGAAGATTTTAAAGATCCTTTCTTGTCCACGGCTAGCCATGGAGAGCTTATGAGTCAGAACAAAAACTTAGAGACTCATTATCCGAGAGGCTGCACCCCAGTTCCCGTTCTAATTCAGATATGTAATAGGGGTGACCAGGACTTGCGTAGAATATAAGGTTGCCACCTTTGCTTCAAGCCAAACCCAAACACTTAAGTGGTGTGGGCAAACATTTTTTTTTAGTATACATAACAAATGAAAGCAGAATGTAGTACAAATAGATGTAAAACAGGAGGTCTGGTCATTAAAAATTTCTTCCAGCCAAGGTCCGAATTGCTCTCTCATCAGAGCTCCCCCTTAAATTAGGTGTCCTCATCAGACTGCCCCCTTAAATCAGTTGTCTTTATCAGTGTGCCCCCTTAAATCAGGTTTCTTCATTAGAGTGCCCCCTTAAATCAGGTTTCTTCATTAGAGTGCCCCCTTAAATCAGGTGTCCTCATTAGAGTGCCCCCTTAAATCAGGTGCCCTCATCAGAGTAACCTCTTACATCAGGTGTCCTTATCGGAGTCCCCCCCTTACATCAGGTGTCCCCATCAGAGTCCCCCCCTTACATCAGGTGTCCTTATCAGAGTCCCCCCCTTACATCAGGTGTCCCCATCAGTCCCCTCTTACATCAGGTATCCCCATCGGAATCCCCCCCTTACATCAGGTGTCCCCACCAGAGTCCTCCCCTTACATCAGGTATCCCCATCAGAGTCCCCCCTTACACCAGGTGTCCCTATCAGAGTCCCCACCTTACATCAGTTGTCCCCATCAGAGTCCTCACACCTTACATAAGATGTCCCCATCAGAGTCCCCCCCCCCTTACATCAGGTGTCCCCATCAGAGTCCCCCTTATATCAGCGCCCCCTTGTAAGTTTGCACCTTACCGGGGAGAGACACTGGAGTCACTGCAAGCAAGAGAGTGTGTAAAAGGGAGCCAGAGTTAGGGGGCGGAGCTGAGAGGTGGAGCGGCTGCGGCCCTAGGGCTAGAAAGATCCCATGTGTGCACATTGGCAAAAGCGTCATTGGTTGCTAAAATACCGTAGGTCCTAGCAACCAATGACTGCAAAGCAAATCATTCAGCTGAAGGTGGGAGGAGCGCGCCTGGCAGGGAGAAGTCAGAGAGACACACAGAATAGTCAAGCGCAGCTGACAGGTATCTTATTCCTCACTGGGTTTGAGTGTCTGAGTTGCCACACTGGCTCCATGATCCACAGTGACAGGACAGATTTACCTGATGGGACTGGAGGTATGTTGTGTCTGGGAGTCAGGTGGACAGAAACAAAAGTTGCAAGGCTGCAAAACTTGGACTGTCCAGGGCAATCCCGTACGGATGGCAACCCTAGTAGGATAGCAAAAGCGTGTAAAGCAGGGAGACTGGATGGTCTCTCCCTATGCAACCAAAACATTTTTAAAGGTATTATAGCTCTATATAGGGAGCCTTTGCAATGTGGAGAGTGGTGGAAACCTCTGGTTTGAAAATAAGTGACTTGGGAAATGGGCAGATCCTCCCAAAAGAGGCGGCACAGATACTTTCTTGTTCGAGCTGTATGTATCAGAGAGAGGATAGAGGAGGTCAATTTAAGTAGCCTGGGGCAGTACTGACTCAGGGGAAATCCTAGATTTCCTATAATGGGGGTCATAGGGCCAACTTAAAATGACAGTTTATACATCTTAAGCAGTGAGTCCCATACCTTCAATGAAGGGGCTAGGCAAACAGGAAAGGATTTGTGAGGAAGACGAGACAAAGGGTGTAACCATGGTTAAGAAACAGGAAGGCTAGAAGATAAAGATTCTCCAAGTTGGACCCCTGCATTATGAAAAGCGTTGAATATTCCATCAATTAGCTGAGTTAATAGTGACGTCTTATTTTAAGCTCCACATAAGGTAGACCCATCCCACCTTCTAGTTTATATTTGATAAGAATGGTATAGTGTTAGCAAGCTGAGGAGTTAGCCCAGATCTAACAGGAAAGGGAGGAGCAATGTGAGTGAAAGAAGGATTTTGTGATCTCTATAGGCACAAATCTGGAACACATATGGAAGGGTGGGAGCACATACATTTTATATAGAGCCATCCTACTGAATCGGGTATAGTTAAGTTTAGACCAGCTCTGTAGTTCCTTTTTTTAAACAGAGCATTTTTATTGTAATTTTAGAAATTAAGCATCGTTAAACCTTCAAATCAAAACGACTCAGGCGGGTTCCCATACAATGTATCCATTAGAGTACAGTACATCCCCTGGTAGTCAGTATAAGCAAAACAAGTATAACTGTTGAAACCATGTAGCATATATACATGCAGTATAGAACCTGAATACATCGCCAAAATCAATTTGCCACATAAACAATTTACAATGTACTGTATATTGTAATATTTTGACTCAGACGTACCATACTATTTTACAAGGAAAGTGAGCATTAATCCAGTTGGTTGGGCCAGGGCATTTTCCACATCCCCGGCTGACAAGGCATGCCATCCAGTTCTGCCCACACTCATAAGGTTGGGGTCAGACCCAGGGTGGCCTACCGCATATCACATATCTCCTGAAATTACGTGGGGCAATTTCTGTGTTGAAAAATCAGTTTCTCCTAAGTAGAAGGAATAATTGGGTAATTTTGTGTGTGGGAGACAAAAAAGCCTGTTGTAGTGCAGACACATCTGTGTCCCACAGATCCTCAGAGATAGGGCCCAGGTCTCCCTCTCATTTTTCTTTAGCTGGCACTCTAATGCCCCGTACACACGATCGGACATTCCAACAACAAAATCCATGGATTTTTTCCGACGGATGTTGGCTCAAACTTGTTTTGCATACACACGGTCACACAAATCTTGTCAGAAATTCCAAATGTCAAGAACGCGGTGACCTACAACACGTATGGCGAGCCGAGAAAAATTAAGTTCAATAGCCAGTGCGGCTCTTCTGCTTGATTCCGAGCATGCGTGGAACTTTGTGCGTTGGAATTGTGTACACACGATCGGAATTTACGACAACGGATTTTGTTGTCGGAAAATTTGAGATCTGGATCTCAAATTTTTTGTGACCGAAATTCCGATGGAAAATGTCCGATGGAGCCTACACACGGTCGGAATTTCCGACAACAAGCTCCCATCGAACATTTTCCGTCTGAAAATCCGACCGTGTGTATGGGGCATAACAGTTCCCTGGAATTTATCTTGAGGTATGCCATAAAGACAGGAAATAAGTCCCCTCCTGGAGCCACTGTCCATCAATAAACTATTGATAGATAATTTATGAAATTGCCTTATTATGAATACGTGATTGTGTCTGGATAGCATGCCTTATCTGCAAGTATTGGAGAAATCAGTGATAAGGTATGTCATGTTCCGCACACAATTGTTCATATAATTTGGGAACACCATTTTCATATACAGTAATTGTGTCATATATTTAACCTCCTTATTGTACCACAGATTGGGACCCCGCAGCTTATACAGTTTCTCATGCCCTGAGTTGTACCATGTTGGAGTGTATTGTGTGAACCCTGTAGCCCCTAGGGTAATTTTCATATTATATTATATCATATTATATCACACCTTATCCAACAGTATACATGTGGGTATTTTATGCAGATTTTCAGACCCCTAGCCTCTAGAAGAGACAGAAGGGGGTACTTTGGGTATTGTGGCAAGAGGGTGCCCTGTACTGGGTCTATCATGAGCGCCTTATCGCATCCTAGTAGTTGCCGAAGCTGGGAAGCTAAAAAATAGGATCTAGCATGCACAATAGCTAAGTTTCCAGCATCCCTAGTCAACAGTAGGGTTGAGATGGTTAATACAGGGATGCTTTTTCTTCGATACCAAATCCCGAAACAAGCAGTCAAGTATTCTATACCAATGCAACGGTATCCAAATGAGAGAGTTATGTAGGATGTATAACAATTGAGGGGCTCAGTTAATCTTAAATAAGTTGTCACTCCCTATCACTGTTATGGGCAGTTTACTCCAACTGGAACATTTGTCCTATCCAGGAGGGGTTTCATATTAATATCTATGTAATTTTGCACATCCGTGGATACAAGCACACCCAAATACTTGAAAGTAGTCGCTGTACATATTTAATGAACTTCAGTTGGCAAAGGATCCTGAAGCGAGTTAAGGGGCAACAGGATGGATTTGTCCCAATTTATTCGGAAGCCCGAGAAGGAGCCAAATTGCAAGATTATTTGCATCATTGATCGTTGCATATCACCAAGAAATAAAAGGGTATCATTGGCATACAACACCACTTTTTCTTCCCTTTTTCCCCTCCTGAACCCCACTATGTCTTGTCTGGTTTATTGCATTAGCCAAGGGCTATCTCGCTAGAGTGAATATGAGTTGGGGAAAAAGAGCGTCCCTGCCTGGTTCCTCTGTGCAATTAAAAACGGACGAGAGAGAGTATTATTTATCCATAGCTTATCAGTAGGGGAGCTTACAGGAGATGTACCCATGCAATAAATTTGGGTCTAAACCCAAAGGCCGACAACACCTCCCATGAGTAATTTCACTCAACACTATCAAACGCTTTTTTGTGCATGTAAAAAGAGAACTGCTCTCTGTCCTACATTATCTGTTAGTAGTTGCATATTGATAAATAATCTCCTTATATTCTTTAGTATAAAACCTGATTGGTATGAACAAGGTCAGATATACATACAGCTAGTCTGTTTGCCAGTGCCCTTGCAAGTATCTTAACATCTGATGCAAGTAAAGAAATGAGTCTGTAGGATTCAGAATGGAGCACGTTCTAACCCGGTTTTGGAAGCACTGTAATAATAGATTTTGTCATTGAGCCAGGGAGAGTACATTGCTGAAATACCTTCTAAAAAACACACAAGAGCTCTGGCAAAAGTACCTATCCAAAATGTTTGTATAGTTCAGAGGGTACAGTGTCTTATCCCAGAGCTTTAATATTTTGGGTTTGGGAGACTGCAATTTCTAGTTCCTCCAGAGTTAAGGGAGCCTCCAGTTAAAGTCTGACTGACCTCATAAGCTTGGTGATCTCCATTGCTATCAAAAACTCTGTAGTAATATTGGACAAACTGGACACCTTAGTCTTAAATAACTCATAGAAAGACTGCACAATTGTCCCTGTACTATAGGAGATACCCCCTTGCCTTGTTGAATGTTAAGAGTAGATTCCTGTTGCGAGTGAGCAACCATAGGCAACAAGTGATCAGGGATAAGTGTTTGTACAATTTTTGAACTTCTTGCCATCTATCCTGTGCTTCACGCAATTCCTTCATAATACCCCTTACTCATTGTTTGGAGGAGTTTTTGATACTAGATATTTCTTTAATCAGGACCCCTCTCAAAAAGGCTTTCATGGCATCCCACACAATTAATTGACCCCTTATTTAAACAGAAATTGTAACTGTGGTAATAGGGTCAACCAAAATGGGTTTACCTTCCATGGGGGGGTTCCCTCCAATCTGCATCGAACAAACCCTACCATTAGGGGCGAATGGTCTAGACCTCTAGATTCATATGAGGTGGATTCCATCCATGGAAGAAAGCTCTATAGTTATTGATGAATTACAGTTAACAAGGGTTTATAATAAAGGTCACATAGAAAGACCCCTAGATATTTCAAGGCCTTTGCCACATACATGGAAAAGGGAGGAGACATTAAAAAGCTTCTGTCTTATGAGTGTTCACCTTGAAATTACTGTGAGCAGTGACGTGAGAAAATTCCTGTAATGGAAATGGGAAAACAACTCTTGGATTAATCACATACAGTAAAGCAATAGATCGTATGCGTATAAACCCAGCTTGTATTCCCAATCACCCAGGTGGACCCCCTGTGTACTTTTTTTTACTTGGATTAGTGTTATTTTAAGAAAAACAATATGTTAATGTAAATTAAAGGTATACATTGTATTCTATAATTTTGTCCTATTTAAAGTGACACTAAAATATTTCTCATTAAGTTTTTTTTTAATATGTATAGGATGTTCAATGTCTACAACTGGTTAAAGAAGCAATTGGGCTTTAAATAGTCAATACAAAGTTCTCCCCAGTATGTTTAAATTGGACTGTGGTCACGTTAAACTTGTGGCGCTGCTCAAAGCTGCAAGATCAAAAGAGAATGGGAGCAGGCGTACATTTACTATTCCAGGAGTGTGAGCATATTCAATGTAAGACCAACCCGGCATTAACTCAATGTGTATGTGTGTGGCCTCAACCAGCGCTGCTCCAGCCATGCCCCCTGATGTGCTTCACCCAACCCGCTGGGGCTTGGTCACAGAGGTCTGTGTCTCTGTGATCAAGCCCTGATGGGTGGGGTGAAATCAGGGGGCATGACCGGAGCGGGGCTGGCTGAGACCACACACATACATTGAGTTAATGAGTTAATGCCGGGTTGGTTTGAGCGGTGTCTTACCAAGTTGGAGATGTAGCTTTCGTCAAATAACAAAAACGGCGATTGTTACCGAGAACTGGATTTCCTAATGAAACTTTTTGTGGTGAAAAAGCGCAAAAGGTGCTTGATTGGGTAAGCATGTGGCCAAATCTAAACAAAGGATGCATCTCATAAACATGTTGCAATATAATGAAAAAAGGGGAACGTTGGAGGCGACTTTATAGGTACCAGAAAAGGAATACAAAATATTATTAGAAAAATAATTAATTTATTAAACATAGATATAGAAACTTGACAATATAGCATTAAAAACAGATAGTGTTCGCTTCCAATAGAACTGTGTGGCATATTCTATTGGAAGCCAACACTATCTGTTTTTAATGTTATATTGTCAATATTCTATATCTATGTTCAATAAACTAATTATTTTTCTAATAATATTTTGTATTCCTTTTCTGGTACCTATAAAGTCCGCTCCAACGTTCCCCTTTTTTCATTAGCAATTCATATGGATGTGGTACCCCCTTGGCCCTTTCTTTATATATGTTGCAAAATAAGATTGGTGTTTAGCAGCAAATAATTTGTAAACAGTTTATTTAGCACTTGCTAAATAATCCTCTAAATATCCTAATATAAGGAAATCTACATTTATGAACCTACCTATAGAAAAAAAAATATAGAATTCAGAATTAAAACTCCAAACGGAAAGGAAGTGCAGGAACAGACAGCCAATTGGCACTTATGTTGTCAGGCTTTTGCTTGCGTCAAGCAGGTTTTGCATCCCTATAGAAGTCTATGGAATGCAAAGCCTGCCTGAAGCAGGTTCAATTGAAGTCAACTGCTCAACAAATACAACTGTCAGTGAAATCTTAATGACCTTGAAAGCTTCTCAACCCGACAAAAGTCCAAAGAGGCCTTTATCTTCTTCTGGTCTGACTTCGGCATATTTAATATTAATTGTTTAGTATTGTAAATTATGCTTTGCACTTAGTACACAGCTGTTTTTTGAATGAGACCAGTGAAAAAAATCTTTTATCATTTAGTAATTGTTTTTGCTCTTAAAATAGGCTGTCCACAATGGGGTTAAACTGAAGGATGTTAAGCAGCCTCATGATAAACAGCCCAACCTCGCAGAAAATCAATAGCAAAATATTCCCACACTTCTCCACAGACCTCTTGTCAGCAGGGGAAGGATGAAGGATGCAAGATGAAAACAGTCTGGTTTAGATTATCTTATCTCATCAATCAGAATCATTAATATAATGAATAATGTTTAAAAAATAATTTAAATGCTTACAGTTGATCAGTGTGTTGTACATATTGAGGGTAATTTCAGCAGCCAGAAATTCCTGTCTCATTCATAGAAATGTAGCGTGTTTGTGATATAGTGGATGTGTCCCAGGAAGCAGTACATCCTAACAATGACATTTAGTTTACCTGGGCACCGTGTATCATACACATTTTCTTATTTTTTTAAGTAAATACTGTTTTTACCCTTTTTCATCCTTTGTTGTATATCAGCACTGCTGATATCCTGCATCATATTTGTAGCCACTTCCTGTCTACATGCATGCACTGCAGTGATAGCTGCATTGCATTTCTCAGGGTAGGTCTCTGGTTGATGACAACAGGTGAACATTCCAGTGCATTGGTATGGCCATTGTAGACTTCATTGGCAACATGTGACAGGGTGGCCACACAGGATAACAAGTTGGAGATAGGATAGAGTGTTGTAATCCTATAACAGGAAGTGTCAAAATCACCAAGTATTATTTTCTGTTACAATAGTTTTTATTGATAAAGTATTTACGAGCGTCAAAAAATAGAGCGGCAAACAATCCTTGCCCTGCTGAAATCATTTGGCAATACAAATAAATAGGGAATAAAAGGGGAGGGAATTGAGGGGGGGGGGAGAAACTAAATTGAGGCTTTGCGAATAAGATAGGACAACCTTGGTGGCCAATATAGGCACAAGAGCAAATATGAAAACCAAACATTACATGGGTGGTTGCATAGAGGAAACCCCTAAGGCCCCCATGGGTGGAAGACGGGGCCCTCCCTGAGGTAGCCCTACAGATCCTCCCAATGTTCACCCAATATCCAAAAGTTGTAAACAACAATTTTGCAAAACCTTAATGAAATATTCTTCAAACAATTAAACTTTTATCTTACATTGTAGACAAATATCATTATCAGAACACAATGCATGGGTAATGTGACTCCCACTACCGATCGTTTGTGAACAATAAGTAAAGTAGGGGGTAAAATGGGGGAGAGTGGAAAAAGAAAAAGAGATTACGAAAATTTAGAGAAGAAAAGGAGGTCAGTCCATCCGGGAGTCTAGGCCAAACGTTTCTGGAATCAACACTTAAAGAGGAGTTCCCATTTTAAAAATAAACTTAAAAGTCAGCAGCTACAAATACTGCAGCTGCTGACTTTTAATAATCGGACACTTACCTGTTTCATGGTCCAGCCAGAAGAAGCTCCGCTAGTCTCCCCCTCCGTTCGGCGGCGCCGGCATTGCAACTGTGGGTGCCGGCTGTGGCTTCACAGTCGGGCACCCACTGCGCATGCGCGAGCAGTGCCGCGCGCCGTGATTGGCCGCTTAGTCATCTGCGACCTGTAATGTGTCCCAGATGATTGACAAGAGGGAGGGGGCAGAGCTGAGCCCTTCCGGCGCCAAGGGGAAGTGATGTCACCAGCCCAGGCACTGAAGGAGGCAGACTACAAGGGACCCCCTAGCAACAGCAATTTAGAGGTGAGTAAAAAAAAAAAATTTTTCCAAATGTTTTTTTTTTATTTTTTTTTTAGGAACATTCATGCTTTTTTTTTTCCGGTGGAATACCACGTTAATGTCTGGGACCTGCAAGTAGACCAGCCAAGGAGGCAATATTTTGTCAAAAATACGTTGTTTGTCTCGCAAGACACTAACCATTTTTTCATTTAGCATTGTCTAAGCTAGTTTACGCTTCATTAGGGCTATAACTGGACTTTTTCAAGCGGTTGCAATAACAATTTTGGCTGCCAGGAACATGAAATATATTAAGGTCTGTGTATGCCTTGGGACATTTTCGACTGGTTTATTCAGTAGGACAATACTTGCATCTTTAATAATATTAACCGATGTAACTGAAAGAATAAAGTACTTTCTCATCCAAAAACAGCGCAGTTTAGGGCAAGTCCACCATGTATGTAAAGGTGTGCCTGTCTGGCCACATCCTCTGAAGCAGGAGGCCGACAAGCCCAGAAACATCTTCGAGAGGCATTCTGGAACCAGGTACCATCTACCATTTAGTTTATATAGCATGGAGATGCCTACCCTCAAAGAGACCTCCTGCATACACTTATTTTAAAACATGGTGCATACTGCTAGGTCTGGGCTTAATTTCTGTAGCGATTTAAGAAAATGATAGATTTGCTGTAGATGGAAATTTTCTGAGTGGGGCATCTCCAGACTGTTAACGAAGTGTGATAGCGGGCATAACCCTCTATGGTCAATATAGTCCCCAATGTGTTAAAGACCCTTGTTTATCCGCCAGTCAAAGCCTAAAGCCTACATTCCTGGTGGAAACAAGGGGTTGCCAAAGAGAGGAGCCGCTGGTGTGTGTGGCGAATGGCCATCTCCTACAACCCGTATCCCATAGACGAATGGAGTGGGAAAGCATAGGGCATAACATCGCTTTACCATATCGCGAGGGAGTCCAAAGCACCAAGTTTGGCATTCCCAAACCTCCTATTTCCTTAGAAGCGTACATCGTGGGTCGTGCTATTCTGCTGCCCTTAGTATCCCAGATATACCAGAAGATTTTTGATTGAAATTGCCAGGTTGCGTCAACAGGGACCTGGATGGGCAAAGTTCTGAAATAGTACAATATCCTGGGTAGGACTGTCATCTTTACTGAGGATATTCTCTCCATCCAAGACAAGTTCACATCAGACCATGCCTTCACATTCTCCAAGAGTTTAGCAAATAATGGCGGTTAGTTTTCCTTATAGAGTGATGAAATGTTAGGAGTTAGGTATACTCCTAGGTATGACAGGGATGTTTGCTGCCAAAGAAAGGGATATTGGCTATGAAAACTCTTCAATATAGACAAGGGAGAAATGGCGTAAGGTATTAACCAAACATGAAAGAAAAAGATATCAAAATAATAATGGCCCAAGTGTCCAAAATGTCCAATATAATATAATATAACTATGATGTAAGCGTATGTGGGAAAAAGATAGCAATATAGGGCACATATACGCTAAGACTGAATTTGCGAATAAGACGCATTTGTGGCTCCTACCACCACTCTTTATACTCTGAATGCTGGGATGCTGGCAGATGGCTATTGATAGGGTTTCAATGGCTGCAACGAACAGGAGGGGGGATAGAGGGCATCACTGGTGAGTTCCCAAAAAAATGGGGAATGGGCCTGACTTGTGGCTGCGCAATACAATCTGGGCTGTAGGAGAACTATATAGGGAATGTAATGAAGCTACATATTTAGGACCAAACCCTCACCTCTCCAGGACCCGGAAAAGGAGGGGCCAGGAGAGAGAGGAATGTTGACAATCTGTTTGCAATGATTTTGGTGAACACTTTCAAATTGGTATTGATTAAAGAGATTGGGCGGTCATTGACCACTTTGCTATGGTCTTTGTGAGGTTTGGGAATCAGGGTTATAAAAGCTCTGTTAGAATCCACGTCTATTGGGCCCCCTCCTTGTATGGCTCTAAAACATTTTGTCAGGGGGGGAGCTAGATTTGGTGCAAATGTTTTATAATAGAGCGTCGTGAACCCGTCAGGGCCCGGTGCTTTGCCCACCAAGTATTATTTTTATGAAAACTGCTGATATAAAATATTGACAATACGTTTTTATACATTACCATGTAAAGCCTATGTTAGATTTTATTATATTGGTCTACAAATACATTGATTTGTTAATTTTGAAACAGCTACTTTATTGTTGTCATGCTGCCTTCTGTTCTGTGTTTGCTGTAGTTTCCCCTACAGCATACCTGGATGGGCTCAGTGCTGACCAATGAATAAAATCATGAAATAACTCTCCAAAATATAGAGCTCCTTCCTCTATGTTCTATACAAAGAGGTCAAAGATGTTTGGTCTGCATGTTAAAGGTATTCCTTATATTTGTTAAGCTAAACCTGGTTTCCCCCTACCTCATTTAAGCTTGCCAACTATTGAATTTATAATTGTTACTAGGAATGTCTTATAAACTTTGTCTTTGGTATGTATTCACAAAGTGTGGGTTTGCTGTATCACATACCCCACTGATAGAACAAACTGTATTAACAATAATGTATTGGTTGACTGAAAACCGCTTTAAAGGAAACCTGTCATGTGAGAAATATTGAGGTTGCCATTGTTGACCTCTCCTGAAAATGCAAGTTGCAGTGTTGTCTTCCTGACCTTGTGCTTTAATGCTTTGATAACCAGCATAATCCATGTATGGGCAGGCTGGTTGTACACAAGTCAGTCTATAGATCGACTTGTGTACAACCAACCTGTTGAAAAATGTTCTCTGAATCAGTGCCACCAGTGTATTCTGATGGCGTGGAAATCTCCCCGCTGTCAAAATACAAAGGCTCAGCGGGTGGTATTCCTTCATCCACATTGAGTATGTGGATGGGGGGATTGAGTGATTTTCTTTCATTCAACCAGTAGATTTGTCTGAGGTTCTTGTATATTTATTATCTAATTCAATGTTTACTGACAATAATTATTTTACATACATTATTTTAAGCTATTGGGTATTTGGTTTTAACTATGACCATGAGGAGGGAATATTGTATTGATATGGATATATCCTTTTTTCTAGCCCAATGAAGGCCATGTTTTTGAACCCCCTAAAATGCATAGTCTAATCTTTGGATTGTCCCCCTGACTTTTAATGGAATAACATTGTATCTGGACCACTTAGCAGTGTGGTATGGTAATGTCCTTTTTTGTTAAAAATAAATTTAGTAGTGCTTCTGATCCTGGTATACTGTTCACATACTAAGTGGTTAGAGGTAAAACATGCTTTGTAAGTACTTACTTTCATACTGGCCATATATACCGATCAGCCATAACTTTATGACCAATGATCTAATATTGAGTAGATCCCTTTTTGCCACTGAAACAGTCCTGACCCTTCAAGGCATGGACTCCACTAAACCTCTAAAAGTTTTCTGTGGTATCTGGCATCAAGCTGTCACTAGCAGATCCTTTTAAGTCCTTTAGATTTCAAAGTGGGGCCTCAGTGGAATAGACTTGTTTTTCCAGCACTTCCTACAGATGCTGGATTGGATTTGGATGTGGAGAATTTGGAGGCCAAGTCAAAACCTCAAACTTGTGTTCCTCAAACCATTGTTGAACCATTTTTGCAGGGTGGCAGGGAACATTATCCTCCTGAAAGAGGCCATTGCCATCAGGGAATACATTTTCCATGAAAGGGTGTACTTGGTCAGCAACAATGTTTAAGTAGGTGATACGTGACAAAGTAACATCCACATGAATTACAAGACCCAGGTTTCCCAGCAGCACATTGCTCAAAGCATCCCACGGCCTCCCCCGGCTTTCCTTTTTCCCATACTGCATTCCGTTGCCATATTTTCCCAAGGTGAGTGACAAACATGCATCCGGCCATCCATGTAATGTAAAAGAAAATGTGATTCATCAGACCAGGCCACCCTCTTCCATTGCTCCGTGGTCCACTTCTGGTGATCATGTGCCCATTGAAGGCGCTTGTGGCTGTGGACACAGGTCAGCATGGACACCCTGACTGGTCTGTGGTTGCGCAGCCCCATACACAACCAACTGTGATGCACTGTGATCTGACACCTTTCTATCAGCAATAGCATTAACTTTTCAGCAGTTTGAGCTACTGTAGCTCTTCTATTGGATAGGACTACATGGGCCGGCATTCGCTCCTCACATGCATCAATGAGCCTTGGCCACCCATGACCCTGTTGCTGGTTTTCCTTTCTTGGACCACTTTTGGTAGGTCCTGACCACTGCAGACCAATAACATCCTACAAGAGCTGCAGTTTTGAAGTTGCTCTGACTCTGTCATCTAGCCATTACATTGGCTATATTACATTACATTGTCAAAGTCCCTTAAATCCTTATTCTTGGCCAGTTTTTCTGCAGCAACACATCAACTTCAGGGACAACATTGTCACTTGTTGCAAATATATTCCACCCACTCTCAGCTGCCATTGTGAAGAGATAATCATTGTTATTCACTTTACCTGTCAGTGATCATAAAATTATGGCTGATTGGTGGTATATAATGATAAACAGTTCATCATTGAATTTATTGTTTCAAATGATGCTTGCTTGTTTAAAAATCTTGTAAAGCTCTAATTTACACTTAAGGTGGGCGGTCAGGAGGCGGAAAAACTGTGGTTCAGCCACATTTTTTAACTATCCCTCGGCAGCCCACTGAAAGAGGCCTATTAATACTGTATGAGAATATTTGAACATGACTGCATATCAATGATAAGTCATGTCCTGAGCTGTACATCTGTATAATGTATCTAGTAATTTGATAAATCTGGTTTATATCTTCCCTGACTACATTAGTTAGAATATTGCAGTTTTTTCAATAAAGATTTTATAATCATCGG
Organism: Lithobates clamitans; assembly: GCA_037952925.1. Classification (NCBI taxonomy): domain Eukaryota; kingdom Metazoa; phylum Chordata; class Amphibia; order Anura; family Ranidae; genus Lithobates; species Lithobates clamitans. The sequence continues at coordinate 3,141,568 of JBBGZY010001219.1, read as the reverse complement.
TTTAAGCAGATGGTAATAATTTGTCTTTTTTTTTATGTCTGGAAAGAGCTCAGTGGCTCCTGTGTCGTCATCAAAATTTTATTTTAGGATTCCTGTATTTTTTATACCGTGATCTGATGTCCTCAGACTGACAGTCTGCTCCAACAAGTCTGAAGATAACCGAGAGCTGAATCAGAGTCCGGGGATATTATTCTCCTAACATATTGTTAGTGTTCTGTGTGAACAGGATTCTCCCAGACTACTAACAAAAAATCCATTGTTAATAGTCAGTGAAAAGAGCTGAGATTTACTGACCTAATCCTGGGAATATCTGTAGAAGCAGCCACTATAGAATGAGATGCCTGCACATAAGGTCATGTGTATGAGATTGCCGAGTTTTCTGTGATAAGACCTTGCCAAGGTTAACTTTGTGATACAAGTTTGTTTCGTGCAACTATATTGTTATTTTTCCAATTCATAGTAAACGGTTACAGAAGAAGTAGAAACAAATGTAAACTGCTCACAGATTTTCTGACCTTTTGGGAAATCTTTGTGGGTAATTACTGTATGAGCATTTCTGATGCTTTAAATATATATGCACTGCGCTCCTAGATGAGTGAACAAGTAATGTCTCTGTGCTGCTACTTTACATAAAGATAACCAAACAGAATACGCGCCTTCAAAAACACACAGTAGCGCAATAATCTGAATAAATCAAATCTTGTGAAAAAAATAAAATGAGAAACGTCCATATAACATAGAATATATAGGAAAAACTGAAAACTCAAGTCCTACAAAGTGTGATAAAATAGGCGTAGCTAAAAAAATCAAAACAGTACACCATATATACACCACCGAGGTGATCTGTGCCAATTCCACTTCATTTTGTGGCGGCACAGTGGCACAGTGGGTAGCACTTTCACCTAGCAAATCCCAACAACGACACTACCTGCCTGGAGTTTGCATGTTCTCCCTGTGCCTGTGTGGGTTTTCTCCCACACTCCAAAGACATGCTGGTAGGTTAATTGGATCCCGTCTAAATTGTCCTTAGTATGTATGAATGTGAATTAGGGACCTTAGAGTGTAAGCTCCTTGAGGGTAGCGACTAATGTGAATGTACAATGTATATGTAAAGCGCTACGTAAATTGACGGCGCTATATAAGTACCCAAAATAAAATTAAGAATAAAGCTCACCAAATGCTATTGCCATTCACTCTCGTGTCTGGCAGATACCGCTTTTTTTATATTCAAGAGCCGCTACAGATCGCTAAACTCCATCTAGATGCAACACCAATCTCCACATGCAGGGTCAAAAGTCGAGACAGAACCCCCAATAGTGTAAAACCTTAAGGCACCCACTTTATTTAAAAGTAAATTACAGTAGTATCAAAATCACTTTAACATTTCAAATCAATAGCATACCAGGTGCCTCAGTGCTGCAATCTCACCATCCTCTCGTCCGCACTTCCTGGGTCACCGTCAAATCCAGTTGCCGTGTAGCCACGCCTCGACACGTTTCATCACTTCCGACTTCGTCACAGGGGGTCTTTTCTCATTTAATTTAATTTTTCTTTTTTTTACAAGAGTTGGATCTGATTTATCCACATTATTGCGCTACTGTGAAATGTGTGTTTTTGAAGGCATTTCTGATTCTTGGTTGTTAAATCCTACACTGCCCATTTATCAAAGATCAGTCACAATGCAGCAAAAGCTGGGTTATTTATGAGCAGCTTTAAAGAGACCCTGTCGCTAGACCTTTATTTCAGCAACAAATTCTACCATAAGTTTATATGTGCATTTAACATATTTAATGCATATTTACCTGTAAAAGCCTCCCTTGTGTAGACAGACAAAAAACCTTAAGACTGCCATTGGGTGCCACGATCTTGGATATGATTTCAGCAGCCCCAGCATACTCAAAGCTGTCCCTCAAGTGTCACACCTATGAATGTACCCCGCTGGCGATTACATGTGAGAACCCCAGTGGGGGTTCCCACAATTAGCTGCCCATAGTACTCCCTGTGTGAGGTGCACTCTTTCTATTGGCTGTCCAGCACCCTGGTCCTCTCAAGATCCAAGGGAAGGTCTGTGAGTAGTGATGTCAGCATAAGGGTACCAACTGGTGATAGATACTGTAGTTTCCTCCGCAGGAGAGTGGGCAAAAGGTGGATATATGCTGCTGCATTGAAGAGAATCTGTTGCTTTAACCTGCAATTACATGTTTGTTCCCTCCAACACTTGAAGTAAATGTTAAACGATCACTTTGTAAAACAACCCATTCAGTTTAAAATAGAAATGAAAGGCAAAACATTTATGTATAGATATAGATATTAAAAACAGTATAAATACCTTTTTTCCCTTTTTAGTGACTTTAGTCACTTTTCCTCTGTTCTCAGCTGCATAGGAGCTGGGGGGGGGGGAAGAAACATCACACTGAAAGACTGTACGGGGGGGGGGGGGTGTCAGGACAAGCCTTATGATTGGAAGAGAGCAGGCTGAGTTCCCAGCACAGCTAGAGAACTGACCACAGTGTGCTCTCCTGCTTAGTGTGGTCAGCCTTTAATGGTAAAGCAGAGGAACTGGCAGGAACTCCTGGGATTTCCCACAAAGGAAGCAAGGCAAAGAGAACAGGAGACTTCTTCATACAAGCACATGGTACAGCAGGCACATATCAGGAATGTGAAATGTCGAGGTAACAAACACTTTAACCTCTTCCCGCTCAGGAAGAATGATGGCCGGGCGGTGGTCCTGTTATCCTAACTATCATATGGCGTCTTGGGGGGCTCGCAGCGCGGCGATCAGTGGTGTGGTGTGTCACTCTGACACACTGCATCTCCGATCGTGGTAAGGAGCCTCTGACGGAGGCTCTTTACCACGTGATCAGCTGTGACCAATCATAGCTCATCACAGCATGAAACAGAATGTTCCGGTAATCGACTTTTCCTCGGTTCGCTCTGACAGTGAGAGCCGATCGGTGGGGGGGGGGTGCGCTGATAATCAGCACATTGATTATCAGCGCAGCCCCCATCAGAGGTGCCCACCACAGCTGCAAATCAGTGCCCATCAGCTGCCAGTCAGTGCCCTCCCAAATTGCCAATCAGTGCCCATAAAAGTGCCAGTCAGTGCTCATCAAAGCGCCACTCAGTGCCCCATTAGTAACACCTGTCAGTGCCCTTCAGATGCCCATCAGTAATGCCTGTCTTTACCTCCTCAGTGCCACCTATTAGTGCCCATCAGTGCCTATCAGTGCCACTTATTGGTGCCCATCAGTGCTGCATATCAGTGCCCGTCAATTCTAAATATTAGTGCCTCCTCATCAGTGCCGCCTCATCAGTGCCCATTAGTGCAGCCTCATCAATGCCCGTCAGTAAAGGAGAAAACAACATCTTATAACAGAAACTAAGAAAAACGTTTTTTTTCAAAAATTCCGGTCTTTTTTAGTTTAGCAAAAAATAAAAACCCCAGTGGTGATCAAATACCACCAAAAGAAAGCTCTATTTGTAGGAAGAAAATTATAAAAATTTAGTTTGGGTACAGTGTTACATGACCGTGTAATTGTCATTCAAAGTGTGACAGTGCTGAAAGCCGAAAATTGTCCTGGGCAGGAAGGGGCGAAAGTGCCCGGTATTGAAGTGGTTAAGTACCCCCACAATAGATGTTGTGCCAAAATACCACAGTGCCGAAATCCTGGTAGGGACAGAAGAAGCATTATTTGTCTGCTCAAGTATGTGCTTATTGCTGATCATTTTATTGTTTATTTGCCTTTATCGCTGTCACATTCCCATTTGCATTTTCCACTGGCTGTTTTTACAGCTGTCAGTGGCTGTAGAATGCAGGTGGACAGACTCTGTCTGGATCTGCCTTCAGACTGTTATTGCTGGCAGGTCTCAGATCAGTTGCAATGCTAGTGGAAATGTGCTTGTTGTACATGGTGTACACTGATGGAAGTCCTGTTTACAGGCCAATACACAGCTAATCACATAAGTCTGAATTTACATTGATGGCTTTTGTCTCCAATCTCAATACTTGTACTTTTTATTAAATAAATAAATAAAGCTGAGTTCATTTTTGTTTTGCTATGGAGCTCCAGGGATATAACTTACATGTAAAGATTGTGTCCCATGTCTGGCTGCTGCATAGCATATAAACCTTCCCCGCTTTCAGGCTTTCTTTGACTGTTTGCACAGTATTCTTCTTTAAGGTGGAAATGAAGTTAAAGTGGACCTTCAGTAATTTTTTTCAACTTTCCATCTATTAAAGCCTCTGCCCTTGTTGTTTTAACTTTGGATAGTAAAACATTTTTTTTCTGTCAGTAAGTAAGGCTTATGACATCATGCACAGCTCTCCCTCTCACTCACTTGCCAGGAAGGAAGGGGGGATGAGTCATAAGAGGGCCAATGAGAGCTGCAGAGCTGGAGGTGCCTCTGTGTGTTTGTGTGAATCCAGGAAGTAAATAGGCAGCAGCTTCAGCTGCCCACAGTTAAAATGGCTTCAGCCAGACTTAGTGAAGAGAGATTTCTGCAGCATATTTGGCAAGTAGATAATTATAGTATATAAAAAATAATATGAAAAGTGGTTGGAGGGAAGCTTCAGAATGGCAAAGATGTTCTTGTCACAAATTATGTGACTGCAGTTCCTCTTTAATCACTGGAGGACCAGCCGTTGCAGTTATACTGCAGAAGGTTGGCTCCCCTGGACGAGCCGTCGCAGCTGTACGTTGGCCACTTTAAGACCACTAGGCGGGGCGCACACACCCATCCGCGGTGCGACGATGGAGCTGATGCAAGTGCCTGGCAGCCGCGATGTCTACCAGGCACCCACGATGGCTCCTGAGAGAGACAGAACAGAGATCTGTCAGTGTAAATAGACAGATCTCTGTTATGTCAGGAGAGGGGAGACAGATCTGTTGTCCATAATAAGTATGAGCAGCGATTGGTCTCCTCCTCCAGGCAGTTCCAATCCCGTCACAGTTAGAATCACTCCCTAGGACACACATTTAACCCCTTGATTTCCCCCTAGTGTTAACCCCTTCCCTGCCAATGACATTTATACAGTAATCAGTGGGTATTTTTAGCTGTGATCGCTGTATAAATGTCAAGGGTCCCAAAAAGTGTCAAAAGTGTCCGATCTGTCCGCCATAATGTTGCAGTCCCGCTAAAAATCTCAGCTCACCGCCATTACTAGTAAAAAAAAAAAATAATAATAAAAATGGCATAAATATATCCCCTATTTTGTAGACGCTATAACTGTTGTGCAAACCAATCAATATACGATTATTTGGTTTGGTTTTTTACCAAAAATATGTAGAAGAATACATATCGGCCTAAACTGATGAAGAAATTAGTTTTTTTATATTTTTGGGGGGGATATTTATTATAGCAAAAAGTAAAAAAATATTACTTTTTTTCAAAATTGTCGCTCTTTTTTTGTTTATAGCACAAAAAAAAAAAACCGCAGAGGTGATCAAATACCACCAAAAGAAAGCTCTATTTGTGGGGAAAAAAAGGACATGAATTTTGTTTGGGTACAGCGTCGCACGACCGCGCAATTGTCAGTTAAAGCGACGCAGTGCCATATCGCAAAAAATGGCTTGGTCATTAAGGGGGCAAATCCTTCTGGGACTGAATTGGTTAAGAGAACCTTCACTCGCTTTTTCTACTTCCTTCCATCGTATGCCCCACCCCCCCACCCTTCATCAGATTTCAAAAATATTTTTTTAACGGGAGATATCTTTTTTGTGGAGTGTCCCCCTTGCCCAAAGCCCATTGTGCATCCTAGGTGGTTTCAGGGCTGCGTAGAACACAATGCCCATGCACAATGGAGTGTCATCAGGGTGGGAGTGGCTGCTAGGATCCAGAAGAGACAGCTGGCCTCCTGATGACATCAGCCAAAAATGATGGCAGCACAGGACCCAGTGTTTGATGGATTTTGGCAGCACAGGACCCAGTGTTTGACCCAGTGTTTGATGGCTTTTGGCAGCACAGGACCCAGTGTTTGACCCAGTGTTTGATGGCTTTTGGCAGCACAGGACCCAGTGTTTGACCCAGTGTTTGATGGCTTTTGGCAGCACAGGACCCAGTGTTTGATGGCTTTTGGCAGCACAGGACCCAGTGTTTGACCCAGTGTTTGATGGCTTTTGGCAGCACAGGACCCAGTGTTTGACCCAGTGTTTGATGGCTTTTGGCAGCACAGGACCCAGTGTTTGATGGTTTTTGGCAGCACAGGACCCAGTGTTTGACGGCTTTTGGCAGCACAGGACCCAGTGTTTGACCCAGTATTTGATGGCTTTTGGCAGCACAGGACCCAGTGTTTGACCCAGTATTTGATGGTTTTTGGCAGCTTAGGACCCAGTGTTTGACCTAGTGTTTGATGGCTTTTGGCAGATTACAGCAGGACAACATTGGATTTGCTGGGCGAGTGAGTGTACATTTTCAGCTCAATCCAGCAGAAAAGGTAAGGGGGGTGTGAAGTTCTCTGTAAAGTCCAAATCCATTCAAATTTTTTTTTTTTATGTCTCACATCGGGTGAGGGGGTGGGGGGCATTTTTTTTTCCTTTTTGTTTCCCGTTGACAATTCACCTTAATTCTTATTCTAATAATGGTTGTCACTGACATCTCTCCTGCGAGAACATAGACAGGAAAATAATCTGAATAAAGTCATCTCGACTAAAAATGTACATGCATCCTTCTTGCATCACTGGGTGATCAAATTAGTGTTTGTTTTTCAGGCTCTGGAAAACTTTGACATTTGTTATCCTTTAGATCACTTTTCTTTTCCCTCTGGGACTGACTGTGTTTTTGTATCTGGGAAAGCAAGAAGACAAAACAACACAGCACCTGACAGTGTGGAGTAAAACAAGCTCACAGAAACCTCCATGGTATGTATGCTGGCAGCAAGGCCTATCTCCACTCCAATCTAGACCCAACAGATACTTTTCATTCTACATATGTAGGATCCATAGCAGAGCTTGTGAATCTTTGCTGCAATTGCAATGTAAACATGTTCTAGGAATTCTGTTCCTGGTGTTAATATGGATCTTAAAAAGCACACTGGCTGCAATTTGTTCAAAACATAGCCTCTAAGTAAATGATCACTTATTGTGAATTTGAAGATTATGTTTTAGAACTAAAATCCATGCTAAACAAATAGTCTAAATTTAAGTCACGTATTCATATAGCCCCTATGCACGGCTCACATTTTGGCCGATTTCTGCTGAATTGCCTGAAATTGGAGCTGTGGATGCCCCTGCTGGCACCACCTGGCTCAAAAAAGTCAAATATTTAACTACATGCCTACTGGGCACTTTCACCCCCTTCCTGCCTAGGCCAATTTTCAGCTTTCAGCGCTGTCACAATTTGAATGACAATTGTGTGGTCACATAGCACTGTACCCATATGAAATTTTTATCATTTTGTTCACACAAATAGAGATTTCTTTTGGTGGTATTTTATCACCACTGGGATTTTTATTTTTTGCTAAACAGACAAAAAAAGACCGAAAATTTTGAAAAAAGAAACACAAAAACATTTTCCATAGTTAAAATTTTTTGCAAACAGGTAATTTTTCTCCTTTTTTGATGTACGCTGATGAGGCTGCACTTATGGGCACTGATATGCTGCACTGATGGGCACTAATAGGCTGCACTGATGGGCAATGATGTGGCGGCACTGATAGGTGGCACTGGTGGGCACTCATAGGTGTGCGCACAGTGTGTGCCAGATGTGCCTGGGCACAACCTAATCACCTAGTATGCATTAGCATTATCGCTCTGTGTAGCAGTGGGGAGATGGGAAAGATCTCCCTCTTACCAGCTCTGCCATAAGTCCGAAGGACTTGCCGATCACAGAGCACGCTGCCCGCACATGGGCGCCCTCACGGCATTTTTAGCCCGCACTGTAGCCATCTTTCGGCTATAGCGCGTGCGGGAACAGGTTAATCAATCTTGGTCAAAGGAACCGAGCAGAAAAATGTTGGCCAAACAGCACCTGCAACTAATCAGAAGCAGGCACTGTTTGGGTATTTTGATCTGGGTGCTGGCTGTCAGAATACAATAGCCAGCAGGGGAAATTAGTTCATTCACCCTGTTTAGTGTGGATTTAGGAATCTGTAAGGTTTCTTTTCTTTAGCTCACAGGCCGAATGAAAAAAGTCTGAGCTTTACCTGAATCTTTTTTTTTTTTTTTCTTTTGTGTGTTTCTTCCAGATCTGTGGAATAATCCAGCATTAAAGCACTCATGCACTTTGCCTCTGTGCAGGAGGTTCCTGTAATATAGACCAGTCACTGCTGCTCTTTCTACTAGTGCAGAATGGCTGGTCTTGTACCCGCCCCCTAGTAGTGTTCTGCAGGCAGCTTGTAGGTGTTAAGTAGGGATGAGCCGAACACCCCCTGGTTCGGTTCGCACCAGAACCTGCGAACGGACCGAAATTTCGCACGAACGTTAGAACCCCATTGATGTCTATGGGACTCGAACGTTCAAAATCAAAAGTGCTCATTTTAAAGGATAATTTGCATGGTATTGTCCTAAAAAGGGTTTGGGGACCCGGGTTCTGCCCCAGGGAACATGTATCAATGCAAAAAAAAACTTTTAAAAACTGACGTTTTTTCGAGAGCAGTGATTTTAATGATGCTTAAAGTAAAAAAAAAAAAGTGAAGTATTCCTTTAAATATCGTACCTGGGTGGTGTCTATAGTATGCCTGTAATTATGCATTAATGCTGGCAGCACTCATACGTCTATTTCCCAAAGACAACCTCTGGATATGAAGCTGAGCATGTGCACTCAACTTCTTCTCGACCATGGTGAGGCCTGTTCTGAGTGGAATCTGTCCTGTTAAACCGCTGTATGGTCTTGGCCACCGCGCTGCAGCTCAATTTCAGGGTCTGGGCAATCTTCTTATAGCCTAGGCCATCTTTATGTAGGGCAACAATTCTTTTTTTCAGATCCTCAGAGAATTCTTTGCCATGAGGTGCCATGTTGAACTTCCAGTGACCAGTATGAGAGAGTGAGAGTGGCAATAACACTGAATTTAACACACCTGCTCCTCATTCAGACCCGAGACCTTGTAACACTAATGAGTCACATGACATCGGGGAGGGAAATGGCTAATTGGGCCCAATTTGGACATTTTCACTTAAGGGTGTACTCACTTTTGTTGCCAGCGGTTTAGACATTAATGGCTGTGTGTTGAGTTATTTTGAGGGGAAAGCAAATTTACACTGTTATATAAGCTGTACCCTCACTACTTTACATTGTAGCAAAGTGTAATTTCTTCAGTGTTGTCACAAGAAAAGATATAATAAAATATTTACAAAAATGTAAGGGGTGTACTCACTTTTGTGAGATACTGTAGCTCTGATTTCTGCACAAGCTATTATTATTACCATGGCTGGTCTTGTACCTATCCCCTAGTAGTATTCCTAAGTTGCTTGTAGGTGTTGGACCCCTCATTTAGCTCTGATCCCCAAGCAAAACATGACTTAGTACTTGCTGGAGAAACCCTTGTTGGCAAGTACAGAAGTAAGACGTTTCTTGTAGTTGGTTACCAGGTTTGCACACATCTCAGGAAGGATTTTGGGCCACTCTTCTTTACAGATCATCTCTAAATCTTTAAGGTTTCTTGGCTATCGCTTGGCAACTCGAAGTCTCAGCTGCCCTCATAAATTTTCTATAGGATTAAGGTCTGGAGACTGGCTAGGCCACTCCATGACCTTAATGTGCTTCTTCTTGAGTCACTCCTTTGTTGCCTTGGCAGTATGTTTTGGGTCATTGTCATGCCGGAAGACCCATCCACGACCCATCTTCAGTGTTCTGGCTGAGGGAAGAAGGTTCTCATCCAAGATTTTACAATACATGGTCCTGTCAATTGGCCCCTCAATGTGGCAAAGTCGGCCTGTACCTTAGGCAGAGAAACCGCCCCAAAGCATAATGTTACCAACTCAGTGCTTGACTGTAGGATTGGTGTTCTTAGGGTCATAGTCAGCATTTTTCTTCCTCCAAACACGGCGAGTCGAATTAATGCCCAAGATCTCAATTTTGGTCTCATCTGATCACAGCACTTTCTCCCAATCCTTCTCTGAATCATTTAGATGTATATTGTCAAACATCATAAGGGGCCTGTACATGTGCCATCTTATGGAGGGGGACATTGCGGGCGCTGCAGGATTTCAATCCATGGCGGTGTATTGTGTTACCAATGGTTTGTTTGGTTGACTGTGGTCCCGACTGCCTTGAGATCATTCTCAAGCTTTTCCAGTGTAGTTCTGGGCTGAACCCTCACTTTTCTCATGATCATCCTTACCGCATGGAGCTCCAGACTAAGGGCGATTGATGGTTATTTTGTATTGCTTCCATCTTCCAACAGTTGTCTCCTTTTCGCCAAGCTTCTTGCTGATGATCTTGTAGCCCATTCGAGGCTTGTGCAGGTCTACATTCTTGTCCCTGACGTCTTTTGACAGCTCTTCCCCATGATAGTGAGGTTTGAATGGAAGAAAGATATTTTGTGGACAGGTGTCTTTTATACACATAACGAGTTGTCGTTAGGAGCACCTTCTTAAATTGACAGGACTAATCTGTGTACCACATGAGCACATACTGTAGCCAGTCTTTGGGAGCCAGAATTATTGTTGGTTGGTAGGGGATCAAATACTTATTTTACTCACTGAACTATAACAATTGTATCATGGTTTTTTATTTCTGAATTTTTGATGAATACTCTGTCTATATCATTTAAAATACACTTTTGATAAAAAATTATAGACCCTTCATTTCTTTGTAAGTAGGCAAACTTACAAAATCTGCAGGGGATCCAAGAAGTATTTTCCCCGCTGTATGTACTCACCTTGTTGTTGACGTGTGTAATTGAAGAACTTTCCTCATGGGTACTATTTGCGATGAATGGATAGATCCAGTACCTACACTTCCTCCTCTTCTTCTTCGATCAACACTGCAGCATCAGTTGTAACGACTGCTGTCATGACCAATGACAAAGAGAACAGGATTTCTAACCACCACACAACACAGCCAAACTATTAAGTAAAAAGGAAGAGGATTTATGCCACAGTGGTTATCATTGGCCAAAACCAAAAATGCAGAGGCATAAAATCATCTCAAAATTGCATCAAATTGCAAACAAGTTGCACTACATAATCATACCTGAAATCAGATTAAAACCGCATAGCAGTAGTGTGAACCAGGTCTCAGTATTAACCAATGAGATCACAGAAAAGTGAACTGGTGTGGTGAAGGGTGTTAAATGTAGCAGGAAGATACAGTTTTGTAGGACACTTAACAGCAGAAACTCATAAAAACTGTTAGAAACTTTTGTTTTGTGTGTGTGTTTTTTTTTTTACCTTTAACCACTAGCTGCCCAAGCCACTTCTCACATACATGTAAAAATCTGCATTTATTTGCTAAAAAATCGCTTATATATCTTTTAGGCAGAGGCCATAGAGAAAAACGTGATATTTGCGCAGCGGTTTTTCAAACTATTTTTGGGGAAAAAATACACTTTAATTAATTTTAATGCATAAAACACAATATAACACTCAATTGTTTGGAAAAATTTAAGCTGCATGCTTATTTCTGAGCACTGACACAGTAGTTAGGAAAATAAGAATAAGGATCACAGCCTTGGAACGTTCATGCTCAAAAATAAGTCTTCAATAACAGTTCTTGTGTTTCAAAACTACCAAATGGCTTTTAAATACAATCAATAAAAATCTCATATAAGCTTGAGGATGTTCATGTTATTTCAAAAGAAGTTGTTAGCTTTTTTTAAACAAATGCAGCGTTCATTACAATATTGCCAGTGATCCTGCCATGATGGTGGAGACTACAAGCACCCATGTTGACACTCATTGCATTGCACAGACATGGTCCATAATTGTCACTATTAAAAAGCAGATCCAAAGCAATGAAGTAAAGCTGATACTTGAGCAAGTGCATGTAGACAGGATATGGATAAACAACACTGGAGGAGATGAGCAGTGCTGAGATGTAACAAAAGATAAAAAGTGTGAAAACAGTATTTTGTGAAGAAAAAAAAATTGCAATTGTTTATGATATACTGTAAACCTGGACATTTTATTTTTGCATGCATACAAGTGATGTGAATGGAGGATTCCCCTTGCTGGAACATTGTATTCTGACAGCAGAACTGTCCACAGACTGATCAAAATTCAGCCGGTCCCTGCTGAAATTTTGATCAGTGTTTGGCCAGCTTTAGCCTAAGTTCACATTGCTGCGGGTTAGAAATTGATTTCAACCCAGCAATGCAGTCCGGAATAGCTGCCGATTTGGCATGCGAATTAACATGTCAAAACGCATGCCAAATCGCTCCAATGTGAACCCAGGCTGAATGTCATTCTTTTAGAGTTTGGATGTACTTTTATTTTTAAAATTTTTATTTTTAGCCTATACATGGTTCATATATTATTTCCTCATCCCTTTCATGTTGATTCACTTTACTGGTCTCTTTTGGTCTGTTAAGTATACCATTGAAAGTGTTTTGTTACATCTGTTCATCCTGCCAGGCTTTTTGCTAGCTGATAACTTCTTGTGCTAACCTTTCTGCACTTTTATCAGTTTCATTTCTCCCAGTTATTTCTGAGGACTACAGACCCCCCTTCCTTTATGTTATGGACAAGAGGAGAGGGGGGTGGTTGTGGAATAAATTAGCCTAGAGTCTGCTTACATAAATACAGTACAGTAGGGGAGTTTTGTAGCCCTAAGACTTAAATGTCACTGACACTAGGTGAAAATAAAGGAAAAAAAGCCCACCACTGCGCAACAACCATATGCATTTCATGCAGTTGCAGCATGGCCCTATTCACTTGAATGGGTCATGTTTGGTGGGGGTCCTGCCTGCCATACACAACAGGGGTTATTATTTTTGCCGTGGCATGTGAACAACCTCATCCAGCTGCTTTTGAAGCTTAAGAAGGGTGGTCAGCTCAGTTGCTTATTATTATTGCCCCCCAGTCGCCCATGTGAACAAGCTCTTGAGGTCATTTTTCAAGGGTTTAACAGTTAAATTGTCACATTTTCTATGTAATTATTTTCTTATGATTTTTCTATAAACATATGTTAGTATTACATTTGTTAGGCAAGAGGTAACTAGCTGTCTGTGATTTATTTTAAATATTAGTAAATAAAGAATGAGTCTTCACAGAACAGTCATTTTAATACTAGAGAAAATATTTATGTTCGTGTACACCCACTCATCTTCATCCTCCATTGCCCTTTAGTCCCTCTATTCATGTTATTATTTATTGCTGTTGTATTTTTCCATTTTCTCCTCCCTCTCCAGTTTCCCCTTTCTGTATCTTTTCTTTTAATCGCCCTTTGATTTTGTAGATTTAACTAGAAGAAAATATGGGTTCGGTTGGATCAGTCACCGTGAATTATTTTGCTGTATTATTACTTCAGTAGAGTAAAAAAAAAAAAGAATGTACTTTTGTGTATGGGGTGTATATTTAAGCTAGAAAATGTCTTTGCATACCTTAAAGAGGAGCTCAGTTCATTTGTACAAAATTTTAAAGTCAGCAGGTACAAGCACACACTTACCACTCCATGATCCAGCACTGTCAGCACTCGGGCTGGTTCTGCTCCAGTCTCAGGCGCTACCATCTTGCTTGTGGGAAGCTAGCTGTGATTTCCTGTGGCTTCGCAGCCAGCTCCCCAGTGCTCATGCGCGGGTCGCCTTACATTTTTTGACTGGAACTGCAGACTTCTGGAATATGTGACGTGTTCCAAGAGGTTGCATGCATGGAGAAAAAATCATGCTAGGTCTTATTTTCGGGGAAACGCAGTAGTAGTATACCTACAATTGATATTGTTTTGAAGGCAAAGAGTAATTACACCAAATATGGATTTGGTTTGGATTTCTCTTCTGTTCATTTACTTTCCATTTTGTTAATTGATGATAAAAGTAAACTATTAACACTTCTATTTCTGAAAGCATTACTAATTTACAGCATTGCTTCATACCTGCCTAACCAGTAGTGTGAGTGTATAAGTGTGTGTATATGTGTATATATATATATACACCGGCACGCACCCGGGAATGTCCGTGATCGTCGGGTTTCCTGGACCCGGCCTGTTACGGATCGGGGTAAAGGGCCAATGATAGCGGCCCTTTACCACGTGATCACGCCATCCAACGATGGTGTGATCACTTGTAAATAAACCAGAGCATGTCCGGTTCGGCTCTTCCCCTCTCCTCAAACTGATCGGTACAGTGTGTGAGGAGAGGGGGAGAGTCGGGTGCAGCAGCGCTGTGGGTTGGATCTGAAGTTCCCACAGCGCTGATCTGTGCCCAGCCATGGCTCATCCATGCTCCATCCATGGCTAATGCATGTCTCATCCATCCATCCATGCTCCATCCATGGCTCATTTATGCTCCATCCATGGCTCATCCATCCACCCATGGCTCATCCATCCATCCATGGTTAATCCATCCATCCATGACTCATCCGTGCTCCATCAACGGCTCATCGACGCTCCATCCATGGTTCATCCATCCTCATCCATGGCTTATCCATCCCCATCCATGGCTCATCCTTACTACATCAGTGATCATCCGTGTCACATCCATGCCACATCAGTGATCACCAATGCCACATCAGTAATAATCTGTGCCACATCAGTAATCATCCGTGCCACATCCATGCCACATCAGTGATCATCTGTGCCACATCCGTGCCACATCAGTGATCATCCATGCCATATCCGTTCTCATCTGTGCCACATCAGTTCTCATCCGTGCCACATCAATGCTCATCCATTCCATATCAGTTCTCATTCGTGCCACATTAGTTCTCATCCGTGCCACAACCATGCCACGTCAGTGCTCATCCATGCCACATCAATGCTCATCTGTGCCACATCAGTGCTCATCCGTGCCACATCAGTGCTTATCCATGCCACATCAGTGCTAATCTGTGTCATATCAGTGCTCATCTGTGCCACATCCTTGCCACATCCGTACCACATCAGTGCTCATCCATGCCACATCAGTTCTCATCCGTGCCACATCCATGCTACATCAGTGCTCATCCGTGCCACATCAGTGCTCATCTGTGCCACATCCATGCCACATCAGTGATAATCCATGCCACTTCAGTGCTCAACCATGCCACATCAGTTCTCATCTGTGCCAGATCCATGCTACGTCAGTACTCATCCGTACCACATCCATGCCATTACAGTGCTTATCAGTTCCTCACAAAAGTGTAATAGGTAGTCAAATTAGATTTGAAATGTATGTCCTAGAACACCTGAAGGTGCTCTCTGCATGTTGGGCCTCTGTATGTGGCCAGGCTGTGTAAAAGTCTCACATGTGTCTTTGCCATACTGAGGAGAAATAGCAAAATATATTTTGGGGTGTCATTTTTGCTATGTACATGCTATGTGTTAGAAATACTGTATCTTATAAATGAACAACTTTGTGTAGCTCAGTTCAGTTCATCAAAAAGCAGTACAAACATAAACAGGAGCTGTGTCCGTCAATGAACATCAGAGAAAAGGATTTTATGGACCAGCCACCAAGACACACAGAGTTTTCGACCTCTGAAAAGGAGCTGTAGCAGACAGATACACCCGCAGGGCCCGGACCACATTCAAAGAATGTAAAGCGACCTCCTCGGGATACAACGGCCGAGGACATAAGGACGGAAGCACAATGTCGAAACCACCTTTGGAAGAGAAGAAAGCTCTGCAGCACCGTCTTATCCTCATGTAGATAAAGAGACTTGCATGCCAAGGCCACCAACTCAGAAACCCGCCCTGCAGATGTAATAGCCACTAGAAAGACTACTTTCTGAGAGAGCGTCCATAAAGGGATCTCCCTAATGTTTTCAAACGGTGGTTTCTGAAGCACCGAAAGTACCAGATTCAGATCCCACGGGGGCAGTGGCGGGCGTACCAGAGGGGCCACATGCCGAACCCCCTGAACAAACGTATGCACCAATGGGTGAATCGCTAATGGCCACTGAAAAAAGACAGCCAAAGCTGATATATGCCCCTTAATGGTACTCAATGCAAGCTTCTGATCCATTCCTTGCTGCACAAAACAACAGGATCTTGGAAACCAAATAAGAACGTGGATGCCACTCCATCTCCTCACACCGGGAGATGTAGGCCTTCCAGGTATGATGATAAATCTTCTGGGAAGAAGACTTTCGCACCCTTAGCATAGGGGTAAACACCGAAGCCGACAGCTTCCGGTCCCTTAGCATTTGGCTTTTAAGCCATGCGTTAAAGCCAACGACGGTAAGGCAGGGCGGAGTATCGGACCTTGAGGCAGAAGGTCCTCCTGCACCGGCAGTCGTCCAGGGACATCCGCACCGTGTCGGCATACCAAAGACGTCGAGGCCAGTCTGGGGGCCATCAGAATCGCCAGAATCCCCTCTGCCTCCCCTCTGCGCAGCAGACGAGGGAGGCGCCTGAGAGGGGGAAAGGCAAAAAAATTAGCCGATTATGCCCCCATGGGGCCACTAACGTATCTGACGCGTGCTTCCAGGGATCCCTTGACCTGGCCACAAACCTCTGCACCTTCTGGTTGAGCCGAGAAGCCAGGAGATCCACATCCGGCCTGCTCTACCTTAGGGAAATGAGCCAAAACACCTCCGGATGCAGTGACCATTCCCCCTGGTCCAGCAACTGACGACTAAGTAGTCCTCCTGCCAGTTGACTACGCCCAGAATGTACCCGGCTGACAGAGCCGGCACATGCCGCTCTGTCCATTGTAGGATGTGGGAGACCTCCAGCACCGCCACTGAGCTCCTTGTCCCTCTATGATGATTGACATACACCACCGCCGTGGAGTTGTCCTACTGGATCCTGACTGGAAGACCCTGCAGCCTCTGCAACCATGTGGAGAGGCACCGCCTGATCACCCACAGCTCCAGCACATTGATCGACAGATGGAATTCTTCCTGCTCCCAGCAAACCTAGGCCGACTGGATACCAAAAATTCCCCCCCAGCCGGTCGGAATCACCGTCCAATTTGTCCCACACCCGAGTGTGGAATTGAGCATACGGTACCGCCTCGAAAATGGCTACCATGAAGCCCAGACCTCGCATGCAGAAACGCAGCGATGACCACCTGCGGGACATTAGTAACCGCACCACTGATTGGAGAGCTTCAGCTTGCTTGAAGGAAGAAAGACTCTCGCCTTTGGGGAGTCCAGAATCAACCCCAAGCACTCCAGGCACTGGGTCAGCAGCAACACCGACTTCTGGAGATTCAACACCCAGCCAAACTCCTGAAGAGTCTGCATGATGATCGCCCCATCCTCTCTTAGTCCTCAGGACTAAGGAGGAGATCGTCCTGGTAACCAACGATCGCGATCCCTAGGTGCCTCAGCAATGCCAGAATCAGAGCCAAAGGGAAGAGCTACCAAGTGATCATGCTCGTCCCTGACTGCAAATCACAGGAACCTCTGGTGTGCAGCGACCACATAACCGATTCCATCCTGAACCTCCAAACCTTCACAAAATCTTCACAAATTGAGGGCCTTGCAATCCAGGACTGGACGGACCCTTTCCTTCTTTGGGATTACAACCTGATTGGAGTTGAATTCCTGAATCCTTTCCGACGTCGGTACAGGTACTATCACGCCATGCAGCAGTAGGTCCTGTACTGCCCCAAACAGGGCCTCCCGATGAGCCGGAAGGAGATGAAGGTTGGAGGGAAAAAACCTGTCTGGTGGACAAGAAATAAACTCTATCTTGTAGCCTGACAAAACCAGCTCACAGACCCACTGGTCAGAAAGGAGAGAAGTCCACCGGTCTGCAGACCCCGAAGGCGACCCCCCACTCGAGACCTGGGCAGGGGGGGAACCATGCGGAAGCTGATTTGTTCGCAGGCCTGTGCAGCCTGCGATACCAGGGACGCTTTTGTCCCCCAGGAACCCTTGTCAGACTGGGGACGCTTAGCCGCTGACCCGGGCGGATGAAAAAAACGCTTCTGAGTGGAAAAAGAGGAGCCCTTGCCTACAGCATAGCTCCTTACCTTTTCTGGATTGTGGGAGCAAAGTACTCTTTCCCCCAGTAACATGTTTAATAATGTGATCCAGCAACTCCGCCAGCGTTTTTCTTAAATGTCTGGTCCGTAGACCAACACTTGGGCCAAACCAGGTGATGCAGCACTACTGCTGATACCGAGGCTCTAGAAAGCAAAGGGACCGTATCCTGGGCCGCATCACAGATATCCTTAAGGTCGTGCACCAACTGTTCTGCCAGTTCTACACAGACTGGGGAAACCTGTACCTTCCCCAGCTTGCGGTGCAACAACTTAGCCCATTCAGTAAGTGTTTGTGACACCAGAGCCATTGCTAACACCGGCCGAAGGGCTGACCCTACAACCGTAAACATGGCCCGGGCAAGCGCCTCAGCCTTTCTGTCGGTAGGGTCCTTGAAAATGGGGGAACCCTTCCACCGGAAACGTGGACACCTTATTTGACCTAGATACTGGGAGGTTAGCGACCGGAGGAGATGTCCAATTTTTCAGGAATCCCTCCTCGGAGGAGTAACGCACCGCCATTCACCTTGCTTCTACCCTGGCAACAAATTATTCCAGGACCGCCGACAGCGTCCATGGGCACCGCAGGAGCAGGGGAACTGGTTGCTATGACGGGGTGTCTGAGGAAGAAGTGCCCTGAAAAGGCACGCTGCGGACGTTCCCACTCCTTGTCAATAAACTTTTCAAAATAAGTTAGGTAGGGAAACACCTTAGCGGTGCGGATCGGCTTGTGGGACCCAAAAGGGACCAACACATCTGCAGATGCTCCAGCCATATCCTCTATCCCTCTAGCGCTTTCCTGCGCTAAAAACGGACACGGAGGCTTCCTCCTCACTGTCCGGCGGGTCATGGTCCTTGACCTCTGAAGTGTCAGAACAGGGGCCGTTTGCCACAGCGGGGCCCAAGTCTGAATCAGAACTTTCCCCGGCAGACGGGGGGAGGGGGCATTTTTTACCCACCTTGTGCACGCACGCCGCTTCCACCCTGGCAAAAAATGATTCTAGGACCACCAACAAAGCGTCCATGGGTAGCGCAGGTGCAGTGGAAACAGTTGCTATCATAGGTGTGAATGGGGAAGAAGCGCCAGCATCCGACGCCATGTCTGACCCACTCTCGCCTGTCACCCGGGACCTAAGGCAAGAGACAAAACATGCCTACCCTCCTAGCTGCCACAGACTGTGGGGCTCCCCGCAGGACTCACCACCCTGACCCAGGCGTTGTGCTGTGCTGCTGTCCGTTCTCCCTTCTGCCTTCCAAACACGGGGTGTTCTGTGTCAGTTTTGCGATGTTCCTGGCATAAACAGTCGCCCAGCGCTAGAGAACTAACAGACACCGTCCCTCGTGGCCACAAGAACATGGCCGCGGCTACAGGAAAATGGCCGCGGGAACTGCAGTGAACATTCCCCCCTGCGTGTGGCAAACAAAGGCAAATGGCCGCGGTTCCCACGCCAATCGTTCGCCCAGCATAGCGGCAAACGAAGGCGAGAAACAAAGGGAGAACCGAGCGGACCAAACAACATTAAAACAAAAGAATAAACGAGGGTAACCACCGAAGTTAAAACAAAGGGATAAATGAGCGGAACAAACGAACACACAGCACAACCCCCTGCTAGGACCCAGAGCCCACCCGGAGGACCCTCGGCCAGGTACGTGCACCGCACCCCCTATGCCCAGCCACACAGCACCTCCTTAGAATGGGGAGGAGTGAAAGAGGCAGGGAGATTAGAAAGGGAGAGAGAGAGACCCCCTAACCGACCTCCCAGGGAGTGCCCAGCTGCTCCAACCTGCCTAAACAGGTGGAACCATACTTACCGCTCCTGCGGAGACTGCTGGACGCACTCCACAAACAGACCCATCACCCGAGCAGTACGGGGTGGCTGTCGGCCATGGCACACTGTGACTCAGACAACAGTAGCCCCGGCCGCCCCTGAACCAGAATGGGGCCTGTCGCGGCCGACCCAGCGTGGAGCTAAGGTCTGCACGCGCTCGATGGCCAGGCTGGGGAAACTACCAGGATCTATATTATCTAGCCTGTCACCCAGCCCAGCTGTTGATTGTAGATCACAGGAAGCAAAAACGGCAAAAAAGAAAAAAATTCAAAGACCACTGGTTCCCACAGGGAGCCAGGTACTTCTCCTAGACTAGGCAGAAAAAAACTGAGCTGCTGGAAGCAGAGTGAGGGATCAGTAGGACCGCCCCCTGGGCGGTACTGTGCTTGTTTTTTATGTGTTCTGCCTAGTCCTCTCTTAAAGGTGGCGATATAACCCCTAAGGTCAAGATTAAAGTGCTGTGTCCGTCAATGAACAAAAGAGAAAATGCATTTTCATTTTCTTTCCACATTTTACAAAAACCTGTGGAAAAAAATGACATGTTCAAAAGACTCATTATGCCTCATAGAATATACATTGGGGTGTTTTCTTTCCAAAATGGGGTCATTTTTTGGGGCATTTCCATTGTCCTGGTGCTCCAGGACCTTCAAAAAAATAAGAGGTAGTCTAGAAATTATATGTGTAATTTATGCTCCTAGAACGCCTGATGGTGCTCTCTGCATGTTGGGCCTTTCTATGTGGCCAGGCTGTGTAAAAGTCTCACACATGTGGTATTGCCATACTCAGGAGGAGAAGCAGAATATATTTTGGGGTGTAATTTGTGGTATGCATATGCTGTGTGAGAGAAATAAGTATATCTTAATTTTGCAAAGAATTGTGGTAAAAAATCATAACGTCAAAAAACTCACCATGCCTCTTACTAAATACCTTTGAATGTCTACTTTCTAAAAAGGGGTCATTTGGGGAGTATTTGTACTGTCCTGGCTTGTTAGGGTCTCAATAAATTAGATTGTCAGTACATCAGGTGTGATATATTTTCAATGATTGGCACCGTAGCTTGTAGACTCTATATAACTTTCAGAAAAAACAAATAATTTACACTGAGTTGGGTTATTTTTACCAAAGATATATAGCAATATAAATTTTGGCCAAAATTTATGAAGAAAAATGACTAATTTTAACAGAAACGAAAAAAAATGCTTTTTTTGTTAACCAAATTGTTCGGTCTTTTTTTATATATAGCGCAAAAAAATAAAAAACCCAGAGGTGATCAAATACCACCAAAAGAAAGCTCTATTTGTGTGGGAAAAAAAGGACAAGAAATTCATATGGGTACTATGGGTACAGCATTGCATGACTAATTGTCATTCAAATTGTGAGAGTACCAAAAGCTGAAAATTGGTCTGGTTAGGAAGGGGGTTTAAGTGCCCACTGGGCAAGTGGTTAATGGCATCTCAGTCTTAGATCGTAGGGTTCAATATGGAGTTGGCCCACCCTTTTGCAGTTATAATGGATTCAACTCTTCTGGGAAGGCTGTCCACAAGATTTAAGAGTGTGTCTATGGGAATGTTTGACCATTCTTCCAGAAAAGCATTTGTGAGGTCAGGCACTGATGATGGATGAGAAGGCCTGTCTCGCAGTCTCCACTCTAATTTATCCCAAAGGTGTTCTATCGGGTTGAGATCAGGTTCCTCCATCTCAAACTTGCTCATCCATGTCTTTATGGACCTTGCTTTGTGCACTGGTCCAAATCATTTGGTGGAGGGGGGATTATGGTGTGGGGTTGTTTTTCAGAGTGCGCCGGAGCAGAGGGAGTGTGTCAGCCGCCCGGCCCCTCATAATGGCGTTAGATTGAAGAAAGCCGCCTCAGTGCCGCGATGTGGCTGTTATAATAAGTGTTTAGGATACTGGGGTTTATAACGACTGGAGAAAGGATAAGCCAATTGTATTGTTGTTGAAAAAAACATGATTGTTTCATACAGGTGGAACAAGGTCTCTTTTAGGTAGAGGAATTGTTGGGTTTTTATTCGGCTTCTTGAATCCACTATCATGACTTGCAGTAATTAGTTGTACATTCTGTTGAAGTTTGGCTAGCTGAAGCAGTTACAGGAATTATGTTTTCTCCCTTCATTACTGTATTCTGTTTCCAGTTACTTTCTCGGTTTATGGAAATACCCTTGGCAGCCATAGTAGGCTGCCAAGTACATGCCAAGATATCAGGATTCTTATGATATATTTTAGAATTCTATTTGTAGAGAGCCAAAGCCATGAGCATTAAAGGATGGGCCAATTATCCTAAAAAATTTATAGTTCGAAATGAAATATCTACTGAAATTTGCCGTCCTTCTTTGTTGTGTTTTCTGTCTGTAGACTTTGCCATTGTTGTCCATCATATTAGCTGCAAACTACATAAGGTACATATTACTGATTACATTGACATTATATTTCCTTTTTAGCTTGTGGTTCCTGTTTGTAATCATTTCGATAAAGTTCATTTATCTTGGTGGATATTACTGTAGCAGTGGGCTGTGACAATGTAGTAGTGTAGCATTTATTCTGTAGTATTTAACTGTTTGCAAAATGGATTCTGTAGTTTTTGCCCAAATTTCTCCAGTTTTTTCAGCTAAGATGGGCATTGTTGGTGAATATAACAGATTCTTGACTAAACTGAAGTCAAGGCCTTAAAGTGATACTGATATTTAAAAAAAATAACAAACATGTTAAACTTTGTGCAGTGAACTTTGTGCAGTGGTTTTGCACAGAGCAGCCAAAATCCCCCTCTTCTCGGGTCCCTCGTCAGCGCTCCTGGCCCCTCACTCCTGCCGAGTGCCCCCACAGCATGCAGCTTGCTATGGGGGCACCGAGCCGCGCTGTTGCTCCGTGTGTCTATTCAGACACACAGAGGGGCTTGGCCCCACCACCGCCATCTCCTAATTGGCTCACTGGCTGTGATTTACAGCAGCGGGAGCCAATGGTTCCTGCTGTTGCCAAAAGCCAATCAGGAGTGCGAGTCCCCAGAGAGACAAGGCTCACCTGGACATCACTGGATTGAGAGGGGGCTTAGGTAAGTATTAGGGAGGGGGGACTGCTGCACACAGAAGGTTTTTTACCTTCATGCATAGAATACATGAAGGTAAAAAACCTTGTGCCTTTACAACCACTTTAAAAAAGGTCAGTTTAATACATTCAGGGTTCTTGGTCATAAACCTCTCCAGTCTAGTGTTGGTTGTGTATTTTGGATCATTGTCTGGCCGGAAGGTAAACATTTTTTCTATGTCATGTCTCTTGGAGACTAAAACCTGGTTCCTCTAGAAGTCCTCCATCTGACTGCATCCATCTTGCCATACTCGTGAACTTCTTCCCAGTCTCTGCAAATGAAAGCATTCCTTAATATGATTCAAATTGAGGATGGTGTTTCAGAGTGTTGGCTTTTTGCAGCACATAGCTTTTTGCACCAAGGTCTATGTTTTCGTCTCAGCAAATCGGAAACCATTTCTCCATGTTAGCCATGTATTTTATTAATGCCTTATATGCCTTATACAGTTGTTGCCTTGTGGATGGTTTCTCCTATCCCAGATGTAAATCAGCTTCTTCTGAGTGACCATTTACCTCTTGGTTGCTTCTCTTTCCCAGTCCTTCACATAATTTTGATGGGGAACCTTCTCTAGGCAGTCACATTTTTGGCATAGTCTTTATGCTCCAGGAGGAGTTTGGTTTGCTATGATTTATAACTTATGGAATTTTTACCAGGTATGCTGCAGGCAGCAAGGGAGGCCACAGCCATCAGAAGAGATAAATTCAGATCTAGGGGAGGAGTGGGGGCAGCTGTGTGTATGAATGGGACTAGGGAGGGGGCTGCAACAAATTTTGTTAAAACCTAAACACGACAGTATGTGAGATTTTTTTTTCTTATATATATTATGTATATTTATTTTTCACACCTTCACCGGTATTTGCATTTGTCCCTCAAAATTCTTTAGATCTGTTTGGGGTAGTTTATTTAGTGAATTCGAGAATCTGAAATTTTTAAATTAATTTCAAGGTTTTTACATTTACCTGTAAGCTCAGTTGCCCATTTTGATTATCAATAAGATGATACATTGTATGCATAAAATGTCTTCGGAACATCAGGTAGTTTATGAACTGTATTTTTGTAAAGAGAAGAGGGGGAATTTGGGACTTTAAATGAGGCACATATTGAAATGTGCCTCCATCCCTGTATGCGGAAAATTGTAGAACATGGCGGGACTTTAAATGAGGTCATGGACACGGTGGAGGAAACTAGAATGAGTGTACATGTTTATTAAAAAAATGAGATGCATAAAAACCCAATCAGAAGAGAAACACATGAAGAAAAGACATTGTAGTAAACATCATTTCAATGGTACATTGCAAACACATATGTATGTGCATATGCAAAAAACGGCAAGAACATATCAAACTTGGCGTCACATTGTGGTCTCATTGATGAATCATAAATACAAAACATTTCATATATATACACATGTAGAATGCAGCAGCACCGGTGGAGGGAAACCAGGTGAAAACAGTAAACATGTTGATGGTGTATAAAAGATGTTCTGGATAGAGGGTGTGTTGTAGACATGTGTCTAGATCCAATGTGCCCGACGCGTTTCGTGTGAAGGACACTCATCAGGGGCAAATATTCAGGGGACATCTAAAACATGAATGAATTCTATGGTGAGTATACTGGTAATTGAACGTAACAGGCAAGCAGGGGTGAGAAACACCCTGTATTTTTGTAAATGATGATATTTAATTTGAGTGTAAATTTCATGTCTTTATGGTTGTGAGAATGATGATTGTTTTAGGCCACTAAGGTTGCATTCACACCAGAACGTATTGGTTTTTGCACACGTTTTGCCCATATTTTTATGCACATTTTGTGCGTTTTGTTAGAGTTTGCGCTTCAGGCATTTTTGTATTAGCCAAAAGAGAACAGTATAATCTGTGACATCACTTGTTGCTACAGTATGTGTGAGGTAATTCACATATCAGATTAAAAACACATAAAAGCATGTGTATCAGTGCAAATCTGTGGTACTCAAAATGCTGCAATCTGCCTGATTTGAGCTACAAAAGAATCTCCAGAACTTTTTGGACCTACAGGCGTTGAGCGTTCAGGTGTGAACAAGCACCATAGGGAATAATTGATGTTTCATGTTCGAACGCTTTGTAGCTTCGAGCTTTTGAAGATGTGAATACACGCATGTTCTGATTCTAAATGTCACCCCAATCCACTACTACAGTTGTGGCCTGGCACCTGCACTGTTGCAACGCAACACACATGCTGTGATTTGTGGAAAGCTGCATAAAAAATGGTTCTGTTTTTCCTGGGGGTGCATATCCTTGTGCTTACCCACACGCTTAACTGTTTTCCAAGTATGCTATGTTCAAGGCATGCCTCTGGTTATAACTGTCACAGTTACCAGTGTGCTTTTGTCAGCTCTCAACTGGACTTTCAAGCCCTAAATTTGCTGGTGGCAAAGCTGAATATGTGTGCAGCACTATAACTGCAGATTTAAATACAGGATAAGACTGTAGAATAAGTGATAAGAATAGTAGCGTTTTGTTCTTCTTTAAGAAGTTATTAGAGTTCTGTTTTACATTAGCAGTTTCTTTTACTAATAAATGTGATAAATGTAAACTGGTTACTGTGTGTAATAAGCCATTAAAGTGGTTGTAAAGCTATTTTTTCTGAAAATAATAAACATGTTATACTAACCTGCTCTGTGTAGTGGTTTTGCACAGAGCAGCCCCAAACCTCTTCTGGTTTACACTGCTGGCGATCATGGCTCCTCCTTTTCTCCGTCACTTGTGTGGGCTCAGCCCTGAGCTGGGCTGTGTGCACGCATAGACACACACAGCACAGCTGGGCTCTGCTCCATCCTCACAGGATCTAACTGACAGCAGCAGGAGCCAATGGCTCCCAATGCTGCCGAGTCTCCTGTGAAAAGAGAGAGAGGGGAGAAGGTGCTGCAGACAGGCTCAGTGCTGGGTCACAATCGGGCTGAGGTGAACATTTAAAGGTGGGGGGGGGGCCCTTTCAACAGGTATTTTTTTTTTACCTTAAAGCGGAGTTCCAGTTCCGCAGACATTTTTTTTTTTTTAAATACTGCTCTGTTATTGTCAAAACCCATACATGAACATTTCTAACATGTCATATTTTTTGCACTTTTACTTTCTTGAAAAATATTTTGTTACTCAGAGATCTCGGAAGCAAGCAGGTTCCACTTTAGCTGTGGGCATGTGAAGCCCTCCTGTGTTCATTTCCTGGATTTCTGTGCAGCTGGCTACCCAGCATGCACCTCCCGATCTCACGCATTCGCAGTAATGCTGCTGCGCGGCTCTCCTTCCAATAACACGAGATTTCGACAGTAGGTGATTAGCAAGGACTCCTGGGATACATGACGCCGCTATCCCAGGAACCCTTGCAGATCGCCTAGTGATGTAATCGCCTAGGCAGGGATGGGCAGAAGTAAAGAAGAAAAAAAAACATATTTAAAAGCAGAAAAAAAATAAAATAAATGGCATTGGGAAAAGGATGAGCTAAGGGGATTTAATACAGGGAAAGTGCAGAAAATGGGCTGAACTTCGCTTTAATGCAGAGAATGCATTAAGGTAAAAAAAGAAAAAAAATTGCACTTTAAGTATCAAAACATTTTATTGATTTGGGCTGTTTAAGTATATCTCTGCATATGCCTGGTTTGCCTTTCTGTCAGTACACCCTTTCTTTTTTAAATACACAAGGTGCAACAGAAACATATTTACAGGGGGAAATAGGAAAAGCATTAGGCCTCATGCCCACTGACTTTTTTATAGCCACTTTTAGGAGCGTTTTTCATAGTTTAAAACCACCTCTCCATGTTAGCCTAGGGCCTCATGCCCACCAAGGGGTTTACCAGCAGTAAGTGGCATAGGCTTTTTTTTTAGCTCCAAAAAAACCCCAGGACTAGCACGTTCTGAGGCTTCAGCGCTAGAGCTGTAAAAATGCCAGACGCCGGTAAAAGGTGTTAAACACGATTTAACGAGGCTTAACGCTGTATACACAGTGTTAAGCCTCATCCAGCGTTTCTCTGTCTCTATTCAAAATCAATGGTTCCCTATGGGAGCCCATTGATTTGAAAATAACTCGCACCAGAAGTAGGATCAAGATGATTTTGCGTGAGGTTCCACCCAAGAAAATACCATTTGATCTGGTATGGATCTTAAGGGGAACCCCCCACGCCCAAAAAAATGACGTGGGGGTCCCCCCAAGATCCGTACCAGACCTTTATCCAAGCACGTAGCACAGAAGGTCAGGAAAGGTGGGGTGAGCGAGCGCCCCTCCCCCCCGGACCATACCAGGCCACATGCCCTCAACATGAGGGGTGGGTGCTTCGGGGCAGGGGGGCCCTGCGCCCCCACCCCAAAGCACCTTGTCCCCATGTTGATGAGGACAAGGGCCTCTTCCTGACAACCCTTGTCCGGTGGTTGTCGGGGTCTGTGGGCGGGGACTTATCGGAATCTGGAAGCCCCCTTTAAGAAGGGGGCCCCCAGATCCTGGCCCCCCACCCTAGGTGAATGAGTATGGGGTACATGGTACCCCTACCTATTCACCTAAAAAAAAAGTGTAAAAAATAAACACACTACACAGGTTTTTAAAGTATTTTATTAAGGCAGCTCCGGCTCTTGTCCCTCTTCTGGC
This sequence comes from Lithobates clamitans, assembly GCA_037952925.1. Lineage (NCBI taxonomy): Eukaryota > Metazoa > Chordata > Amphibia > Anura > Ranidae > Lithobates > Lithobates clamitans. The sequence continues at coordinate 3,114,030 of JBBGZY010001219.1, read as the reverse complement.
GACGTCTTCTCCCTCTGCAGAAAAAAGAGAGACTTCCACCATGTCAGAAAAAGTGTGGTGTTCCCATCCCTAGTTAGATATACCAAGAGAAAAGTACCCCCTGGATGGGACTTTAATAGACCACCAACACTGGATAAATGTAAACAAAGTTTATTGCACAAATATGAAACAATAAGACAGGTGAGTATATATAAATATAAAATCACGTATAACGTCTAGTAGTGCATATAACAAAGCAAAACACAAAAAACAAACAAAATGCAAAAATGACACAGGTTACTCTCGAATGGGTAAAATGCCCTAATACCCGACGCGTTTCCGTTTTTTTACACCTTCGTCAGGGAAATAGATGGAGAATGGTCACATGTATTAGCTCAATTGAAGCGATTCCATATCAGGAGCTTGAAACAATTCAAAATATCAGGAGAGGCACAGGGCGCCGTTCAGAAAAATTGTTGAGTTGGAGAAATCTATTCCCACATCAGTGTGATGATAGGTGTATGATAATGATTAGATTTCGGCAATGTGTACTTTTAAAGGGCAGTAAGACGGAGGCAGACCAGAGCCTTAAATAAGTCTGCTCGGTTATCATGTACCAGCCAGTGGTCCCAGACTCCTTATGTCCTGTAAAAGCATAATCTGTGTAGAGGAACGTAGCCCCTGTGTGGCTGTGCCTGCTTCTTCTCCCTCTGCCGGTCCTTCTCCCCTCTCCGGTCCTTCTCCCCTCTCCGGTTCTTCTCCTCTCTATGCTGTCCTCTCTGTGCTGTCCTCTCTCTCTGCCATCTTCTTGCTCTTTTGCAGGGTCTTCTCGCTTTTTCACTGGGTCTTCTCCCTCTGTTCTTCTTCTGATGTTGACTCGGTGCGATCTCCCGGTATAATGCTGGGTCCGCCGTGTGCAATGACTTATATTGGCATGGGGCGGAGCCACCCGATGATGCAAGTTGGAGGCCACGCCCCTTGTGACATGCGCTCGCTTGCCCGCCCCCCTTCCGGGCTGCGTGCTTGGATAAAGGTCTGAGTGGATCTTGGGGGGGGACCTCACGCAAACATTTTTTTTACGTTTTGGCGGGGTTCCCTTTCAAGATTCTCAGCACACAAGTCGCACCGCAAGTCGGATCATCTTAGTCCGACTTCTGGTGCGACTTCTACTCAAATCAATGGGTTTCCATTGTGAACCATTGATTTTCAATTGAGACAGAGAAACGTGGCTGAAAGCTAGCGTGGCTAAACACGCATTGACGCCAATGCAAAACGTGGATAAAATCACGTTTTTAACTCCGTTTTTTTCCTGGTCTTCGGTACTAGCTTTACAGCTTGTTTTTTAAAATGCCCGTGGGCATGAGGCCTTAAAGGGAAATCCTTTATTTTTATAGGTGTGAAGTCAGCTGATAAAATAAGCTACTGTTTGCTTTTATGGGCCTGTTATCACAAAGTATTTTACAGAACCAACATAATGAAATCACCATTGTGTGCATAATATGCTGATAAAAGGACAAAGTAACTTCCTAAGTGAAAAATAGCCATGAATGTTTTGTAAGCTGCCAAACTCTCTATACTGTGTTTACAGCGCTGTGTTGATGCTGAACTCTGAGAATAAAACAAAAAATGCCTTTGTGGTGGAGCACCCCTTCCCTCCCCCCTCCAAATGCTCGTAAAATCTAGGGATGGGGGAATAAGTATTAGGACTTAAGCCTCGTACACATGATGATAATATCGGACAAATGACCATCCATTTTTTTTGCACGCTAGTCTCATATCCGAATGCTGACTTGATTAAACGAAAAACACGTTCGTTCTGTTATCGCTCAAAAAATTTTTTTGCGTTTGTCCCTTCTGATAATTTTGCATGAACTGTTGTGATCGGCTCTTGAAAGCTTTGTACTAACGATGGGGGGTGTAGGCAGTTGCACAGCACTAAAGGAAGCTGCCAGAGTAAGAAATCAGGTATCTATTACACTTTATTTCTCTACCCCTTACCAAGCAACAGTATTTTTTACTTTTTTTTTGTTTAATCGTGAAGTTCTGCTTTAAACTACTTATAGATATCAGATAATGGTCTAGATGGATCCTTCTACAAATATGCAGACTTGGAATTCTAGAGTGTGCATGTATATTATTATTATTCAGGATTTATATAGCGCCAACAGTTTACGCAGCGCTTTACAATATAAAAGGGAGACAGTACAGTTATAATACAATAAAATACAAGAGGATTAAGAGGGCCCTGCTCAGAAGAGTTTACAATCTAATAGATACATATGAGAAGCGAGAGAAGGTGTTTGAAAACATATTTTGTTGGGGGCACAGTAGGAAGGAGACAGGAAATCCCAACATAACCAATTGATTCTTCCCCTTATATCAGTCAGCTAAAGCTGCATGTTGTCCTATAGACATAATCTATTCATCTTTCTGGTCACTCTACTCTATCCTGATGTCAACACGTTTCTTGTCATGCTGCACAGTGGATTACAGGAGGCTGAGACCAAGTCAAATTCATGTATTTACACCATTTAAAAATGAACAGGGAACTGCTTGTTTGTTTTGTAACTTGCTGAAGTTCAGTTTTAAAGCCTAACTGCAAGCTTTAGCAGTTATGTCAAGTCTATTTCCCTCCCTCTCTCTGCTTAATTCATGACACAGCAGGGGCAAAATAAAGTAAAAAGCAACCCTTCTGTTCTTCTTTCTACTGTTCTTGGATCTCTCCTATTCTCAATCTACTTCTAATCCTCCTCCCTGGGTCAGCTGACAGCCTCTCATGGCTTCCAATAACATCTCTACGCTGACGACACCCAAATTTATCTCTCTACCCCTCTTCTTACTCCTTCTGTCTCCTCACGTATCACTAATTACTAACAGACATATCAGTCTGGATGTCACACAACTTCCTCAAGTCAATCTATCAAAAACCGAGCTCATAATATTTCCTCCCCCATGTGCCTCTTCCTCCGATTTCCTTGCCAAGATTGATGGCACAACTATCAACCCATCCCCGCATGACAAGGTTCTAGGTGTAATCCTGAACTCTGAACTATCCTTTTGGCCCCACATCCAATCACTATCCAATTCTTGCCGCCTCAACCTATACAACATCTCCCAAATACACCCCTTCCTAACCAATGACACCACAAAGCTCCTAATCCACTCCCTGGTCATCTCCTGCCTCAGCTACTGCAACTTCCTCATCACTGGATTAACTTTACACAGGCTATCCCCCCTTCAGTCCATCATTAATGCTGCTCACACACTCATCCATCTTACCAACCATTCAGCGTCTGCTGCTCCTCTCTGTCAATCCCTCCACTGGCTTCCACCCACCCAACAAATGAAATTCAAAATGCTAATAACAACTTACAAAGCCATCCACAACTCTGCTCTCAGCTACATCCCTAGCCTTGTCTCAAAATACAAACCTAATTGCTCTCTGCATTCCTCCAAAGACCTCCTGCTCTTTAGCTCTCGTCACCTCCTCCCATGCTTACATCCAGGACTTTTCCCAAGCCTCTCCCATCCTATGGAACTCCCTACCCCAATCTGTCCGACTGTCCCCTACTCTGCTTTTAGACAAGCTCTAAAAACCCTCCTCTTCAGAGAAGCCTATTCTACCCCCACCTAACAACTGTACTTTTATTATCTCCATCAGTTCATCCCCTACAGCTATTACCTTTTGTATCACTTGACCCTCCTTCCTATATTGTAAGCTCTAATGTGCAGGGCCCTCTGATTGCTCCTGTATTAAATTGTATTATAACGGTACTGTCTGCCTTCATGTTGTAAAGTGTGCCACAAATTGTTGGCGCTATATAATAAAAATACTTTAAAAATCAAAAGTGATTACTGTAGGTTTGAGGAGAACAGGGCAGGTTGCAGTTTTTTATTTAACTAAAAATCTTGATAAGCTCTTGGATTAAGATACCCATATGTATCAATGTCCTGAGTCCCCTTTGGTCTAACGAGAACCTCCAGAGTTAGGGACAGCTGACATCTTTCTGTGTAGAGTGGGTTACAAGGCATGGTGGGTGTAATGCAAGGTAGATTCATGGGCACCAGACACTTCTTGAATGCAAAGAGATTTATTTTCTCTTGAACAGTACTGTGCGAGAGAGGGTTTAGGGCCAGGACACCCTTAAGTAGTTGCAATGGTAACAGCCATGCAGGAAAAAGCATCCAGCAGGACACCACATGCATATGTAGGACTGCTGTCTCCTATGGCAACAGTCTTATAACAGTTTCTAACACAAGCTGTAATGAACTTCTGTACTTCCTCTACAATCACTTCTTGTAGATCTTCACTCCACTGAGCTCCAAGTCTCTTCTAACTAGACTTGCTGATCCACTGCCACTGGATCTCCGGAGCTCTTCCAACTTTCTCACTGAGTATCTTCCTCAAGCGTCACCCCGGCTTCCCTGCTGGGTCCCTACTCACAGATACTCCTCAAGCATCACCCCACTGGCCTGCTCGGTCCCTGGCTTGGCACACAAGACTGCTCTGCAACCGTCACCTCCGCTGGCTGGGTCCCTGGCTTGACACCCGCTAAAGTTTCCCAATTCTTCACCGTCCCTGGTTGATGAGAATACTGCTTCGGTACTTGCTTCAGCTTCCGGTACTTGCTTCTTGCTTTTACTCACTGTGGTCCCAGGTAATAAGGTGGTTGGTCCCTTAGTGGTGGCAGCTTCCCCTCTACCTTCGACCACGACAGGCTTTCCGGCTGGCAGAACCGCCACTTATGGTTGAACTGCAAGCCGCAGTCACAACCCTACGCTGCTGTCTTCTGGATAGGCTCTCAGACAGCCTAGCAGCCAGATGTCCCCGGGATAGACCTCAGGCTCTGGCCTAGCAGCCCCGGGCAGCACAACACACGTCCACCCAGACAGCCGCCCAGGCGGCACAGAACCTTGATCACCTGACCTTACCCAAATAAATAGGCTCTCCCAGCAGGCCAAGGGAGCCAAGAAGATCCCTGCCCATTGGCTGAGATACCCCATCTATTCCTAATCTGTCCTTGCAATGGCCTTGTCTTATCTAATGTCACCATATACCAGGCCATCTAGTGACAGAAAATAGAAGTCCAGCAATTTCAGAATTAGGGTGGAATCAATTGATCTCCTATCAATTGGCCAAGGCAACTATACCTGACAGGTAAGTTTACTAGCAACCCTGCCTAACCATCAGGGTACTACACATTGGATTCAGAAGATCCAGATATACTTATGCAAATTGTAAAATAAGGTGCAGCACATAAACAGTTAATAAAAACCAGTCTAAAGTCCAAAAAAAGAGATGAAGAGGACTAAAGATCCCAGCAGACACCAAGAGACTTCCACGTGACAGGCACAGTTCAGGAAACAATGGTGACAGGCCCTCCACCTCCAAAGCACTCATCTTGCTCACCTCTATTAATGGACCACTGAACTAACAGATAGTCAAATGCACAGGTCCCAAATCAGGGTTAAGAATCGGGATATAACCAGGAACTCTGCTCGATTCTCCCAAGGCATGAAATAGGACAAGAAAGGACCTAAGTGCTCTCTGTTACACTTATAAATAAACGGCTTTATTAAAGCTTAAAAAATATTACTCACAAACATCCTTATGATATGCACATGTAGAGATCAACTCGGCGGTGTGTGAGAAGCAGGTCGGCAGCGGGTGACGTCAGCGGGTGACTCCTCCTCCGTACACGTTACGTTCAGTGAACTTTGACGCTTGGGAGAATCGAGCGGAGTTTCTGGTTATATCCGGATTCTTTTGATTGAGAGATTTCCTTCTGCTTGATGATTTCCTCTCTTTTACCATTTTTCATTTCTTTTTTAATTTTTCAACTCCAGACTTTTCATCTCTTACATGATTTGTTTCTCATACTTTGTTTAATTAATTGATATCTGCCCTGGGGTATTACTTATTCATTTCCCACTATGTCATATGTCTGTATTTATATTGATTATTGGCTTATTTCAATCTGGCTGTTTCATGTTTTACTCCTGCCTGGCCCCTTTGCCCCTGAGGTCTCCCTGTTTGGTCCATTGGTGGCTGGTTTGGGTCATATGACATCTCTACGTTGACCCCCCCGTCCCGCCCAGCGCAGGGAGGCCCCCCGGGGGCCTTCCCCTAGGGGGCCCTTTCTTCGCGGCCAGATTGGGGGTGGCTGTGCTGTGTCCCCGGGGGGGTGTACTGCAGTGGTGGCTCGGGATTCCCCCTTGCGTGATCTCTGTGATGCCATGTGTTTGTGCCTCAATTGCATTCCACTCTCCTTGTGTTTTCTTTTCTTGAATTTTCGCACACGCCTTTACCCCACTGTGGCTTGGTTGCTGTGCAACCGGGTCATGCCATTTCCCTATTCGTCATTCTGTACATGCGCACTCGAGATTTAGAAGATCCCGGCCGCTGTGTTTGTGTATGATGAGGTGACGTCATGACGCTGCGACGCTGTTTACTTAGCGACGCCGCACTCGACGTCACCGCTGGTAGTATATTTAAATCCACGCTAGACGCGGCTCGTTGTCACTGCGATATCCGATGTGCCACGGGCAATGCTGCACTCAGCACTTGTTATGCTGTATCTTTGTCTAACCACGTGATCTTGCTTAAGGTGGGTTTTGAAATAGAGCTTTCTTTTGGTGGTATTTGATCACCTCTGCGGTTTTTATTTTTTGCGCTATAAACAAAAATAGAGCGACAATTTTGAAGAAAAAGCAATATTTTTTACTTTTTGCTATAATAAATGTCTCCAAAAAATATAATAAAAAACTATTTTTTTCCTCAGTTTAGGCCAATACATATTCTTCTACATATTTTTGGTAAAAAAAATCACAATAAGCGTTTATTGATTGGTTTGTGCAAAAGTTATAGCGTCTACAAAATAGGGAATAGTTATATGGCATTTTTATTATATTTTTTTTTTTTTTACTACTAATGGCGGTGATCAGCAATTTTTATCGTGACTGCGACATTATTTTGGGACCGTTCACATTTATACAGCAATCAGTGCAATTAAAAATGCATTGATTACTGTGTAAATGTGACTGGCAGTGAAGGGGTTAACCACTAGGTGGCACTGTAGGGGTTAAGTGTGGCCTAGGGAGTGATTCTAACTGTGGGGGGGAGGAGCTATGTGTGACATGACACTGATCACCGCTCCCAATTACAGGGAGCTGTGATAAGTGTCAGTGTCATTAGGCAGAAAGGGGAAATGCTTGTTTACATCAGCATTTCCCCTGTTCTTCCTCACCGTGAGACGATCGCGAGTATCCCCACAGGACTCGCGGTCAGACTCGCGGAGCTCACGGCGGCACGCACACGCCCACAATTCCGCTCTTAAAGTGGCGACGTATATATACATTATTGTGCCCAGCCGTGCCATTCTGCGATGTATATCGGCGTGACACGGTCCTTAATAGAGGTTAATAGAGGTGCGCGAAGCGAGTGCTTTGGAGGTGGAGGGCCTGTCACCATTGTTTCCTGAACTGTGCCTGTCACGTGGAAGTCTCTTGGTGTCTGCTGGGATCTTTAGTCCTCTTCATCTCTTTTTTGGGACTTTTGACTGGACTGTTTTTTATTAACTGTTTATGCGCTGCACCTTATTTTACAATATTCTAGAGGGATTATGTGATGATCATTGTGTGCTAGCTGCATTAGTAATTTTGTGTAGTACATTCTTTGTGCTGATTGAACCATTTTCTTTACATACTTATGTAAATATATGTAATGCCCTGTACACACGATAGGATTTTCCGACAACAAAACCGTGGATTGTTTTCCGAAGGATGTTGGCTCAAACTTGTCTTGCACACACACGGTCACACAAATGTTGTTGGAAATTCCGAACGCCAAGAACGTGGTGACGTGCAACACGTATGACGAGCCAAGAGAATGGAAGTTCAATAGCCAGTGTGGCTCTTCTGCTTGATTCCGAGCATGCATGGACTTTTGTGCGTCGGAATTGTGTACACACGCTTGGGATTTCCGACGACAAGTTTTGTTGTCGGAAAATTTGAGAACCTGCTCTCAAACATTTGTTGGCAGAAATTCCGACAACAAATGTTCTATGGAGCATACACACGGTCAGATTTTCCGACAAAAAGCTCACATCCAACATTTGTTGTCCGAAAATCCTATCATGTGTACAGGGCATATGATTGTGTCAGAATATTTTCCTATCTATAAAAAAAAGATCAGCATTATCAGATCACCTTGTTGTAAAGAGCTTGGGAGTTTTAAACACAACACATTTTGAAAAGCAAGACTTGATATCTGCAATATTTTCTCATTCATGACGGCAAAGGTGTGAGTTGAGGTGTGAGTACTACTTGTCATAGAGAACCCACAAGAAAATATCATACTTAGCAATAGGCAATTCATTCATTCTGGAGAAACTGCTAACATTGCACTTATAAATGCTTTTGATGTGGTATAATTTAATTGCGTGTGAAAAGAAAGGCACTTCGTAACCCCCCTCAGTGTTTTTAGCAAACATTTTAAGTCAGGTCTCACATTTCACAAAAGTTTTTTTATACCTGCTACCAGTTACCCTTTACAGGTTAATTTAAGTTGTGATATGTTATACTAATGGAACAGAAATTTGTCTGAGAAAAAACCCAGTCAATATTGAAAGTCCATACCTAGACAATTATGTCCCCAAAAATTAGATTTGAATTGCAGAACCACGGCTAAGAGTTGCAGATACGACTTTATTCCAGTAAGGGTCAGAGGAACAGTCAAGAATAGCCAACACATTTTGGGGTCCAAAAACACCCCCTTCATCAACACTTGATAGAAAACAATGTAAACGGACTAGACGTTAACTGGACCTTTAATGGTATTTCTTCCAGTGTGTTTATCTATTGTATCATCAGCTGGTTTGGCTGAAAATTATGTGCGGTGTAAAAGAGGCAGTGTCACGTACCTGGTTAGTGAGCCATACGTGAAGAGGAAGGCCTCTCATACAGCTCCGGCTCAGGGGCCACTGGTGGTGAGACAGTAGCCATGAGGGCACAGTGGGGTATGAGGGCCTGTGATCAGTCCAGTAGTCTGTGTGGTAGCAGTTGTCAGCAGGAAGATGTGGTAGCAGGACAAGTTAGTGACCAATGAGCTGGCACAGAAGGCGTGGAAGCAGGCTGAATGAAAAGGAATAAGGGTCAAACAAGACTGGTCAGTAACACAGGCATATCAGGCATAAACGAGAGGTAGACAGGTAGAGTAGTCAGGTCACAGGCTAATGTCAGCAACGGTGAGGCAGATCAGGCAGCAACAGGAGGCAGAAGCAGAATCCATAAAAAAAGCCGAGGTCAGGGCAGTTAGTAGGCAAATGTAGTCAGGAGCAAGCTGGGTCAAGATCAGAGGTCAGGAATCGGGGATGAACTCACAGAACGCTGTAGACCAAACAGCAATGAGCCAATGTTGCAGCCTTGTTTAAATAGCCCATTCAGTGCCAGTATTTGTGGCAGGCGCGCACCTCGCTGTGCGTGTTTGCATGCTCATGCCCATGTTCATGCACATCTACTAGGCCAGTTACCCTGCACTTTTGTTCAGTAAAGCAGCAAGCAAGCATAGTTTCAATGCAGGAAGGCTTTGTACAACAAGTTCATAGCATAAAACAAACAAACCATCTCCAGGGCCAACCCTACCATGGGACCCGATGGTACCATCGGTCCCAGACGGCACTTTCAGGGGGGTGGCAAATTTCCGCTCGCCCGCCAGCCAGACCGTTCCGACGCTCCACTACTTATCCCACAGCACCGAGGTGGAGCGTGGAGGAGCCCGGCGTCGAGGTGACAGGAGCGTTCGGGCAGAACAGGGGATTAGTCTATCGGCAGGTGCTGGCCAATCGGCAGGCCGGTGAGCGGGGGAGCAGAGAGTCTACAAAATAGGTGATAGATTTTATGGCATTTTTATTGTTTATTTAATTTTTTTTACTAGTAATGGCGGCGATCTGCAATTTTTAGCGAGACTGTGACATTGCGGTGGACAGATTGGACACTTTTTACACATTTTTGGGACCACTGACATTTATACAGCGATCTGTGCTATAAAAATGCACTGATTACTGTGTAAATGTCACTGGCAGGAAAGGGTTAAATGTGTTCCCTGGGAAGTGTTTCTAACTTGGGGGGGGGGACTGACTGGAGGAAGAGAGAGATCTCTGCTCCTAATCACTAGGAATAGCAGATCTGTCTCTCTTCCCCTGTCAGAATGGGGATCTGTCTGTTTACATTGACAGATCCCCTTTCTGGCTTACTGTGGAGCGATCACGGGTCCTTTTATACTCCTACATACATTTATAGAGCCATGACAGGTCCTCTTTATTCTCCTATATGCATGTATAGAGCCATGACAGGTCCCATTTATACTCTTATATATATATGTATAGAGCCATGACAGGTCCTCTTTATACTCCTATATACATGTATAGAGCCATGACAGGTCCTCTCTATTCTCCTATATACATGTATAGAGCCATAACAGGTCCTCTTTATACTCCTATATACATGTATAGAGCCATGACAGGTCCTCTTTATACTCCTATATACATGTATAGAGCGATGGCATGTCCTCTTTATACTCCTATACATGTAAACAACCATGACAGGTCCTCTTTATACCCCTATATACATGTTTAGAGCCATGACAGGTCCTCTTTATACTCCTTTACATGTATAGAGCCATAACAGGTTCTCTTTCTACCCCTATATACATGTATAGAGCCATGACAGGCCCTCTTTATACTTATATATACACGTATAGTGCCAGGACCGGCCCCTTTTATACTCCTTTATACATGTATAGAGCCATGACAGGTCCTCTTTATTCCTGTGTAAATGTCACTGGCAGGGAAGGGGTTAAATGTGTTCCCTAGGAGGTGTTTCTAACTGGGGGGGTGGGATTGACTGGAGGAGAAGAGAGATCTCTGTTCCTAATCATTAGGAACAGCAGATCTGTCTCTCTTCCCCTGTCTGAATGGGGATCTGTCTGTTTACATTGACAGATCCCTTTTCTGGCTCTCTGTGGAGTGATCGCGGGTCCTTTTATACTCCTACATACATGTATAGAGCCATGACAGGTCCTCTTCATTCTCCTATATACATGTATAGAGCCATGAGAGGTCCTCTTTATACTCCTATACATGTAAACAACCATGACATGTCCTCTTTATACTTCTATATACATGTATAGAGCCATGACAGGTCCTCTTTATACTCCTATATACATGTATGGAGCCATGACAGGTCCTCTTTATACTCATATACATGTATAGAGCCATGACAGGTCCTCTGTATACTCCTATTTACTGTATATACATGTATAGAGACATAACAGGTCCTCTTTATACATGTATAGAGCCATGACAGGTCCTCTTTATACTCCTATATACATGTATAGAGCCATGGCAGGTCCTCTTTAGTTATCATGATATAAAATAATGGATGTATAGAGCCATGACAGGTCCTCTTTATACTCCTATATACATGTATAGAGCCATGATAGGTCCTCTTTATACTCCTATATACATGTATAGAGCCATGGCAGATCTTCTTTAGTTATCACAATATAAAATAATGGAGGTGGGAGCCTTTTGGTGGGCGTAATTTATTTATTTTTTGGGGGGGGGTGCAGCATTTCATTCTTGGTACCAGGCAGCACACTGTCTTGGGCCGGCCCTGCATCTACCCCTCTAAGCAACTAACTAAGCTGATAAACAGCTTACATATATAAAAGCTCTGTGCACAGCTAAGACTAATAGCAACTAGGTAAGATGTAGACCTAGGAATATGGCAGCTTATTGCCACCCAAAGCTCTACAAAGTCTCTGGGCTACAGGGCCCAAAACAGGACTTTTTAAGATCCTGAGAAAACAAGTTTTTTTTTCTATATTAGTCAATAACCCTGGAGCCCCTTACCATATGAAGGTGAGAAACCCAGCCAGTGGTTCTCAACTACTGGGCCATAAGCCACTACTGAGAGAGGGAGGAAAAGAGATGCCTCTAATACCCCTTTCACACTTACAGCGCGGCCGCGTTGGCTGTAAAGCCCCGCTACTTTTATTGGCTCTCTACCGTCGTTTTAGCAGCGCTTTTTGCCCGCTAGCGGGGCGCTTTGTAGGCTCTCCAGCAGCGGTGATCATTAATTTCAATGGGCAGGAATGGTGGAGGAGCGGTGTGTACACTCCTAAACCGCTCCAGAGATGCTGCTTGCAGGACTTTTTCTAACGTCTCGCAAGCGCACTGCTCTAGTGTGAAAGCACTCAGGCTTTCACACTGGGGCTGCAGGGGAGGCATTTTTTAGGTGCTTTACAGGCGCTGTTTTTAGCCCTTTAGTGCCTGAAAAATGCCTCCAGTGTGAAAGGGGTCTAAGTGTAGACCTTTAAAACATTTATTAAGAACGAATGTCAGGCAACTCACATTTGCACAGTTAAAAGCAGGCATGTAGCAGGTTCATCTCTGGGGAGGTCGGTCTGTGACACCACGTTTGCTGCTGCTCTGTCCGTCGCTCATCTGGGCCCCCGAGTGCCGACTGGTGTATGAAGGGAGACCAGGAGAGAGGGCCGGAACACTCATGGAGAGCAGCATCGGGCATGATGACGTTACTGGCATGTTCGCAATGCGTTTCCAAGCATACACACTGAGATTGGACTGTCAGGCGTGCTCATTTGTCAAGCTCTTGACAAAGGAGCATGCCTGACAGACCAATCATAATCATAGTGCACATGCTCAGAAATGTGCCAAAAACATGCCAGTGACGTCATCACACCCAATGCAGCACTCCACAAGCATTCTGGCCTTCTCTCCTGGTCTCCTTCCATACACCAGTCGGCTCTCGGGACCCAGATGAGCTTGGTCTGTCAGGCGCGCTCCTTTGTCAAGCTCCCGTCCAAGGAGCACGCCTGACAGACCAATCATAGTGCGCATGCTCAGAAATGTGCTAAAAACATGCCAGTGACGTCATCACGCCCAATGCAGCACTCCACAAGCATTCTGGCCTTCTCTCCTGGTCTCCTTCCATACACCAGTCGGCTCTCGGGACCCAAATGAGCTTGGTCTGTCAGGCGCGCTCCTTTGTCAAGCTCCCGTCCAAGGAGCACGCCTGACAGACCAATCATAGTGTGCATGCTCGGAAATGTGCCAGAAGCATGCTGGTGACATCATCACGCCCAATGCAGCGCTCTACAAGCATTCTGGCCCTCTCTCCTGATCTCCTTCCATACACCAGTCAGCTCTCGGGACCCAGATGAGCAGCGGACAGAACAGCAGCGGATGCGTTGTCACAGACCAACCTCACCAGAGAAGAACCTGCTACATGCCTGCTTTTAACTGTGCAAATATAAGTTGCCTGACCTTTGTTCCTACTGAATGTTTTAAAAGTCTTCAATTCGAAGCGCCTCTTTTTTTTTCTCTCCCTCTCTCTGCATGTACCTTGGAGATTGCTTCCACTCCCACAAGAGGCTTGCCCTAGGTCACTGACAGTTTTTTACTTGCTGCCCTTATCCTCATTCCTGGATGGACTATATGATTATTCATTCTAAATTGATAGAGTCATCCGTATGGATTATATATCACCTGTCTTATATACATATTATCTGCGTCTAAACCATACTATTATCATAAGCCACTACTAGCCATGGCCTTCTTCCACTGGGACATTCAGATTTCTGCAGATCCCCTGACTTCTCACAGAGCTTTCCAGTTCCCATAGTGCCATTAAACCTTCCATAGTGGCTCGTAATGCCATGCAACCTCTCACAGTGCTCCCAAGCCCCCTAAGAGCCTTCAGGCCCCATAGGATCTGCCAACCTCCCACAATGCCCCCAGCCCTCCATAGTGTCCCCTAGCTTTCTGCAGCGCCTCCAGTCCCCCATAGTGCCACCAGTAGCACACCCTAGGCCTCTTATTGCCCTTCAGTCAACTATATTACCTCTGCAAAGCCCCCAGTCTCCTGGAGAGGCCCTCAGTCCCCCTCCAGAGACCCCATCCCCCTCAGTTAAACTTTTTTTTTTTTTTTACTGTTGGGGCATGGACAGTTTTAGATGGATTTACTAGGACCTGGTCACAATAACATTGAGAACCACTCTTCACAATCCTGCCAGCCAGTGCCTTACAGTGGCTCTCTGGTGATTACAGGGCTGGAAAGGAAAAGCCAACGCTGCACCTGCTTTGGCAACCCATTTAACTGACTGTAAAATTACAGCTTATATTTTCGGATTCTTGGTCAGCTTTACAGTACAAGGTTTGAACATCATGCACACGTTTATGTAGTACAGGTCAGTATATTACTTTTAACAGAAATGAGTCACAGGCTATGATCTTTTGTAGAAATATGCCATTTGGGCAGATGTGACAGGAAAACAAGTATGTAAACCAAAAACTGTAGTTATGATGGAAAAATGAGCATACAAGAAGAACCTTATCTCAAACAAACTCATCGCTGAAAACAATGTTTCAGGAAAGCGTAGACAATAAAGGAGGGAAGGGAGGGGACATGGAGAGTGACGAGAGCACTGCTTCCTGTCTGAATGCCAGAATAATCTGTGTACAGCTGGAAAGAGGCCAGCTGTAAAACAATATTGTGACCTATGAAAGCAAAGAGAATACGATCTTAAGGAATCCTACAACTGCATAAATGACTACAGCTAATAATAAAGTAATGCAGGCTGTACCCTACAGTCTAGGAGTCTGACAGTGGCATTTTAGAGCCACATGAAGGGTGTATACATGAAGATCTATCTGTTAATAGTTCAAGAGGGAAGGACAAAATATAGGGAGTTACATATGCTATGTCAGTCGTGTAGGATCCTTTGGATGTTCCAAAAGAAAAGTTTTTTGCATCATTAAAGTGTAAAGTCAGTCTTTATATGCAGTAAATCATGCTTGTTATACTCATTGTGGAACCTAAGGGGTTAATCCTCTGCACTGTGTAAAAAGGCTGTTTGATCCTATCTTCTCTGATCCTCTCCTTCTTTCACTGTCCCCAGTCCATCTGCTAACAGTACAGAGCCGTGGGGGCACTCTGCACATGCTCAGTTTGGTGTGTATTGCTTGAGAGTTTTTTATTTCTTGGGAGGGTGCATGTAATCATCACAAGGTCAATCAGCACTGTCCAGACAGAGGGTCAGGGGTCTTGCTGCCTCATAGGACAATCAGAAGAGAATAAAAATTCCTCCTACAAGCTTTAACCAGACACTGATAGAATTTACAAGACTGCTATATTCTGATGTGGAAAAAAAAAAATATTTTAACTTGTAAACAACAAGTTTGAAAAAACATCACAAGTGCGTTTCGGAGAGGAGTTTTCAGGCAGAAAAAATGCTAATCGCGCCTAAACGTGGCATTTAGGAGTGTTCCACATTTTTCCAGTGTACATTCATTATAATGAAAAATGAGCAGAGGGGAACATTTTGGAAAAAATGCTTATAAAAGCAAATGCCCATACACTCTCCTAAACTCTTGTGCAATATGAGCTACTATGGGCATTTTTTCTGCCAGAGATTCTGGAATTTGTTCCTGCTCCTAGTGTTCATGGACCCTCAGTATGTTTTTATTATGTACTGTTCACATGGAATTGTTTGCTTTTTAGTTTTTTGGGGTTTACCTAATAATACAGCAGTGATGTGCAATGTGTAGTAATCTATAGAACTAGTTAGCTTTCAGTTCACTGTAATCAACTTAGCTAATGGTGAAATCCGGTTACTACATCTGGTTACTACACTAGGTACATTATCTTTGCCTTCCCTAATAAGCACATTTATGTATTGTCAGTTGAAGTACTGTATAGACGCATTTAAAACAAACTTGAGCCTAGACTGCGCACACTAAAATATTTGATTTGAACAAACGGCAAAAGCAATTTAAATCAAGTCCTAAAATACCTCTGTAGCTGCAGGTATTGTGAAGAAATTCATTTCAGTTTACAAATAAGATAATACTTTTCTGTTGTTTTCTGTGGAGAAGATGCCTTCTAACCTAAACACACAGCAGGTTTTTCTAAGTTGTTTAAAACTAAGACCCCACTTTAGAGTCCTTGTTGTGATCATTGAGAAAGAATTACTTTACAATCCATACAGCTCCATAGGTTAGGGATGGCTTGTTATACTTGTTTACTGTGTGTTAACAATTTAGAATATATTTTAAAGAGGTAATAAACTCTTTTTTTTTTTGTATTTACAGGTAATCCTCTAATAAGGCTTACCTCTAGGCAGTGGCGGGCCCTCCATTAGGGGTGCCTGGGTGCCACCCCCTCTCTCCTCGCTACCCCCCCATATGTAGTGGATAGATTCATGCGGTGCATGAATCATTTCACAACCACCCCCTATTTATGCGTCCGGCCCCTTTCAGGTCACCGGGCACATAAATTAGAGCAGCCAGGGTTTTTTTTGAAGCACCTAAATTAAAAGGCTCTAATAGGCTTCAAAATAGCATGGGCTCAGGTCGCAGAGGATGCGTCCAGAGCCCACACAGGTGTGTTGCAACAACGAATGAATATTCGCTGTTGCAACACTGATCCTCCTCTCGGTCTATCGGAAAGCAGGTATGAAACCCGTTTCCCGATTGGCCAAAACGTCAGGTGATCCTATTGGACGCCTAGCGCCGGTAGACGCACCACGGAAGCTACTCCAGGAGAGGACACCGGAGCAGCTTTCCCCGAGCCCGCCACGCTGGAAGATGAAGAGTTCCGAACGCTGCTTTCACTGCCCGCATCCAGGGTAAGGAGGACAGCGGGTGGTTGGGGGGGTGTTAGTGGCGCTGGGGGTGGCAGTTGTGTTAGTGCCGCTCCACCGGTGGCCTAGGGGGGTTGTTTGCCGCCCCCCCAAAAAGAAAACCACCAGCTGCCACTGCCTGTAGGTACAGTGAATACCTCCTAAACTTGCACTGTTTAGGAGATATTCACACTGAATGCAGCCAGTGATGTCCCTGGCACATGCGCTCTGAAGGGACGCCATACCAGTGCCATCCCTTCAGAGCTCCATGCCGCCGGCGCTTTGACTCACACGCACATGCCTGGGAGTTACGTCATTGCGGCTTGGCCAATCAGACGGCCGAGCATGCAAACCCGGAACTGAGACCGGGTGAACATGGAAGTCCTGTCACTGGTGACAGCGAGCCGCTGGAGTGATTTATTCTAAGGTAAGTATTTTACAATGTGCTAGTATGCGATGCATACTAGCACATTATGCCTTTACCTTGCAGGGGATTTACAAAAAAAAAAAGTGCTGCTTACTACCGCTTTCATGTCCGTAGTCTGGGCACCAGGGCGCTCTTTGTTTTTAACTTGAATTCCTGCCAAAATATTTTCTTTTTTGTTTTGAAAAAGTGAGGACTTGGAATTCCACTTCCTATGATGGTGGGGATTCAAAAAACCTAGTTGCTGATTTTTTTTTTTTTTTTTAGGTTTCTTAGCATTATTGCTATTTACATAGTATTTTTTACACAGGCTGTGATTTCCTTCCTACCCTTCTAGGATCAAAAAGGGAGCTGTGTGCTATTGGAAGGACAAATACTAAACACTACTTTAAAATGTATCTTTATTTGCTAATGTCTTGGCTTATATTTCAATATAAAATAAATCAACTTCACTAGTTGGTGAGAAACAAAGCTTTTTGACATAATAAAATAAACTACACTAAATAAAGTTACTTATTTTGGAAAATTGGCAGTTTTCCAATGACAAATGCTTCAACCCATGGTGGCAGCTATGGTTTACTAAGAGAAAAATTATAATCAGTTTGGTGATATTTTGGGCATATTCTCCAAGATGAGGTCGAAAAAATGCACACTGGTTTAAAAAGAAGTGATATTTTTGTGCTGCAACCCCATAGTGAGATAGTAGGATGTTCACACGGGATTCATGTTTAATTTTTAAAGATACAGTGTGTTCTAGCGGGGGAGCCGCCCCCCTGTCAGAACACAATAGAACAGCAGGGGAGATAGCTATACTAACATCAGATTGTTAGTACAGCGGCTCCGAACTATGCTGTCAGTTTTTTTTTGTTCAGCCCGCTGGGTTGCACAAAAAAAAAAACCATGATGCCCTGTACACACGATCGGGTTTTTTCTGATGGATGTTGGCTCAAACTTGTCTTGCATACACACGGTCACACAAATCTTGTACGCAGTGACGTACAACACGTACGACGAGCCAAGAAAAAGGAAGTTCAATAGCCAGTGCGGCTCTTCTGCTTGATTCCGAGCATGCATGGAGTTTTGTGTGTCGGAATTGTGTACACATGATCGGAATTTATGACAACGGATTTTGTTGTCGGAAAATTTGAGATCCACATCTCAAATTTTGTGTGATGGAAATTTCGATGGAAAATGTCTGATGGAGCCTACACACGGTCGGAATTTCTCACAACAAGCTCCCATGGAACATTTTCGTCTGAAAATCCTATCGTGTGTACGGGGCATGAGTGTGTACCGGGCTTAATATTTTAAAGCTTATATGAGATTTTACTGATTGGGTTTGGATTTATTTTAATTCAGTGCTTGTTAGTGCATGTGCATTTTCAAGAGTATCTGGTTTGAAAGAAAACAAAAGATGTTAGAAAATGGACCTTGATTATGTTCTCGTTCTTTCTGATGGAGTTAACCTTGTAGATGACATTTCTTTTTGACCGTTGTTCCATGGCTATTACAGCACATTGTCATTCTGACTTTTTAAATAATTATAAATTCCAAGTACAGTAGTTGACACTTTCTATGAAGTGCAGTGTCAGAAATGACAGGGTCAGCAGTGGGAGAAAAATTAGTATGAGACCAAAATATATCTATGCTTTGAGGCATAGAGCAATGTTGTAAGTTATTATAAATGTATTTGTACCCCCTTATGAGAGGCAAGATCTGGGGGGATTTCCATCTCTTCACTTTGGTCATTATTGGTCTTATTATTTTATTTTTTTTTATTTTATTTATTTCAGTTACTTATATAGCCCGTCAATTTACGCAGCGCTTTACATATACATTGTACATTCACATCAGTCCCTACCCTCAAGGAGCTTACAATCTACGGTCCCTAACTCACATTCATACATACTAGGGACAATTTAGACAGGATCCAAATTAACCTACCAGCATGTCTTTGGAGTGTGGGGGGAAACCGGAGTACCCGGAGGAAACCCACGCAGGCACAGGGAGAACATGCAAACTCCAGGCAGGTAGTGTCGTGGGTGGGATTTGAACCAGCGACCCTTCTTACTGCTAGGCGAAAGTGCTATCCACTGCACCACTGTGCCGCCCCATATATTATCTGATGTGACAGTAACCACAGTAAGGCCTCATGCACACTGGGATTTTTGCTAACTCTCCTAAACTCCTTTCCTCCTGGCAGCAGTTTTGAAACATGCGTGACACTTTTAAAGTCATGTAACGCGTATATGAACGTCAAGGGCTTGGGCAGTAATTTATTCAACTGGCCAGAATAATAATTTATTCTGTCCATTAAAATTAATTAATGTTCAAGCGCTAAATGCGCCTAGCGCTTAGATGTGTTTACAGTGTTTTTTCTGCCAAAACTCTGCTGCTCCTTGGTGCTCCTCGGTGCATTGGTTGTGTTTTTATTCTCTGCCTCTAAACACTCCTGCCTCTAAGCTCCTCTAAATGCCTATTTGTGCATGGACACATAGGTTAACATGCAGAGGCGTTTAGCGGCAGGAGAAAAATAAACGCCAAAACAACCCTAGGATCAGCAGAAAAAAGGTCTAGCGTGCATGAGGCCTAACAGTTGCTTTGCAAGGGTCAAATTATTGAAATTACTGTCCATGATGAACAATTGGATACATTGTGATTCTGCTGATTCACGTTTGGAAAAGTTGGAGATGAACTGAATCATTATTCTACTAACTTTAAGAATTATCTAGTTGGGGGGCCTTTTTTCTTACTTTATTGACTCACATAACCATGATAAACATAAAACTTCATGTATAAATACTGTAAAAAAATTAGCGGAGCAGAGCGCCTGGATGACAGTTCCATGTCCGCTCTGCTTTTACAGAGCAGACACAGACACAGCTCTCTCTGCTCTTTGGACAGCTGAATGTAAACGAATCAGCTGTCTGTTTACAGCTGACTGACCTTCCATCCAATCTGACCAGCCGGAGGAGAATGGATCTCCTTACGTTTTTTTGTTTTTTTTTGTGCCTGACTGGATCGGACCCGGAGGTAGCCAAGTGTAAATGGACACAATTCTGTTTACATTCAACGTTCCTTAGAGGAGAATGAAGGGTTTGGCTGGAAAACAGACAGTCAGAACCAATCGGACCTCTCGTGTGAAAGGGGCCTAATAGTGTCAGCAGGGAGTGTGGTATAAGTCATACTACAGCTTCTATGAATGGAGGGCCGAACCTATCAATAATGCGCCCGCCCTCCATTTCTAGATCCTGTTCCATTTATAGAAGCTGTAGTATGACATCTATGAATGGCGGAACTGGGCAGAAAGGGCAGGCATAGTCAGGCTGTCTTGACGTGAGCCTGTGACAGCCATTTAGTTGTATTAACCCCTGCTGCACTGGAAGATTACAGTTCTGGGGTGGCGGGAAGAACCGAGGAAGATTACTATAACAGGAAAGGAATTAACAAAAGGGACGTGTCCTACTGACTATAAGTAATGTCCCTTGTGCTGAAAAACAGAAAAGCAGTTTTTGATTTTGACTGCATTTAGATTTAAGCAGACAGTACATTTTTGACTTAATAATGGTTCCATGAAAAAAAAAAAAAAAGCTAAGGCATATGCAGTCAAGGTAGATGACAAGATGACATCTTTGAATTTACTCAGCTTTTTATGAGCCATATATTTATTGTTGTTATGAATGAAATCCTTTCTGAATTACCACTGTCATTCTGTATTGCTTTTATCATAGAGCAGACTAGCTGGTATCTGGAGTTGTCTTTATAGCAGCTGGATATGCTACTGTAAAAGCTTATAGCACATTGTCATCCCTGTGATTCTAATTATTGGTTCTGTGTCTGACAGGTGTTTGACTTTCAACTGCAGCAGAATGACATGGACCATTTATCATCCCTGCATTGTAACAGGAAGCTAATTCATCTGACATACCCACTGTGGAGAGGATGAATCCAAAATGCAGACGCAACTCTCAGAACACTGGAGGCTGTGTTGTGGAAATCACATCATAACCACTATCACACGGGTCATCCAAGAGTGACTATAGACATGCCTACAAGAGGGCTAATGTTATTAGCTGCAATTACTCTTGACCCAATTGAAAAACCCTATTCTTTAAATGCAATGTGTTATTTTAGTTTTGTGTTGCCTGTTGCCTTTGTGTTTTTAAATGCAATTCAAACATTTACTTAGCACCAAATACGTTTCTATGGGATTTCTTGGGAAAGTGGTGGACGGTAACAGAATAAAATATGCTTGTTATAAACTTAGGTAGTTCAATTTGAATGTATCTTGAATTTGAACACATCGTACATAATAGAGTTCAGTTTATGCCCCAAACAGTCAATAGATCCAGAGACATGGGCAAATAAAGTGTTATGCTAATCTCAGCTTTCTTGTAAAAGCCAAGTTTGACCCAACTTTTGAACCTTCTTTTAGGTCCATGAGCCAGCCAGGTAAACTAAAGGACCAGTATTGAGGCAGGTGTTGTGGGGACTTCCATATCACTTCAGCTACCTTTATGTCTGTGTCTACTGATCATATGTGCATGTAGTTTTCACTAGAGTTACTAATGGGGGCAACCAGAAGCTTCAAGGGGCTTACCCTTAGCACTTTTTCCAGTGTACGGGGGGCTGGGCATCTCTACTATACATAGAGACATACAGGTGCATCTCAAAAAATTTGAATATGAAAAAGTTAATTTATTTCAGTAATTCAATTCAAAAAGTGAAACTCATATATAGATTCATTAGACACAGAGTGATACATTTCAAGCATTTCTTTCTTTTAAGTTTTATGATTATGGCTTACAGCTAGTGAAAACCCAAAATTCAGTTTCTTAGAAAATTAAAATATTACATAAGACCAATAAAAAAAAAGGATTTTAAATATTGAAATGTTGCCTTATTGAAAAGTATGTCCATGTACAGTATAGTGTGCACTCAATATTTGGTCGGGGCTCTTTTTGTATGAATTAATGCATCAGTGCAGCATGGCATGGAGGCGATCAGCCTGCAGCACTGCTGAGTTGTTATGGAAGCCCAGGTTGCTTTGATAGCGGCCTTCAGCTCGTCTGCATTGTTGGGTCTGGTGTCTCTCATCTTCCTCTTGACAATATCCCACAGATTCTCTATGGGGTTTAGGTCAGGCAAGTTTGCTGGCCAATCAAGCACAGTGATACCATGATCAATAAAGTGCCAAGTCCTACTGGAAAATAAAATCAGCATATCCATAAAGCTGGTCAGCAGAGGGAAGCATGCAGTGCTCTAGAATTTCCTGGAAGAGGGCTGCACTGACTTTGGACTTGAGTGAACCTACACCAGCAGAGGACATGGCTCCCCAAATCATCACTGACTGTGGAAACTTCACACTGGACCTCATGCAACTTGGACTCTGTGCCTCTCCATTCTTCCTCCAGATTCTGGGACCTTGATTTCCAAATGAAATGCAAAATTTACTTTCATCTGAAAAGAGGACCTAGGACCACAGAGCCAACAGTCCAGTCCATTTTCTCCTTAGCCCAGGTAAGACACTTCTGACGTTGGTTCAGGAGTACCTTGACACAAGGAATGCAACAGTTGAAGGCCATGTCCTGGATACGTCTGTGTGTGGTGGCTCTTAACCTCCCTGGCGGTATTCCCGAGTCTGGCTCGGGTTGGATTTTTCCATACCAAAAGCGGTAACCCCGAGCACGACTCGGGCTTGCATCGCAGGATCCAGGAAGAGCATACTTACCTTGTCCCCTGGATCCTGCGATGTCTCCCCGCTGTGATCGGCGAGCCGCTGTGTCTCGCTCGATTCACAGTGCCGAGCTCCGTTCCCTGCGAGCGTTGCGACGCACGGGGATGGAGTTCGGCGGTAAATTCAAAAGTGAAACACATAGTATAGATACAGCATACTGTAATCTTACAGATTACAGTACTGTATCAAATAACTACACACCCCCTTTGTCCCTAGTGGTCTGCCCAGTGTCCTGCATGCAGTTTTATATATATAAAACTGTTCTTTCTGCCTGGAAACTGGAGATTGTCCATAGCAACCAAAACTGTCTCTTTACATCAAAAGTGCTTTTAGACCAGCTAGAAAAAAGCGATAATAAATTAGAATCACTCGCAGAATTGAGTGATAGTGATTTGTGAGGAGATCCGTCATCAAACACTGAAAGTAACAAAAGCGACAATTCTACAACTGAGCAAATTTCAGTGTTTTTGATTTGATTACATTATTATATAATTTTTATTATTATTATATTATTATTTGTTATAATTATTTATAGTTATTTATTATATTATAATTTTTTATTTCGTTTTTCAAACTTTATCATACCCGGGATGTCTACTAGACTCTTGTTTGGACAGATTTAAGTGAACTATTCCTAAGAATTACAGGCCTACAATATAAAACGCCAAATTTCTGTGCAAAATAATTGTACCGCTTTCAGCACCTAAAATCAGAAATAATCATACCGCCAGGGAGGTTAAAGCACTGACACCAGCCGTAGTCCACACCTTGTGAATCTCCCCCAAATTCTTAAATAGCCTTTGCTTCACGATCCTTTCAAGGCTGCAGTTATCCCTGTTGCTTGTGCACCTTTTTCTACCACACGTTTTCCTTTCACTCTACTTTCCATTAATATGCTTGGATACAGCACTCTGTGAACAGCCAGCTTCTTTAGCAATGACCTTTTTTAACTTACCCTGCCTTTGGAGGGTGTCAATGACTGTCATCTGAACAACTGTCAAGTCAGCAGTCTTCCCGATGATTGTGTAACCTACTGAACCAGACTGATAGACCATTTAAAGGCTCAGGAAACCTTTACAGGTGTTTTGAGTTAATTAGCTGATTAGAGTGTACAATATTAAAGTTTTTCACAATATTGTAATTTTCTAAAATACTGAATTTTGGGTTTTCACTAGCTGTAAGCCATAATCATCAAAATTAAAAGAAAGAAATGCTTGAAATATATATTATTCTGTGTGTAGTTAATCTATATAATATAGGAGTTTCACTTTTTGAATTAAATTACTGAAATAAAAAACTTTTTGATGATATTCATATTTTTTGAGATGCACCTGTATGCCATAAATATGAATGGGTAAAAATGTATTGTCTCCCCAATCAGAGTATGTGTTTTTATGTTTTCATTTTCACAGGTTACATTAGTTCAATGGTTACAGCATTTTGGATATCATTACTGGGATTTGCATTGCCATACTGAAGTCATAGTGGTTATCAGTTGTGAAGCTCCCCGTTCCTGTTTGCCATCAGGCCTGTTTGTTTGAATTATTCTTAAAACTATTTTCCTAAGCGTTTCTAAGTCGCGCATTTTTACAGCGATTTTGTCGCAATTTTTTACAGCGTTTTTTTGTCGCAATTTTGTACAGGGCACCAATGTAAAAAGCAGAAAAATGCCTGTAATCTGCCCGAAGAACCCTATGTTCTTTTTTCAGCTTAAGGCGTTTTTCAGGCGTTTGGCTTCAGGTGACAAAACGCTCAGATGTGAACAGATGGCATTGAAATGAATAGGATTTTGCTTGTTGGGGTATTTTACAAGCGTTTCATGATCTGAAAACGCTCAGGTGTGAATGCAGCCCAAATAGCTGAAAGTATAAGGAATGACCCGAATGTTATTGTAAACCCTTGCCCTTTTTCTGTATTTCTAAATTTTGTTTTATGTCTACATATTTATATGGTATAGGAATTCAGTTGTATGAGGCATGGAACTGGCATTGCCTATTACTGCACTGATATGAAAATGCAAGTGCATTATAAGATTACAAAGTAAACAGGTTATAAAGAAATTAGTCATCATGCTGCATATCTGACTTAACAAGCCTTCAACTTTAGTCGTTATAACATGCAGCCAGTACTAGGGCTAAACTGGTACTTTAGTTTCATGCAATGTGCATGAGGTTGGGGTGGTCAAAGAATGGCGACCTGTACTTTTTAACGGTTATGTATAATTATGGCAGACTCCTTAAAGTTTGTGAGCTTTCTTGCTTATTGATATAAAAGCATATATATATATATATATATATATATATATATATATATATATATATATATATATGAAGATTATATAGGCTATGGGGGTACTTCATCCATGGGAAATTAACTGAGCGGACTTTACTGGTACCAGTGAAGGACGATCAAGACATAATAATATTAAATAACTTTTATTACTAAAATTGTTTTAAAATTAAAAACACATTAATGCCGCGTACACGTGGTCGGAATTTCCGACAACAAATGTTCAATGGGAGCTTGTTGTCGGAAATTCCGACCATGTTTAGGCTCCATCGGACATTTTCCATCGGAATTTCCGACAAACAAAATTTGATCTCAAATTTTCCCACAACAAACTCCATTGTCGTAAATTCCGATCGTGTGTACACAATTCTGACGCACAAAATTCCACGCATGCTCGGAATCAAGCAGAGGAGCCGCTTCTGAAGTTCACTGGCTATTGAACTTAATTTTTCTCGGCTCGTCGCACGTGTTGTACGTCACCGCGTTCTTGACGTTCGGAATTACCAAAAACATTTGTGTGACCGTGTGTATGCAAGACAAGTTTGAGCCAACATCCGTCGGATAAAAAACATGGATTTTATTGTCGGAATGTGCGATTGTGTGTACGTGGCATATGCATAAGATCAAATCGAAATTGATATAGCTCTAGTTAACTTGGCCACTTAATTGAAATCTCTGTTACCATTTTGTCAAGAGGTCGACGAGTTTCAACTGCTTCCTCAGGACCTTAGTGCCTTGACTATAGACAAAGATCATGTGTAAAAAGAGCCCTCAAAGAATGGTGTGCCAAGTGTCCATCAAAAGCAACCCATTAGTCAATGTCTTCCAATAATATATAGATGTATAGACAAAAGGGAATACACAGAGTAATCCTATTTAGAACTGAGATCATAAAAGGGGGACAGAAGGAATCATCCTTATCACAAAATATAGACAAGGTGACATAGTATCTGGTTTCTCAGCGTGACACCTATGGAATCTCAATGGTATTCAAGATGTTGATTAATAGTGGTATTGAGTCCAGAGCACTAGCGGCTCCTTTTTTGGACAGCTAACTTCTGTCTAAATATCTGTATAAAGTTGATTTCACTAGATAGCAAACATCGCTCCATATGGATGTTGCTTTGTTGCTTAGTGGGAGTCTTTGGAGAGTCCTTGGCTGAGTGATAGGAGGCTGTCCGGATTTGTATCCAGCAGCATGAGAGAAGATTTGGACCAGTTGATCACAAGCCTCGGGTAAACGCCGCAGCACCCGATGAAGGATATCGTCTGCGTATAGCATGAGTTTCTCATGGATTTCTTTGTATTGGAAGCCTTTGATACTCTGGTTGGCCCTAATTTGAGCTGCCATGGGCTCAATGGTGATGGCGAAGAGGAGGGGGGACAGTGGGCCCCCCCTGCCGGGTACCTCTATGTAGCTGAAACGGTAAGGATACATGTCCCGCCTCCCGTATCACTGCCTGTGGTGAACAGTAGAGCAGCTGAACCCAGGATAGGAACCTCTTGTCACAGCCAACTCTGCCCATGACTGCCCAAAGGTACTGCCACTTTATACTGTCAAATGCTTTATGTGCATCTAACGACAGCAGTGCCCTATCTCCCTCATTGTCCGATCTCGTCTGTAAGTTTAGGAAAAGTCTACGAAGGTTAATGGCAGTGGACTTTTGGGGCAAAAAACCCGACTGGTCCGAATGGATAATGCTGGAGATGACTCCATTAAGCTGTATTACCAGGACCTTGGCCAGGATTTTTATATCGCTTAGTAGTAAGGATATTGGTCTATAAGACCCTGATCTAAAGGGTCTTTGCCTGGTTTGAGAATAAGGACGATATTGGCCCTAGTCATGGATTCAGGTAAGCGTTGGTTCTCCCTGGCCGCATTGAGTACCTTAAGTAATTGTGGCAGGATGCTACTTCCGTATTGTTTAAATAGTTCCATGAGAAGACCGTCGTCCCCTGGGGCCTTAAAGTTAGGGAAAAGGCTAAGCGCCTCCTGTAGTTCCTCTATAAGGGCATCTAAAAGTGATCTCTGTGTGTCCGTTAGACTGGGAAGCTCGATACCCTGTAAATAGTCCTGTAGGTCAGCCGGTGAGTAGTCCACCCGAGACCTATACAGATCCGAATAAAACCCCACTAGTGTCTGCATGATAAGATCGGGGTATTTACCAGCTTCCCCCCCTCTGACCGTAAGGCACCAATGGATGGGGAAGTCTGGGAAGCCCTTACTATTTTTGCCAGCAGTTTACCACCACTTTAATGCAAAACGTTAATGTGTACATGTTAACCAGTTCCGGTCCACCTACCGCATATATACTATGGCAGGGAGGCCCGGCTGAGCAAAATCATGTACAGGTATGTGATTTCCTGCACGTCATTTTAGGCGCGCGAGCACGCCGCTGGAGCGCCTCTCCCGCTGTGATTGGACACAGCGGGAGCCAATCAGCAGGTCTGGGGGCCGCGATGCCCGCTGTGACCTGCCGATCGTTCACAGGAGAGACGTATCCACCGTCTGCCTGTGCAAACAAAGCAAACGGTGGATCTATCAGGAAGGGAAAGAGAGATCTTGTGATTCAGGGTGAATCACGGATCTCTCTTTCCCCTCAGTGTGACACTGCCCCACAAAGTTAGTAAGCACCTCCCTTAGGAACATTTAACTCTTTGATCGCCCTGATGTTAACCCTTTCCCTGCCAGTGTCATTTATACAGCAATCAGTGCATTTTTATAGCACTAATCACAGTATTGGTGTAACTGGTCCCCAAAAAGTGTCTTTTAGTGCCAGATTTGTCACAATACCGCTAAAAATCGCAGATTGCCACCATTACTAGTAAAGTCCCTAAATCTAGCCCCTATATTGTACACACTATAACTTTTGCTCAAACCAATCAATATACACTTATTGTAATTTTTTTTTACCAAAAATATGTAGCAGAATACATATTGGCCTAAATTTATGAAGAAATTAGATTTTTTTATTTTTTTTATTGGGAATGTTTTATAGCAGAAAGTCAAAAAATATTGTTTTTTATTTAAAATTGTTGGTCTATTTTTGTTTATAGCACAAAAAATAAAAAGCACAGAGGTGATCAAATACCACCAAAAGAAAGCTCTATTTGTGGGGAAAAAAAGGGCATCAATTTTATTTGGGTACAGCGTTGCATGACCTCGCAATTGTCAGTTAAAGTGATGCAGTGCCGTATTTTAAAAAATGGCACGGTCATTCCAGAGCTTCCGGAGCTGAAGTGGTTAATGTATGAGAAATCACATTAACACAGTGCAACAGTGTGAATCCAGCCTAAGTGAATGTTAATGAACATTCACTTTCAAGACAAGCATTTGCGTTGCTGTGATGTGCAGGAAATGTTTGGTAGGTGTTGAAGCCTATGGACATTTGGCACATTTGTAATAGCAGTCAATAGGAATGCTGCCCAAATACTATACAGGCCTTTGAGAAGTGTTTCTGAGGCATCTGGTGTTGATTTCTTATGACTCTGGATGAATTAGTAACTAGCATACAGCCAGATGTAAAAGCTTGCTGAAAGGGTCTCAAACATTTATCATAGCTCCCAACTGTCCCTGATTTTGAGGGACTTTCCCTCTTTCCCCCTCATTTGTCCCTCATTTTGGTCTGATCTATATAATTATATATAAAATGCACTTTTTATCTTTCAAAAAGTGTTTCCCAGTGCTAAACCTTTCTTCCAAATTCTAAATTGCTGCATTTGTACATTTTAAAAGCCAATATAAAGGAATAGTAGTGGTAAAAAAAAGCCCTTGTGGATTTAATTAACCTTTTTATTGGGTTAATTCTCCTTTAAGGGGGTGTGGCAGGGGGTGTGTCCTATGCCTACATACGTTTGGTGGTAGGTTTCCCTCATTCCCATATCAAAATGTTGGGAGGTATGCATTTATCAATACTTGGTATAGGCAAGGGGCATTTCATAAGCTCTGATATCAGCTCTTATATTAAAAAATCATGTGATTTGAATTGATTGAAGTATACTTGTGTCTTTATTATGTTTTATATGTTATAATGAAATATTCCATTATTTTGTATAATTCTACAGTAATGAGAACACTGGTTGTTGGTTGCTGTGAACAACTACTGTGTAACGTAATAAACCTGTGACTGGAAGCATATTCATGTTCAAGAATAAACTCAAATTGTGCAGCTTCTGATTTCTGAACACTGCCTCCCTGAAGAGAGATTTTTTTTCTACAACCTGTATAAGCCATAACCCACCCTTAATCGTTGTCCAACCCACCAGCATAAGGGAACCAGTAAGAAACTTGAATTTAATAAACACTGGAATGTGGGCTTGTTCTTATATTATCCCCTTTGTGTTCTATGGAAGTGGTTGTAAACATCTGAAATGAAAAAAAAAACATAACATATCACTCTATAGTGTGTACTTGCCTCAATCCAAAGCACCTAGTGTGGTTCTTCTCTGATCTCTCCTCCCTCTGCTATCTGCATGTGTCACTTCTGACAGTCTTCCTATGAGAGAGAAAGAGAGAGTGTGTGTGTGTGTGGTCCATTTCCTCCACTCAGGTCTCAGGTTACACTGAGCTTTCCCCTCTATACTATGCAGTGTGTGACATCACATCTCTGCCCCCTGTCTCCTGAAGCTGAGAAAAAATCTTGATATGTGTGTTTTAGAAGGCTGTGGAGAAGAGAGGGCTTCAGATAAACAGGTATAACTTATGTAAGAGGATTTGTTTAATTTCTGTGTATCATCTGAGGCTAGTCACTTCACATGGTATATGTGAGGGTTTACAGCCATTTTAAGGCAAGGGATTATTTATATTAAGGTGTTATATTTCAGTGCATAAGATCAATGTGATCTCAAATGTTTTTAGCCAAATGAACCAGTTTACACAACGTGATGTTAAAAGATTAGTTTACGTTTACATCCATATTTAGAGTGTAACGTGTTCAGCAAGCCCCCCCCCCCCCTTTCCTGTGACAGCAGACAGGGGAATCTTCTCCCTGCACCCACTGTCATAGTTTGAAAACAGCACAGCCATGCAGGACCCCACTCGCGCAAGAATTGGTGGCAGACAGGACTTGTAGTTTGAATGGGCCGCAAATGTGCTGATCAGCAAGCTCGTAGTCCATTCACACTCCCTCCAGCTTACAAGCTGACAGAACATGCAGAGGTACGGGCTGAAAGCTATAGGGAGTGTGTCTAGGAGCCTGAAACTGCACCCGCGATCTGCTGATCCCAGGTGCAACACTTTGCAGGCTCCTGTTTAAAAAATGAAATGCACATTTAAAAATGTCCATTTAATTTTTGGAAAAGGTGAACTTGAGACTTAAAGCGATTGTAAACGATCACCTTGTAAAGCAACCCATTCCGTTTAAAACTGAAATGAAAGGCAAGACATTTGTGTATAGATTATACATTATAAATAACCTTTTTTTAATAAGTGATCACATAATCTCTGTTCTCAGCTGCATAAGAGCAGGGGGAGGAGAAGCAGCAGCACACTGAACTTTCATGTGAATGGCTGTGCAGGGGGTGTCAGGACAAGTCTGATCATTGGAGGAGAGCATGCTGAGTTCCTAGCATAGCTAGAGAACTGACCACACTTTGTGTTAGTGCATAGTGTGGTCAGTTTTTAAAAGGAAAGCAGAGGGACTGGCAGGAACACCATCGTGTTCACATAAAAGAAGCAATATAAAGAGAACAGGATACTTTTCCATGCAAGTACATGGTAAGCAGGCAAATATCAGGGATGTGAAATGCTGGAGTAATAAACACTTTAAACCATGGGTCTTGAATTAAAAATTCACATAGTAAAATTTTCTGGCAGAGGTCCGAATCTCACGCTTGCATTATAACACATCACACCCCTCTTTACATCATAGTCCCCCTTTTACAGCAGTCCCACAGTGTCCTCAGTCCCGCTTCACATCACAGCCTCCTTTTACATTGCAGTCCTTCACATCATAGTCTGCCTTGAAATCACATTCCCCCTCTTAAATCACACTGCTCCTAGCAATCACGTCCCCCTTTCCCATCACAATCCCCCTTGCAGTCTAACCCTCCCTTTCCTCCTTTTCTTCACAGTCCCCCTTTCAATCACAACTTTCCCTGCACAGTTAAATGGGATCTATAATTCACTTAGCTAGTCTTGTTATAACGTAGTGGCGTATCGCATAAAATGGCCAGGTCATGAAGGGGGTAATACCTTCCGGGGCTGAAGTGGTTAATATTATTAGCATGGTTTATTACAATAAATCAGACTGAACAATAGAAATAGTTATAGAGTGAAAAAAAAAAGATATAATATACATTTTGGTTGCTATAAATAGTCCAGAAGGATGTGTAAAGTTCTGTTGCTGCTCAATGACAGTGTATAGATTATACATTATCTCTACAACCTAAATGTTTGTCCTGGGAGATAAGACAGCTGTGAGCATTGGCCAACATCATTATAAATGTCTCAGGTACATAAATAAGACTATAAATGGTCTTTAATAAGCATTGTAAGCTGTGTTCTTGTGACACTTTTATAGACGTTCTGCCAAAGACTTAAATAGGCCTCAAAGAAGCAGCTATTAGAGCATTCTAAGTATATATTGTGCCTTGCTGGGTAAAATAGTAGTAAGAGTCTGCAAAGGTGGGAATGTCTGAGCAGTTAAAGCTAAAACTTTTTTTTCTCGGCTTTCGATAGAGTGGAGAAGGGTTAGAAACCCTGTCAGGTTATAGCTGCTATCTGGGGTTTTGTTAGAGAGATTGGCCTCTTATTGACCTCTGAAAAGCGAGCCACCACAGATTGCTCTTTAGAGGGTAACACTTGTGAAAACAAGCCCAAAGGAAGCCCTGGATAGCAGTACAAAGCCTATCAGGATTTCTAATCTTACCCATTTTAGCCAAAACTAATAAAAAAAAAAAAACTAAAGAAAAAAATCACACATTGTACTGTTATCATCAAAACAAAAGGTTAGGGGAAATCTTCCAATGTGGACACCTATTCTAAGAGGGTATTTCCTGACTTTGGAGTCATTTCCATTCACTATCTGTTGTGTTGCCACGACAGGAAGTAAAGGGAAATCTACCCAATGGTAACAAAAAAAATGTTGGTGTTTTAACTAATCCCTACACTCTCTACAAGGCCGGGTTCACACAACAGTCATACCACTTTGGATCATGTGTCCGACTTCAATGAACAGCGATCCGACTTTGAACAAAAAATGGGTATCCCCAGAATGGACTTTATTAGATGTAATTGAAATGTAACAGAAGTATTTCTTTAACAAAACATGTTTAAAAACATGACAATTAAGACATTAAATGGATGTTTTGGTATGTATACAAATCTGTATGTAGGGCACCAAAATTGCAGCACACAGTGTAATGTGATCCTTCACCCAACGTTTTAGAGAAATTCTTTCTTCAGGGAGGTTCTTTAGGAAACACACATGTGCATCTATGACATTGCAAAAGACATGTGCTATCAATACACATTATTTCAAAAAAGTTGCATGTATTCTTGTAAACAAATTTTTTTTATGCATATTATATTGAATGGACTTACATGTACTGTAGTGATGTCACAGATAAAACATCCTGTGTTTGTATTAAAAACAAGTAGGAAAGCTGTATTCCATGAAGAGATTTAAATAGCCCCACCAGAGGATAGTTTTCCCTGTATTGGAAAAACAGGTCAAGAAGCCGGTGTTCTGACGAGAAGTGTCCTCCTATCAGATAGTGTCCGCCCCGTACTGCGCAGGCGCAGTACGGAGGAGAAGGAGATGCCGAAAGTGTCCGAAGTTGATCAGCTGACCGTCAGCTGTACACGGCGGTTGGGCACTTCTTAGTGATGGCTTTGCAAGAGGGCCCCTCGCGGGCTCGCTTCGCTCGCCGCGCTTCAGGCACGGCCTCGCTGCGCTCGGCATCTATTTATTCTTACTCTATGTCCACTTGGATAGTAGGGAATTAACCTGGACACAGGGTAAGAATAAAAGCGCAGGCGCCGTGTACAGCTGACGATCAGCTGTTTACCTTCGGAGACTTTCGGCTCTCGTTTGTCCTCTGTACTGCGCCTGCGCAGTACAGGGCGGACACTTTTGGATGGGGGACAGTATTCGACAAGACACCGGCAGTGATGCCCCCCTTTCATTCCCAAAAAGGGAGGTCTCCAGGACAGAACAGACAAAAGCACTGAGGCCAAGCGAATGGAAGGACGGCCTATAATTGAAGATAAATGTAAATAAATACCAATCCAAAATGTGGACAGAGAAGTTTCTACAGGTCATATAAGTCTCCAGTATCTATGTAATAGACAAAATAAATAGCTGGATAGCCACACTCCAAAAAATTCACCTTTTCTTATATAAAAATGGATATCAAAGCATCACAAATGGGTACAGACTAGGGCTGAGCCGAACACCCCCCAGTTTGGTTCGCACCAGAACCTGCGAACAGACCGAAAGTTCACACGAACTTTAGAACCCCATTAAAGTCTATGGGACTTGAACGTTCGAAATCAAAAGTGCGAATTTTAAAGTCTAATATGCAAGTTATTGTCCTAAAAAGGGTTTGAGGACCCGGGCCCTGCCCCAGGGGACATGTATCAATGCAAAAAAAGTTTTAAAAACAGACGTTTTTTTCAGGAGCAGTGATTTTAATGATGCTTAACCACTTCAATACCAGACACTTTCGCCCCTTCCCGCCCAGGACAATTTTCAGCTTTCAGCGCTGTGGCACTTTGAATGACAATTGCGCGGTCATGCTAGACTGTACCCAAGCAAAATTTTTATCATTTTGTTCCCACAAATAGAGCTTTCTTTTGGTGGTATTTGATCACCTCTGCGGTTTTTATTTTTTGCTAAACAAACTAAAAAAGAACAACATTTTTGAAAAAAAAAGTTTTTCTTTGTTTCGGTTATAAAATTTTGTTTTCTCCTTCACTGACGGGCACTGATGAGGTGGCACTGATGAGGCGGCACTGATGAGTTGGCACTGATAAGGTGGCACTGATGGGCACTGATGAGGATGCACTGATATGTAGAATTGATGGGCACTGATATGCGGCAATGATAAGCAGCACTAATGGGCACCAATAAGCGGCACTGATATGCAGCACTGATAGGCGGCACTGATGGGCACTGACTGGCGGCACTGATGGGCGCTGACTGGCGGCACTGATGGGCACTGACTGGCGGCTGTGATGGGCACTGACAGGCGGCTGTGATGGGCACTGACAGGCAGCACTGATTGGCAGATAGGCGGTACTGATTGGCACTGACAGGTGGCTATGATGGGCAGCACTGATGTTGAGGTACTGACAGGTTTTACTGCTGGGCACTGAGATGGGCACTGATGGGCACTGTGGTGGGCACTGATTAGCACTGATATGGGCACTGATTGGCACTTTGGGCACTGTGAGCTGTGTTTTAATTGGGGCACTGACTGACAGCTGAGGGGGCACATCTGAGGGGGCTGTGCTGATAATCAATGTGCTGATTATCAGCACAGACCCCCCCTCTGACAGGGAGAGCCGCCAATTGGCTCCGATCGGCTCTCCCTGTCAGCGCGAACTGAGGAATGCCGTTTACTGGCACTTCCTGGTTCTCGCGATGATCAGCTGTGATTGGTCACAGCTGATCACGTGGTAAGAAGCCTCTGACAGAGGCTTCTTATCACGATCAGAGATGTGGGGTGTCAGACTGACACGCCGCACTCGCAATCGCCGTGATGCGCACCCCCGCAGGCTTGCGCCGGCATGTTATCCTGCTGGACGTCATATGACGCCCAGTCAGGATAACAGAACCACTTCCTGGACGTCATTCTGCATACGGTGGGCGGGAAGTGGTTAAAGTGAAAAAAAAAAGTGAAACATTCCTTTAAATATCGTACCTGGGGGGTGTCTATAGTATGCCTGTAAAGTGGCGTGTGTTTCCCGTGCTTAGAACAGTACCTGCACAAAATGACATTTTTAAAGGAATAAAAGTCATTTAAAACTGCTTGCGGCTTTAATATAATGTCGGGTCCCGGCAATATGGATGAGACAAATGGCATGGGTACCCCCCTGTCCCCCCGTCCATTACCAGGCCCTTTGGGTCTTGTATGGATATTAAGGGGAACCCCGCACCCAAGTTAAAAAAAGGAAAGGCATGGGGCCCCCAGGCCCTATATACTCTGAACAGCAGTATACAGGCATTGCAAACAAGACAGGGACTGTAGGTTTGTTGTTAAGTATAATCTGTTTGTAATTTTGAACTGGTACATTTTTAAAGTGTAGCTCCAGCCAAAAAAAATATTTTTAAACTTCTTGGAAAACATAGGGAAGGTTTATCACCCCTGTAACATTTGTTTTGCTGTCTGTGCACCTCTTCAGAAGATTTCACCTCACTTTCTGTCCCAATGACAAATGTTTTTTGAAAATTTGGGGTTTTTAATGAAACGAGGATTGGTGATAAAGCATCAGTGAAGAGGAAACACATTTTTCCCATATTAACTCTTACAGGAGAGAATTTCTCTTCCTAGGGGTAGATTTAATCTCACTTCCTGTTGTCTCCTTCTGTTTGCAAGTAGGAGTCGTTTGTAAGTTGGATGTTTGAAAGTAGGGGCTTGCCTTGTATACTCTGCAGAAATCGGGGCCTTAGATGTTGGTGTTGCCACAACACTGTAAGCCCTCACAGTTACTCTTGGTGGACGCAGGAACGGGCCATGTTGTGCAATATTAGATCAAGAATTGTAATTACATGCCATTGTTGAACAGTGGTAAAAAAATTGGACCTTTGGTGGTGGTGGTGCTGGTGCCACAACACTGTTAGTCCTCATAGTTACTCTTGGTGGGCGCTGGAACGGGTCCTGCTGTGAAATATTATATCAAGAATTGTAATTACATGCACCTGTTGAACAGGGGCAGAAAAATTGGGCCGTAGGCACTGGTGCCACAACACTGCAACCCCTCAATGATGCTTTAGTTGGAGCGCAGGAATGAGCCCTGCTGCAAAGTATTGCATCAAAAATTGTAATTATACGCCCCTGTTAAACAGGGGCTGAAAAATTGTGCCTTGGGCACTGGTGCTGGTGCCACAACACTGCAACCCCTAACAGATACTATAGTTGGAGCGCAGGAATGAGCCCTGCTACAAAGTATTGCATCAAAAATTTGAATTACAAGCCCCTGTTAAACAGGGGCAGAAAAATTGGCCCTTGTCCACTGGTGGCGGTGCCCAGACCCAAAAATGTTCTTACAAGCTATCAGCATGAAAATTGAGGAGGAAGAGGATTGTCACTCAGCATAACAGGATAGTCACTCAGCATCAGCATAAGCAGTCTTGAAGGGATCTCACATTAAAAAAAACGAATCAGTTACATCAGCATCAGTTGCTTGGTAGCTAGTGATCCAAGACTGATTCATTTTTATGAAGGTCAGCCGATCGACCGATTCGGTGGACAGGCGCACCCTGTGATCGGTTACAAAGCCTCCAGCAGCACTGAATGTGCGTTCCGAAAGAACGCTGGATGCAGGACAGGCCAGTAGCTCAATTGCATACTGTGCAAGCTCTGGCCAGTGATCCATCCTCAAGACCCAGTAACCCAGAGGATTTTCAGTGGGAAAGGTGTCCAAGTCTGATCTAGGTAATCCTACACCATGTGAATGAGACGCTGGTGATGGTTGCTGGAACCAATCAGACCTTGGGGCTGTGGACTAAAAAATTGTCTGAACGCATCGGTCAGACGGCCACCTTCTCCACCGCTCCTTCTGTGACTGACCGAAGCCTCAGCAACACGTTGTCCAGGAGGACCAGGAAATTGTAACCTCCCAGGCTCTGGAAAGGCGTTGCACCAAACCTTTCTGCAAGGCCTCCCGAAGATGTTTCATCCTCTGCTCCTTCTGCAACGGCAAGATAAGGTCCACAACCTTACCCTTGTAATGTGAATCAAGGAGGGTTGCCAGCCAGTAATCATCCCTCCCTTTGATACCACAAATACAAGGATCCTTCCACAGGCTTTGCAGGATCAGGGAGGCCATGCAGCGTAGGTTTGCTGAGGCATTCGGTCCAGAGTCCTCTGGGTCACTAAGAACGACATGATCCGCAGCCACCTCCTCCCAGCCACGTGCAAGTCCATGGGTTTCTTCGGACTGTAAATGATCCCTTGAAGACTGCTGCTGATGCTGAGTGCCAGGCTCCACCTCCATGCTGACACAATCCTCCTCCTCCTCTTCCTGTGTGATCGGCGGGCACGCAGGAACTCTGTCTGGATAAGGGGGGCCTTGAGAGGTAAGGAAGTCCTCCTCTTCCTCCCTCTGTTCTGCCTCAAGTGCCCTGTCCATTATTCCACGCAGCGTGTGCTCCAACAGGTGGAGAAGAGGGACAGTGTCACTGATGCATGCACTGTCACTGCTCACCATCCTCGTGGCCTCCTCCAATGGTGACAGGACAGTGCATGCATACCTGATCATAGCCCACTGACGTGGGGAAAAAAAACAAGGTGCCCTGACCCTGTCCTGGTGCCATAGTCGCATAGGTATTAATTGATGGCCCTCTGCTGTGTGTGCAGCCGCTGCAGCATGGCCAACGTTGAGTTCCACCTGGTGGGCATGTCACAGATTAGGCGGTTCTTGGGCAGGTTAAATTCCTTTTGAAGGTCAGCCAGCTGAGCACTGGCATTATATGACCTGCGAAAATGCACACAGACTTTCCTGGCCTGCCTCAGGACATCCTGTAAGCCCAGGTACTGCCCAAGAACTGCTGCACCACCAAGTTAAGGACGTGAGCCAAACAGGGCAATGAATCAGTTGTTCCTGTCGGAGGGCGGAGAGGAGGTTGGTGCCATTGTGGCAAACCACCATACCTGGCTTAAGCTGGTGTGGCGTCAACCACCTCTGAACCTGCCCCTGCAGAGCTGACAGAATCTCTGCCCCAGTGTGGCTCCTGTCCCCCAAGCACACCAGCTCAAACACCGCATGGCATCTTTTTGCTTGCATAGCCCCTTGAATGCCTACGGAGCACCGCTGGTTCCAAGGACAAATCGGCACAGGAAGAGGCCATGGAGGAAGAAGAAGAGGAGGGGGTGGAGGAGAGAAGTGTGGCAGAATCACCACTAGTAGATTTTTGGAGGCGTGGTGGCGGAACAACCTCCAACACTACTGCACCCTGTCCTGCATCCTTCCCAGCTGCCAGAAGAGTCACCCAGTGCGTGGTGTAAGATAGGTAATGTCCCTGTCCATGCCTGCTGGACCATGAGTCAGCGGTAATATGCACCTTACCGCTGACCGCCCTGTCCAGCAAGGCCAAGACATTGCCTTCCACATGCAAGTAGAGAGCCGGAATCGCATTCCATGAGAAAAAGTGGCGTTTGGGAACCTGCCACTGAGAAACCGCACATTCCACAAACTCACGGAAGGGGGCAGAGTCTACCAACTGAAAAGGCAGCAGTTGAAGTGCTAGCAATTTAGCCAAGCTAGCATTCAACTGCTGGGCATGTGGATGGCTGGGAGCGAACTTCTTTCAGTGGTGCAGCAGCTGGGGCAGGGAAATTTGCCTGGTACAATCTGACGTCGGTGTACCGATAGCAGATTGCCTGCAAGTACTTGGCTGTGACACACCTAATTCTACACCTTCATTCCTCTCAGTGCAGGTGTCAGAGATGACTGAAGGTATAGTGGGGTTGAAGATCCCAGCTGATGAGGAGAAAGGAGATGTACGTTTTGTTCTTTGGTGTGGGTCTTTTAGACATACGCTTAGTTGGGTCAAACAGGCTTAGGTGATGAACAGCTGTAGAAAATGAAAATTTATTTAAAAAATTAGGAAATACACTCACATGTAAATCTTTAAAATCAGCGCTGTAAACGTACAAATGGCGGCAGTGGGGTCCTACCCGACGCGTTTCGTCCTCTTAGACGTCGTCTGGGGGATGAAACGTGTCGGGTAGGACCCCACTGATGCCATTTGTACGTTTACAGCGCTGATTTTAAACATTTACATGTGAGTGTATTTCCTAATTTTTAAAATAAATTTGCTACATAATTTTACGGATTTACACTATGTGGCTTTTCCTTTTTTCCTTCTTACTACTACCATCTGCTTTCTGATATCACCTTGAGGGGCACATCGGTCCACGGCTCATCTCAAAGACCTCCATTTTTATAACCCTTCCGGATCCTCTACAGCTGTTCATCACCTAAGCCTGTTTGACCCAACTAAGCGTATGTCTTTTTGGGTCCAATTGATCCGGTAAGCCTCCTTATTGTCGGTGGTGGTACTTTCTTCACTTCAGATGTCACGCACCCATTATTATGCTCCACACATGAAGTCACGCAATATCTATGGACTATCATTTTATATGAGCTATACAAATATAGAGGACTTTTGTCTAATTTATATTTAGAGGTTTATTAGCCCTTGGTCTGTAGTGTCTCTATGCTAGACATTTATGGTTGTTTACATTAGCGCTACACCTATTTTGTTTTCTTTTTTACATGCACATATCCTACTGGCCATGTTAGCTGCTTATCTTTCTCCCCTAGGGCAGCGCAGAATTATTTGGTATATGTCTGGTCAAGCATGTGGTGCCCAAGCGGGTGATGTTTTGGCCAAGTGAGATACGCTTGAGACATATGTTGCAAATAGCAGTGGTGGGATCTGATGCACTTGTCTCAAAAAAGGCCCACAGCAAAGAACTTTTGGAATAGTGCGCAGAGACAGCAGCGCCCTGCACATGCGGAGCGCTGCGGTGTGATGCAGTCGGTGTGCTGCCCTTAAGCTGGCCCCTGGAGGGCATCCTGCCTCATTGGAGATGTGCTTCCTCCTCCTCTCTCTCCTATCAGGCACCCATGTGGAGTCAGTGACCTCATCATCCCCTTCCTCCTCATAACTGGAGCAAATCTGGGAGTATGCTGCAGCTGGTGGAACATGACTGCCAGATTGCTGTCCTTCTTGGGCAGCCCCTCTCTCTGGGCTCACGTTACTGCCTTCCTCTAGCTGGGTACCATCATCGGAGCCTTCAAAACGCTGGGCATCCTCCTCCGCAGTACCCAAGACTGTGGTCAAACAGTTCGGGGGACTCCTCAGGAGGACATGGGGGGGCTAGGGAAGGAGTGACTGATGCCATTGAGCCAAGGGAAGAGGCCGCGTTGGCAGCTGCTTTGCCAGACACAGTACCCTGAGCCTGGGTGAGAAAGGATGGGGAGAATGAGGACGGCTTGGTCATCCACTCTACCAAGTCTTCCACATGTTGCGGCTCAACACGGTCAGCTGCCGAAAAAAAGGACAAGCAAGTCCCATGGCCACATGCTGATGAGGATGCACCGTCTCCACGACCAGCACTGTTGCCTCTAGACACAGAGCCTGCTTGCCCACGTTTTTTGGCTTGTGACTGTCTGCCTCTCCTTGTTGGCCTTCCAGACATACTAATGGCCTGCAGTGAGATGTAGCTGCACAAAGCTGGGATGTATATATATATACTGCTACTGCAGCTAGCAGAATCAACTGCCTGCCTGTAGTGTTATTAGTATGAGAACACCAGCAACTGTCTTCAGGTAGCTTTAGGTGCACATTGTGCAGAGGACACAGTACACTAACTGTAAATACTGCAGCTGCTTGCCTGTAGCATTAATTGGATCAGAACAACAGCAATTGTCTTCAGGTAGCTTTAGGTGCACACTGTGCAGAGGACACAGTACACTAACTGTAAATATTGCAGCTGCCTGCCTGTGGTACTAATAGGATCAGAAGGACACCACCAATTTTCTTCAGGTAGTTTTAGGTGTACACTGTGCAGAGGACACAGTACACTAACTGTAAATACTGCAGCTGCCTGCCTGTGGTATTAATAGGATCAGAACAACAGCAATTGTCTTCAGGTAGCTTCAGGTGCACACTGTGCAGAGGACGCACTACACTAACTGTAAATACTGCAGCTGCCTGCCTGTGGTATTAATAGGATCAGAACAACAGCAATTGTCTTCATGTAGCTTTAGGTGCACACTGTGCAGAGGACACAGTACACTAACTGTAAATACTGCAGCTGCCTGCCTGTTGTATCAATAGGATCAGAACAACAGCAATTGTCTTCAGGTAGTTTTAGGTGCACACTGTGCAGAGGACGCACTACACTAACTAAATACTGCAGCTGCCTGCCTGTGGTACTAATAGGATCAGAAGAACACCAGCAATTTTCTTCAGGTAGCTTTAGGTGCACACTGTGCAGAGGACACAGTACACTAACTGTAAATACTGCAGCTACCTGCCTGTGGTATTAATAGGATCAGAACAACAGCAATTGTCTTCAGGTAGCTTTAGGTGCACACTGTGCAGAGGACACAGTACACTAACTGTAAATACTGCAACTGCCTGCCTGTGGTATTAATAGGATCAGAAGAACACCAGCAATTTTTTTCAGGTAGCTGTAAATACTGTAAAAACACCTGCCTGCCTGTCAGTAGGAATAGAATAACAGGAAAGGATCTAGCTAAACTGAATACAGTATATATATATATATATATATATATATATATATATATATATATATATATATATATATACACAACACCTAGGGTGCATCTAACTGACTCGCCTGCCTACTCTATCTAACTTAAATCAAATGACACTGTCTCTCTGTCTGTCTCTCCGCCGCAGCAACACACTACACAAGGCCACCATGCAGGTGGCCTTATATAGTGTGGGGCGTGTACTAAACCCCCTGAGCCATAATTGGCCAAAGCCACTTGAATTTGGTGCGAACAGCCCATAACGTTCGCAATTCGTCGAACGGTCGAACAGGTGATGTTCCAGTCGAACATGGGTTTGACTCAAACTCGAAGCTCATCCCTAGTACAGACTAACTGTACAGCCACTGAGTTTCACACCAGGCACGGTGCTTAGTCATATATATATAATAAATAATAGACAGGGATAAACTCAGATAGATATCTACATACATATAGCAGCTGGTTATAATTCAAAATATAGTATTAAAAATATGCAGACCAAATTTCCATGTCTGCTGGAGCTTGAGTTTAAAAGATTTAAATGAGATTATTACCTTCAAGGGGATTTAGGGAACACACAGCATCCAGACATCCAGCTATCATGTAGCAGATGCCATAAATGAGATGCCGTGTTGATTATAACCAGTGACTAA
Source organism: Lithobates clamitans (assembly GCA_037952925.1). Classification (NCBI taxonomy): domain Eukaryota; kingdom Metazoa; phylum Chordata; class Amphibia; order Anura; family Ranidae; genus Lithobates; species Lithobates clamitans. Next base: position 3,071,790 of record JBBGZY010001219.1, on the reverse strand, counting down.
TTACATCATTGACACAGCTGACTGATATCAGCTGTGTGTTGTAGCTAGTCCACCTTCCCAATGGCCTCCTGAGCTGCATGCGCACCACCCCAACCACGCATGTGACATCAGCACGGCGGAGCAGCGAGCTGCGCACGCAGCCCACCGACACACATAGCCTCACCAGCGGACTGCGCATGTCCACTGGAGTGGCAAGATAGAGGACAAACGAGCGTGAGGCTTATGGTACTCCAGATATCCGCCCTGGGTTAGAAAACCCACAGGTGGCTTTGTCTTCCGGATGATTGTGTGCTTGCCCGAGGAGACAGCCAAAAGGGGAAGGGAAAAACCCTGCCACAGCCGGTGGCCCGATGTTATGTAGGACTACAAAAAATAATACATATTGTAAATAAATACCTCCATTGTATATCCAAACACAGGAACAGTTCATTGTCCCCTAGAGGACTTAGTGGGAACTACAATATGAGATGGAAATAATTTATATATATATCTCTTTATCTTTTTTAAAAAAATACAAAGTATACAGAGGTTAATGTATATAAACAAAAACATGTTATATATATAACTACATCTTAATGGTATTTCGCGGGTAAAGTACCCTGGATAGCAAGCACATAAGCGTATTAGAAGAGCAGAGATGGACAATATGAACAAACATTTTTTTTTAAATTATCATCTGGTAGTGAGGTGTCAAATCATTACTTTTCCATGCCTCCAGATGAAAACCCCTCAAGAAAGGGTTTAAAGCACATTGCTTCATTGAGACCTGGTGGACATGTAGCTTTCAAATTGTGTATCCACCTCAGTTCCATATGGAGGAGGACTTTGTTCCAGTCCCCCCCCAGAACTGGGGTGGATACGATCCAAAATCAAAAATTTGGTTTTTGGGAATTTACCTCCATGCATTAGTTTAGTGTGGTGTCCAAGCGCCAGATCTGGATTGGAAACCTGTATACTTCTGATGTGTCTGTATGCAAGCCTCCAGAACTGTAACTTGGTTTTGCTGACACAAAAGCAGGCACATTCACAATACAACAGGTAGATAACTCCAATTGTTTTTCAGTTAGCAAAATGTTTGGGTTGAAAAATATTCCTATTAGGGAGAATGGGGTCCTTTTGCGTAAGCATGTACCTGCAATAGTTGCAGGCACCGCAGATGAACATACCCTTGTGTTTGCAAGGGTCATTACGAAATTCTCCCTTAAATTCACTAGAAACAAGTTGATCCTTGATGGATTGAGCTCTTTTGAATGTAAATAAAGGAGTTTCAGGTCCAAGTATCGGAATCCATGATCAGCATATGCCAATATTTAGTCACTATAGATCTGATTTTTGCTTGTTGGTTAGTATATTTTGTAATTATTCTTATGGAATCCGTATCTTTATTGGTTTTCTGAGAGTAGTTACAGTCTAGTTTTGGTAATTTCCTTTTTATAGGCTCTTTTTAGGGAGGCATGTGCAGCAGTCTATCACATAGTTTTTTGGCCTCAATCATGTATTTTTTATCGTTAGAGCAATTGCGTCTGGTTCTTAAATATTGGCCATATGGTATGGAATTTATCAAGGTTTTCTGAGGCATGCATGATTGTGTTACCTGGTGTAGGCTTCCTGTATAGGCCGCTGCAGAGGGTCCCATCGCCCCCTCTGTATATCGAGATATCCAAGAAAGTGATGCAATCCTTGTCATGTGACATAGTAAATCCCAAAATAAACTTGTTTTTGTTCAATCTCATCATCTCTGTGGGTCCATTCCACACGACAAAGATATCGTCAATATAACGGTACCACGCCGAAATGTGGTCCGTATAAACCGACATTGATTCGTCTGTGAAGAACATTTGTTCCCACTCCCACAGATACAGGTTGGCGTAGAATGGGGCACAGCATGTCCCCATAGCCACCCCCTGTATCTGGAGGTAGTGGGACCCATTAAATGTAAAAACATTGTGTTCCAGGATAATCTCTAATAATGATATAATAGATTCATTATAGGCTTGCTTGTGTGTGGCCTTCATATGAAAAATATGCTTGATGGCCGCTGGGCCTTTATCATGAGGGATCAAACTATATAACGCTTCCACATCTATGGTAACCAAAATACAGTGTTCAGGGATATGAAAATTGTCAAGGATTTGTAGCATATGAATAGTATCCTTGACATAGGATGGTAAAGCAGTCATATAGGGTTTCAAGGTTTCATCAACAAACAAGTCTACTAGCGTTTTCGCTAATTGCCCCCTTTCCTGATATTATGGGTCTACCCGGTGGATTACATGCATTTTTGTGAATTTTTGGTTGTTTATAGAAAGTTGGGACCTTAGGGAAATTTATTCTTATGAAGTCCCAAGTAGTTTTGGTAATAGTACCATTTAAAAATGTTGTATCAATCAAATTGTAGAATTCTTTTAGAATCCTTGTACTTTTCTATAGTATCTCCTGTGATGCATCTGTACCCAGTTTTGGTTTCTAAGAATTTTGGAACACATAAGGGTATACTTATCATTGTCTAATAAGACAATGTCCCCCCTTTGTCAGCAGGCTTAAATTGATGGACTGGTTGTCAGATAAGTGTTTTAGGGCCTTAGTTTCTTGTGCACTAATATTAAAGTTCTTGTTGGTTTGTATTTTTAACTTTTCTAATTCTTGATTCATTTGTTTCAAAAAGGCTGCTGCATTAGGGTTAGTGCTGGGAGGGGGATAGAGATTTGACTTTTTTTTGAGAGTAGATTTGTTAGTCACGGTGGTAAATGGTTGTGATTGTGTCTCCACAAGCAAGAGTATTTGTGATAGGTCAATGCGATCAATAAGATCAGCTGTGTCACTTTCCTCTAAAAGAGAAATTAATTGATCTAGCGCTTTTTCTTGTGGGGTCTTATCAATATTAGGAGATTGCTTTTGATAAAGACTTTTCAAAAGAAGTTTGCGTACAAAGAATTGCAAATCTTTGAATATTTCAAATTTGTTGACATTATTATTAGGGCAAAAATTTAGTCCTTTTTTTAATACTTGAATCTCCTCAATTAATAATGTATGGGAAGAAAGGTTAATTATGTTTAGGTCATTAGCTTGTTGTAATGGTATTGTGTCATCTAAATGTCCAAATCGACGTTGAGGGGAGGTGCGTTGGTCCTGGCTAGAATTAACTCTAAAAAAGTGGCGTCAGTGTGTACTCCCTTGACCTGAGACAAAGAAGAAGTATTCAAATGTGAAATAGGTTCATTGGTTTGTGCGTTATGTAAAGAATGATTTGTCATTGTGAGAGTGGATTCATTACCTTGTGCCGTGGAAGTGGATGAATGATGCCCTAATGTTTGATTAGGGGTCCGGAAATTTTGTTGAGGTGTATCTGGTCTGGGCTAGGTTTTTTAGCTTTTTGGCCTTGTGTAAAATCACCATAATATTGGCGCTTTATACTTTGTCCGCTCTTATATTGGTGAGTTGCCTGTGAGGGAATAGATGACATGTTAGAAAATGATTTTCCAGAAGGTTGAGTTTGGTTATATTGCGTGTGCATTTTGTTAAAAATTATTTTATTATTTGGACCTCATTTGTATGCTTTACCTCTCTTGAAAGCATTCTTGTCCCGTTGGAATTTTTGTCCCTTTTTGATGAGTATGTCCTTATTAAAGATTTTAAGATGTGTTTTAACTTTGTTGGGTATAGACTTATGTTCTTTGAGCTTTTGTAGTTTACCGTATAAATCTATAATGTCAACGTCTAAGGAACCTGATCATTTTGTATATTCTCCAATGAGAAGATCCATCAGACCAATAGGGATCCGACTTTGATCCACGACAATACCAGGCACTGTGTCTGGTATGAATCTTTAGGGGAAACTCCACGGCAAATTAAAAAAGAAAACGGCATGGGTTCCCCCTCCAAGAGTATACCAGGCCCTCTGGCCTGGTATGGATTTTAAGGTGGAACCCCTACGCCGTGGGGGTGCCCCCAAAATCCATACCAGACCCTTATCTGAGCACACAGCCCGGCAGGTCAGGAAAGGGGTGGGGACGAGCGAGCGCACCCCCTCCTGAACCGTACCAGGCTGCATTAACAAGGGGCCCCCCACCCTATGTGAATGAGTAAGGTGTTACATTGTACCCCTACCCATTCATCCTAAAAAAGTGTCAAAAATAAAACACAGTACACATATTTTTAAAGTAATTTATTATGGCAGCTCCGTCGTCTCTTCCGATCTCTTCTCCCCTCTCTGGCTCTTTTGTGTCCTCCGCTGACGTCTTCTGCCTCTGTTGGTTCTTCTCCTCTCTCCCGGTCTTCTCCACTCTCTCTCTGGTTCTACTCCTCTGTCTGCTGTCTTCTGCCGGGTCTCCTCCGCTGTCTTTTCACTCTTTTGCCCGGTCTTCTCCGCTGTCTTCTCCCTCTGTTCTTCGCTCGCTTCGACGCTCTCTCTCTCGCTCTAATGACGGATGTGCGGTGTGCCACTACTTATGTTGGCATGGGGCGGGGTCACAGTGTGACGTCATCTGGAGGCCCCGCCCCTTATGACATCACCACCCAGGGCATGATGGGTGGTGGCATCATAAGAGGCATGCCTCTGGTGACCCCACTCCATGCCAATATAAGTAGTGGCACACCGCGCACCTGGCCACTCTGGAGAAGGTTTTCATCCAGGATATCCCTGTACTTGGCTGCATTCATCTTTCCCTTGATTGCAACCAGTCGTCCTGTCCCTGCAACTGAAAAACACCCCCACAGCATGATGCTGCCACAACCATGCTTCACAGTTGGGACTGTATTGGACAGGTAATGAGTAGTGCCTGGTTTTCTTCACACATACATTAAGGCCAAAAAGTTCTGTCTTGGTCTCATCAGACCAGAGAATCTTATTTCTCACCATCTTGGAGTCCTTCAGGTGTTTTTTTTAGCAACCTCCATGCAGGCTTTCATGTGTCTTGCACTGAGGAGAGGCTTCTGTCAGGACACTCTGCCATAAAGCCCCGAATGGTGGAGGGCTGCAGTGATGGTTGACTTTCTACAACTTTCTCCCATCTCCCGACTGCATCTCTGGAGCTCAGCCACAGTGATCTTTGGGTTCTTCTTTACCTCTCTCACCAAGGCTCTTCTCCCCCGATAGCTCAGTTTGGCCGGACGGCCAGCTCTAGGAAGGGTTCTGGTTGTCCCAAACATCTTCCATCTAAGAATTATGGAGGCCACTGTGCTCTTAGGAACCTTAAGTGCAGCAGAAATTTTTTTGCAACCTTGGCCAGATCTGTGCCTTGCCACAATTCTGTCTCTGAGCTCTTCAGGCAGTTCCTTTGACCTCATGATTCTCATTTGCTCTGACATGCACTGTGAGCTGTAAGGTCTTATATAGACAGGTGTGTGGCTTTCCTAATCAAGTCCAATCAGTATAATCAAACACAGCTGGACTCAAATGAAGGTATAAAACCATCTCAAGGATGATCAGAAGAAAGAAAGACAGCACCTGAGTTAAATATATGAGTATCACAGAAAAGGGTCTGAATAATTAGGACCATGTGATATTTCAGTTTTTCTTTTTTAATAAATCTGCGAAAATGTCAACAATTCTGTGATTTTCTGTCAATATGGGGTGCTGTGTGTACATTAATGAGAAAAAAAATGAACCTAAATGATTTTAGCAAATGGCTGCAATATAACAAAAAGTGAAAAATTTAAGGGGGTAAGGGGGTCTGTATATTTTCCGTCCTGACTGTATATATATATATATATATATATATATATATATATATATATATATATATATTAGCGTAAACTATATATTCAGTATAGAATCTATATTCAGTCAGTGCAGCAGTGTAGTTTATATAACACATTCCATTGAAGTGGTTAAGGGGAACCCTGCACCAAAATTGAAAAAGCAAATGGCGTGGGGGTCCCCCCCAAAATCCAGGCCCTTCAGATCTCGTATGAATTTTAAGGGAAACCCTGCACCAACATTTAAAAAAAAAGTGGCATGGGGGTCCCCACTAAAATCCATACCAGCCCCTTCAGGTCTGGTATGGATTTTAAGGGGAACCCCGTGCCAAAATAAGAAAAAAAATGGTGTGGGGTTCCCCCCAAAATCCATACCAGACCCTTATCTGAGCATGCAACCTGGCAGGCTGCAAGAAAAGGGGGGGATGAGAGAGCGCCTCCCTGCTTAACTATACCAGGCCACATGCCCTCAACATGGAGAGGGTGCTTTGGGGTCCCCCCCAAAGCACCTTGTCCTTATGTTGATGGGGACAAGGGCCTCATCCCCACAACCCTTGCCCGGTGGTTGTGGGGGTTAGCGGGCAGGGGGCTTATTGGAATCTGGAAGCCTCCTTTAACAAGGTGACCCCCAAATCCCCCCCCATGTGAATGGGTAGGGGTACATTGTACCCCTACCCATTCACCAAAAAAGTAAAAACGACAGGAGACAGTTTTTGACAACTCCTTTATTAAAAAAAAAATAAAAGTGTCCATCCATTCTCAATCATGCGCCGACGGACCCAAAAAATAGAAGAAAAAAAGTGACCCCATTGGATGTCAGAGGAGGTGAATGGGTAGGGGGTACAATGTACCCGATACCCATTCACATGGGGGGGCAGAATCTGGGGGCCCCCCTGTTAAAGGGGGCTTCCAGATTCCGATAAGCCCCCTACACGCAGACCCCCACAACCACCAGGCAATGGTTGTGAGGATGAGACCCTTGTCCCCGTCAACATAAGAACAAGATGCTTTGGGGGGACCTGAAAGCACCTGCCAGGTTGCATGCTCGGATAAGGGTCTGGTATAGATTTTGGGGGGCCCCCACGTCATTTTTTTTATTTTGGCGTGGAGTTCCCCTTAAAATTCATACCAAACCTGAAGGACCTGGTATGTATTTTGTGGGGGAACCCACGCCATTTTTTAAAAAAATTTTGGCATTGCGTTCCTCTTCATATCCATACCAGACTCGAAGGGCCTGGTATGGAGGGGGGGGTGGACCCACGCCATTTTTTAAAATGATTTTTTATGTATATTGCCAGGATCAATCCGGCAATACATTACAGCCACAAGCAGTTTTAAATGACATTTTTTCCTTTAGAAATTCATTTTTGTTGAACTTCTGTTATAAACATTTGCTACTTTACAGGCAGACTAAAGGGACCCCCCCAGGCACACTATTTAAAGGAATATTTATCAATTATTGATTCACTTTAAGCATTATTAAAATCACTGCTCCTGAAAAAACGGCTGTTTTAAAAACTTTTTGTTGCACTGATCCATGTCCTCTGGGGCAGTACCCGAGTCTCCATACACTTTTTATGATAATAACTTGCATATAAGCCTTTAATATGAACACTTTTGGTTTTTCACGTTCGTGTCCCATAGACTTTAACGGTGTTCGCCTGTTCGCACAAATTTTCTGTCTGTTTGCATGTTCTGGTGAGAACCGAACCGGGGGGTGTTCAGCTCATCCCTACTCAGGAGGAGCAGCCAAAGGTGTTTTGGGGTATAGTTGTAAGCATGCCTATACTGTGTGTGGGAAATTACATAAAATAACTATTTTTTTATTTACCGTATTTATCGGCGTATAACACGCACTTTTTTCCCCTCAAAATCAGGGGAAAATCGCGGGTGCATGTTATACGCCGATCCCCTGCGATCCGGAGCTGTCAGATTTTTAAAATCGCCGACCGCTATTTGAAAATGGCGCAGCCGGCGCCGAAATACACAGTGCCGGTCCTCGGCTCTTTTCGGCCACTTTCGTCTTCACTCGAGCGCCGCCCGAACCTAGCCGAGTGTACTCGGCTAGGTTCGGATAGCTCCGCTCAGGAGTACGAGTGGAGCCAAAAGTAAACGAGAGCCGCCGAGAAGAGCCGAGGACCGGCTCTGTGTATTTCGGCGCCATTTTCAAATCGCGGTCGGCGATTTGAAAGACAGGATGGCAGGGATCACAGGATGCAAGGCTGCACTGGGGAAGGCTGCACTGACAAGGCTGCACTGGGGAAGGCTGCACTTACAAGGCTGCACTGACAAGGCTGCACTGACATGGCTGCACTGGGGAAGGCTGCACTGACAAGGCTGCACTGGGATAGGCTGCACTGACAAGGCTGCACTGACATGGCTGCACTGACATGGCTGCACTAGGGCAAGGCTGCACTGAGAAGGCTGCAATGATGGGCATTTAAATGTAAGTTTTTTTCCTTCAACTTCCCTCCTAAAAGTTTTTTTTTCCTTAAAATTCCCTCCTAAATTGGGGTGCGTGTTATATGCCGGTGTGTGTTATACGCCAATAAATATGATAATTTCTTCATTTTCCAAAGAATTGTGAAAAAAAATTACAACTTCAAAAACCTACCATGTCTTGACTGTCTATTTTCCAAAAAGGTGTCCTTTTGGGGTTTTTTGTACTGTCCTGACATTTTAGGGCCTCAAATGAGGTCCTAAGGAAATAATTTAGGCAGTCAGTACATCAGGACGGATCAATTTTCAAATAAATATAGTCATTTTTGGCTCAAATTTATGAAGGAAGATAATTTGCAAATTTTTATAACAGAAACTAGGTAAAATGTTTATTTTTTTCAAAATTATTTGTATAGTAAAAAGTAAAAGACCCAGTGGTGAGTAAATATCACAGAAAGAAAGCTATGTCTCAAAAAAGATTATATAAAATTATTTTGGGTACAGTGCTGCTTGAGTGAGTAATTGTCATTCAAAGTGTGACAGTGCTGAAAACTAAAACATAGCCTGAACTGGAAGAATATCCAGTCTTCAAGTGGTTAAAACCCCCAAAACTTTTATATTTTATGAAAGCAGAGATCCTGGACAATGAAATAGTGGTGGTTCCAAATTTTTGATCATCAGTGCCCTGATTACAATGCAGCCCCAACAGTGCCCATCAGTGATGCCACTCTGTGCCCACCAGTGACACCAGTCTGTGCCCATCAGTGACACCAGTCTGTGCCCATCAGTGCTGCCTTTCAGTGCCCATCAGTGCTGCCCATCCATGCCACCTATCATTGCACATAAGTGCCACCTATCAGTGCAGCCTATCAGTGCCCATCAGTGCCACCCATGAATGTTCATCAGTGCTGCATATCAGTGCCGCCTCATCAGTGCCCATTAGTGCAGCCTATCAGTGCCCATCAGTGCAGCCTCATCATCGCACATCAGTGAAGGAGAAAAATTATTTATTTACAAAATTTTCTGACGGAAAGTAAGAAAAACATTTCTTTTTCAAACTTTTTGGTCTTTTTTAATTTTTTTTAGCAAAGAATAAAAAACCCAGTGGTGATAAAATACCACCAAAAGAAAGCTCTATTTGTGTGAAGAAAATTCTAAAAAATTAATTTGGGTACAATTTTGCTTGACCGAGCAATTGTCATTCAAAGTGTGAGAGCTGTGAAAGCTGAAAATTGGCCTTGGCAGGAAGGGGGTCATAGTGCCCGGTATTGAGGTGGAGAACTTCAGTCACTTTTTCCATTTTTCCAGCTATTAAATCTTTTGCCCTTTTTGTTTTACCTTTGAATAGTAAAATATTTTTTTTTCTGCCAGTAAATACCTTATACAGCCCACTTCCTGTTTCTTGTCTGGTAAAAAGCCTAGGCTTTTGACATCATACACAGCTGTCTCTCTCTCACTCTTGTCAGAGTTCCCAAGAAGGTAGGGGGTGGGTGAGTCATAAGAGGGCCAATAAGAGCTGCAGAGCTGAAGATGTGCCTCTATGTGTCTGTGCAAATTCAGGAAGTGAACATGCAGCAGCTTCAGCTGCCTACAGTTAAAATGGTTGCAGCCAGACTCAGTGGAGGGAGATTTCTGCAGCATATTTGGCAAGTAGAAAATAACAGAATATATAAAATAATATATAAAGTGGTTGGAGGGAAGCTTCAGAATGGCAAAGATGTTTTTATTACAAATTATGTGAGCAGACTGCAGTTCCTCTTTAAGTAAGTTGTGTGCACTGAGTGGCAGAAAACTTGTAATTATCAGATGCATGAATGGATTTGTACCCTTGGATCAGGGATATATAGTATACACTGAGTATAAGATATACATCCTATTACAGGGTAACAGAAAGCAGACTGTTGTCTGGGATGGTGGTGGAAGTGCGTTTTCCTGTGTTTATATATGTCAATGTTTCCAATAACCCCTTTGGTGAAGCAGATCACTTGTGTGTGGGGTGAGCTAGGAATTCGAAGAGTTTTATTGTCTTCCATATGGCAGACAGATGTGATTACATGTCATGCAGTGTGCTTATACATGGGGAGGCCGATGCTGATAAAAATAATTATAGAGAACTTCCAACTTCTCACATCACAGGAATGCAGTGACTTTAGTATAGAAATTGTAGCCCCGTTTACCAAGGTTTCGTAATTTTTTTTTTTTTAAAGTATAACTAAACTTTTTGTTCATGATAGAGTGGAGAAGAATTAGAACACCTGTTAGGTTTTTATTGCTGTCTGTGCCCCCGTTAGGCAGATTCCCCCTCTCTATTTGTTCTGTGTACTGTCATTACCAAAAAAATGTTGGGTTGTCACCAGTAGTGTATTTAGGTTTTGTGCTGCCCTAGGCCTGACTAAATTCGTGTACCCCCTAATTTAAATATGACCCACCCCTTCCTGTCAAGGTAACACCCCTTGCTGTTTATGACCTGCCCTGAAATTTTTGAGTGGGGACACTAGTTCTGAGGACCTTGGGGGGGAGGAGGGGGGCAATGGATTCCCTTAATTTGCATAGATTTCCTCTCACTTCCTGTTTGGCTATGGGGCAGGAAGTGAAGGGAAATCTCTGCAATGGGACAGGGATGGTAAAAAATAAACTGACAGGGGCTATAACCCTCCCTTATTCTATCCAAAATGGAAAAAAAAAAGTGTGGCCTATAGTTCTACTTTAAGCACAAATTTCTGATAATTTTGGAGAGGACTAAGAAGATATAACCATGCCAATGGTGCAGCAAAAACATATAGCACAGTGAGGAAGGTTTGTGGTCCAGGATGATAGGACAGTCAAAATTAGAAGCAACGCCACCCCCCCCCCCCACACACACAGTTACGGAATGCCAGCCGCCCGCATACCGGAAGCAGTGCGGCCGCTTTATGGGGGGCTCTAGACTAATTTGCCTCTCTGCCCAGTCCGCCCCATAAGACTGGTGCTACACTAACAGTGTAGCACAAGCCGGGCGGAGACGCTTTCCATGCTGCCCCCCTGCAAAGTGCTGCCCTAGGCCTGGGCCTTGTCGGCCTAGGCCAGGATACAGTGTTGGTTGTCACCAGGCCCGGATTTACTCCCTTTGCCGCCCCAAGGCCGGGCCCTTCAATGCCGCCCGCCCCCCCACACCACCAGGAAGAGCCTCCAGACATAATACGGTCAAAGACTGCAGACATGATACAAGAGATGGTCAGAGACTGCAATCATAGTACAGGAGATGGTCAGAGACTGCAGACATGATACAGGAGATGGTCAGAGACTGCAGTTCCTATGGACATTAGTAGATAATGGCCGATCGACCCTCTCACCTGACCCAGCGATACAGCAATGCTTCCCCTGATCAGGAGTCAGCTCACTCTGAATTGCCCGTGGCGACTCCGTTGGGTAGCACCCAGATCTGTATTCCTGCAATGACTCCATTCCTTTCTCCACCAGAGATGGCGCCAGGCTGTGTGGCTTTCCCTCTGGTGGCGCAGGGCAGCGGGGTTCTCTCTCTGATGGTGTTCCCTCAGCACTGCCCTCTCCCTCTGGAGCCCTGGGTGTACTTTCCTGGGTGTAGACCCCCCCAGGACAAACTACCCCCTTCCATTAGTACAGACCACCCCAGGACAAACCCCCCACCATTAGTACAGACCCCCCAGGACAAACCCCCCCTCCCTTCATTAGTACAGACCCCCCCAGGACAAACCCCCCTCCCTTAGTACAGACCCCCCAGGACAAACCCACCCCCCTCCCTTAGTACAGACCCCCCCAGGACAAACCCACCTCCCTTCATTACTACAGACCCCCCCAGGACAAACCCACCTCCCTTCATTAGTACAGACCCCCCAGGACAAACGCCGCTCTATTAGTACAACCCCCCCCAGGACAACCCCCCTCCATTAGCACAAACCCCCCCCAGGTCTACCCCCCTCCATTAGTACAAACCCCCCCAGGAAAACCCCCTCTCCATTAGTACAACCCCCCCAGGTCAACCCCCACCCCCTCCATTAGCACAGACCCCCCAAGGACAAACCGCCTCCCCTTCATTAGTACAGACCCCCAGGACAAACCCCCCCTTCATTAGTACAAACCCCCCAGGACAAACCCCCCCTTCATTAGTACAAACCCCCCAGGACAAAACCCCCCCTTCATTAGTACAAACCCCCAGGACAAAACCCCCCCTTCATTAGTACAAACCCCCCAGGACAAACCCCCCCTTCACTAGTACAGACATCCCAGGACAACCCCCCCTCCATTAGTACAAACCCCCCCAGGTCTACCCCCCTCCATTAGTACAAACCCCCCCAGGACAAACCCCCTCAATTAGTACAAACCCCCCCAGGAAAACCCCCTCTCCATTAGTACAACCCCCCCCAGGTCAACCCCCACCCCCTCCATTAGCACAGACCCCCCAAGGACAAACCGCCCCTCCCTTCATTAGTACAAACCCCCCAGGACAAACCCCCCCTTCACTAGTACAGACATCCCAGGACAACCCCCCCTCCATTAGTACAGACCCCCACCAGGACAAACCCCCCCTTCACTAGTACAGACATCCCAGGACAACCCCCCCTCCATTAGTACAACCCCCCCAGGACAAACCCCCCCCTTCACTAGTACAGACATCCCAGGACAACCCCCCCCCCTCCATTAGTACAACCCCCCCAGGACAAACCCCCCCTTCACTAGTACAGACATCCCAGGACAACCCCCCCCTCCATTAGTACAACCCCCCAGGACAAACCCCCCCTTCACTAGTACAGACATCCCAGGACAACCCCCCCCCTCCATTAGTACAACCCCCCAGGACAAACCCCCCTTCACTAGTACAGACATCCCAGGACAACCCCCCAACCCCTCCATTAGTACAACCCCCCCAGGACAAACCCCCCCTTCACTAGTACAGACATCCCAGGACAACCCCCCCCCTCCATTAGGACAACCCCCCCAGGACAAACCCCCCTTCACTAGTACAGACATCCCAGGACAACCCCCCCTTCCATTAGTACAACCCCCCCAGGACAAACCCCCCCTTCACTAGTACAGACATCCCAGGACAACCCCCCCTCCATTAGTACAACCCCCCAGGACAACCTCCCCTCCAAGTGTGTACAATAGATAGAACAGATGGAGACAGGCACAGGCTTGGGCGGGACTCGAGAGTGAGAGACAGAGGAGAACACGCCCCCCCCCCCGCCGCACAGAGACCAGCCGCTCCGATCTTCGGCGGCTGCTCTCCTTCTCTGACAGGAGGAGGGAGGGGGGACGGGCTTGAGCAGCGAAAAAGACAGCGGTGGCGGCGGTGACCTGCGGAGGGAGCCGCCTCAGTCTGGACACAGAGAGGAGGAGGAGGGAGAGGAGCACTCTAGCGCTTCAGCGCCCCCACCTCTCTGGCGCCCGGGTGCACTGCATGCTGATGTTAGTGTGGGGGGCGGCGCCGCCCCTGTACCACTGCCGCCCCGAGGCCTGGCCTCGGTGGCCTTGTGGGAAATCCGGCCCTGGTTGTCACCAGAGCTAGGAATGAGAACACTTTTTCTGGTGACCACCAAGGATTCCTAATTTTGGAGGGATTTTGTCTCACTTCTTGCTTTGGTTATTGTACAGGAGGTGAAGGGAAATCTCCCCAATAGGACACAGATAGCAAAAATAAAACAAACAGGGGTTATAACCCTCCCTAAAGTTCTGCCTTAGAACTTTAAAGCAGAAGTATAGCCAAAGCTCTTTTGGCCCGCTGACGGCTGACATCACAGAGCCGGTCATGGCTCTTAAAAGATCCTGACCATATGATCGGGATTGACCCAGAAGCTTGGACCAGTTCCTGGCTCAGCCTTTCAAGGATCCACGAGAGCCTGAGCCAGCTGCTCTCGCCCCTTCCACAGCCCAGTGCTCGAGTGAGTGCTGGAGGAGCAGAGCAGAGAGTCGTGATTGACAGTTATGGCTCTGTGCTCAGAGCAGAGGGAGAGAACTGACTGAGCGATTGCGGTGTTTGATCACTCAGTTCTCAGTGCAGAGCAGGCATGGGACATATGCGGCATCTGATCGATGCTGCATCCACCTAGGTAAGTATGTTTTTTTCTTTTTTTCCCATAGTTCTCTTTTAAAGTCACAACTTGCACAGTGCAGGCTGAAAAAGCTACATTGTATTACATTATGACAATGATTTTTGCTGTTTATATGGCTCTAACAATTTACACAGTGCTTTACAGACCATACATTTATATCAGTCTTTGTCCTCAAAGAGCTTGCAATCTAACATGCATTTATAGACATACTAGGGCCAATTTAGACAGAAGTCAATTAACCTTCCAACACGTCTTTGCAGTGTGGGGGTAAACCCACGCAAGCACAAGAAGAACATGCAAACTCAACATGCAGACAGTGTCTTAGCTGAGATATGAACTGAGGACATCAGTGCTGTTAGGCCTGGTTCACACCTATGTATGTTTTAGTGGATTTTCAGTTTTTGCAGAAACACACTACAGTCCATTTAACATGGTTTCCTGTAGATGTAGTTCACATCTGTACATTATTTGGAAAGGGGGCCAGGTTTTTTTTTCTGTTTTTTGTTTCCATAGACTTCAAATGGTTTAAAGATGTATATTGAAAAACTCAAAAAAGGACTTGCAATATGCAAACTGCCACCTGCATAGGTGTGAATCAGTCAGAAGTGCTAACCACTAGGCCACTATGCCATCAGGAGAGAAGCTGGAAGCACCTACCCAAAGCTGTTTATTGACTGGTTCTTTTTAACACATCATTTTTTATATAATTCAGCACATTTCTTTTTTCTTCTTGAGCATTTTATGTTAAAGAGAACCTGCCGCTGGCTTAATGTATTGCAGGTAAAAGCACAGAAAAATTCAGTATTTTAAATGCTTATTGGCAGTAATTTTCCTTTGTATAACTGATTTTTGATTGACTTGTAATGTGCCCCTGTACTTTAAACTGGTACTGAAAGTGCCATCTTAATTGTAAGGGGCATATGTGTGGCTAGACTTTGTGTATGTTTTATTTATCTTAGACTAGAGCAGGAAAAAGAACCGAGGATTCTCCTGTTGTTGTCAAAGGGATATGACTCTTCTAAGAAAGGGAATAAGTCAATGAGTGATTCAGCCTTTGAATATGTACCCATAAAAGATGTGTGAGTTCTGCTGAGATGGCCACTTGTAATCTCCATCGGAAGTTCGTGTGACAGAATGACATCACAGGAGAACAATCAGGAGGCAAGGATGGAGCATTGTCAGAGCAATGATGTTCATCTCAGGATTACCAAGAAGTATTTGTATGACGGCTGCAGCTTTTAAAATATTGAAAAATACTCTTAAATATTACATGAATATGTTAAAGATTTTGATCTCATTTCACAGAACCAGATCGCATGTGATATTTTAGTAGCGTTGTTTAGTGAATACGAAAAACTTTTTGAAAAGTGCTATGCGGTATCTTACCGCATACTCGGATACTTTGGTAATGGAGCCCATTATGAGATTGAATTGATTGTGTTTATGCAAAGCTTAGGTAATTATAGCTTTAAAAAGAAGGCTGAGTGATATAAAGCGGTGATCAGCAAGCCCTTGATCCTGATCTACCAGTCGACTGTGGGCAGCCGACAGGTAGATCGGAAAAACAGCCCTGCATTGCCGGTCCTTCCCCTGCCTTCCGCTCCTTCAGCCTTCACAGCCCCCAACTGCAGAGGGTTTCACATTAACTAGCAGGTAATTGGTTGCTAAGA
The DNA here is from genome assembly GCA_037952925.1 of Lithobates clamitans. NCBI lineage: Eukaryota > Metazoa > Chordata > Amphibia > Anura > Ranidae > Lithobates > Lithobates clamitans. The sequence continues at coordinate 3,055,916 of JBBGZY010001219.1, read as the reverse complement.
AGCTGGGTGGTCCTAGCAACCAATCACCAGCTTGTTCATGTGAAAAGTTAACTCTGGCAGCTCCCACTCCCGCCTTCCATCCAGTACTGTGACACATCTCGCTCTCTGCTCTGCTGCACAGTGTACACAAGTGTAAGGTAGGACACAGGTACCTACACTGTGGGTTTGTGTGTGTGTGTGTGTGTGTGTGTGTGTGGAGGGGGGGTGATGGGTGGACAGAGGAAATAGGGTGTGGGGGGGGACATATGACACTGGTTTGGGGGGACACAGGACACTGCTATGGGGGGGGCAGAGGATGCTACAGGGAGGGGTGATGTGAAAGGGGACAGACAGCACAGGAAACTGCTATGGGGCAGAGGCTACTATGCGGGGGGGTGGTGTGATGGGGAACAGGTCACTGCTTTGGGAGGAGACAGGACACTGTTATGGGGTAGGGGCAGAGGACACTAAAGTGGGGGGGGAAGTGATGTGAAGTGGGGGCAGAGGACACTACACGGGGGGTTGTAAAGGGGGGCAGAGGACATTACAGTAAGGGTGATGTGAAGAGGGACAGAGAACACTGTTATGGGGGGTACAGGACACTACAGTGGGGGGGGGGGGGTGATGTGAAGGGGCAGAAAGAAGACACTACTTTGAGGGTGGGGGGCAGAGGACACTACTGTGGGGGGGGGAATGATGTGAAGGGGAGCAGAGGACACTACTGTGGGTGGGAGGCCCAGGACAATACTGTATGTTGTGTTTTTATTGGGTGCTTGATAGTTTATTTTTATTTTTTTTGAAGGGTATCCCCCCTTACCCGAGGATCTTTGATTTCCTCCATGTTGTCCGGGTGGATCTCAACCTCTGAAAGGTTACTCCTCATCTAAAGTAAACTTTAAGGGTTCTTTTGCACGGTCATGATCAGGTAAGCCACATGTTTTGCACCTCAAAAACCTACATAGCAGTTCAGTCTGGATCTATCTAAAAAAAAAAAACCTAATAGACAGATTCAGACTGATCCAGACCCTGTGGGTTCTTTCACATGGACAATCTGTTTGACTGTTTTTCATACGTCCGATTGGAGATAAAAGATGGAGAGCAATTCATTCCTATGGGCATGCAGATGTATACAAATGATCATCCGTATACGTCCGTGTCTGTTCAGGTACATTTTTTTTTTCAAAGAACAAGCCTGCTTAATTTTCCACTAAAAAAAAAAGTGACTGAACTGATGACACCCGTGTGAAAGGACCCTAAAGTTCATTACTACAAATAAAACACATCCTCTTGTGTGTCAGTTATTGTGGGCCTTTTCCAAATAATCTTCCCAACATCAAACAGGGAGTTCAATTTCAACCTCCCATGGAGGTTATTTAGAAAAAAAATGATCAGTAGACCACAACCGTGAGCAGCGTTGCTTAATAATAACAAGGTTGGCTAATAGTATAGACAAAAGAAGTGGACAAACCAGATGGGAGAATAAGAAGAAGCATTTGTCTCTTGCACAGATGTTACATATTGCTGTACTGTCAATGCATGACAACAGAAGGGATTTATGGCTCTTACAGTACGTGGAAAATAATGCTTCTAGAACTTCTTGTAAATAGTGCTTCTCACAAAAAAAGTATGAATTCTTCAAACCAAAACTATTTTTGGCATAGAAATGAAGTAATGTCAGCAGTTAGGCCTCATGTACACAGGCACGTGAGGCCGTACAATGTAAATTGGAGGCGTATTTCCATGCTCGGGAGACACAGCTGCGGCATAGAGTTGCCCTTAGTAATAAACAATGCTGTATCCTGGCCTAGGCCAACAAGGCCCAGGCCTAGGGCAGCACTTTGCAGGGGGGCAGCACGGAAAGAGTCCCCGCCGGCTTGCGCTACACTGTTAGTGTAGTACCAGTCCTATGGGATGGACTGGGCTGAGAGGCAAATTAGTCTAGCGCCCCCATAAAGCGGCCTTGCTGTTTCCGGTATGTGGGCGGCTGGCTTCCGCAACTGTGTGTGTGTGTGTGTGTGTGTGGGGGGGGCGCCGCTTCTAATTTTGACTGTCCTATCATCCTGGACCACAAACCTTGCTCACTGTGCTATAGGTTTTCTGCTGCACCAACGGCATGGTTATAAATTTTCTTAGTCCTCTCCATAAAATTATCAGAAATGTGTGCTTAAAGTAGAACTATAGGCAACACTTTTTTTTCCATTTTAGATAGACTAAGGGAGGGTTATAGCCCCTGTCAGTTATTTTTTACCATCCCTGTCCCATTTCAGAGATTTCCCTTCACTTCCTGCCCCATAGCCAAACAGGAAGTGAGAGGAAATCTATGCAAATTAAGGGAATCCATTGCCCCCCCAGGCACTCAGAACTCATGTCCCCACTCGAAAATTTCAGGGCGGGCCTTAAAGAGCAAGGGGTGTGGCCTTGACAGGAAGGGGTGCGTCATATTTAAATTAGGGGGTGCACGAGTTTAGTCAGGCCTAGGGCAGCACAAAACCTAAATACACCACTGGTAATAAATGTCCGTACACGGGTATATGCCGAACCTGCACTAACATGTTCATGAAAAACAACAACTATATTGTGTGCCCCTCCCTCTGTGGAGACCATATCCACCAGCCTTCTCAGCTGAGGGCCAGTACAACTGCCACATCCAACATTTGGAGGGTTTACAACCCAGGAGATATAGTCTTTCCAGAGGTTATCAGAAATTATCAACCTAGATGCACACATGTCCAGTTTTTTCCAAACTTTAAAACCTTCTGAATAGAGTTTGTCATTATTTAGGGGGGCAAAGAGCATTGTCAACCCGTCTGAAAAAGATAGTGAGGGCAGAGGCTTCACTGCCCCCTCATGGGGAGATGTCCACTCCTTGCATTATTAGAGGTTCTGAACTTTTCAAACTTCCTCTTCTTTGAAACAGTCCTCCTATGCGTAATGAATTTGGGGAGCCTGATGTAGGAGAAGAAGAGTTGTTCCGCACCTTGAAAGTGCCTTATGTGCATCCAGAGATTTACACCCATGCACAAGTTGACAGAAGAACAAGGCATATCCATGTACAACTAGCGAACAGCCATCCATCCCTATGGATAGCTGTATCCCACAGTGCCTCCCAGATGTGGAAATATGCCCCTAATTATTGTTGCGTGGCCTCATGTGTATAAGGCCTTAAAGGCATACTCCAACTCCGACAGTGTTTCATGTTACACCCAAATTTAGGGTGTAACATGAAACATGGCCCCATTCCTTAACCCCCCCCCCCCCCAACTTACATGAACTACAGCATGCTTCTCCCTCCAACAGCATGTGTTTCTTTTAACTGCTTCCAGACTAGTGCCCACTGCTTATATATTGCGTCAGGGTGGCCCGGCTGTACAAAATCACGTGCCTGTATGTGATTTGGTGCACGCGATCTGGGGGGGCGCGCCACTCCTGCTGTGATTGGACACAGCGGGAGCCAATCAGCGGGTCCGGCGGCCACGATGGCTGCCGGGACCCACTGATCGTTCGTAAACAAGGCAGACCACTGTTCTGTCAGGGAGTAAAAGAGAGATCTTGTGTTTCAGCTAAGCTGAAAAAAAAGTGTCGGTGTCAGATTTGTCTGCCGCAACGTCGCAGTCCCGCTAAAAATCACTAATTTCTAGTAAAAAAAAATAAAATAAATAAAAAGCCCATAAATCTACATAGTTTGTAGACGCTATAACTTTTGTGCAAACCACTCAATATACACTTATTGGGATTTTTTAGTTTATAGCGCAAACAATAAAAACCGCAGAGGTGGTCAAATACCACCAAAAGAAAGCTCTATTTGTGGGAAAAAAGGGACACTGTATTTAGGTACAGCATCGCACGAACGCTAAATTGTCAGTTAAAGCAACGCAGTGCCGTATCGCAAAAAATGGCCTGGTCAGGAAGGGGGTAAAACCTTCCGGAGCTGAAATGGTTAAAATGATTGTAAAGTCTCCTTCTTTTATTTTCTATAAAAATAACAAACATGTTATACTTACCTGTCCTGTTGCAGTGGTTTTGCACAGAGAAGCCCAGATCCTTCTTTTCTCGGGTCCCTCTTCTGTGCTTCTGGCCCCTCCCTCTTGTTGAGTGCCCCCACTGCAAGCAGCTTGCTATGGGGGGCACCCAAGCTGATCTGCAGCTCCATGTGTTCATTCAGACATGCAGCTGTGGTTCAGCCCCGCCCCCTCGCTCTCCTGATAGGGTAACTGAATTTGATTGACAGCAGCAGGAGCCAATGGTGCCACTGCTGTGTCTCAGCCAGTCAGGAGAGAGAGTCCTGGACGGCCAAGACACTCGTGGACATCACTGGACAGAGATGGGGCTCCGGTAAGTATAAGAGGACAAAGGGGGCTGCTGCACACAGAAGGCTTTTTATCTTAATGCGTAGAATGCAATAAGTTAAAAAACCTTCTGACTTTACAATCACTTTATTTAGTGCGGCTGTGCGTGGCTCAGCTCACACAACCACGTCATCCATTCAGAGGAATCTTTAAATGGGAACACTACAGATCAGTCCACCACAATTTCACTGGCATCACTGCATTTGTAGTCCATTGTTTACTACCTCCAGCCCCATAACAGTATGCCCATACCTCTGTCTGGGGCTGTGGGTAAACAGTGCAGGAGCCTGTGAATGCCCCTGCGGTGCACTAATCGAGGTTGCAATGTTCCCCAGGTTTGAATACAAAAGTATAATAAATACACATTTTTAATTATTTTACAGTGAGTAAATTTAACCGATTTCCGACCAGCCGCCGCAGTTTGGGTACAACATCGCACGACCGCGCAATTGTCAGTTAAAGTGATGCAGTGTTATATCCCAAAAAATGGCTTGGTCAGGAAGTGGGTAAATCCTTCCAGGGCTGAAGTGGTTAATACTTGTTTGCAAAATGTAGACAATGCCTTTGATACCTCTAGGTATCTGCACCTTATATGAAAGTGTCTGGAAAAAAAAATACGAAAATTGGCCAAAAAGTTGCCCCTGCAAAGGAATAGAATAAAATATTCAGCTCTCCTTCTACCACCACTTCTGGGGGTGTTGATCTCCTAGTCCCTCTCTGTGCTCAGGGTTCCTCTCGCTGACCTCCATCTCACTACTGGACACAATGGCTACATGGAGGTTGGTGGGAGGTACCACTGAGCTTATTGGTGGACAAGGAGATAGACACTCCTGGATGGATGGTTTCTCTTCAACAGAGCAGCATTTGATGTCCAAGACAGTGGGGAAGATGAAAATGTACTCCTATGGTGGGCGTCTGGGGTAGATGCTAGTGTCTACTAATCTCTCATCCCAGGTGAATGAGGCTGGAAGCATTGAGGATTTCATCACTTTTGGTTTTCAGACTGTTAAGTGTATAAGGTAAAAAGTTAAAAAAAATCGAAGTGACATACTGTTTAATAACAAAACAAAACCCCCTGCTTAAATGTACCTACCTGCTCATACAAACATGCGTCAACTGCACCTATATGTGAAAATGATGAGAGCAAAATTTTGAAACCCATCATTCACTGTTAATTCTAAAGTTATGAGGCTTTTGGACATTTTATTATTTTGCCATTTCACAAGTGCACGCAGTTTTAAGGCTTGACATGTTTAGTATCCATTTACTCAACCCAATCCCATCTTTATATTTTACTAAAAAAAATATTTAATTGCTTGGGGTTTTTAAAGTTATTTTCTTTCAGATTTTAAGATGTGTGTGTAAAATGAAAAAAATGATCGGACCCCAAAATGGTTAATACAAAATAGGAAAAAACATGATTCTGGGTATAATCTGATTCTGGGTATAATGTAATTGTATATGCTTCAGAAGATACACAGTTATAGTTTATATTTAGATATGTTAACAGCTCTACTATTAGAAATTTTTGACTGAAGTTCCTCTTTTCATAGATCAAAAAGTAATATCCTCATGCTTTGCTAATACAGTATATGAAAATGTTGAGGTTCTGTAGTGGGAGGCTGTTATCTTTCGGATCTCTTACCTTACTTCACATCTGTGGTTCTCAGGAATAATGTAATGTACACACAGCACCCCATATTGACAGAAAAAAAAACAGAATTGTTGACATTTTTGCAGATTTATTAAAAAAGAAAAACGGAAATATCACATGGTCCAAAGTATTCAGACCCTTTGTTCAGTATTTAGTAGAAGCACCCTTTTGATTTAATACAGCCATGAGTCTTTTTGGGAAAAATGCAACAAGTTTTTCACACCTGGATTTGGGGATCCTCTGCCATTCCTCCTTGCAGATCCTCTCCAGTTCTGTCAGGTTGGATGGTAAACATTGGTGGACAGCCATTTTTAGGTCTCTCCAGAGATGCTCAATTGAGTTTAAGTCAGGGCTCTGGCTGGGCCATTCAAGAACAGTCACGGAGTTGTTGTGAAGCCACTCCTTCGTTATTTTAGCTGTGTGCTCAGGGTCATTGTCTTGTTGAAAGGTAAACCTTCGGCCCAGTCTGAGGTCCTGAGCACTCTGGAGAAGGTTTTCATCCAGGATATCCCTGTACTTGGCCGAATTCATCTTTCCCTCGATTGCAACCAGTAGTCCTTTCCCTGCAGCTGAAAAACACCCCCACAGCATGGTGCTGCCACCACCATGCTTCACTGTTGGGACTGTATTGGACAGGTGATGAGCAGTGCCTGGTTTTCTCCACACATACCGCCTAGAATTAAGGCCAAAAAGTTCTATCTTGGTCTCATCAGACCAGAGAATCTTATTTCTCACCATCTTGGAGTCCTTCAGGTGTTTTTTAGCAAACTCCATGCGGGCTTTCATGTGTCTTGCACAGGCTTTCTACAACTTTCTCCCATCTCCCAACTGCATCTCTGGAGCTCAGCCACAGTGATCTTTGGGTTCTTCTTTACCTCTCTCACCAAAACTCTTCTCCCCCGATAGCTCAGTTTGGCCAGGCGGCCAGCTCTAGGAAGGGTTCTGGTCGTCCCAAACGTCTTCCATTTAAGGATTATGGAGGCCACTGTGCTCTTAGGAACCTTAAGTGCAGCAAAAAAATATTGTAACCTTGGCCAGATCTGTGCCTTGCCACAATTCTGTCTCTGAGCTCTTCAGGCAGTTCCTTTGACTTCATGATTCTCATTTGCTCTGACATGCACTGTGAGCTGTAAGGTCTTATATAGACAGGTGTGTGGCTTTCCTAATCAAGTCCAATCAGTATAGTCAAACACAGCTGGACTCAAATGAAGGTGTAGAACCATCTTAAGGATGATCAGAAGAAATGGAGAGCACCTGAGTTAAATATATGAGTTTCACAGCAAAGGGTCTGAATACTTAGGACCTTGCCATATTTCAGTTTTTCTTTTTTAATAAATCTGCAAAAATGTCAACAATTCTGTGATTTTCTGTCAATATATATACACATACAGTATATACTCTGTATTTAGTATAGACTATATATTTACGTAATACGGTGCAGGCGGTGTACACAGTATCTAATACAGTGTGTACAGGTTCTAATACACTTCTGGTGGTGTACACAGTATATAATATAGTGCAGCCATTGTAGAGTTGCTAATACAGTGCAGGCGGTGTACACAGTATCTAATAGACGTCAGGCAGTGTATATATATATATATATATATATATATATATATATATATATATATATATACACACACACACAAAATGCCTTGTAAAAGTATTCACCCTCCTTGGCACTTTTCGAGTTTTGTTGCCTCACAACCTGGAATTAACATGTTTGAGGATTTGCATCTTTTAATTTACAGAACATGCCCACAACTTTGAAGATTTTTTTTTTATTGTGAAGCAAACAACAAATAGGACAAAATAACAGAAAAAGTCAATGTGCATAACTATTCACCCCCCTAAAGTCAATACTTTGTAGAGCCACCTTTTGCGGCTATCACAGCTCTAAGTCGCTTTGGATAAGTCTCTATGAGCTTGCCACATCTTATCACGTGGATTTTTGCCCATTCCTCCTTGCAAAACTGCTCCAGCTCCTTCAAGTTGGATGGTTTGCGCTTGTGAACAGCAATCTTTAAGTCTGTCCACAGATTTTATTTTGGATTGAGGTCTGGGCTTTGACTAGGCCATTCCAACACATTTACATGTTTCCCCTTAAAGCACTCAAGTGTTGCTTTAGCAGTGTGTTTGGGGTCATTGTCCTGCTGGAAGGGGAACCTCTGCCCTAGCCTCAAATCACCCACAGAGTAGTACAGGTTTTGCTCAAGAATATCCCTGTATTTAGCACCATCCATCTTTCCCTCAACTCTGACCAGTTTCCCAGTCCCGACTACCGAAAAACATCCCACAGCATGATTTAGCACAGCATACCATGTTTCACTGTGGGGATGGTGTTCTTTGGGTGATGTGATGTGTTGGGTTTGCGCCAGACATAGCACTTTTTTTGATGGCCAAAAAGTTCAATTTTAGTCTCATCAGACCAGAGCACCTTCCTCCTTACATTTTGGGAGTCTCCCACATGCCTTTTCGCAAACTCAAAATGTGCCCTTTTGTTTTTTTGCTGAAAGTAATGGCTTTCTTCTGGCCACTCTGCCATAAATCCTAACTCTATGGAGCTTACGGCTTATTGTCGTCCTATGTACAGATACTCCAGTCTCTGCTGTGGAACTCTGCAGCTCCTCCAGATTTACCTTAGGTCTCCCTCATGCTGCCTCTCTGATTAATGCCCTCCTTGCCCGGTCCATGAGTTTTGGTGTGTGGCCATCACTTGGCAGGTTTGCTGTTGTACCATGTTTTTTCCATTTGGTTATGATAGATTTGATGGTGCTCCTAGGGATCATCAAAGATTTGGATATTTTTTTATAACCTAACCCTGATTTGTAATTCCCAACAACATTGTCCCCTACTTGTTTGGAGAGTTCCTTAGTCTTCATGGCAGTGTTTGGTTAGTGGCGCCTCTTGCTTAGGTGTTGCAGCTTCTGGGGCCTTTCAAAAAGGTGTGTATATGTAATGGCAGATCATGTGACACTTAGATTTCACACAGATGGACAATCATTTCACTAATTATGTGACTTCTAAAGGTAATCGGTTGCACCAGAGCTTTTTATGGGCTTCATAACAAAGTGGGTGAATACATACGCACATGCTAATTATCATTATTTTATTTCTGAAAAATTGTTTTATGTATATATTTTTCTAACTTTACTTCACCAACTTAGACTATTGTGTTATGATCCATCCCATATCATTCAGATTAAAAAAACATTGAACTAAAGGCTGTAATGTAACAAAATTAGTAAAAAGCCAAGGGGGTGAATACTTTTGCAAGGCACTGTATATATATATATATATATATATATATATATATATACACACTCTGCATTCAGTGTAGCCTATATCTACAGTGCATTCCGTGGTGTACTGTTTCTAATACACTTCAGGCAGTGTACACTGTATCTACAGTGTAGTGTGGTGTTGCAAAACAAAAAATACATCATATCCAGAAGGCCACCAAGGAGAGGCAGACTCTCACAGGCCACTAAAAGGGGGCAAGCAGCCTCTGTGTCTAAAGTCAACAGTGGTGGTCGTGGACATGGTGGATCCTCTGCAGGTGGCCATGGGGCACGCATGTCCTTTTTTGCTGCTGCTGGCCGTGTTATTGAGCCACAACATGCAGAAGAGTTGGTGGAGTGGATAACGAAGCCGTCCTCATCCTCCTCATCCTCTGTCACCCAGTCTCAGAGTAGTTTACCTTCCAACGCAGCTGCCAAAGCGGCCTATTACACCGGCTCCTTGTCCACAGTCACTCCTTCCGTAGCCCCACCATCATGCAAGGAGGAGTCCCCAGAATTTTTCGACCACAGTGTCTGTTATATGCTGCTGGAAGATGTGCAGTGATTTGAAGGCTCCGATGTTGGCTCCCAGGTTGAGGAAGAGAGTAACGTGAGCCTAGAGAGAGGGGGTGCCACAGAAGCACAAGAAACTGGCAGTCATGTTTCACAGCAGGGCCTGTTCTTGCACCCAACAAGAGTATCTGTGAGGGGTTACAGTGTTGTGGCACCACCACCACCATCCAAGGCCCAATTTTTCTGCCCCTGTTTAACAGGGGAATGTAATTACAACTTTTGATATAATATTTAACAGCAGGGCCCATTCCAGCGCCCAACACGAGTATCTGTGAGGGGTTACAGTGTTGTGGCACCAGCACCACCACCATCCAAGGCCCAATTTTTCTGCCCCTGTTTAACAGGGGCATGTAATTACAATTCTTGATATAATATTTCACAGCAGGGCCAGTTCCTGTGCCCAACAAGAGTAACTGTGAGGGCTTACAGTGTTCTGGTACCACCATGACCTGAGGCCCAATTTTCTGCATGGTATATAGGGCAGGCCGTATAGTATATATACTGCTGTTCAGAGTATATAGTGCCTGGGGGCCCCCCACACCAACCATTTTTTTTTAAATTTGGGTGCGGGGTTCCCCATAATATCCATACCAAACTTGAAGGGCCTGATAAGGATTTGGGGGGGGCATCCACGCCATTTCTTTTGGCATTTTTATCTATATTACCGGGATCCGACAATATATTACAGCCGCAAGCATTTTTAAATGACATTTTTTCCTTTAGAAATGTCATTTTGCTGCAGCACTGTTATAAACATGGGAAAGATGTGCTGCTTTACAGGCACACTAAGGACACCCCCCAGGCACGATATTTAAAGGAATATTTCATTTTTATTGTTTCACTTTAGGCATTATTAAAATCACTGCTCCCGAAAAACGTCAATTTTTTAAAACTTTTTTTGCATTGATACATGTCCCCTGCGGCAGGACCCGGGTCCTAAAACACTTTTTTATGGCAATAACTTTCATATAAGCCTTAAAAACTTTTTTTCCACGTTCGTGTCCCATAGACTTTAACGGCGTTCGCACAAATTTTTTGCCTGTTCACATGTTCTGCTGCGAACCGGGGGGTGTTCAGCTCATCCCTAGTCACTAGTAATGCTTGGAATGGTGGAATTACTAGAGATACTAGTGGAGAGTCTCTCTAAAAATCTTATTTTGAACTTTATTTCATAATGCTGACGTTCTGCAGTGAAATGTTCAACATATGGCACACAATTTATCATCTAACTCACATGTCAAACACAAGGCCCATGAACTGAATCCAGCCTGCCAAGTCATTTCATTTGGCCTTCACACATAGGACTTTCTTTCAGCCGAAATATGGAACTATGTCCCGCCACCTCTGACTCTTGTCCTTTGCTCCCCACCTTCTGCGTTTACACAGACAGCTTTGCTTTTGGTGGCTCTCACAGATCCCTGACTGCCCTGCACTCATGGCAGGGACAAGGGAGATGAAGGTGCAGTGTAGTCATAGGTGGGATGGGGCATCTGGATGCCCCAAAAGCCCTGGATACATTTATATAGCCTTACAGATACAGCTAACCACTTGAGGGAAACAATAAACTGATACATCCCACAATGAAATTGAGTTTGACACCTCTGATCTAACTGAAGGCATAGATATAACAACTTCACAAGTGTGTAAACATATAGTTCTTTAGGCATGGACTATTTTGTATGGTTACATTGGTCCATCCTGGACTAATGTAAATATGTATGTGCCATACCTGTGAGATTCCAATGAAAAAAAAAATCATTGGAAATCACTGTAGTAGTCACCACTAGAGATGGTAACGCCTAAATAATTTTTTTTTTTAAAGCTGAAAAATTTGAAAAAAAAAATGTTTTTTTTCCTGTTTTTTTTTTTTTCAAAGCCGTTTTTTGTTTTTTTTCCCAGAAAAATTGAAAAAAAAAAGTGCAATATGTTCTTTTACAACGATAAATAATACATCTATGACATGATATTCAAACTATATAATATAAAGACCTTAACCACTTAAGGATCGAGCCTCTTTCTGAGATTTGTTGTTTACAAGTTAAAACCTGTTTTTTCTTGCTAGAAAATTACTTAGAACCCCCAAACATTATACATTTTTTTTTCGAACGCCCTGGAGAATAAAATGGCCATCATTGCAATACTTTCTGTCACACCGTATTTGCGCAGCGCTCTTACAAGCGCACTTTTTTTGGAAAAAATACACGTTTTTTAATTATCAAATAAGACAACAGTAAAATTAACCCAATTTTTTTTTTTATATTGTGAAAGAAAATGTTACACTGAGTAAATTAATACCCAACATGTCACGCTTCAAAATTGTGCCCACTTGTGGAATGGCAACAAACTTTTACCCTTAATAATTTTCCATAGGTGACATTTAAAAAATTCTACAGGTTGCATGTTTTGAGTTACAGAGGAGGTTTAGGGCTAGAATTATTGCTCGTGTTTTACCCATCGTGGTAATACCTCACGTGTGTGGTTTGAAAACCGTTTTCATATGCGGGCGCTACTTACGTATGCATTCGTTTCTGGGTGCGAGCTCGTCGGGAAGGGGCATGTTTAAAAAAAAATGTTTTCTTATTTATTTTACCTTTTATTTTTACACTTTTCTTTTTTTTTTTAAAAATGTCACTTTTATTCCTATTACAAGGAATGTAAACATCCTTTGTAATAGAAAAAAAGCATGACAGGACCTCTTAAATATGAGATCGGGGGTCAAAAAGGCCTCTGATTTCATATTTACACTAAAATGCAATAAAAAAGTATTGTCATTTGACAAAAAAAAATGGCCCTTTAAGAGCTATGGGTGGAAGTGATGTTTTGACGTTGCTTCTGCCATGCAATGGGCCATCTTCCCCTCACTCGGCTCCATACCACACACAGAAGAGGATCCGATCGCCTCCGTCACTGCCGACGGCTCCGGTAAGCGGCGGAGCACACCGGAGAGCGGTGGGGGGGAGCCCTTTCCCACCACCATCAAAAGTGATCTCGCGGCGAATCCGCCCCAGGGACCACTATTATCGGAAACCGGACTGCCCTCTGAAGAAGAGTATACTGGGGTTATGGCAGCTAGCTGCTGCTGTCATAACAAAGATATCCCTCTTCAAACAGCTGACGTATATCGGCGTGCGGCGGTCCGGAAGTGGTTAATGAAAGATTTCTGAGACTTTATGTTCTCTCAGCTGAAGACAAGCAAATCCTAGAATACAATTCAAATAACACTGTACTTCTCAATGCAGTTCTCTAACGAGAGAAATATGCATTTCTGCCACTAGGGAAAACTGCAGGGGAACGGTTCCAGTTTAGTTTGCTTGTGTGCTCTGCTCCATCTTGTACCACCTACAGTTGGGGGTTTGTTGGGATACGGTAGGTGATAGTTTCTGTCCTTAATTGACAAGTAAGAGGGTAACTTTGTCTGACAAATTAGTTTATTTTTTTTTACCTTTAAGACACCTTTCACACTGAGGCAGTTTTCAGGTGTATTAGTGCTAGAAATAGCGCCTGTAAAGTGCCTGAAAACTGCCTCCCATTCATTGCAATGGGTCCTTTCACACCTGGGCAGTGCGCTTGCGGGACGTTAAAAAAATCATCATCTTTGGGGCGGTTTGGGGGCGCTGTATATAAGGCTCCCAAAATGCCCCTGCCCATTGGAATGAATGGGCAGCGATTTCAAAGCTCCTTAAAATCGCTTTCAAAGCGCCGCAAAGCTGGAGTTTTTAACCCCTTTTTTGGGGTTAAAACCGCCCCGCTAGTGGCCGAAAAGCGGCGCAAAAGCACCGCTAAACAGCAGTAAAACGCCACGCTAAAACGAGAGGTGCTTTAGGTGCTTTAGTGCTAACGCGCCCATGGCCCTAGTGTGAAAGGGGTCTCAATGATTCCTAGTAATGTTCTCCACCATAACAGCATAATGTTTACCTATAGTCAGGTCAGTAAATTTGGTTTCCTTTTCCTCCTCTCAGCAAAATAGTGAGACCAACATAGAGTTTGAAAACATTTCCACAGTGCTATTTCTGCTGAGAGCAAAGCTGCAATTTGCAAATATTGTGAGAAGAAATATTCTTTTGCAAATGCTACAAGGATGACAAAACACATTGTGGCATGCCAAAGGTGCTCTAAAGACATTATAAAATACTTTCTGGAATGAAATGATGAGGATAATTAACCACTTGCCGACCGCCTCACGACGATATACGTCGGCAGAATGGCACGGGCAGGCAGAATCACGTACCTGTACGTGATCTGCCCCCCAGTGCCCGAGGCGGTCGGCATTTCTCCCCCGGCGATTGGACATTAGGGGGAGGCCATCCGTTTGTGGCCACCCCCTCCCGATCGCTCCCGGCCAAGGGAATCATTCCTCTGCTGCTGTATAGTAAACAGCAGCAGAGGAAGTGATGTCATCTCTCCCCAGGTCGGTATTTTCCGTTCTGGCTCCGAGGAGAGAAGACATCCGAGTGAGTGCACAACACACACACACACACAGTAGAACACGCCAGGCACACATTACACCCCCCATCACCCCCCGGTCACCCCCTAATCACACACACAGTAGAACATGCCAGGCACACATTACACCCCCCATCACCCCCCGATCACCCCCAATCACCCCCCCCCCCCCCGTCACACTGACACCAAGCAGTTTTTTTTTTTTCTGATTACTGCATTGGTGTCAGTTTGTGACAGTTAGTGTGGTAGGGCAGTTAGTGTTAGCCCCCTTTAGGTCTAGAGTACCCCCCTAACCCCCCCTAATAAAGTTTTAACCCCTTGATCACCCCCCGACGCCAGTGTCACTAAGCGATAATTTTTCTGATCGCTGTATTAGTGTCACTGGTGACGCTAGTTAGGGAGGTAAATATATAGGTTCGCCGTCCGCGTTTTTTTAGCGTCAGGGACCCCCATATACTACCTAATAAAGGTTTTAACCCCTTGATTGCCCCCTGGTTAACCCTTTCACCAGTGATCACCGTATAACTGTTACGGGTGACGCTGGTTAGGTAGTTGATTTTTTATAGTGTCAGGGCACCCACCCTTTATTACCGAATAAAGGTTTAGCCCCCTGATTGCCTGGCGGTGATATGCATCAGTGTCAGGTTAGCGCCAGTACCGCTAACACCCACGCACGCAGCATACGCCTCTCTTAGTGGTATAGTATCTGAATGGATCAATATCTGATCCGATCAGATCTATACTAGCGTCCCCAGCAGTTTAGGTTTTCCAAAAACGCAGTGTTAGCGGGATCAGCCCAGATACCTGCTAACACCTGCGTTTTGCCCCTCCGCCCGGCCCAGCCCAGCCCACCCAAGTGCAGTATCGATCGATCACTGTCACTTACAAAACACTAAACACATAACTGCAGCGTTCGCAGAGTCAGGCCTGATCCCTGCGATCGCTAACAGTTTTTTTTGGTAGCGTTTCGGTGAACTGGCAAGCACCAGCGGCCTAGTACACCCCGGTCATAGTCAAACCAGCACTGCAGTAACACTTGGTGATGTGGCGAGTCCCATAAGTGCAGTTCAAGCTGGTGAGGTGGCAAACACAAGTAGTGTCCCGCTGCCACCAAGAAGAAGACAAACACAGGCCCGTCGTGCCCATAGTGCCCTTCCTGCTGCATTCGCCAATCCTAATTGGGAACCCACCACTTCTGCAGCACCCGTACTTCCCCCATTCACATCCCCAACCAAATGCAGTCGGCTGCATGAGAGGCATTTTCTTTATGTGCTCCCGAGTACCCCTACCCAACGAACCCCCCCAAAAAAGATATTGTGTCTGCAGCAAGCGCGGATATAGGCGTGAAACCCGCTATTATTGTCCCTCCTGTCCTGACAATCCTGGTCTTTGCATTGGTGAACGTTTTGAACGCTACCATTCACTAGTTGAGTATTAGCGTAGCGTACAGCATTGCACAGACTAGGCACACTGTCACAGGGTCTCCCAAGATGCCATTGCATTTTGAGAGACCCGAACCTGGAACCGGTTACAGTTATAAAAGTTACAGTTACAAAAAAAAGTGTAAAAAAACAAAATACATATATATAAAAAAAATTGTTGTCGTTTTATTGTTCTCACTCTCTCTATTCTCTCTCTATTGTTCTGCTCTTTTTTACTGTATTCTATTCTGCAATATTTTATTGTTATTATGTTTTATCATGTTTGCTTTTCAGGTATGCAATTTTTTTATACTTTACCATTTACTGTGTTTTATTGTTAACCATTTTTTTTGTCTTCAGGTACGCCATTCACGACTTTGAGTGGTTATACCAGAATGATGCCTGCAGGTTTAGGTATCATCTTGGTATCATTCTTTTCAGCCAGCAGTCGGCTTTCATGTAAAAGCAATCCTAGAGGCTAATTAGCCTCTAGACTGCTTTTACAAGCAGTGAGAGTGAATGCCCCCCCCCACACTGTCTTCCGTGTTTTTCTCTGGCTCTCCTGTCTCAAAAGAGAACCTGAGAATGCAGCCGGTGATTCAGCCAGCTGACCATAGAGCTGATCAGAGACCAGAGTGGCTCCAAACATCTCTATGGCCTAAGAAAGCTTTTAAAAATGTATTTAGTTTGTCGCCACTGCACATTTGTGCGCAATTTTAAAGCATGTCATGTTTGGTATCCATGTACTCGGCCTAAGATCATCTTTTTTATTTCATCAAACATTTGGGCAATATAGTGTGTTTTAGTGCATTAAAATTTTAAAAAGTGTGTTTTTTCCCAAAAAAATGCGTTTGAAAAATCGCTGCGCAAATACTGTGTGAAAAAAAAAATTAAACACCCACCATTTTAATCTGTAGGGCATTTGCTTTAAAAAATATATAATGTTTGGGGGTTTAAGGTAATTTTCTTGCAAAAAAAAAAATTTTTTTTCATGTAAACAAAAAGTGTCAGAAAGGGCTTTGTCTTCAAGTGGTTAGAAGAGTGGTTAATGTGTGCCATAAGCTTCTAAATGTTGTGCATAAAATGCCAGGACAGTTCAAAACCCCCCCAAATGACCCCATTTTGGAAAGTAGACACCCCAAGCTATTTGCTGAGAGGCATGTCGAGTCCATGGAATATTTTATATTGTGACACAAGTTGCGGGAAAAAGACAAATTTTTTTTTTTTTTGCACAAAGTTGTCACTAAATGATATATTGCTCAAACATGCCATGGGAATATGTGAAATTACACCCCAAAATACATTCTGTTGCTTCTCCTGAGTACGGGGATACAACATGTGTAAGACTTTTTGGGAGCCTAGTCGCGTACGGGACCCCGAAAACCAAGCATCGCCTTCAGGCTTTCTAAGGGAGTAAATTTTTGATTTCACTCTTCACTGCCTATCACAGTTTCGGAGGCCATGGAATGCCCAGGTGGCACAACCCCCCCCCCCCCGAATGACCCTATTTTGGAAAGTAGACACCCCAAGCTATTTGCTGAGAGGTATAGTTTTTTTTTGCAGACCTCACTTTTTGTCACAAAGTTTTGAAAATTGAAAAAAGAAAAAAATATTTTTTTTTTCTTGTCTTTCTTCATTTTCAAAAACAAATGAGAGCTGCAAAATACTCACCATGCCTCTCAGCAAATAGCTTGGGGTGTCTACTTGCCAAAATGGGGTCATTTGGGGGGGGGGTTGTGCCACCTGGGCATTCCATGGCCTCCAAAACTGTGATAGGCAGTGAAGAGTGAAATCAAATATTTACGCCCTTAGAAATCCTGAAGGCGGTGATTGGTTTTCGGGGCCCCGTATGCGGCTAGGCTCCCAAAAAGTCCCACACATGTGGTATCCCCATACTCAGGAGAAGCAGCTAAACATATTTTGGGGTGCAATTCCACATATGCCAATGGCCTGTGTGAGCAATATATCATTTAGTGACAACTTTGTGCAAAAAAAATTAAAACATTTTCACTTTCCCGCAACTTGTGTCAAAATATATAATATATTCCATGGACTCAACATGCCTCTCAGCAAATAGCTTGGGGTGTCTACTTTCCAAAATGGGGTCATTTGGGGGGGGGGGGTTGTGCCATCTGGGCATTTTATGACCTTTAAAACTGTGATAGGTAGTGAAGAGTGAAATCAAAAATTTACGCCCTTAGAAATCCTGAAGGCAGTGATTGGTTTTCGGGGCCCCGTACGTGGCTAGGCTCCCAAAAAGTCCCATACATGTGGTATCCCCGTACTCAGGAGAAGCAGCTAAATGTATTTTGGGGTGCAATTCGACATATGCCCATGGCCTGTGTGAGCAATATATCATTAAGTGACAACTTTTTGTAAATTTTTTTTTTTGTCATTATTCAATCACTTGGGACAAAAAATTAATATTCAATGGGCTCAACATGCCTCTCAGCAATTTCCTTGGGGTGTCTACTTTCCAAAATGGGGTCATTTGGGGGGGGGTTTGTACTGCCCTGCCATTTTAGCACCTCAAGAAATGACATGGGGGTGTGGCTTGGATGGCCTCCGGAGCGGACATGTCTCTTTAGAGCTCCTGACCAGATCCGCCTGCATACAGCTAAAAGCAGCAAAAAAGCACCGAAATCATGGGCAAACCTCGCAAGGCTAAAGACACAGAACCTAAGGGACACACCACAAGATCTTCCTCGGCTCCCCCACCTCTCATTACGGAGTACTTCGGCCTTGGAGCTCCGGCGGGACACCACGAGGCCAAGATGGCGCCGGCTCTACCATCATATGCAGCGGCCCTCTCCTCCTCTCCTCCGCGGCTCTCCCCGGGTCAGCGAACCGACAGGTATGCCTCTGAAGGGGATCTGTTGCCCGGTCGCCCACCGCTCCCACCAACTAACATCCAGGCCGGTCCTGCACTTTCCCTTATGGGAAACACATTAGGCAGCCTGTCCCAGCCGTTTCCCCCCTGCCTAGTGGGGCCTACACAGTCACCGAGTGCAGGCCAAGCCTCCCCTCTATGGGAAACTTCAGCGCAGGAGTGGGACCCAAGCTGTTTGCCACAAAGACCCCAGGCCTCAAGGGACAAGACATCCTCATCCCCACACCACAGGGAGTCCAACAAGGCCGCAGGGCCTTCCTCATCACCACAGCTTGATGAGCTGCAGGGGGCTTATTCACATTGCATTCATATTGCAATATGTGTTTTTTTTTGTTTTTTGGGGGCTTTGGTGAGATATCAGGGGTCTTAACAGACCTCTGAAATCTCCCCCTTGAGACAGAGAAAGAGACAGAGGATAGAGATTCCCCAGTCCCTTTCTCTGCAGCCTCAGCTGCACTGAGAATGAATGGAGAGAAGACAGCGGCTCCTCTCCATTCATAAATTGACACATCGTAATCACAAGAGATTACAATGTTTCAGTTATGTGAATGGACAGAGTCAGCTGACTCTGTCTATTCACAAAGGAAGGAGGAGGGGGAGAACGGAGGGGGACAGAGAAGGAGAGGGGAACGGAGGGGACAGCGGAGAGGCACAGCAGAACGGAGGGGACAGCGGAGGGGGACAGAAAAGGAGAGAGGAACAGAGGGGACAGCGGAGAGGCACAGGGAAGTTGAGCGGAACGGAGGGGGACAGCGGAGAGACACAGAAAAGGAGAGAGGAACGGAGGGGACAGCGGAGAGACACAGAGAAGGAGAGAGGAACGGAGGGGACAGCGGAGGGGGACAGAAAAGGAGAGAGGAATGGAGGGGGACAGCGGAGGGGGACAAAGGAACGGAGGGGGCATGGAGGAGGATGCAGTGACAGTCAGCGGTGATCGATCATCGCTGTATGTCACTAAAGCTGCTGAAAGCTGCTGGGGGAGAATCTTGTAACTCCCCCACGCGCCGATCACAGCTGTCTTTTAGGTATTGGGGGAAGCATCGGGAGCATTTGCCCGAGTACAAGTACTTGGGCAAATGCTCGGTATCGGTGCCGATACCAATTCTAGTATCGGTATTGGGACAACCCTACTTTATACCCATGCGGCAAGCAGGGGACAATACCCGCAAGGCTATTGACCTAGTGGAGTTGGCAAACAGGACCAAAGCAGAAGCACTTCTGCTCAGTCTTGACGCAGAAAAAGCTTTTGATAGGCTTAGTTGGCCTTTTCTGTTTGCGACCCTACGACGAGCCGGAATCACAGGCCCCTTTTTGCGAGCCATTTATCACCTATATTCGTCCCCGTCAGCCATGGTACGCACCCAACATGCAACATCTACCACCTTCCCGATATCAAACGGAACGCGGCAAGGTTGCCCGCTCTCACTGCTACTCTACGCCCTTTGTATAGAACCCCTAGCGGCTCATATTAGGGAGAACCCATATATTCATGGCATCCCAGTCCGTATTAGAGACTTTAAGATCTCCCTATATGCTGACGATGTTCTCCTTACTCTGACGCAACCGCACATTTCTTTGCCGAACCTACATGTAGAATTAGATCGATATAGTGCCCTATCTGGATATAAAATAAACAATTCTAAAACA
This sequence comes from Lithobates clamitans, assembly GCA_037952925.1. Lineage (NCBI taxonomy): Eukaryota > Metazoa > Chordata > Amphibia > Anura > Ranidae > Lithobates > Lithobates clamitans. The sequence goes on along the minus strand of JBBGZY010001219.1, from coordinate 3,035,682 downwards.
GAGGCTCTGCCCCTTAATATGTCTCCTCAGACACAGGCGGCTCTTTCGCACTCATTTAACTACTCCTGGAAAACGTCCTCCTTAAAATACCTCGGGGTCCATCTGACGCCCACATATGATCCCCTATATAAAGCTAACTTTCCCCATTTATTTACCACTATTAGAGCCTTATTGACTAAATGGAAATCCCTGAAATTTTCCCTCTTTGGACGTCTAGCGACCCTGAAGATGATGATCCTTCCCCAGCGCTTATACTTATTTGAGACACTTCCGATACCTATGCCAGCCTCACATCTAAAGAGACTCCAGGGTGACCTGATTAATTTCTTTTGGAATTATAAGAGACACAGGATTGCTAAATTGATTCTCTACGCTCCTCGTAATCAAGGTGGTCTAGCGTTTCCAAATATAGCCAAATATTATTTGGCAGCTCAATTACGCCCTGTAGCCTCTTGGTGTACCCTCCACGCTTTTAATCGTTGGACACAGATCGAAAAACTTTGGTTGGCCCCTATACATCCGAACTCCATGTTATGGAGTTCTGATGTATCTTCGGAAAACTCGCGGTTACTGGGACCAATGTCTCTCCTGCGCCAGCTGTGGAAACGTGTAAAACAGACATATCCACTTACCACCCCTTCCTCACCGGTTACATCCTTTCTATTTACTCCAACATTCCGGACAGCCTGACCTCACAGATGTCCCATTTCTGGATGGAAAAAAACCTATTCCATTAAGGTCCAGCTGATTGACCCTAGGACCCGCATATTAAGATCATTTCAAGATCTGCAAAAAGAATTTGACAAGCCTTTTTTAGCTATTTACAAATACGACACTATGCACAATCTCTAGTTCCTAACCTCCAATTCTCCCCATTAACCGATTTTGAAAAGTTGTGCCTGGAGAGCTCATCTCCTAAAGGCATGATCTCGCAGACCTACCAGCTCCTAATGCATGATTTCTCGCCAGAGGGTCCTCGGCATGCATATATGGGTAAATGGGAGCGAGCCTTGGGTGTGGACATCCCTCCACACACATGGCAGCTTATATGGTCTCAGGCCTCTAAAAGCTCTATGTGCACGCTATATAAAGAGAACCAATATAAGATTATGCTCCATTGGTACCAAACCCCAGACTTTCTCCATTCCATCTATCCATTGTCTGACTCTCGTTGCTGGCGATGGCATAATGACAGAGGGACTTTATTTCACATCTACTGGACCTGTCCTCTGATTGCCCCGTACTGGGAGATGGTTCATTCCCTGCTTAGGTCCATCCTCGATGCTGAGGTGCATTTCGATCCGAAGGTTTTCTTGCTGGGTCTCCCACCAACTTCTCTCCCTAAAAGGTCCAAGAAACTATTGTTGCATATATTAACTGCCGCACGATGCTTGGTGGCGTTAAAATGGAAGCAGAGGGAACCGCCTTTGATATCGGAATTGCACTCCAGGATCAGAGATGTCAAGTGAATGGAATATCTCACAGCCTCCTTAAATGACAATCTTGAGAAGCATTATCAAATATGGGAGCTGTGGGTCCTCTTTGAAAACCCCATAACCTAATTTTCTATGTGATGGGTCTGGGGTTGGTGAGTTCCTCTCCTGGTGGGGGAGGGTTGGGCTTCGGGGGCAGGGCGCGGCTCCATTAACTTCATCTCTTTTCCCTACTCTCTACCTACTCTTACTCACCCCATTTTAAACCTTCTGCTAACCCCCCCTTTTTCTCTATTCTTCTCTCTACCTTATAGTCTTTTATTTACTATTATCTATTTAATTTTTGTTATGTTGCACAAGGTATACAACCAGTAATATATGATTAAGGTAATATTTTGACAATGTAATCTGTTCTTAACAATCAGATCGACATGCACATGACGACCAGCATTTTCTTAAGAGTTCTATCAAGATTGGATTCTACCACAGAAATACCCACTACGCTTTATATTGTATTACCTTGTACCCTATGTTATTATTTCTGTTTTCTTTTGGAAAAATTAATAAAAATTGTCAATTTTTCAAAAAGAAATGACATAGGCAGTCATAAACTAAAAGCTGTGTAAATTCCAGAAAATGTACCCTAGTTTGTAGACGCTATAACTTTTGCGCAAACCAATAAATATACGCTTATTGACATTTTTTTTTACCAAAGACATGTGGCCGAATACATTTTGGCCTAAATGTATGACTAAAATTGAGTTTATTTGATTTTTTTTATAACAAAAAGTAGAAAATATCATTTTTTTTTCAACATTTTCTATCTTTTTTCGTTTATAGCGCAAAAAATAAAAACTGCAGAGGTGATCAAATACCATCAAAAGAAAGCTCTATTTGTGGGAAGAAAAGGACGCAAATTTCGTTTGGGTACAGCATTGCATGGCCGAGCAAATAGCAGTTAAAGTGACGCAGTGCCAAATTGTAAAAAGTGCTCTGGTCAGGAAGGGGGTAAATCCTTCCGGCGCTCTTTCTCCAGCTTCTGGATCATCACAAAGTGTTTCTTCATCAGCAGCATCTTCAAGTTATGTAGTGTTGCAAACCACGGCCTCACTAAAATAAACAATACCTTCATTTATAGATAAATTGACACCTGCAAATCAGCATCAAGCTCTTCATAGAGCAATAAATGCTTCTGGATCAGCATTGTTAATAACTGAAAATGCATATTGGCAGGAAGCTTTTAAATTATTATGAGGGAAAGGGGGTGGTTACTAGACATGTGCACACTAAAATATTTTGTTTCAGAATTTCGTTTTCGTCCGAAAAATAAATGTATTTAGTTACTCCTGAAATTAGTTTTTATTTATTTCATTTTTCGTTAAAAATTGCATTAGTCTGAAAATCCAAATTAATTAAGGTTGAATCTGTCATTGAAGGCTTGTGGTGTCTGTCGAATGTTCAAAGAAGATTCGATGGAGCAGCTACACTGGACGTGTACATTTCTTGTAGAATTTTCCGCCTACAAGCTATCTGTAGTAGAATTCTAATGTATGACTAGTAATAATTATATTTATTAATTATTTTACTAGTCAACCAACTTTAAATTTTTTCTATAGCCTATGGGTAGATGTATTTGACAGGAAATGTACGATTGCAGCATCGTACAGTTTAGCTGCTCCGTCGAATCTTCTTAGAACTTTTGACAAACACCATAAGCCAAAGATTGGACGTTTGTATGTTTTTCGTTGCTTTGTCGAATCTTCGTTGTTCATGTTGAATGGTCTACTCTACCCAACAGTCATCCAACTTTCACATTCACTGATTATGTCATTTGCATAGACTCAAAGGTAACATGAATAGTTCATTGCATGAAGAGGACAGTGATCATAATTAGAGAATATATTTCTTCTGGAGTGCAGCAACTAGACCATCACCACATCACCGCGTGAAAAACCCTTATGGATGTGATCTTACCAGAGGTAAGACAAAGACAAGCCTGTCAGCTCCTTTTCTTTTAAGGATAAGCTCCTCCACCTCCAGATTCCCTCAGTCCTCCAGAGGTAAGACAAAGACAAGCCTGTCGGCTCCTTTTCTCTCAAGGATCTGCTCCTCCACCTCCAGATTCCCTCAGTCCTCCTCAGTCAAGATCATGTATTAACATGTAGAAAAAATAGGGGAGGCTCTCCATAGTGTAAAACTGAGAACTGAGAATGCCTCGATGAGTCCCGGGATGACGCTGCTTGTCTCTAGCTGGTAGGTCACGCCTTGATGCGTTTCGGGATTTCCGTCTTCAGACGCATCAGGGCGTGACCACGCGACCTACCAGCTAGAGACAAGCAGCGTCATCCCAGGACTCATCGAGGTGGGCCGGCGTTCTCAGTTCCGACCAGCGGTGAGCTGATGCTGTACAAGTCAAAGCTGTTTTTTTACTTCTATTATGTAAGCGCAATAGGGGGGAATCTCTGTGGGTTTGTTATAAATAAACTGTTTTACACTATGGAGAGCCTCCCCTTGGACCTGAGTTGCTTGACAACTCTGGTATTTGTGTTTTTCATCAACTTTCACATTCGTTTTTCAATCTCCAAGTGCAATGGCGGGCGCGGCATCCGATGTTGTGTCAGATATTGATATGGCATTATAATATAGAATCTATAATAATAAATCCCCCCCCCACAACACGGACAGCCTCTGAGGCTATCACAACACTAGCAACACTATTATCACTATCAAGTTCACAACACTAACACAATAGCAGCAGATTATTATGAAAAAGTTAAGTTGAACTGTAGCTTGATCCACTATTGTTATGCTGCTGTGCTTATGCTTAATTGCTAAATAATTCAGGTTCTCTGACAAACGGACCAGCTAGGATTGACTGTCTTCTGAAATGATTCAGTGTGTGTGTGTCTCTCTCTGCTAGCAAATCATAAGTGAAAGTAAGTTGGCTGTACGTGTGTACTTAGTTCTAGCTATTTTACTGCCCCTCCTCTTTGGTTACAATCGGCAAATAACATTCATCATCATCATTATTTTTATTTTACTTCCCCCACCTAATTCCAGCAGCGATCTTTTCTCTCTATGTCGAATCTTTTCTCTCTATGTCAAATCTTTTCTCTCTATGTCGAATCTTTTCTCTCTATGTCGAATCTTTTCTCTCTATGTCAAATCTTTTCTTTCTATGTAGAATAATCTTGGACTAATAGAGTTAAGGTTAGGCACATTCGACCACAGGTTCGATAGACACAGATTGTTATTGTCAGCGTCATGTCAAATCTCCTATCTATATCGAACTGTTGTCGCAACGAAAACAAAAATAAAGCATTTGTTTATGTCGGATCTTTCGGTTTTTGTATTCTGCACTTTCGTTATCGTTTGTTAAAACGATAACGAAAATACCTGAAATTCGGACGAAAATGCATTCGGACAAATACGAATGCACAGGTCTAGTGGTTACCTGTTCTCATGTATAGCTGAAATGTTCTTAACGTATACAGTCCTTGGTATTCCATTTATTAATAAAAAATACATTTTAAAAATTAAGTGTATTTGCTGAATACTATACTACTGAATTGTACTTTTATTTCAAGCATAATACTTTTATATTCATTGCATTTCATGTTCCCAACTTTCCCTTCCTCAGTTCTCACACTTTAAATGCTTCTAAAGTCAAAAGTTTTTTTTACCTTGTAGCACCATGATGTTTAGGCAAGGTTGCTATCAAATTTAGTTGCCAGGCGATAGTTGCTTTGGCTAGTTGTTAGGAGATCAATTGATTCCTCTCTAAATCTGGACCCTTTCTCTTCTGTCACTAGGTGGCACTATGCTAGTGGCATTAGATAAGACAGGGGCTTTGCAAGCTCAGACATGAATGGATGGGGTGTCTATGCCAATGGGCAGGGATTTTCTTTGGTCCCTTGGCCTGCTGGGAGAGCCTATTTATTTGGGTGGAGTCAGGTGATCAGGGTTCTGTGCCACCTGGACGGCTGTCTGGGTGGACGTGTGTTATGCTGCCCCAGGCTGCTAGGCTGGAAGCCTGAGGCCTATCCCATGGCTGCTAGGCTGCCTGAGGCCTATCCAGGAACAGGAGAAGCAGCATAGGGTTGGGACTACCGGCGTGTAGTCCAACCAGAAGTAGTGGTTCAGCCGGACAGGGAACCAGCTGTGGTCGGAGGTAGAAGGGAAAGCTGTTGCCACTAAGGGACCATCCACCTTGTTACCAGAGACAACTGTGAGTAAGCTGAAGCGAGTACCAGAGCAGCCTTCTCCCCAGTGGGAAAACTTCAGTGAGTGCCAAGCCAAGGACCCAGCGGGACAGCAGAGGTGATGCTTGCGGAGCATCAGTGGGTGCCAAGCCAGGGACCTAGCCTGTCAGCAGGGGTGACACTTGAAGAGTATCTATGAGTGCCAATCCAGGGACCCAGCAGGGAAGCGGGGGGTGACACTTGAGGAAGAGACTGAGTGCTAAAAGTGGAAGAGCTATTGGATCTGAAGTTTAGTGAAAGACTGGGAGTACAATGAGTGAAGATCCACAGTGAGTGATTGTGGAGTAAGCGGAGAACTGTTTGTGTTGCCAATAGTTGAATACAACTACCATTAGTAACTGCTACAAGATTATTGCCATAGGAGACAGCGGTCCTACCTATACAGAAGTGGTGTCCAGCTGGAGGCCTTTACCTGTATAGCTGTCTTCCTATAAAAGTCTCAGAGTCTTCCAGTTATCATTGCATCTACTTAAGGGTGTCCTGGCCTTAACCCTCTCTCCCCCAGTTCTGTTCAAGAGACAATAAATCTCTTTGCATCCAAAAAAGTGTCTGGCGCCCACCATTTCATCTTGCATTACACCCACCCTGCCTTGTAACCCACTCTACACAGAAGGATGTCAACTATCCCTAACTCTGGAAGTAACCATTAGGCCTCAAGGGACTCAGGACTTTGCTACAACCTAAATATATTACCTGCATTCATGTAAAAAAACCTTCGCCTTGCTGTTTGTTCCCCCTCAAATACTTTTCTGAGCCTTTCTCGATCCAGTGTTGTGCCCATCTGCAGCAGCTTTGGACTCTCTACCAGCTCCCTGATAGCAGTGGGAGCCTTCTGCTGTCAGTCAAATCCATTGAGGATGGCCAAGCCACATTGTGTGTGTCTATGGATGCATACAGCCCAGCTCGGGAACGTGCCTGCATGTGTACCCCATAGCACACGGCTTCCTATGGGGGGCACACTCAGGAGAGGAGGAACAGGCAGCGCTGGTGGGGGGCCCCAGAAGAGGAGGTAAGGTTTCCTTGCACAGAGCAGGAAAGTAACTTTTTTATTTTAGGTTAAAAAATTCCAGACTTTAACAGCACTTTAAAGTGTTAGTTCACCATTTCAGAAAAAAATTTAAGGAGATTTAAAAGCATACACCCTCCACACCCCACAGGTCCCCGCTATATTTACCTCCATGGGTGCTGTGTTGTCAGTGCCCACGTAGCCCATGTAGCGGTCCAGGGATTTAAAATCCCCGCTCTTCTCTGTGCAGCACTTTCGAGATGGATCAGAACGATTCTGATTGGTTAGCACTGACACAGATCATCACTCTGATTCATCTTGGAAGTGCTGCACAGAGAGGGAGACATGTGGGAATTTTAAATTTTTAGACCGCTACATGGGCTGTCTGGGCACTGACAGCTTAGCACCAACCGAGGTAAGTACAGTGGGGATCAGGGAGTAGGGGGTGTGTATTGTGTAATTTTTAACCTTTTTGTTTTTTTCTGAAAAAGTGAACTAACTCTTTCAAAAAATAGTTTTCCCTGTGGAAATGGAGATGCTCATATTTGCATGAAAATATCCTCCTCTTTGTCTGAAAACAAATGAACATACAAAATTCAAAAGAAAAAGCATTTGCATTAAAATTTTGAATAAAAAATGGATTGCACGAAAAAGAAAGCTAACAAATATGAGAATATGGCGATGCAAAAGGTCACACTGACCTTTCATGCTGTAGGTCTATGAGATTAGACTAGTGTCTTGGCATTGTTACATTGTATAATTTATTAAAATTTGTTAAAACTGCAACCATATGCTGTAGTCAGGGAAATTGTTGTTTCAATCACCACCTAATCACAGAAAGGCTTTGCATCAAGTCCCTTGAACTGTTGGGAAGCTGACTCATTCTAAGAGGTGGAGACCATAACCTCAACTGACAGCGGTGTTTAGTATACATGTACAAAGACTTTACCTCAGTTGACTAAAAGAACTGAGATGAAACTTGTACAAAAAAAAAATTCTGCTTTGGCAGCTTGCCTGATATACTCTCACAATCCTACTTGCAGAATTTGAATCTCCTAACTGTATCTAAAAACTGAACACAAAAAATAAAACGATGCAAACAGGCATGTCTCTTCTGCAATATAACACACTTATGCAGCGTACACACGATAGCACATTCCGACAACAAAATCCATGTTTTTTTTCCAACGGATGTTGGCTCAAACTTGTCTTGCATACACACGGTCACACAAATCTTGCTGGAAATTCCGAATGTCAAGAACACGGTGACGTACAACACGTACAACGGCACTAGAAAAGAGACATTCAATACCAAGTGCGCCACCCTTTGGGCGCCTTCTGCTAATCTCGTGTTAGTAGAAGTTTGGTGAGAGACGATTCGCGCTTTTCAGCCACGTGCTTTTCCAATCGTTACTGCTCTTCAGTTTGTGTTTGTGGGTTCGTATCTGGTTTTCAGTGCCTGTAGTTATTTTGCAGTTGTTTTTCAGTGCGTATTTTATAGTACGTATTTGATTTCCAGTGCGTTCTTGTCCGCTCGTTTCTGATTTTCAGCTCGCTCTTCTCAGGCCTTTCTGTTTTTCAGTGCTTTCTGTTAGTTTGTTCTGACCAGCCAACCGTTTTGAAGCTATGAGGACCCTCACCCCAGACCAGAGGGTTTTTAACTACCAGCTGGCCAGAGCCAGAAGAGTGGTGAAGAATGCTTTCGGGATAATGGCCAGCCGGTTCCGCCTATTCCTTACGGCAATCAACATGGCGGAATATAAACGTAACCATATAATCCTTGCATGCTGCATTCTCCACAACTCTTTAAGGAGAAATTCAATGAACTATGTTGCCTCAGTTGGGCCTGAGGCCGGACTTCAAGAAGAAACCTTGATGGCGCTTGAAGCTGGCCGTCCTGGCTTGCCCCCCCAAAGCGCCCACGAAGTAAGGCAGAAGTATGTCGAGTACTTTGCGGGTAGGGGGACGATTGATATGCCATAAAATGTTTAAGAAACATTTTCTAAATACATTTTTTAGTTAAACTGAAATAAGATTTACTTAGATTGTGTTTCTTTTAGCTGTCTCCTACGTTCTCCAATGGTCTTTTCTTTTTGGCCATTTTCTTCAATAGTGCAAATGTAATTTATTTGATACATGAGGTGACAATCTCTTCTTCAGCGAACTATTATTATGTTGTGGGTCTGCTACACACACACCTTGTTTTTGTTGTTAATGTATGTAATGCATTACTGATAAAAATATACATCATTTTTTTGGACAGTACAAATAGCCTTTTTGTGTTAAAAAGGCATGTTTAAAACCATAAAACAATACACAACTCAGGAACTTACAAAGTTCAACTTTAAAAAAGTGAAGGAAATATGAGACATTAGTATGTCCAAACTATGTTGATATTGCCTTCATCAGATGGGGTGATGTCACCCCTGTGAAAGCCAAATTTTGAAGATGCACATAAATTGAGATTCAAAATTGGGATTTCCCTCCTGATCCCATGCCTAATGTCAACATGTGCTAGCTCCCATCATGGGGGATCAATGGACATGTTTCGGGGGTGCAACCCCTTCCTCTCATCTACTTTAGTTGCGAGGAAGGGGTTGCACCCCCAAAACGTGTACCTTGATATCCCGTGATGGCAGATAGCACATGTTGAAACACTGTATCCATCTTCAAAATATGGCTTTCAAAATTTTGTAAAAGGTTAAAAAAATAGAAAGAATTTTATAAATGTTGATGTGTTTTAGATTCTACCTAAAACATCAATGATGTTTTTAAGTCTTTTTTTCCACATCATTGATGTCTTCCTTGATCTTCTGTAAATCCCGATTGCACACCATGATCTCCGCGATGAGGACTTGTGCACTTGCACTTGTGAAATGTGTTTCTTCTTCAACAACATCCACATCACCTAAAAAAAAAAAAAACACCATGTATTATAAATATGCAGGCATCCATCTATTACCTGAAGCTGTGGTCTTGGACACTCACCTGTTGTGGTCACTATTTCACACACTTCATAAACCTCTCCCTCCTCCACATACTATGGTTGTTGTTTTTGGATTTCCCCTTCTTTAGGAGGTTGGGGGTCCCTGGTAACCTCAGACGTCCCAAGTTTTTTCTCCCCTATGTGAATAAAATAAAGGTATACAGATATTTGAGGCAAGAAATAGGAATTTGAAACATTGCTTGGAAGTGTCATACAATTGTCTGTTTTGGCAGAGTTCAAAGCTGAAGACATGATTTTTTCCTTTTACAAAGCTGGAATACTTACCTTTTTTGTTCACACATGTAGAGAACCCTAGTATCCACTGGAGCACCTGTGTGGGACACCCTAAAAAGTTTGTTCTGGTGTTCCACACTAGTGCTCCTGGGTCCAGATGTGTAAACAGCTGCTGAGTGTCCTCTCCTTACACTGAATCAAGTTTGCATTTCATTCTAGTTACAAACCCATCTAGACAACAATGTACTAAACTTCCTTTAAGACAAATAAGCATGACCAAATGTAGTTAACCTGCATCTGCAAAAAACATCGTATTAGTGGGCGAACGAATGATGTTTAGTACAAAGGATTACTGTGCCCACGAACCTGAAACTTGCCATTTTAATGTAATAAGAAGAATAGGAACACACAACAAAATAATTACTTTTTTGCAGCACTGTCTTGATTCTTCTGTACTGATCCTGCTCCCTCAGTTTGAGGTCTGACCATCCTTTCCTCAGTTGATCCTTGGATCGCCGTAGCCCAAAATTCTTCCGCAGACTTTTCATAACTTTAGTCATGATCTTGGCCTTTCTCACATTTGGGTTTGGGTACGGTCCATGCTTCCCATCATGGTCGGCCCTCTTGAAGATGTCCACTGTCTCCACCACCTCTATAAAGGCTATATTTGAGGCTTTAAATATCCTGGATCGGGACGTTCGTGGCTCCGGGCTTTTTTCGTTGCTGCTGCTGTCTTCGTGCACCTGTTGTCTCTCCGCCATGTGCTCTCCCACTGCGCCGAAAGACAAGGAGCGGGGAATATACTAGATTGAAGGTCAGGGGCGGGCAGAGTTTCACGCATGCGCAGTGTATATAGATTGAGGCCTATATTGGGACAAGATTAGGAGAGTTTAGCCTGACATTAGGGTTTGTCTTGTGTTGTGTCTTGCAGAGAAAATGGATCTATTCAATGATGAGGACTTTATCCCCATATTCATTGCTATGTACAGGGAGCTGCCCTGTCTGTGGCAGGTAAACCACCCCTTTTATAACAATAAACCAAAGAGGAAGGCAGTGCTGGATCAATTGCTGGAATTTGTGAAGCCGGGGATCCACACGGCATACATCCCCTATTTGAAGGCCCTAATTGGTGGCATGGGGAGCACTTATAAAAGGGAGCGCAAGAAGGTCCAGTATTAACAGAGATCAGGAGCTGCAGCAGATGACATTTATGTACCCAGGCTGTGGTACTATGACAAACTGCATTTTCTGGCAGGCCAGACTGAACCCAGGCCAGCAATCTCCAATCTTCCTTCAAGGCTTCCTTCCACCTCAATGAGGCTTCCGACGTCCAACCTGGGCCTTCCAGCCAGGAAGAAGTGGAGGAGCCCAGCTTGAGCCAGGTATAGCATTGTTCAACATATTTCTAGTCAAATAATTAATGATGTTAACTAGATGTTATTTTTAAACAGTAATTTCTGATTTTACAAAGTGTTTTACATATCAATAGACAGTAGTAGCCACAAATGATTGGGACGAAACTGAAAAATGCTGGGGTCAGAATGATAGTCTTTTCTATTTATTAACATTCAATTTGCAACAGTCATGAGCTGAAAATTGTGTGTGATTGATGAACCAAAAACTAAAACTATGTCCCTTTTTCATACACAGGAAAGTCTCAGCCAGGAGGAGGACGTGGAAAGTGGCAGCCAGGAGGTGGCGGGGGTAAGTGGCAGCCAGGAGGTGGCTGGGCCCTGTAGCCTGCCCGAATCCCAGGTCCCTCCCCTCCGCCTTCCAAAAAAAAGTCCCAGGAAGAGGAGTAACCTGGAGGAGGCAGCACTTGGCCTATTTCGGAAGGCTACAGCGGCCCTTAGAACCCCCCCAATAATCAAGGCGACTATGCCTACATGGCAGCCTGCAAAATGGAGGAGGGCCAACGCCTCTTATGTGAGGAAGTTATGTCACAAGCCCTAAATAAGGGGTTGAGGGGCAAACTCACAAGCCAAAGCCACGTTTGTAAGTTCAACCATGGTCCTCCTCCTCCTCCTCCACCTCCTGTCACAACTCCAACACCAGAGCCACAGCCTGGAAGCAAGTGTGTAAGGAAGACAAGAGAGTGATGGCCTGGGTTCAGTCTGATCTGACAAAAGACGCAGGCTGTGGTAAGACCACAGCCTGGGGACAGATCTGTCATCTACTGCTGTTCCTGATCTCTTGTAGTCCTGGATCGGTTGTACTCACTGTTATAAGGACACCTCAGGCCAACAATTTGGACTGTAAAATAATTGATGTGTGCCCTGGGGTACAAAGGCTTAGCAAATTTCACCAGTTTCTCCAGCGTTGACTTCATCTTTATTTTGTTATGACCCATAATAAATGGCTATTTTTTTTCACAAATACTTGCCTATGTGTTTAACTTCAAAAAGGACAGTTTGTTTGTGAGTAGGCAGGTACATTTCAAAAATACAATGTCAAATTAACAAGGGACACCAACACCAACCTCCTTGAGGTTAAAAAAATGCAAGATAATAATGATGTTGTGGTAACTTGACACAAAACAAAAGAAAAAATTATGGAGATCACTTAAAAAAAAAAAAAAAAGGAGATCTGGATAGAAAAAAAACACTATAACCAAAAATTCTAAACATTATTATGGAGATCTGACGAAAAAAAAAAAAATTATTAATGAGATCACAAGAAATAATAAAGAAATCAGGTTGTCAGAACTCTGTGTGAATATCAGCAGCAAAACAACTTCATTATTCTAGCATTATAAAGAAGAAGAGAATGTGCTGCCTTAAAAGATTTAAAAATTAGCAGTGTGACGAATGTGCTATCTCCATTACGAATGATAGTTTTACCAGATCGATCGCTTCCATCTCGTAATTGATTCAGATCATGCGTGGAACTTTGTGCGTCAGAATTGTGTACACACGAACGGAATTTACGAGAACAGATTTTGTTTTCGGAAAATTTGAGATCCAGATCTCAAATTTTGTTTGTCGGAGCCTACACATGGTTGGAATTTCCGATAACATGCTCCCATTGAACATTTGTTGTTGGAAAATCCGACCGTATATATGCGGCATTACAGTACCTGCCTGTTTGCAATCCTGTGCAAAATGTACACAGAGCTGAGCATGCACAGCTCCATTTACCTTTTCAGCACAGTGCCAATGTTGAGAAGAATGACTTCAGTGCAGGAGTGAGGTCATCCCATGCTGGCCAATCAAGACGGCCAAAGACCAACACCTGGAAGAAGCCAGGGAGAAGATGTCAAGGCTGACGGGGAATCTCCTGGGCATCGGATGGTTGGAGAAAGAGTGATTATTCCTGACTTTAGAATAAATGAATAATAGACAGTGGCCTAGGTCCGCACTCACCAGATATGTTGGACTCCCTTACCTTATAGCAAGAGGAGTCTACTATGCTTGTACGTCATTAATGGGGACCAATCCCAATGCGATATCCTCTGGTTATTACCTCTATTTTGGATTACCTCCAATGGTGACTCCGGGGCTCCAGGGACAAGATGTGCAGTGTGCAATATATGGAAAAAGAAACTCCTCATAGAGTAAAATCCTCAGATGGTTTATTAAAAAACAGCAAGATACATAGTAAATAACTAGTATAACTAAAACTGTCAGTATGATAGAACTGGACGTCACAAAAGATAAACCATCAGCCCTGCTCATGTGTGAGTAATGGTCGCTGCTTACAACATAGCGTGTGTTCCACTATTACTACCGGCCCTGATAGTGAAACCCTAACCATGGGCTTCTCTTTTTTGCTATCTTCTTGGTGGGTTAAATATCTACTCCCTCCAGAAGATTTTACTCCCTTTATGTCCAGGCCATTTTTTGCTATTGGCACTGTGCTATTTTAACTGGTAATTCTACTCAAACTAAATTTTTATAATTTTTTGTGCACAAACAGAGCTTTCTTTTGGTGGTACTTGATCACCACTGAGGTTTTTATTTTTCATTATATAAATGAACAAAAAAAACCTGTAAATTTTGAAAAAAAAATATATTTCCTGACAGACTTCCATGGCAGCATACGTTTGGGTAGCTCCGCCCTCGCTCCTACCCCATAGGACACCACTCCCAAAAATTTTCAGGGTGAGCCAGAGGCCACGTTCCTTTTTTGTCCCCTTCAGTCTTAGGACCATTTCATATGAAGTTTCCTACATTTCGGAAGATGTGGCGACCTAGGCCTCACGTGCGGATATTGGGAGCATCCTGTGGTGTGGCTCCAGCAGTCACCGAGTCCCCAGCTAACAGTGCAGTGGTGAATGGCACACATGCGCAGAAGATTGACACCTGTAATAATGGAAGCTCTGCCAATGGCGAGCAGTTGCGTCAGTTGCCCTGCTAACAACGGGTGACCTCTAAAGTGTGCCCAGCGTGATGGTGTCCCTACCTCTAGGATTTGGGTCGCCCTGTGGATGCATCGATTGCCCTGTGGAAGAGGTCCAGAATACATGAGTATGTTTGGCTTGAGAGAAGGGACCAGATGCCATGCAGGCTGCTAGGGAGTAACTCCACTGTTAAAAAAAAAAAAAAAAAATCTAAATGAAAATATATTGAGAAGTCTATGCTCTGATGTGCATTGTGGCATTTTTATCAAGGTTTTATCGAAGTTTGCATTGGTAATATTCCTTTAGCAGTAGTTAATCCCTTATGCCGCGTACACACGGTCGGACTTTTCAGCTACAAAAGTCGGACAGCCTGTCCGACATACTTCCGGCGTACCTTCGGCGGACTTGCGGCAGACTTTCTTACGAACGGACTTGCCTACACACGACCACACAAAAGTACGACAGCTTAGTACGCGGTGACGTACACCAAGTCCGACGAGACTATAAAACGGAAGTTCAATAGCCCGTACGACACCCTTTGGGCTCCTTCTGCTAATCTCGTGTTTATCTCGTGTTAGTAGAAGTTTGGTGAGAGACGATTCGCGCTTGTGAGACTCGTATTTTTCAGTTCGTTTTAACTGTTGTTCAGTCTGTGCTTGTGAGGTTTGTATCTGCTTTTCAGTGCGTTTGATCAGTTGGCATTGAGAAATCTTTGTTTTATTGGCCGCTCGTTCCTGATTTTCAGGTCGCTCTTCACAGGCCTTGCTGTTCTTCAGTGCGTTCTGTTTAGTGCGTTCTGACCAGCCGACCGTTTTGAAACCATGTTACCTGTACGTACTCGTCGTCGAGCTCGTGCATTGTATGTGTTTGGTGCTGTAGTTTATTCTTCAGCCCAAGACCAGTCCATGAACAGGGCGAGGAGGAGTTCATGGACCAAGAATTGGTTGCTCCAGCGTGACCAGTTCTGTCACATGCCATTGCTCCGTGAGATCCGTGAGAATAATCCTGAGGATTTCAGGAACTTTCTCCGGATGACGGACCCCGTTTTTGACCGTTTGTTGGCTTTGCTGACCCCCTATATCAGCAGGCAGGATACCTGCATGAGGCAAGCCATCACTCCGGAGCAGAGGCTGGTCGCTACCTTGCGGTATTTGGCCACAGGGAGAAGCCTGCAGGACCTTAAGTTCTCGACAGGCATCTCCCCCCAGGCTCTGGGGATCATTATCCCAGAGACCTGTTCTGCCATCATCCAGGTCCTGCAGAAGGACTATATTAAGGTAAGATATTTTTCTTTTATTAGCATCACATGTTCTTTTATGTAATCTTTGATAATGTAATGTATTTCTTGCTTCAAACACTACTTACCATCATTGCAATATAGTGTGAATGTCCCCTTTTTATCCTCACACATGCTGGATTTTTTTCCTGTTATTTTTTGTCATGCATGTATATTTTCCTTCAATAACCTCCCCAGCATGCAGTGATGGGAACATATCCACCTAGTCTACTCATTTTGAATGTATTTTGTTTGAGTGTATTTAGTGTGCTTATAATTAGCAATTAGCTAGATTTCCCAACCCCCCCCCCCCCCACCTAAACTCACTCCAAATAGTGTGCTGCTAATTAGCAATTAGCTAGATTTCCCAACCCCCCCCCCCACCTAAACTCACTCCAAATAGTGTGCTGCTAATTAGCAATTAGCTAGATTTCCCAACCCCCCCCCCCCCACCTAAACTCACTCCAAATAGTGTGCTGCTAATTAGCAATTAGCTAGATTTCCCAACCCCCCCCCCCCTCCTAAACTCACTCCAAATAGTGTGCTGCTAGTTAGCAATTAGCAAGATTTCCCAACCCCCCCCCCCCACCTAAACTCACTCCAAATAGTGTGCTGCTAATTAGCAATTAGCTAGATTTCCCAACCCCCCCCCACCTAAACTCACTCCAAATAGTGTGCTGCTAATTAGCAATTAGCTAGATTTCCCAACCCCCCCCCACCTAAACTCACTCCAAATAGTGTGCTGCTAATTAGCAATTAGCTAGATTTCCCAACCCCCCCCACCTAAACTCACTCCAAATAGTGTGCTGCTAATTAGCAATTAGCTAGATTTCCCAACCCCCCCCCCCCCACCCTCGTAAAAATTTGCTTGAATGTTCTGTGGTGTTGATTTGTCTAAAGCAAATATATGTTGCACTTTGCAAAATGCATGTGCACTCTACAAGTGCATTTGTTCCAGTGCTTTAGTAAATGAGCAGAAGCTCTGCTGATTTCCATCATCAAATCATATGCAAGCCTCAAAGTGTTTTCATTAATTGCCCTTGCATGTGATTGTGTACTCCTTGCAACATGAATGCCTTTTTACATTACCTCATTTACTGTAAGCTGGTTAGCAACTGCACCTGCAGAGTGCGACAACTGCAGTCTTGTAGCCTTTTTAGTCCCTAAATTCCTGCGTGTCCTAAAAGTAATCTTTTTTAGGGATTTCACAACCCCCTAAAATGTAATCAATGTTCCATCAGAGGGGGTGAGCAATCTGATAAGTGTGCCTTTCCATATTAGTTATTCCAGAAGAATTAAATTATTTAATGTTATACTGATGCTGGGGAATAATGTTTTTAATTGTCTAATTTTATTGCAATGTTAGCTTCCAAATGAATTGATTTTGGTTTTCTTGTTTGATTCCCCAGTTTCCTTCAACGCCACAGGAATGGCAGACTGTGGCATCCCATTTTGCCAGCCGTTGGGACTTTCCCAATTGTGGAGGGGCTATAGATGGGAAACATGTCCACATTGTGCCACCACCCCATTCGGGGTCATACTATTTCAATTATAAAGGGTTCCACAGTATTGTTTTAATGGCGGTGGTGTCGGCACACTATGAATTTTTATATGTGGACGTGGGGAAGAATGGCCGGATGTCGGATGGAGGAGTATTTGCCCAGACGGAGTTCTGCCAGCGTCTCCAGAGTGGTGGCCTGGGATTGCCACCTGATGCGGATAATGTGGAAGGACTCCCCTTTGTCTTCATTGCCGATGAAGCCTTCGCTCTGAGCAAGCACCTCATGAGGCCATTCCCCCAAAGAACCCTCACCCCGGAGAGGAGGGTTTTTAATTTCCGGCTGGCCAGAGCTAGAAGAGTGGTTGAGAATGCGTTTGGAATTCTGGCCAGCCGGTTCCGCCTGTTTCAAACAGCCATTAATTTGGCGGAATACAAACTTAATTTTATCATTTTATCGTGCTGCATTCTGCACAACTTTTTAAACAAACATTCTCAGAATTATATAGGCACAGTTGGGCCTGAGGCCGGACTTATAGATGACAACCTTACGGGCCTGGATACTGTCCGTACTGGCTTGGCCCCCCAAAGTGCCCGTCAAGTTAGACAGCAATATGTTAATTATTTTATGGGTAGGGGGGCCATTGCAATGGGCCAGGATATTTAATTTTTTACAATAAAAAAAATATTGATGAAATCTTGAATTATATTTATTGCTTGCCTTTCTTTTGGGCTTTCTCCTAGGTTATGGTCGAGCAGTTGTAGTGCCAACTGTATTTTCATTTTAAATGTCTAAATAAAAGCTCCATTGCCACTGTAAACAACTTTTTGACAATTATAACCAAACTGATACTGAGCATTGAAATAACAAACCACACATTTATTTAATTCCTATAAGGAGATGTTTTTATTAATGGTTGTTATGCATTCAGTTCTGCATTTAGTATAAAATGTTCATAGACAAAAATATAATGATATCTTAATAATTTCGAAAAATATAATTATATTTAAATATTTATACATAATCCACAAAAAAATATTTTTGGCTTTTTGATTTTCGCAAACAGGTTTTTTTTTTTATAGTTTTTTTTTTGTTTTTTTAAAATCAAGTTTTTTTCTTTTTTTCTTTTTTTTAAAATCAAGTTTTTTCTTTTTTTTTTTTTTTTTTCAAATAAAGTTTTTTTTTATTTTGGTTTTTAAATCAAGTTTTTTTTTTTTTTTTTGGTTTTTGAGAAAATCAATTTTTTTTGTTTTTTTTTTGTTTTAAAATCAAGTTTTTTTTTTTTTTTGGTTTTTGAGAAAATCATTTTTTTTTGTTTTTTTTTTTTTGTTTTAAAATCAAGTTTTTTTTTTTTTTTTGGTTATTGAGAAAATCATTTTTTTTGTTTTTTTGTTTTAAAATCAATTTTTTTTGTTTTTTTTTTAAATCAAGTTTTTTATTTTTTTGGTTTTTTTAAAATCAAGTTTTTTATTTTTTTTGTTTTTTTTAAATCAAGTTTTTTTTTGGTTTTTGAGAAAAGAATTTTTTTTTGTTTTTTTGTTTTAAAATCAATTTTTTTTGTTTTTTTTTTTTTGTTTTAAAATCAATTATTTTTTTTTCTTTTTAAATCAAGTTTTTTATTTTTTTGGTTTTTTTAAAATCAAGTTTTTTATTTTTTTGTTTTTTTTGAAAATCAAGTTTTATTTTTTTGGGGGTTTTTAAATCCAGTTTTTTTTTTTTTTGGTTTTTGAGAAAATCAATTTTTTTTGTTTTTTTGTTTTAAAATCAATTTTTTTTTTTTTTTAAATCAAGTTTTATTTATTTATTTATTTATTTATTTTGAAAATCAAGTTTTATTTTTTTGTGGATTTTTTATGTATTTTCGAGAAACAGCCCTCCTTTTTTAACCACTTGACCACTGGGCACTTAAACCCCCTTCCTAACCAGACCAATTTTCAGCTTTCGGTGCTCTAACATTTTGAATGACAATTACTCAGCCATGCAACACTGTACCCATATAAAATTTTTGTCCTTTTTTTCACACAAATAGAGCTTTCTTTTGGTGATATTTAATCACCGTTGGGTTTTTTATTTTTTGCGCTATAAAAGAAAAAAGACTGAAAATTTGGTAAAAAAATGAATTTTTATTTCTTTCTGTTATAAAATTTAGCAAATTAGTAATTTTTCTTCGTAAATTTTGGCCAAAATTTATACTGCTACATATCTTTGGTAAAAATAAGTACAACTTGGTGTATATATTTTGGTCTTTGCGAATGTTAGAGAGTCCAAAAGCTATGGTGCCAATATCTGAAAATTGATCACACCTGAAGTACTGACGGCCTATCTAATTTCTTGAGACCCTAACATGCCAGAAAAGTACAAATACCCCTCAAATGACCCCTTTTTGGAAAGAAGACATTCCAAGGTATTTGAAAAGATGCATGGTGAGTTTTTTTGAAATTGTCGTTTTTTCCCACAATTCTTTGCAAAAATCAAGATTTTTTTTTAACTTTTTTTTTTCACAAAATTGTCATATTAGAAGGTTATTTCTCACACACAGCATATGCATACCACAAATTACACCCCAGAACACATTCTGCTATTACTCCCGAGTATGGTGATACCACATGTGGGAGACTTTTACACAGCGTGGCCACATACAGAGGCCCAACATGCACGGAGCACCTCCAGGCGTTCTGGAGCACCCAGGCCAATTCTTATATTTCTCTCCTACATGTAAAAATAATCATTTATTTGCTAGAAAATTACATAGAACCCCAAAACATATATATATTTTTTTTTAGCAAAGACCCTAGAGAATACAATGGCGGTTGTTGCAACTTTTTATCTCGCACGGCATTTGCGCAGCAATTTTTCGAACGCATTGTTTTTGGAAAAAAAACAGTTTTGTGCTTTAAAAAAAAACAAAATAGTAAAGTTAGCCCAATGTTTTTGCATAATGTGAAAGATAAAGTTACGCTGAGTAAATAGATATATAACATGTCACCCTTCAAAATTGCACACGCTCGTGGAATAGTGCCAAACTTCGCTACTTAAAAATCTCCATAGTTGACGCTTTAAAATTTTTTACTGGTTACATGTTTTGAGTTACAGAGGAGGTCCAGGGCCAAAATTATTGCTCTCGCTCTACTGATCGCAGCGATACCTCACATGTGTGGTTTGAACACAGTTTTCATATGTGGGCGGGACTTACGTATGCGTTCGCTTCTGCATGCGAGCACACGGACAGGGGCGCTTTAAATTTTTTTTTTTTTTTTTTTTTCATTTTACTTTATTTATTTTAGTTTGACACTTTTTTCCCAAAAGAAACTATTTTTTTGATCACTTTTATTCCTATTACAAGGAATGTAAACATCCCTTGTAATAGGAATATTGCATGACAGGTGCTCTTTACAGTGAGATATGGGGTCAATAAGACCCCACATCTCACCTCTAGGCTAGGAAGCCTGAAATAATAATAAAAAAAAAAATGATCCTGGCTTCGATCGTAGCGGAGTCGGTAGAAGCACCGGAGGGTGGCGGGAAGGGGGGGGCATCCCCTCTCTCCTCCCATAAGAACAATCAAGCAGTGGAACAGCTGCTATGATCGTTCTCATGGTGTAGGGAATCGCCGGCTGAAAAAGCTGATATCTGAATGATGCCTGTAGCTGCACCCATCATTCAGATATCCCCACACAAAGTCAAGGACGTCATATGACGGCGGGCGGGAACTGGTCAAAAATTGCGGGGTATTGCAGAGTTCTGCGGAGTATTGCGGGGTATTGTGGGGTAGTGCAAAGTAGTGCGGGGTATTGCAGGGTATTGCGGGGTATTGCGGGGTATTGCGGGGTATTGCAGAGTAGTGCAGGGTATTGCAGAGTAGTGCAGGGTATTGCGGGATATTGCAGAGTAGTGCAGGATATTGTGGGGTATTGCAGAGCAGTGCAGGGTATTGCGGGGTATTGCAGAGTAGTGCAGGGTATTGCGGGGTATTGCAGACTATTGCGGGGTATTGCAGAGTAGTGCAGACTATTGCGGGGTATTGCAGAGTAGTGCAGACTATTGCGGGGTATTGCAGAGTAGTGCAGACTATTGCGGGGTATTGCAGAGTAGTGCAGACTATTGCGGGGTATTGCAGAGTAGTGCAGGGTATTGCGGGGTATTGCAGAGTATTGCGGGGTATTGCAGAGTAGTGCAGGGTATTGCGGGGTATTGCAGGGTATTGCGGGGTATTGCAGAGTATTGCGGGGTATTGCAGATTAGTGCAGGGTATTGCAGAGTAGTGCAGGGTATTGCAGAGTAGTGCAGGGTATTGCAGAGTAGTGCAGGGTATTGCAGATTAGTGCAGGGTATTGCAGAGTAGTGCAGGGTATTGCAGAGTAGTGCAGGGTATTGCAGAGTAGTGCAGGGTATTGCAGAGTAGTGCAGGGTATTGCAGAGTATTGTGGGGTATTGAAGAGTAGTGCAGGGTATTGCGGGGTATTGCAGAGTATTGCGGGGTATTGCAGACTATTGCGGGGTATTGCAGAGTAGTGCAGACTATTGCAGGGTATTGCAGAGTATTGCTGGGGTATTGCGGGGTATTGCAGAGTATTGTGGGGTATTGCAGAGTATTGTGGGGTATTGCAGGGTATTGCAGAGTATTGTGGGGTATTGCAGAGTATTGTGGGGTATTGCAGAGTATTGTGGGGTATTGCAGAGTAGTGCAGACTATTGCAGGGTGTATTGCAGAGTATTGCGGGGTATAGCTGGGTATATTGCAGGGTGTATTGCAGGGATGGCTGAGCATGGTGGGATGGATGTGACTGTATTTGTCACTGAGCACCGCTGTGAGCACTGCACATGCAGCCCACAGCGGTGCTGCCATCCGATCCCTCCCCCTCTCCTCTCACTGTGTACCGATCGGTACACAGAGGGGAGGGAGGAAACGGCGTCATGATATGACGCCGGTTTGTTTACATGTGATCGCTCCGTCATTTGACGGAGCGATCACATGGTAAACGGCCGCGATCAGCGGCCGTTTACCGTGATCCGTGATGCGCCGGGTCCTCTGGACCCGGCGGTCACGGAAGTTCTCGGGTGCGCGCCCCAGGGGGCGCGCGAGAGCAGGATTCTGGGAGGACGTCCTACGGACGTCCACCCAGGATAACCCGACCGCGCTGTAGCCTTCTTTAGGCTATGGCCCGGTCGGCAAGTGGTTAAATTAGGTTAAACAGCCATTTATGTTCAGCCAAAAAAATAAAGAGAAGGCCCAGAATGGGGTCAGCAAAACAGGAAATGAAGGACATGATCAATGTTTTGGGGTTTCAAAAAGGGCATTTAGATTCGACCCAAAACATCAATCATGTCCTTCATTTCCTGCTGCATACGATCCAGCCGATTACGCATTTCATCGATGTCCTTATTCCAGGCCATTATTTAACCAATTAGCCGTTGAGCACTTTCTGAAGTGAAATAGTCACTTCGTGTACCTAAAGTGGAATGGAACCAAAAAATGTATTTAGAAATATGCACACATACATAGTTTACCTTACCATAATAAAGCTGTTGTCTCAGACACTGACCTGGTGGGGTGCCCATGTAGCCTAATTCCTCCACATCCTCGGGGGTGGCACTGTTGCTTGAATCAAGCACAACCAGATCCCCTAAAATAGAGTAGAAAAATTACATTAAACAAAAGGCAGCCATGCATAGATTACCGTAAGCTGGTGTGTCAGACACTCACCTGGTGGGGTGCCCATGTCGCCCACCTCTCCTTCTTCCACATCCTCAGTGGGGCTTGGGCTGATTTCCCAATCATGTTTGGCTTGGGGTGGACTGTCTTCTTGTTGGCTGAGTGATTTTTCCCCTATGTGAAACAAAAAATTATTAATCTACTTAGCACACAGATATTTTAGTACATAGTAATTTTCCAACATTTGTAGTGAAGTGGTTTGTGTAGAGTTCCTATTTTACCTCAATATTTAAAATTATAAAGACATATCGGATAGATAGATATCTAGATATCAATATCTCAAAATATAGTTAATAATCTTTTGATCTCTCTCTCTCTCTATATATCTGGAACAAAATCTATAAATATCTAACTAAATGTAAATAAAAAAAGATAACTTAAAATATTCCAAAAGAATGTTTTACATTTCTATATCTATCTATCTACCTATCTCTATATTTCTCTCTCTCTCTATATATATTTCTCTCTCTCTCTCTCTCTCTCTCTCTCTATCTCAATATATATCTATATATATATATATCTATATATCTATATCTATATCTATATATTTATATATATATATATATATATATATCTATATCTATATATATATATATATATATATATATATATATATATATATATATATATATATATATATATATATATATATATATATATATATATATATATATATATATATATATATTTTTATATATATATATATATATATATATATATATATATATTTATATATAGATATCTTTATATATATATATATTTTTATATATATATATTTATATATAGATATCTTTATATATATATTTTTTTTTATATATATATATATATTTTTTTTTTTTATATATATATATATATATATCTCTATATCTTTATATATATATATAGATAGATCTATCTATAGATATGTAACGAGGTTTAGTAAAAGATCATTTGAAACGATGAACAAAAAAATCATATAGGAAGGAAAAGCACATGGAGCAGTATACAAGGTAATAAACACAAGAGAAAAACACGACAAGTACTTACTTTTTTTAAGCACTTTCCGGATCCGTCTGTATTGATCCGGCTCCCTGAGTTTCAGGTCAGACCATCTTTTTCGAAGTTGATCTCGGGAGCGCTGTACCCCAAAAGAAGCCTGCAAAGTGTCCACGACCTTCGCCATTATTTTGGCCTTGCGCAAATTTGGCCGTGCGTACGGCCCATACTTCCCATCATAGTCGTCTTTGTGAAGAATGGCCACCATCTCCACCATCTCTTTAAAACTCATATTGGAGGCCTTAAATCTAGGCCTCACAGATTTGGTTGACGTTCCAGCCTCCGGGCTTTTTCCACTACCTGAGGACATGTCAGGTGTCTCCGCCATTATTTACCCCACTATGCGCCGTAACTAAAAATGGGCGGAGAACATGAGTTAAAATCGAACGTCAGGGGCGGGCGACGCAGGCGGAGTTTCACACATGCGTAGTGTATAAAGAGGGGCCTTGCGCACGTGTCGTACGTACGTTCTGTGCGTCGAATTAGGGGGGCGGAGAACATGAGTTAATTTCGAACGTCAGGGGCGGGCGACGCAGACGGAGTTTCACACATGCGTAGTGTATAAAGAGGGGCCTTGCGCACGTGTCGTACGTACGTTCTGTGCGTCGAATTAGGGGGGCGGAGAACATGAGTTAATTTCGAACGTCAGGGGCGGGCGACGCAGGCGGAGTTTCACACATGCGTAGTGTATAAAGAGGGGCCTTGCGCACGTGTCGTACGTACGTTCTGTGCGTCGAATTAGGGGGCGGAGAACATGAGTTAATTTCGAACGTCAGGGGCGGGCGACGCAGGCGGAGTTTCACACATGCGTAGTGTATAAAGAGGGGCCTTGCGCGTGTCGTACGTACGTTCTGTGCGTAGGTGATAGTGGACCAGGACGTTACAAAACGAAGGTAATTTTAAATATTTTTGGGGGGGTTTTATGGTCATGACTTTGTAGCAAGCGGCCTATATGGCTTGATAGATTGATGAGGCCTACATAGGGAGAAGATGATGAGGGGTTAGCAGAAACCTATAATAAGTGTTTTTTGTCTTGTGACTTTATCTTTTCCAGATATAATGAATCCCCTATTTAAGGATCCAGAGTTCCTAAAAGCTTTTATTTTGAAATATCGAGAGATGAGGAATTTGTGGGAGGTGAAACACCCTCAGTATTATGCAAAGCATGTGAGGAAGTCAACGCTGGAGAGACTTCTGTCCTTTGTCCAGGCGACCATCCCGGGAGCAACAATGGAGACATTGCTCAAGAAAATTGGGGTCTTGAGGAACATGTATAAGAGGGAGCATAGGAAGATCCAGGAATCAAGGAGATCAGGAGCATCAGCAGATGATGTTTATGTACCCAGGCTGTGGTACTACAATCAACTCCGTTTTCTTGATGACCAGAATGAAGCCAGGGCATCACTTTCAACCCTTCCCTCCACCCTTCCCTCCACCCTTCCCTCCACCCCAGCAGAGGCTGATGAGGAGCAAGCTGGGTCTTCCATCCTGGATGAACCGGATATGACCATCTGGAGTCAGGTAAATTATTTTAACAAATATTTACTGTACTAATATTAATGATGTTAACTGGATGTTATAATTGTCTAAAATAATTTTGCACTCAAAATTGTGTATACATATCAAATGACAGTAGTTGCTAAATATGTTTGGCACCTGCTTGAAATAATTAGGGTGTCTGATTAGACTCTTTTATTAAAGAGATGTATTCACATTGAATTTGCTATTCATGAGAAGCAAACTGTGTGTCATTGATGAACCCAAAAAAATATACTAAAACTATTGTCCTTTTTTTATACACAGGATGAGTCCATCCAGGAGGAATGTGGGGAAAGTGGCAGGCAGGAGGAGACCGGGCCCATGGACAGCCTGGAGGAGGCCGGATTCACCATCATCCTGGAGGAGGCTGGGCCCAGTGTCAGGCAGGAGGTGGCTGCTCCCAGTGAGGTGGCTGGGCCAAGTGAGGTGGCTGGGCCAAGTGAGGTGGCTGGGCCCAGTAGGAGCCTGACCAAATCCCAAGTGCCTCCCCTCCACCTTCCCAAAAAAAGGGCCAGGAAGGGGATGGTCACACAGGACGCATCCCTGCGCCTCATGCAAGAGGCCACCCGTTTTTTAACGAGCCCCCCCAAAGCGGAAGAATCCTATGGCTGCTACTTAGCCAGCAGGCTTCTTCAGATGGATTGGGAGCAGCGCCTCATTTGTGAGCGCCTATTTGGGGAAACAATCCATAAGGGGCTGCAGGGCACGCTAACACGAAACACCCAAATACATGAGGCAGCCCCCCCTCCTCCTCCTCCTCTTCCTCCTCCTCCTGCCACAACTGAAACACCAGAGCCACAGCCTCAAAAGAAGGCTACAGGGAAGGCTGCAGGGCAGCGTGGAGGAAAGGCTGCAGGGAAGAGAAGAAAGTGATGACCTGGGTTCAGTCTGGTCTGACAGAAGACGCAGGCTGTTGTAGGACCACAGTCTGGGGACATCTAGATCATCTGCTGGTGCTGTTGATCTCTGGGATTCTTGGACCAGATTGTGCTCCCTCTTATATGGACTCCGCAAGATCCCAATTTTCTTGTACACCGACTTTTTCCAGCGTTGACTTCCTCTTTATTTTATTTTGACCATGAATAAATGGATCTTTTTTGAGTTTAGCAAAAGACTTTATGTGTTTTCTTTTAAATCATTGATTTTACACACAATGTTAAATTAACAAGGGACAACAATCTCATTGAGTTTGAAAAAAACACACCAAAAATACATTACTAATGTTAATAATGTTCAAGTGGTAAGTCTTGAAAATAAAAAAATCTACATAACCAAAAACGGTGCTTTGGGTTAACTTTATCTAAAAACTAAAAAATAATCACTAGAAAAAAAAAAATAGAATAATGGGTTCTTTGTGGTAACTTTACAAACCTAAAAAAAAAAATAAATAAGGGAAAAAGTATTATTAGTATGGAAACATTGTTTTTAAAAAGCATACTATATCATTCATGAGATCAAAGAGAAAAAGAATCCAGAAATCAGTTTGGGAGAACTCTGATTATGAACAGCAAAACACCTTCGTTCTTTAGAGCATTCGTAAAGAAGAAATAAAATGCGCTGCATTCAACGATCACAGATTTTGCAGCGTGATGAATGTGCTACCTACAATACGAACACTAGTTTTGCTAGACCGAGTGCTTCCGTTTAGTTTTTGCTTATGAGCATGCGTCGTTTTTTTGTCCGTAGGACTAGCATACAGACGAGCGGACTTCGGGGTCCGTCGTAGTTACGACGTAAAGATTTGAAGCATGTTTCAAATCTAAAGTACGTCGGATTTGAGGCTAAAAAAGTACGTTGAAAGTCCGGAGAAGCCCACACACGATCGGATTACCAGCCAGCTTTAGTCCGTCAGCGTCCGTTGGACTTTTGTAGCTGAAAAGTCCGACCGTGTGTACGCGGCATTAGGGGTTTTCTCTCACCTAGAAAACAAGCAACTATTATTTTGTCTCTCTCGACAGCTTAAGCGGTAAAGTGCCGCTAGTTTTAGCATAAGGTTGCCCCCTCATCCCTTTAAACCCGAACACATTAATTACACAGGTTCTGAGGCTAATTTAATGCAGATAAGGCACCAATTGAGTTTAATTACCACCTTAATCAGCCACAGAACCTGTGCAATTAATATGTGTTCGGGTTTAAAGGGATGAGGTGGCAACCCTATTTTAGCAGCGCTTTACCACTGTTATAGCGGCGTTTTTCGGCTGCTAGTGGGGCTCTGTTAACCCCCGCTAGCAGCTGAATAAAGGGTTAAAAGCGCCGCTGCTGAAGCGCTTTGGCATTGCTGCCCATTGATTTCAATTACAGGGGTGGTCTATTGCACGGCGGTCTAAGAGCGGTAGAATGGTTTAGTGAACGATGGCTGTTTGTTAGAAGTGTCAGTACCGAGCAGTGAGGATTTCTGGCAGCTGCCTGGGGAGAAGGTGGACAGGTTTTGCTTTGCAATCAGCAGAGCCCTGTGGGAGGTGTGCAGCTGGCAAGGGACATACCGGTTCACAGATCATCCCAGGACCTCCTTTCAACTTCTACGGAACCCTATTAGCTGTTTACCACCCAAGCTTGTTTGACCCAACTGAACGTATGTTTCTTTGGCTTCAAACGTTCCGGTAAGCCTCCCTATTGTCGGTGATGGTGTTCTTTTTACTCCAGATGTCACGTGCACATTGATACGTTCTATGTATGAAGTCACACATTTATTGAGGACTATCATTCCATCACTTTGTATGAGTCATATACTCACTGAGAACTTCAATTCATTCACTTTTTTGATGCTCCCTCTTTTTATTTGTTATTGTTTGAGGTTCGCTAGTTTAAGGATTTAATGGTCTTTGTGCTACATATTGTGTGGTTATTTCACTTCAATATTAACGCTACACTTACCGTATATACTCGAGTATAAGTCGTTCCGAGTATAAGTCGAGGTCCTAATTTACCACAAAAAAATGGGAAAAACTTAGTGACCCGAGTATAAGACGAGGGTGAGAAATGCACAGCTACTGTAAGTGGAAAAGAGGGTCAACAATGCCCATTTGCAGCCTCACTGTGCCCATTTGCATGCCTCACTGTTCCCATTTGCAGCCATAGGTCCCCCGAACTTCAAACTCGGTAGTTAAGGGTTCCTAGATGCCTCCTAGCTGCAGCCAAAATTTGGGGTCTCTGAACCCAAATGGTCCCGAAATGACATTGCTGCAGATGGACACAGTTGACCGACTTTGGGGCCCCGTATCTCGGGGTCACTCAGTGCTAGGAACCCCAAATTTGGTGTGCAAACTCAGTGGAACTAGCACCATAAAATATCCAAAGCTGGGGTTTCTAGAACCAAGTGTCCCCAAGATACAGGGCCCCAAAAATCGGTTCAGAAAATGTCAAGCACTTTTCTGCAGCAGAGAATGACATTTTCCGAACTGATTTTGGGGCCCCGTATCTCGGGGAAACTTAGTGCTAGGAACCCCAGCTGGATATGTTGTGGTATCAGTTCCACTGGGTTTGCACACCAAATTTGGGGTTCCTAGCACAAAGTGGCCCTGAGATACGGGGCCCCAAAGTCGGTTCGGAAAATGAAATTTTTTTCTGCAGAAAAGTGCTTGACTCGAGTATAAGTCGAGGGGGGCACTTTCAGCACAAAAAAATGTGCTGAAAAACTCGACTTATACTCGAGTATATACGGTATTTTGTTTTCTGATTTATGCACATATCCTACTGGCCGTGTTAGCTGCTTATTCTTTTGGGCAGCGCAGAATTACTTGTTATATTTTAGGAGCGGTGTATGCACCGCCCCAAAGATGCTGCTTGCAGGACTTTTTTCCCGTCCTGCAAACGCACCGCCCCAGTGTGAAAGCACTCGGGCTTTCACACTGGGGAGGCTTGAGAGGCACTTTTCAGGGGCTTCACAAGCACTATTTTTAGCGCTAAAACACCTGAAAAGCGCCCCAGTGTGAAAGGGGTCTAAAGGAGTCTGTTACAAATCTCCCTCTGCAAGGATACTCTACTCTGACAATGTCAAGCTTTTTCCTTGCAGTACCAGTCAACTGGCTAACTAAACCCTCTTCAAACAATTCCTAAAAAGAAGATGCGGATGAGAAAGATCTTTGAGCAGGTTTTTGTACCTCCTTTGTAAGGCTGCTAAAATGACAGAGGAACCTGCAATGCAAATATTTTAGCACTTCAAAAGGAGAGCATTGCCTTTTTTCCTATGATGTTTAAGCTAGAAGCTCATTCTTGAAGAGGGGTGCAAATTGAACAAAAGGACAGAGCAGCACAATGTCTTAGTGGTTGGCACCTTGCAGTACTGGGTTGCTCAAGTTCAAAACCCAACCAGGACACTTCTACCTGCACTGCAGGATGTCAGATTAAGGCACTTATGGGGAAGAGGTTTTCCAGCATAATGAGTCACCTGTTTGATTGACCTTTATCAGCTTGGCTGTATACATGGAGTTGTCATTGGAGAATGCTGTCTCCTTTAGGGGTATACTCAATCAGGATGATTGGGTGTGTCCTTGGGAGGTGTAGCCTCTTCTGGTGGTAGCCTTGTGAGAAGAATAATTCTGATAAGTGGGACAATCTGGTCCGCATTGCAAGAGTTTAAACTGCCCCCTTCAAAAATTTATGGGAGTGGGGTCCTATGTGGTAGGAGCGAGGGCGGGGCTACCCATACGTATGCTGCCATGGAGTCCATCAGGAAAGGAAAATTACGGTAAGTATTTGATAGTAAATTTTCCGTTATTTTTTACTTGCTATAAAACACATCCCTTAAAAAAAATTAACATTTCTTCATAAAAGCCAAAATGTATTATGGTACATATTTTTGGTAAAAAAAAATCCCAATAAGCATATATTATGTGGTTTGCGTAAAAGTTTAAGCATCTACAAACTATGGAATATAGAAACTGGAATTTTTATTTATTTATTTCTTTTATACTAGTAATAGTGATGATCAGCGACTTATAGCGGGACTTTGATAGTACGGAGAGCAATCTGACACTAACTGACACTTTGTGGGAACTGGCTAACTGCCATTGACATCTCCAGTAATACTTATACAGTGATCTGAACTTACAATATACACTGACACTGTACTAATGACACTGGCTGTGAAGGGGTTAACATCTAGGGCAATCAAAGGGTTAACTGTGTGCATACGACGTGTAAAGTGTTTACTGTGTGGTGCTTTTACTAAGGCCGCTTTCACACTGAAAGCGCTGGCCATTAGCGGTAAAGCGCCGCTAGTTTTAGCGACGCTTTACCACTGTTTAAGCCGCTTTTCAGTCACTAGTGGGATGCTTTTAACCCCAAAGAAGGGGTTAAAAACTCCCGTCTTGTGGCTCTTCGGAAGCGCTTTTCAGGCGCTTCCGAAGCGTTGCCTTTTCATTGCAATGGGCAGGGACGTTTTGGGAGCGCTGTATACAGCGCTCCCAAACCACCCCAAAGATGCTGCTTGCACGACTTTTTCTAACGTCCCGCAAGCGCACCGCCCCAGTGTGAAAGCACCCATTGCAGAGAATGGGAGGCAGATTTCAGGCGCTTTACAGGCACTATTTCTAGTGCTAAAATGCCTAAAAACTGCTTCAGTGTGAAAGGGATGTGCTGGTTTTTAATCCCTGCTTTGCAGGGAAACAAAAAACGCCACTTAACTGCTGTCAGCAGAGAGCCCTGTGTTGTTTACCTACACAGAGATCTCTCCTGTCACTCGCTCCGATGATTGGCGGGTCCCGGCCACAAATCATTGGGCAAAGAACCGGTGATCAGCATGTGTTGGAGCCAGTGACACCACAACCCGGCCGGCGGGTGCACGCGCGCCCCCTACTGGGAGATGCAAAATCACAAATATACAGTATATATGTGATTCTGAGCAGCCAGCCAGCACTGTAGCATTAAAACTACAGTGCGTGGTCGGCAAGTGGATATACTGTGATATAGGGAATGTTTAGCTCTCATGGTAGATACATTTCTGAAGTGAGTTCAGGTCAGTCTGAACTATGTTTAAGCGCCTGGTAGCCCACTTTTATTAAAAATAGAAAGGCAAAGGAAAAGTCCAGCGCAAACAGGTTGCCCACACAGCTTCACACAAAACAGTATGAACAAAAAATACCTAGCCACCTGGTTCTTTATTCAGCAGCATCACTTCTCGCTCCGGTCTCCTCAACCCTGGGCTCCTCAGACTCGCTCAGTCTGTGCTTGCAGTACCCTACTGCTCTGGTCCCACTCCTGGCCTCACTAAATAGGGTTCTCCCAGCACCCTGGGCTCTCCCACTTCTTGGGAACACAGGCCTTGCTCCAGCCCTATCTGTGAACTTGCTAATCAACTCAGCTTTCTCGGTCTTTCTGGACCCACGTAGCTGTCCTGACTCTTCCAATCCTATGGGCAAGAAGTCCCCCTAACATAGGGTCACGTTTCCTGAACAGGTCACGTCACCCCTACTGGCTGCAGCACACTGCTATTTTCACATACAGGCTTTAGTCAACGCCTGGACACAGGACAGAAGGCTCCATCCCACTCTGGCTCAGGGGGTTTAGCACACGCCCCACACTATATAAGGCCGCCTGCACAGAGGCCCTGTGTAGTGTGTGTTCCGGCATTGAGAGACAGAGACAGAGAGACAGTGTCATTTGATTTAAGTTAGATAGATTAGGCAGGACAGTCAGTGAGTTAGCTGCACTTACAGTGTATTGTGTATATATATGCATCCCAGGTGTTGTGTGTATATATATATATATATATATATATATATATATATATATATATATATATATATATACACTGTATTCAGTTTAGCTAGATCCGTTCCTGTTATTATCTTCCTACTGACAGGCAGGCTTGCGTTGTTACAGTATTTACAGCTACCTGAAGAAAATTGCTGGTGTTCTTCTGATCCTATTAGTACCACAGTCAGGCAGCTAGACTATTTACAGTTAATGTAGTGCGTGCTCCTCACAGTGTTCAGCTAAAGCTACAAGTTAGTTTAGTGTGACCTCTGCACAGTGTTCAGTTAAAGCTACAAGTTAGTGTAGTGCGTCCTCCTCACAGTGTTCAGCTAAAGCTACAAGTTAGTGTAGTGCCTCCTCCTCACAGTGTTCAGCTAAAGCTACAAGTTAGTTTAGTGTGACCTCTGCACAGTGTTCAGCTAAAGCTACAGGTTAGTGTAGTGCGTCCTCCTCACAGTGTTCAGCTAAAGCTACAAATTAGTGTAGTGCGTCCTCCTCACAGTGTTCAGCTAAAGCTACAAGTTAGTGTAGTGCGACCTCTGCACAGTGTTCAGCTAAAGCTACCTGTGGAAGGTTGGTGGTGTTTACCTGATCCTATCACTACCGCAGGCAGCTACATTATTTTAACATTGGTGTAGTGCGTCCTCTGCACAGTGTTCAGCTAAAGCTACAAGTTAGTGTAGTGCGTCCTCCTCACAGTGTTCAGCTAAAGCTACAAGTTAGTTTAGTGTGACCTCTGCACAGTGTTCAGTTAAAGCTACAAGTTAGTGTAGTGCGTCCTCCTCACAGTGTTCAGATAAAGCTACAAGTTAGTGTAGTGCGTCCTCCTCACAGTGTTCAGCTAAAGTTACAAGTTAGTTTAGTGTGACCTCTGCACAGTGTTCATCTAAAGCTACAGGTTAGTGTAGTGTGTCCTCCTCACAGTGCTCAGCTAAAGCTACAAGTTAGTGTAGTGCATCCTCCTCACAATGTTCAGCTAAAGCTACAAGTTAGTGTAGTGCGTCCTTCTCACAGTGTTCAGCTAAAGCTACAAGTTAGTGTAGTGCGTCCTCCTCACAGTGTTCAGCTAAAGCTACAAGTTAGTGTAGTGCGACCTCTGCACAGTGTTCAGCTAAAGCTACCTGTGGAAGGTTGGTGGTGTTTTCCTGATCCTATCACTACCGCAGGCAGTTACATTATTTTAACATTGGTGTAGTGCGTCCTCTGCACAGTGTTCAGCTAAAGCTACAAGTTAGTGTAGTGCGTCCTCCTCACAGTGTTCAGCTAAAGCTACAAGTTAGTGTAGTGCGTCCTCCTCACAGTGTTCAGCTAAAGCTACAAGTTAGTGTAGTGCGACCTCTGCACAGTGTTCAGCTAAAGCTACAAGTTAGTGTAGTGCGACCTCTGCACAGTGTTCAGCTAAAGCTATCTGTAGAAGGTTGGTGGTGTTTTCCTGAACCTATCACTACCACAGGCAGCTACATTATTTTAACATTAGTGTAGTGCGTCCTCTGCACAGTGCTCAGCTAAAGCTATCTGTAGAAGGTTGGTGGTGTTTTCCTGATCCTATCACTACCGCAGGCAGCTACATTATTTACACGTTAGTCTAATGCGACCTCTGCACAGTGTTCAGCTAAAGCTACCTGTAGAAGGTTGGTGGTGTTTTCCTGATCCCATCACTACCGCAGGCAGCTACATTATTTTAACGTTGGTGTAGTGCGTCCTCTGCACAGTGTTCAGCTAAAGCTACAAGTTAGTGTAGTGCGTCCTCTGCACAGTGTTCATCTAAAGCTACCTGTATAAGATTGGTGGTGTTCTCATACTACAGGCAGGCAGTTGATTTTGCCAGCTGCAGTATCAGTATATATATATATATATATATATATATATATATCCCAGCTTAGTGCAGCTAAATCTCACTGCAGGCCATTAGTATGTCTGGAAGGCCAACAAGGAGAGGGAGAGAGTCACAAGCCAATAAAAGAAGGCAAGCAGGCTCTGTGTCTAGAGGCAACAGTGCTGGTCGTCGAGACGGTGCATCCTCATCAGCACGTGGCCGTGGGACACGCTTGACCTTTTTTTTGGCAGCTGGCCGTGTTGAGCCACAACATGCGGATGGCTTGGTCGAGTGGATGACCAAGCCGACCTCATCCTCCTCATCCTCTCTCACCCATGCTCAGGGTACTTTGTCTGGCAAAGCAGCTGCCAACGCGGCCTCTTCCCTCAGGTCAATGGCATCAGTGACTCCTTCCCTAGCCCCACCATGTCCTCCTGAGGAGTCCCTCAAACTCTTTGACCACAGTGTTGGGTACATGCTCCAGGAGGATGCCCAGCGTTTAGAAGGCTCTGATGATGATACTGAGTTAGATGAAGGCAGTAACGTGAGCATGGACAGAGGGGGTGCCCAAGAAGGACAGCAATCTGGCAGTCATGCTCCCATTGCTGCAGCATACTGCCAGGTTTGCTCCAGTGATGAGGAGGGAGGGGATGATGAGGTCACTGACTCAACGTGGGTGCCTGATAGGAGAGTGGAGGAGGAGGCACATCACCAACGAGGCAGGATGCCCTCCAGGGGCCAGCCTAAGGGCAGCACACTGACTGCATCACACCGCAAAGATCCACATGTGCAGGGCGCTGCTGTCTCTGCGCGTTATTCCAAAAGTTCTTTGGTGTGGGCCTTTTTTGAGACGAGTGCATCAGATCGCACCGCTGATATTTGCAACATATGTCTCAAGCATATCTCGCGTGGCCAAAACATCACCTGCTTGGGCACCACATGCTTGACCAGACATATGTTGACCTGCCATGTAGTTCATTGGCAAGTGTATCTAAAAGACCCACACCAAAGAACAAAGAGGACCTCTCCTTGCTCCTCATCAGCTGAGATCTCCAACCCCACTATACCTTCAGTCCTCTCTGAGACCTGCACTGAGAGGAATGAAGGTATATAATTAGGTGTGTCAGAGCCAAGTACTTGTGGGCAATCTGCTTTTGGTACACCAACGTCAGATTGTACCAGGCAAATTTCCGTGCCCCAGCTGCTGCACCGCTGAAAGAAGTTCGCTCCCAGCCATCCACATGCCCAGCGGTTGAATGCTAGCTTGGCAAAATTGATAGCACTTCAACTGCTACTTTTTCGGTTGGTAGACTCTGCCCCCTTCCGTGAGTTTGTGGAATGTGGCAGGTAAAACCATAACAATTAGCTTCTCTTTCTGCAACCTTTTGGACTTTAACCACTTCCATACCGGGCCTATTCTGGTACTCCTCTAATACATGTAATAATCATATTTTTTTGTTTGAAAATAACTCAGAACCCCCAAACATTATATATGTTTTTTAGCAGACACCCTAGGGAATAAAATGGCGGTCATTGCAACTTTTTATGACGTACGGTATTTGCGCAACAATATTTCGAACTTGTTTCATAAATTAAAAAATAACAAAACAGTAAAGGTAGCCCAATTTTTTTGTATAATGTGAAAGATGAAGTTACGCTGAGTAAATAGATACCCAACATGTCACTTTTTAAAATTGCGCAAACTCATAGAATGGCGCCAAACGTCGGTACTTAAAAATCTCCATAGGCGACGTTTTAAAATTGT
Source organism: Lithobates clamitans (assembly GCA_037952925.1). Lineage (NCBI taxonomy): Eukaryota > Metazoa > Chordata > Amphibia > Anura > Ranidae > Lithobates > Lithobates clamitans. Next base: position 3,000,083 of record JBBGZY010001219.1, on the reverse strand, counting down.
TTACAGGTTACCAGTTTAGTGTTACAGAAGAGGTCTAGTGCTAGAATTATTGCTCTCACTCTATCGCACATGGTGATACCTCACGTGTGGTTTGAACGGCATTTACATATGTGGGCGGGACTTACATGTGCGTTTGCTTCTGTGCGCAAGCTACCGGGGACAGGGGGCGCTTTCATTTTTTTTTCTTTTGCTTATTGCTTATTTTACTTTATTTTTTTATTTTTACACTTTCTCTTTTATTCTTTTTTTTAATCACTTTTATTCCTATTACTAGGCATGTAAACATCCATTGTAATAGAAATGGTTTGTGACAGGTCCTCTTTATGGAGAGATGCGGTTTTAATAAGATCCCGTATCTCTCCTCCAGGCTGGAAAGCATGAGATCGAAAAAAAATGAATCTGAGTTGGATCTTGAACTTGGTGAAATCATTTGCTGCTTGGATTTGGTGATTTGAAATGCTAACTGGATGACATTTAGTTTGTTAAAGCATTGTTTATCATACCTCATTGTCATTAAAATAAAATATTTGTTTTAATGCTTTTTATATCCTTTGTTGCATCTCAGTGCTGCTGATCTCCCTTGACCTCTTTGCAGCCACTGGATGGGTTTACTGATGTTAGCAAGTGGACCATGCCTGGGTAATGTTTGCTGAAACAGTCACTTGTAAGCTCCATTGTAAACCTGTGTGACAAGATGACAGTGCCAAACAAAAAATGTGAGGAAGGAACAGGACATTGTTACCCCATAACAGGAAGTGCCTGAACACGGACCTTTGTGGCAGGATTGCTGGGTATTCCAACAATGAAAGCTGCAGCTTGAAAATTGCCTTTGAAATAACATTAACATTTTAAAGCTTATGTGAGATTTTAGAGACTGGGTTTATACACTCACTGGCCACTTTATTAGGTACACCTTGCTAGTACCGGGTTGGACCCCCTTTTCCCTTCAAAGCTGCCTTAATTCTTTGTGGCATAGATTCAACAAGGTGTTGGAAACATTCCTCAGAGATTTTGGTCCATATTGTAGGGTGACCAGACATCCCCGGTTTCTGGGGACAGTCCCCGGATTGAGGACACTGTCCCCGGACCAAGTCTGTCCCCAGTTTTGTCCCCGGATTTGATTTTAACAGGGGCTGGGGCAATTTCAAAGACAGCCCATGCAGAAAAAAAATTCTGAATTGCACCCCCCTCCCTCCTCTGCCGCTCCTACTAGCTTATGGGGGTTTATTTTTTTCCATTATCTGTGCCCCTTTCTGATGATCATGTGCTGGTTGGAGCGGAGGGACTATTTCAGTCCCTGAATTCAAAAATTCAGTTTCGGGCGCATGTTCTTCTGCCTTGGCTCAAGTCCCGGCCAGCCGCCGCCTGCTTATCTCCTTGCCTTCCCTGATGGAGTGATCTTCCTCTGCTCCCCACCAAGTAGTAGCCGGGGCCCGAAGAGTAAAGCCCCATACACACTATCAGATTTTCTGCTGATTTTTGTCTTCAGATTTACCAAAACCACGTAGTACAAGAGCCTGCCTGATTGCATACAAATTGAAACTCCTAAGGTTTGACCTCATATTATATGGTTTTGGTAAATCTGAAGGAAAAAATCAGCAGAAAATCTGATAATGTGTATGGGGCTTTAGACTTGACAGGCTGCAAAGCGGGCGGCGGAGACGGGCAAAGAGTCGTCGATTGCTGCCATTACTAGTAAAAAAAAAATATGTCCCCGGATTTCATTTAAAAAATCTGGTCACCTTACCATATTGACATGATAGCATCACGCAGTTGATGCAGATTTTTTGGCTGCCCATCCATGATGCGAATCTCTCTTTCCACCACATCCCAAAGGCGCTTTATTGGATTGAGATCTGGTGACTGTGGAGGCCATTGGAGTACAGTGACCTCATTGTCATGTCCAAGAGGCCAGTGGTGGTGAGATGATCTGAGCTTTGTGACATGGTGCATTATCCTGCTGGAAGTAGCCATCAGAAGATGGGTACACTGTAGTCATAAAGGGATGGACATGGTCATCAACAATACTCAGGTAGGCCGTGGCATTTAAATGATGTACAATTGGTACTAAGGGCCCCAAATTGTGCCAAGAAAATATCCCCCACACCATTACACCACCACTACCAACCTGAACCGGTGATACAAGGCAGGATAGATCCATGCTTTCATGTTGTTTACACCAAATTCTGACCCTACCATCTGAATGTCGGAGATGAATTAGAGCCTCATCAGACCAGGCAATGTTTTCTCAATCTCCGGTTGTCCAATTTTGGTGGGCTTGTGCGAACTGTAGCCTCAGTTTCCTGTTCATAGCTTACAGGAGTGGCACCCAGTGTAGTCTTCTGCTTCTGTTGCCCATCTGCCACAAGGTTCAATGTGTTGTGCTTTCAGAGATGGTATTCTGCATACCTTGGGTGCAACGAGTGGTTATTTGAGTTACTGTTGCCTTTCTATCATCTTGAACCAGTCTGCCCATTCTCCTCTGACCTCTGACATCAGCAAGGCATTTTTCTCCACACAACTGCCGCTCACTGGATATTTTCTCTTTTTCAGACCATTCTCTGTAAATTCTAGAGATGATTGTGCGTGAAAATCCCAGAAGATCAGCAGTTTTTGAAATACTCAGACCAGCCCGTCTGGCAACAACAACCATGCCACATTCAAAGTCACTTAAATCCCCTTTCTTCGCTGCTCTAATGCTCGGTTTGAACTTCAGCAAGTTGTCTTCACCACGTTTAGATGCCTAAATGCATTGAGTTGCTGCCATGTGATTGGCTGATTAGCAATTTGTGTTACCTAGCAATTAAATAGATCTACCTAATAAAGTGGTCGTGAGTGTATATGAGGTTTTAGAGATTGGGTTTATATATATTTTAGGGCTCATTTACATCAGGCGCATGCTAAAATGCGATCGGGCTGGTGTCCATTGTGTAGGGGCAGGGCTTTGCGCTTTTACAATGCAACACACTAATTCCCTTTTTATTTTTTTAAACTTTATTGAAGTTTTACAAAATGACATCTCATTCCAGTCTATGCACTGTGGTGCGTTGGGCTCCTTAAAAAGGCGTCATATCCTCATTCTTAAGCCTCGTACACGCGATCGGATTGTTGGCCAACAAAACCGTGGAATTTTGTCCGAAGGGCATTGGCCCAAACTTGTCTTGCATACACACGGCCACACAATTGTTGGCCAACAATTACAAACGTAGTAACGTACTATGTGGTTTTTCAGCTCTTTAGCGCCACCCTTTGGGCTCCTTCTGCTAATTTCGTGTTAGTAGAAGTTTGGTGAGTGTTGATTCGCACTTTTCATTTTGCACTTTTCAGTTCGTTTCTGAACGGTCGTTCGTCAACCAGCTATGTTGCAGAATCGGAGGAGATAACGTATTATTTATTATTGGTCTTGGAGTTATTGCTATGACATTATTTTTTTGGTTAAATAATGATTTGATTTGGTATATTTTCTATATTTTTGGATGCATAGAATGCACTTTTTGGTTAAGTTCTATTGGCAGATAGCATGTCTAATTTTCTTTTTTTAATGCACAATGAAAAATTTGTGTAGATTAATACTTGGCTATGTGTTTTACTTCAAATGACAGTTTGGGAGTAGGCAGTTACATAAAAAAAAATACAATGTAAAATTGACAAGGGACACCAACATAGTTGTATCTTTTATCTTAAAAACTACGGGATAAAAAAAAAAACAAAAAAACATAATAATATTATTCTTGATATCACTAGAAAAAAAAGCCTTTGAAAATTTGTTTGCCATAGCTACATCCGTATCACCAGCAAATCAGCTTCATTATTATCCCATTAAAGAAGAAGAGAATATGCGCTGCATTTCGAGATTTCATAATTCGCCACGTCACGGATGTTAATTCTCCATTACGAACGCTAGTTTACAAGACCGACCGCTTCTGGCTCGTTCTTGCTTCCGAGCATGCGTGTTTGTACTTTGGACTTTTGTCTGACTGACTTGTGTACACACGATTGGAAAATCCGACAACACACATTTGTTCCCGGAAAATTTGAAAACCTGCTATCCAACATTTTTCCGCGGAAAATCCGACAACAATTGTCCGATGGAGCATACACACAGACGGATTTTCTGCCAACAGCCTGACATCCAACATTTCCCGTCGGAAAGTCTGATTGCGTGTACGAGGCTTAATTTCCTTTTTATTTTTTTAAACTTTATTGAAGTGTTAAAAAATGACACCTCATTCCAGTCTATGCACTGTGGTGCATTGGGCTACTTAAAAAGGCATCGTATCTGCATTCTTATGTTGGCCATACACTATACGAAAAATCGTCCGAATCAATTTTCGAAAAGCGAACATTCGGCCATGAGCGCAAACGATAATGCCATCATGTAATGACCGATAAATCGTTCAGTGGACATAAATGAATGCGTTTTTTGTTAGTTTTTTTACATATACCTAGTGCATACAGTTCGAACGGGAAACACATTAACCTTTCAATTTATCGTTCGTTCGTCAGAAAATTTCCAAACTTGTCCTTTGTTTTTTCGGCTCAAAAATGTCCCAACAATTATCGATTTTGTGGTCATTAACTGGCTGAAAAAGGAACAAACTGTTTAAATGACCGAATTTTGGACAATTTTTCGTATAGTGTATGGCCAGCATTACACAATGTATAGTTTTTTTTTTGTTTTGCTTTGGTGTGAATGCAGCCTTAGTTCTACTTTAATTTGTGATTTAGATCTTGAAACTAGTGGATTATTTACTCTAATTTGTGAAACCTCTGTAATTAAATTTCAGTTGACAGTGAAAAAAAAAACACCTCTCACTCATGCAAATCAATGCAGTGTTTCTGCTGAGAGGGGGAATCCCATTGACCTGTATGAGAGGAGGGCTGGGGGGGCGGGGCTGTGACTCACATTTCTCAGCTCACACTTCTTCTACTCTCTAGTATTGCTTGCTGGGGAGGACAAGCAACACCGGACTGACATTGAAAGTGAACTACATGAGTAGACTCCCTGGAAAGTGCTGAGGACCCAGCCTACAAGGGAAGAAAGCATCTGTGATTCCTGCAATGGTGTAAGTGCTCCATGGGCTATATAGATGTCAGTTACTGGACAAAAGGAGAGTGGAGTTTGTTCTGTCCCAGCTGTGTGATCACAAGGAGTCTGCAATTCTTGCTCCAAGGTAAGGACTTACAATGCTGTCACTACAATATATGCATCTCATCATAGAACATTGTTCCTAAGAAATAGACCTATACTGGAGTCTGGTGATGCTTATTGATGTTTAACTGGTCGCAACATCGCAGTTTTGGTGTTCGAAACTCCTTGCACCAGAGATTTTTTCTGCAGTAAAAAGATTCTCTTTAAATAGAAACTATGCGGCTAAAGCTGCAAGTCTTATCTGGGGTTCTATGGAAACATAGGGTTCCTCCAGAGGTTATTAGGGGTTCTTTATCTGTGGCTGATTGACTTTCCATCAGATAGTGCTTGCATAGTTCCCGGTTCGTCACAACTTGGCAGAGCCAGTGGCATTCATACCACTGACTACTAAAGTAAGGACCATTCTTGTCACTGACCACCAATTTAAGGGGCATTCTTGTCACTGACCACCAATGTAAAGGGCATCCTTGAAAATTACTACCAATGTAAGGGGCATTCTTGTCACTGACCACAAATGTAAGGGGCATTCTTATCACTGACCACCAATGTAAGGGGAATTCTTGTCACTGACCACCAATGTAAAGGGCATCCTAGCAAATGACTACCAATGTAAGGGGCATTCTTGTCACTGACCACCAATGTAAGGGGCATTCTTATCCCTGACCACCAATGTAAGGGGAATTCTTGTCACTGACCACCAATGTAAAGGGCATCCTTGCAAATGACTACCAATGTAAGGAGCATTCTTGCCACTAACCACCAATGTAAGGGGCATTCTTCCCACTGGCCACCAACATAGGGGGCATTCTTTCACTGACCACCAATGTAAGGGGCATTCTTTCCACTGGCCACCAACTTAAGGGGCATTCTTTCACTGACCACCAATGTAAGGGGCATTCTTGCCAATGACTACCAATGTAAGGGGCATTCTTACCACTGACCACCAATGTATGGGGCATTCTTGCCAATGACTACCAATGTAAGGGGCATTCTTACCACTGACCACCAATGTAAGGGGCATTCTTACCACTGACCACCAATGTAAGGGGCATTCTTCCCACTGGCCACCAATTTAAGAGTCCCTATTCCCACTGACTACCAATGTAAGGAGCATTCCTCCCACTGACGGCCAATGTAAGGGTCATTCTTCCTCCTGACCACCAATACAAGGAGCATTCTTCCCACTGACCACCAATGTAAGGAACATTCTTCTTACTGACCATCAATGTAAGGAACATTCTTCTCACTGACCACCAATGTAAGGAACATTCTTCTCACTGACCACCAATGTAAGGAACATTCTTCTCACTGACCATTAATGTAAGGGACATGCTTCCCTCTCGCCATCCAGACTTGAAAACTATTTGAAAGGTTCCCTTGGGGTAAAGGTAGGTTACCACTATATTCATTTTATTGGCAGAAAAAATTGGTTTCACAATCTGATGATGAAAAATTACAAATGATAAAACAATATAAATTCTATTCATCTGTATACAGTTGTTTGTACATTTGTACAAACAACGCTCGATGGGTGAAATATACTTATCCTGGAAACCCACCCAGACTTTATGGCCATCAGACACCTCATCTCGTCCTTTCCTTTTCTTTAAACACCCAGCAGCAGAGATTTTCCAGCAAGTTGGAAATTGCCTGTTTCCAATAGGAAGCGTATTATTGCCCTCTAGCCCTGCATGATCTGACCCTTGCCCGATTCTCACAGGCAATTTTTGTTTTCTTACGCTAAGAGTGCCCATAGTCAGACAGATGTCTTAGCCTAGATTTACACTTAAATGTGAGCGTTTTCATGTGATTTTATTTCCTGCAATTTAGCACATGTTTTTCCAAGTGTTTTCAGGCTTGAGCCTTTTGATTTATCCAAAGGAAGGCAAGTTACAATAGGAAGGAGACGAGTGTTAGGTGTCAAGCATTGAAGTACTTCTGGAAACGCGCTTCAAACCACTCAGATGTGAGTTGGGACTCAATTAGCAAGACCCCGCCAGGACCTGCACAGCCCCCCCATATTATTCCCATAGACATAGGTAGTGCACATGCTGTAAAAGCTTAATCCCCTTTTCTCCATGGTCAGTTGGATTGCTTGCTCCCATGAAGTTGTGTATGATCAGCCTAACTTTCCCATAAAGGGGTAATAGCTAATTTATTTGCATTGCTAAATTAATGTCCCTTTTGTTAACTTATACATACAGGGAGCCACGGCATTTACAGAATGCAGAAATCAGTGTGATGATGATAGTGAGATAACGGTCAGCAACCAGTTAAGTAGCAAAAAGAATAGCCTTAAGCTGAAGCGGAGCTCAGTATACACACCTGCTCTACTGTCCCCATATGTAAATATCACATACTACATTCCTTTACAAGGTGCATTGATTTGCATTTTGGCTAATGCCTCCTCTAGCCTTAAGTCCTAATTAATCAACTCAAACTTTCCACCTATTCAAGCCAGCTATAGGAACCCTTTGACTTCTAGAAGTCGTCTGGAGGTCTTCATGGGTTAGCCTGACCGTATACACCCCAATCACAACAGACAAAGTCACCAATCTGATTATTGATAGTAGCAGGCTGTGTTTGATAATAGGTGTTTAGCAATCATTTTAACAAAAAGAGTTCTTCCGACATATTTGCAACCAATCGCCATTTTTTGGGTGTCTCATTCAACAGCTGAACTGGGGAGAAGTTTAGAGTTCTATGCCATAAATATTGTTTGAGGACAGGCAGATGCGTCATTCTGGATCTGTTTCCAAATCTGAAAAAGAAATGATTGATTTCAGTTTTTGACTGAGCACACTGAGTGATGGACGCTCTTAAATCTTCATAATTTACGATCAGATCATTTAATATGAACAATACTGTGTGTGTGTCAGCAAACTGGGGTCGTAACTCTTGGTTGAGTCCTGGGATTACTGGTAATCTTTTACTTTTGTACACTGCCTGATTGTCATGTCAACACACTGCTTTGTACCAAAAAAAGGATGTGTCTTGGTACCTTACTCATGCAGAAATTTTTATTTTTTTTGCACATTAAAGAAATGACAAAAAAAGACCTAGACGGAGAACACAGCCTACCCAAGCATTGTACTCCATGCATAGCCGTAGCCCACCCTGCTTGTTAAATACCCCGTATTGTCCCTAATCTGTTCTAACAAAAACAATTGTTCACCCTCATGAGAACGCCGACCCAGTATATTGATGAATTTCACTTGATTTGCTTTTCAAGATATACTTACATTATCCACAACCCTGGCATTTGTCCTTTAACAGCTGCTATCCCTATGGAAAGTCAGCATGACATTGATTTACAAGAGACCCCGGCTAAACATTAGCTGATACCTTTGCACAGTCATTACTATGTAATGTAAATACACCACTGCGCGTGATTTATTTATGTAGGAGTCATTTGACTCAGTAATTGCTGATTGATTGCTGTTGTATGCATGGCGGATATTTTGGGGAAATGGTTAACAATCCCAAAAAGAATCATTACATGATGGTTTTTGCCATTAGGTACTAGTCGGAGTTCTGAAAAATTCTTCATTTCCACCGTCTTGGTCTTTAACAATGCACGGTGTAACCTGACATATACAATGTGCACATGGTCACCTGGTTTACATTACGTAGTACTAGGCTTAGTGCAAGGGGACCACCCCTGCCTTACTTGACTCTAATATCAAAGAAATACAATAATGTATAAAATCCCTATAGAGTCCCTGGCTCTAGCCTCCATCCTACGCCAGTCACTAACATCGCAGTATAGTGATTGCATGCGTTTTTTTCTAATTTACTCACAAATAGGAATTCTGTACAGTACCCCAGTGTACCTCTGGACTCCACATCAGACACATAGGGGGAGATTTACTAAAACTGGCACACACAGAATCTGGTGCAGCTGTGCATAGTAACCAATCAGCTTCTAGGTTTTAGCCCCCATTCACATTGGCACGATTTGACATGCGATTTGACATGTCAAATTGCATGCTAAATCGCAGCCTATTGCTGTCAACGGCACTCTCTGAATTGCTGATTTCCAAATGTAGTTCCTGCACTACTTTTTTTTTGCGACTTCGGGGACGATTTCAATAGATATCTGTGCATGAACCCGCACAGATGTCTTTCAAATCACCCCCCGAACTCTCACTGAAATGCGGGTTTGAAATCGTGCGAGTTTAGCTGAACTCGCACAATTTCAAACCCGCATTCAGTGTGAACACACCCTAATTGTCAAAATGTAGACCAAAATTCTCCAAAGCTCTACTGCATGATTGTAGAATGATGAGCTGAATAATGGTGCTCAGACTTGTTGTGTCCCATAAACATCAAAATAGCAAGAAGTGCCGGCAACTCGATAGCTTTTTCTTAAATCTTTATTGAGCACTAACAGCGGTGCGACATCTAAAGTGCTAAAATGTTTCGGCCAGAGCCTTCCTCTGGCCAGCAAGAAATGCCAGCAACTCGATTGCTTCTTCTTAAATCTTTATTGAGCACTAACAGCAGTGTGACATCTAAAGTGCTAACATGTTTCGGCCAGAGCCTTCCTCATAGCATGTTATGAGGAAGGCTCTGGCCGGAACATGTTAGCACTTTAGATGTTGCACTGCTGTTAGTGCTCAATAAAGATTGAAGAAGAAGCAACCGAGTTTCCAGCATTTCTTGCTATCCTAATTGTCAAAGCTTAATTGAACAAGCTGAAGTTGGAAGCTGATTAGTTAATATGCACAGCTGCACCAGATTCTGTGTGCACCAGTTTTAGAATATATCTCCCTCTTGGTCTGCATTGATTAGTGTTATGCCGCAAAAAGAAGAAGCTCTTTATAAGTTGCTCTGAAAGGTGTGAGAATGAAGCAAAGGTAAGTATATGGAGGGAACAAAACCTGTGGATTTAATGTGTATGGACAAAGCACAAATTCCCTTTAAAGCGATTCACTAGAAATTCATAGATTTTCAGTGATAGAGAGAGATGGCAAGGCATTATGTGATAAGAGGAGGGGCAGATGAATGGCATGATCTCCCCTCCTCCAATCACAGAACGCTTTGTACTCTATGAATTAATTACAAGATGTTTATGCATGGCTGAGATGGAGAGTGAGTTACCCACCATGAGAATGTACTAGCAGAAAATAAAGCTCCTGCTATAATAATGCCATGCAGATCAGGTATGCTAAAGGTAAAAACATATTCAGGAGATCCTTGGCTCTTGTTACAGTAGTCTGTGCCTCTCGGACACTTCCAGTATGTGTCCTCTGGATTCGGAACAAATTGTACTATTTCAGTTCTAGTTCTTGCTGGCTTCATTTCCTTTCTTCCAGCTCAAAACTTTTGTTAGCCAAGCTTTACCACTCTACTTGCGCAAAATCAGCCTTACTTCACACGCTTCCTCTGTCGTAGAGGGTGACTCCCACACATCTACTGAAAAAAAGTGACACTGCAGGGGAAGCTCCCCAGCTCATCAGAAGGGTTTACAAAAGCCATCACCTTTCCCGATGGATGCAGGTGGTTTTGTATTACCTGCAGTCAGAGGAGATCCACATTGATTAATAACAGTGCTGGCCATTTCTGCAGGTATTGCAATGCCACCTGTATCAATGTACAGTTATTATAAACTAACTGCATAAAAGCTTATGGTTACACCTACATATTACAGACATTAGGGGAGATTTACTAAAATTGGTGCACACAGAATCTTCTAACTTCAGCTTGTTCCATTAAGCTTTGGCAACAAAACCTAGAAGCCGATTGGTTACTAAGCAGAGCTGCACCAGATTCTGTGTGCACCAGTTTTAGTAAATCTCTCCCATACTATCTATAGAATTATAATACGTCCAAAAGTCACTATATTCTGCAGGAATGTATTTCTATATTACCAGTGTAATGCATTTGTTCAAGGAGACCCAAATACCCGTGGTATCCCAGCGTACACAGTCTCAGCATTCCTTGGTGCTGGAATGAAATAAAGTAGACTTCCAGAATAAACCTAACTAGTCTTAAAAATGCCCCCCCCCCCCCCCCTAACACCTATGCTAATTTACCTGTGTAAGAAAGATGTAATGTATACAGTTACTTATTTTCAGCTGGCTCCAGTCTTGTAATCGCCTGTCAGCCAGCGGCAACTGCAGGGGAGATGGGGGGATGCCTTCCTTGGAGTGGTAACATCACCCATAGGCTCCCATGGTCCATCCATTGTTGGCAGTCCTTCCTCTCCCCTGCAGCTGCTGCTGAGCGGACCAGAGTGGGCTAAAAATTAGTAACTACATTACATCTTTCTTACACAGGTAAGTCAGCATAGGTGTTTGTCGGAGGTACTAAGACTAGTTAGGTTTATTCTGGAATTCTACTATAACTCTTGTGTGTATGCGAGGGTCATCCCAGCCCAGCCAATCAGGATGGCTGAAGATACTGAATCGGAAAGAAGACCAGATGAAGATATTGGCGCTAGAGTGGATTCTCTCGGACGTTGCATTAATGGAAGGGAGGTAAGTATTGGCATATTTAGTTCCACTTTAGGAATATTGTAAAAAATTGGACTGTATGTGTTGACTCTAGGATCTAGTGAGACTTTGTCTAATTTAAGCTGGTCATAGACTGTGAATTTTGACCAGTTCCTGATGAAAGTTGCCAAATTCGATCCGTGGATGGTCCTTTTGGCACATCCCATCTGACATTATTGGATCGGAAAATTGAAGGAGCCAGGCAGAAGATACTGCACAGACACTGGCTGGGCATACATTCTACAAACCCTGTAAATTCTCCTTCAATATCTATATCGAAACAATCTATTTACCTTATATTCATTCAGGTAGGAGTTCACAATACATAATTGTTAGTAAATCTAAGTGATTGTACAATCATATTGTAACATGTATGGCTGCTTTAGGTATGAGCCCCAGATTGTATGTTGGATATAGTTACAGTTTTGTTTTGTTTTTTAATAGCAAGGTAATGTGAATGAAATGCATTACAGAAGTAAAACAAAAAAGTGTAATAATATAGATGTTTATTTGATTTAAGGTAACGGAAGGTTTTAAAGTATCCATAATAGTTTTTTTAATATAATATTGCAAATGCCAAAGCTGCAAAATACATTCTTACTGCATGAACAAAATGAGAACGATCTAACCAATATGTAATTATGTGGTTTTAGGAATGCAAGTATAGTCATATATACCGGAGCAGGAATCTCAGCTACTGGAGCTTCATTTGAACACCACATCTGACATCTAGTGTTGATTTCAAGGAACTACACCAACTGCAACTGCCAAAATGATGGCTCATAACGACACTTTTGAAGACTTTACAATTATAGTGCATTATAATTATACAGGGAAGTACAAGCATTCTACCAAGAATGGTCTGAAGTCAAGCTCTATTATATTTATAATTATCTGCTGCTTCATTATATTGGAGAACATTCTTGTACTCCTAACCATCTGGCGAACCAAGAAGTTCCATCGTCCAATGTATTACTTTATTGGCAACTTGGCACTTTCGGATTTATTAGCTGGAGCTGCTTACACCGCCAACATTCTACTTTCTGGTTCAAATACGTTCAAGTTGACACCATATCAATGGTTTATACGGGAAGGAAGTATGTTTGTTGCTCTCTCTGCTTCGGTCTTCAGTCTCTTGGCAATTGCTATTGAGCGCTACATCACCATGTTGAAGATGAAGTTGCACAATGGTAGCAAAAGCTCAAGGTCCTTCCTTCTGATTAGTGGTTGTTGGCTTGTGTCTTTATTCCTCGGAGGTCTACCAATTATGGGCTGGAACTGCTTGAAGGAATTGAAAAATTGCTCCACAGTTCTTCCCTTGTATCATAAACATTATATTCTCTTCTGTACCACCATTTTCTGCATATTATTGATGGCTATTGTCGTTCTATACGCCAGGATCTACTTCTTGGTAAGAACACGAAGCAGAAGTCTGACTTTTAGGAAAAACTGCGCCAGGACAAGCAGGAGTTCAGAGAAGTCCATGGCATTGCTTAAAACAGTTATTATTGTCTTAAGTGTCTTCATTTTATGTTGGTCACCACTCTTTATTTTCCTCTTGTTGGATTTTGGCTGTGAAGTTAGAGCTTGCGAGGTTCTCCTTAAGGCTGAATACTTTTTGTCCCTTGCAGTTCTTAACTCTGCCACAAATCCCATCATTTACACCCTGACCAACAGGGAGATGAGACGTGCATTCTTAAAAATGGCAGTGTGTTGCCATGGCTCCATTCTGAACGCAGGGGCAAAAGTTAAAAGGCCAATTATCACAGGAATGGAGTTCAGCCGAAGCAGGTCAGACAATTCTTCTCACCCACAAAAGGATGAGGTGGACTACCCAGTGACCCTAATGTCTTCTGGCAATATGACTTCCTCCTCCTAACACATGGACAGCAGACGTGGGTTTGATAAGCTGCTGTAAGTGGGCATGGCCGCCTAATGGAATATCTCTTTACCCTCTGGAAAATGCTAAGGACATGCAAAGTCCAGACAAGTAGCATTAGTTCTGAATGGAGATGCAAAGCACTTGACTGAAAAGGAAAATAAGGAGTAAACAAGCTGCATAAACTAGACAGCTGCTCGTGGAACACTAGTCTTGCCTGGAAGGATGTGAATTTCACTGAAACATATTTTAATGAAGTGGATCTTTACCTGTGCTTGCAGTGCTACCATGCAATCTAATAACACTTACCGGAAGTGCATAGGACACTTAGTTATTAAACTAGAAGAGACATTATGGGCACTTGATTTATTCTACAAACTTCTATACTCTCATCTCCCTCGAAATATGTTCTAAAAGTTTGAGTCAACATGAATTCTGACCCTGTAAGAGTCTAGTTTATGCTTGTCTAACTTCAGTTCTGAAGGCATACACCCAGATCAGACATAAGTCTGGTCAAAACCTAATCTTAAACCTGCTCCCACCCCCATTCTAAGTCCTATACTAATTAGCCTGTAGAGGAAAGATGTGTATACTTACCAATTCCCTGGGTGCTTCAGTCTGGTCACCTGATCTCCCCAGCAGCCGGCTTCAGTGAAGCGGAGATATTGCTGATCAAGGCTGAAATGCCTGGATGGGCTTACTATGGGTTTGTCGACTGTCCCTCCTCCACCCTGAAACCGGCACTGGGAGCCGATCCAGTGACTGGACCAGAGTGCCCAGGGAGTAGGTAAGTATATATCTTTCCTCTACAGGCTAGTTAGAATTGGGGTGGGAACAGATTTAAGATGAGATAGTTTAGACCCGCACTTTAGGTTGTACAAATTACAGAACCTATAGTAGCCTATCAAAGTTCAGTTTACTGACATCAGAATAGTGAAAAATTAAGTCTGATTATTTAATATGGGTTGCTGTGTATTTCCACTTTTGCCTATTGCATATAAAAAACATAAGTTCTGAAAAAATTAATTAAAAAAAAAACCTAAACCCTAGGACCTAACTGGACATCCCTTTTACTAGCCGATGACTGAAGTTTATATAAAACAGCACCACTATATCATAATTTTATGAACTGATAAAATAACTGTACAATAATCTAATGAAAAGCAGAAGTAATTTTCCATCACAGAAAGTTACCATAAGGGACCTTTGTTGTTATTCCTTAAAGTGGACATATACCGAATTACATTTTTGTTTGGAATAGAAAGGGGAAATGTTAAGACATAAAGTAGGAATTTGTTGCATTCTTTGTCACTGGGGAGGTTAGGGGTAAGTGGTGGCAGAAGTGGTAACGGTAGCCCTTTCTGACCTTTGAAAACATAAATGTCTGGGATGGTATACATGCATGCCCTAATCACATTTCCCTGTGGTGTGCCGATTGGTCTCCTGCTCCTAGTGTACTAGAAGCTTATTTACCTGTATAGGTCAGTACTTATGGGTGCTTTGTAAAAAAGACTGCAGCATTCCCTCAAGATATATATAGATATATATCTATATATCTATATATTTATTTCCCACTCCCAAAACACGCAATACCCCAATAATGGAATACTGATCTTAAAGGATAAATACATTTTCAAATAAAGTTTATCTTTCCCACCTCTCCAGATGCACACTTATCTTGCAAGGATACCCTTGACCTACACGCTTTACATTCTAGTACCAATCCTTGGTGCTGGCTGCACACATGCTGTAGATTTCCAATTGGTTTGATGGTACCATCTCCCAAGCATCTCCTGCATTTAGGAGACATTCACATAGAACCTTATGCAAATCTACTGTGCATTCAGAGCCAGCCCAGCACCAAGGATTCGTTTTAGAACATAAATGAGGGCAGAGGTTGCGAGCACATTTGCCAGGTAAGTGGGCATCTGGGGAAAAAATACAGTAAGTGCACCTTGTTTAAAAGGTCACTCATCCTTCAAAATAAGCTGATCCTGTTAAAGTATTTTGAACTATTGTACTAAATATAGTGAAGTTTATGTCATTACAGGCTATGTAATAATTTAGAATAGATATATAATTAATGTGGGCTTTGATATGTGTACAATATTAAAGATAAGCTCTGCAGACTAAGATACAGTTTGTGCAAGATTTCCCTTAACAGGTGTTATGAAGAGCCAAAACATTTCCCCAATAAAGTAAAAACTGAGCCAAGATTGTTAGTATTGGATAGACTAAGGATGGATAAGAGTGTTATTTGAGTTTGTATTGTTGTGTCTGTTGGGGAGATTTTACGACTACTTCCTATGTATAATATATGTATAATAGGACAGGATGTTGGGAAAAGCCACTCCAATGGGAGCACAGATAGAAAAAAGTCCAGACAGAGGTTCCAGTCACTCCCTACTCTATCCAATTTTTATTGGAAAATTGGCTAGAGTTTTAATTTTAAGTACACAAAAAAAAATGTTATTTCAGCTGTAAACAGAGACAGCTGGAGTTCATTACTATACCTAAGGGTTCCAAAGGAGAGATCTCTTCACTAAAATTCTCATCTACACCCCACCATGAGTCTTCAGACAGTATCTCACTGCTCTATCGTATGTACAGTAAAGCTATTAAAACTGTGAAACTAAGACCCGCTCAAAATGAAGGTGACAGGTGAACAAACATGGGAATGTCATCATCACCATCCCTAAAATGTATAAGAAATTAGTGTGTGATTCAACTCAACAATACCTGACAAATCTCAAATATTAGTTTGGGTGGTGTGAGTCATAAAAAAGCTCATGTTGCTTACATTAAACACCAATTAAGTAGATCTACCGTCCTCTCATATGTTCAGCTTGTATGTGATTTATTTTCTGACCACATCAAGTCTACTTTGCTATAAACCTTTTGCTTTTAGTAAATGTCCAAATGTTGATGTATTTTAGGTGCTTGTTACATCATTAAAATGATTTTCGGTCATCTACTAGCAAACCCGTAATGACAGGAACTTGGAAGCTTCCATTGCTGACCTCCCGTCCTGGAAATGTTAGTTGCCTGGCTGCCATACTGAAACTTCAGTCAATGACCGACTACAAATAGATTGATAAAAATGTCTGACTTCCACGATCTGCATACATGTTCCAGGCCATTGAAGGTAGCCCGTCAGCATAACAGCCAGGCAGTTTGTGTTTTCATATGAAGTTTCTCCAATGGCAGCCCTCATGTTTCTCTTGTCACGGGTTTACTTGGAAATTAGTTAATTATGGTAATTCAGCCATTTACTGTCATTTACTCTTGTTTATTTTACAAATGTTTTACTGTTAAAATGATACAAGATCAAATAGATGTACAGCCACAACTTGTATATACACTTGTATAGCACTTATTTATTGGCACCATCTAGAGCCACACCAACAGAGGGTATGCCAGTTAACCTAAATTGATTAATTGTTGTTGTATATGAAACATAGACGTGCCCTGATAGCTTGGCAGTGGGTGGTAACTCTACAACCACAGTGAGGGCTAAGCTAGTCATTTTGAAGTATAACTAAAGGCAAACTGTTTTCTTTAGTTTTGGATAGAGTGGAGAGGGATTAGAACATCTGTCAGGTCTCTATTGCTGTCTGTGCCCCCGTTAGGGAGATTCACCCTCTCTATTTGTCCTTAATCATTGAAATTGAAAGTAAAATAAAATGCTAAATTGTGGGTTGTCCTCAGAAAAGTAATAGAGGAAATAATCCAATGGGGAAACTAGTTCTGGTGACCTTGGGGGAGGATTTGCAGGAATTTCCTCTCACTTCCTGTTTGGCTATGGGACAGGAAGTGAAAGTGAATCTCTCCAATGGGGCACAGATGACAAAAAATAAACCAACATGGGTTATAACCCTCCCTTACTCTATCCAAAATGAAAAAAAGAGTTCTGCCTATAGTTCTCATATAAAATATATGTATGGCCAAAAGTTTTTTTTCAGTTTTGAGTAGACCACTGTCAGTTTATTTTTCACTGCTTGTGATTTTTAGAGATGTTTCCTTTAATTTCCTGTCCGAGGACGGATATTAGGGAAAATCTCTACAAAGTGATGGGAGGTCCCCTCTTATACAGTTGTCACCAGAGCATCTGTCACTATGGAATGATTTCCCTTCACCTCTTGTTCTGTTGACAACTGTAACATTTTGTATTTCCCATTACTTTCTGTCTCAGTGACAATGGTCACCGGGATATACAGAGATGGAGAATGTAGCTTGTGGGGACCAGACAGCATAACAAATAGATAGGGGTTCTAATGCTTATCTACTCTATATATAAAAAAAGTTTTGACTATACATTCACTTTCATCTCCTCCTACTAAGAGATTATACCACTTGTTGGCATTCACTTTGCTAGATTAAAATTGCCATTTCTCAATCATAAAGAGTAGAAATTGATCTCTAAACAGATAGAAAAAAAAAAAGTGTCTTTATGGCGTAAGCTAAACAAGTAGTATGTAGTAGTAATCAATCTCGAGCAATGTTTGTGCAATTGATTGTTACAAGATGCTACAGCTAATTTACTCCACAGGGAGCCATTTGTTCCATGTGTTTATCTATCAATTTCAACTTCTAATGTTTAAAGCTGAGCTACAGGGAAAACAAAAACCCCCTAACTGCAGGGGTTAAAGGCCCATTTAGGTCTAAGGCACCAGTAATAGCAGTTTCACTTAACTGAGCCCCCCTCTCCTGTAGGCTCCCTCCCTACTGCTAGACCGGTCTCTGCAGACTCTTCTTCCCCACACTACGATGGTCACAGGTCCTCTGATGTCATCAAGTACAATGCAGGGCCCATATACATCTACTGAATGTGAGGACACTGAGGGACAATCCACAAGTTGGAGCATAGTGGAGTAGTGGAGAGCAGTGGCAGCCAGGGGAGAGGACAAGCGGCTAAGTAAAACTGTTATTTTTGGTACCCTAGACCTAAATGAGCATTTTACCCTTGAACCGTGGAGGGAACACAGCCTACAGAAGGATTCTTCCTTTCCTCGGAGATGGGCTTTACCTACTAAGGATTTTAATATCACAACTGAGCTACTAAAAAACTTCTTTATAGCTCTAGTTCAATTAAGTGACTACCAGCAAGTGCTAAAATCTTTTAGCAGCAAGACAACGCTCTGTGTAGCTCAGCCCTAAGTAGTGGTAACAGGTTAGAATTACTGCTAAACCAAACTGTCCTTGAATGTAAAGTCCAATTAATTTTTTTTCCATTTGAGAAACTTATTTTTCTCAGATATTACAAAGCTGTGTTGTTTTAAACGCAAACTGTTGACAGATGATTTTTAATGAATCATTTGAAATACTTTTTTGTTTAATTTTATATTGTTTTAGTTATTTTTTTACCAGTGCAATTAAACAAACTTTTTTTTTTTTTTACGTAGTATTTAAATGCCTGACATTTCTTTTTTGTATTTGCACATAGTACGTTGTATTTTAAACCTGTAATAAACTGATGATTTTGTAATAATCTCTGTGTGGTGAATAGTGTGGAAGGATTGTAAACAAAAAAAAATCTGTCTTATTTTATAACAGGTTTGAATATTGAATTGGTTGGATTGGTTGTCCTGCTTTTTTAAATAGCATTGCTCCCAGTATTGCCTTGGTAAATCAACCCACTTTTGTGTCGCTTTCCAATTATGGTTGAAATGAAGGATCCGGAACATTGTGAGGATCCAGGAAATACCATCTGCTAAAGAATGACCAGACAGGAAATCCCAAGAGAGAAGTCTACGCATTCACATGTTTCTGAGGCCATGACTGATGTGTAGCGTCCATAGAATTTATGGTTACCAGTGAATGCCTGGAAAGAGTATAATTGAACAGTACTGGGCTGTTTAGTTACTTTCAAACTACATAACCTTAAAAGGCTAACATCTGCAAACATCTAAAAAGGAAACTGAACAGTAACACAGTCAACAATGCTACAAAATGCAAAACGCTAACAAGCCAAGAGCCTTAGAACAGTGTTTTTATATCACACGTTCTCTGTCGATAATTTTTTTTTTAACCACATCGTGAGTGAATTTACTAAGATATATTTTAAAAATGGATTAACCGCTTCAGCCCCGGAAGATTTTACCCCCTTCCTGACCAGAGCACTTTTTGCGATTCGGCACTGCGTCGCTTTAACTGACAATTGCGCGGTCGTGCGACGTTGCACCCAAACAAAATTGACGTCCTTTTTTTCCCACAAATAGAGCTTTCTTTTGGTGGTATTTGATCGCCACTGCGGTTTATATTTTTTGCGCTATAATCAAAAAAATAGCGACAATTTTGAAAAAAACGCATTATTTTTTACTTTTTGCTATAATAAATATCCCCCAAAAATATATAAAAAAAACGATTTTTTTTCCTCAGTTTAGGCCGATATGTATTCTACATATTTTTCGTAAAAAAAAAATCGCAATATTCGCAGCGTATATTGATTAGTTTGCGCAAAAGTTATAGCGTCTACAAAATAGGGCATAGTTTTATGGCATTTTTATTGTTATTTTTTTTTATTAGTAATGGCGGCTCACTGCGATTTTTATCGGGACTGCGACATTAGGGCAGACACAGCAGACAATTTTGACACATTTTTAGGACCATTGGCATTTTTACAGAGATCAGTGCTATAAAAATGCATTGATTACTGTAAAAATGTCACTGGCAGTAAAGGG
Source organism: Lithobates clamitans (assembly GCA_037952925.1). NCBI lineage: Eukaryota > Metazoa > Chordata > Amphibia > Anura > Ranidae > Lithobates > Lithobates clamitans. The sequence goes on along the minus strand of JBBGZY010001219.1, from coordinate 2,979,875 downwards.
GTTAACCACTAGTAGGCAATCAAGGGGTTTAATGTGTTCCCTATTGTGCGTTCTAACTGAAGGGGGGAGGGGACTGTGTAGGGAAAGAGATAGGCAGCCCTGCAGTGAATATTTCTGCCGAATCTAGCAGTCTGCACTTCGTGGGACATCATTACAGGTAAGTAATGCAAGTAAAGTATTTTTTAACTAAACTTTAAGGCCTCATGCACACAGGATGTTTTTTTTTTCTGCCTCGAACACCTATGCTCCAAGGGAGGAAAATGCAGCTGAAAAAACATGCCTAAAGCCACATTTTGCATGCACGTTAATGCCCGTTCATGCATTTGGCAATAATGCATTCTATTGGCCAGAATAATAAGTTATTCTGGCCATTAGAATGCATTAATGTGCAAATGCGCACAGACTCGTTAATGTGTGTTTCTGCGTGTTTGGCGTTTATTCCGCTAAAAAACGCTCTTCTCCTGAATGTGCTGGTAGTGTGTTTTTTTTCTGCCTCTAAACGCACCTGCTTTTAAACGCCCGTAAACGCCTATATTTTCATGGACACATAGGCTAACATAGAGGGGCGTTTGGAGGCATAAAAAAGTCAAACACCTGTAAAAGCGACGTATTTGATGTCCTGTGCACGAAGCTTAAGTGCATGCATGCTAAATAATGTGCAAGTGTATTTCCTTCCAAAGAGATCACAATACTCCCAGATGCCATCATCCTTCTCCAGATTGATGGAACCATCTTTGTTCAGTCGTGATCCAGGGTCACCATCTTCTTTGTGGACCGAAATGCTGGCTCAGAGATGACACAACCATGTAAATTTTAGTGCCCGTTCTGTGTTCACTCAGCTTACACCGTACTGCAACCTCTCATCTTATGACTTGCTACAAAGTCACAATCTGACATATGAAATCAAAGGGCTTCCAATGCACCAAAAAGTTGGATATCACAAAATCGCTGTCATAACACACTATGATGCGTTGCCATGCAATGCAGTGCTTTACATTGCAATGCTTGTGCGATGCCTTAGTGCATTGGGGTGCTATTCAAAATGAATGGCACCGCAATGTGCCAATGACTATGTGTTGCAGTGACACACGTTAATGGGTGCGTTCGGCAACATAACCCAGCCCTTAATGATAAAAGATGCAGCTTTTTATTAAAAGAAAAATATGCTGTTTATCTTAATTCAGACCTGTTAGGAATTTATAAGGACCACTCTACAGCAGCCCATAGATGATTAAATTTTTTCACTATGGGAATCCCCCATTAACACAGTCAGTGCAGCGCTATTGTGTTCTGCCAGCGGGGGGGGGGGGGGGGGGGGGGCGGCGTAGGGTGCCTTCTCGGCCAGGGGAACAGTGTTTGGTTAATGTTAGCGGCTATAGTATGTAGGAAAAAAGCTAATCAACCTGCTACTTGGATCGAATTTCGGCTGGTCCCCGCTGAACCAGCTGACTTTTGATCCATGTACTGACCAGCTTAAATTGGCTGTAAACCCTTACAGACCACTTTTTGCTATAGGTACTCCTATAATAAGGCTTACCTGTAGCTACCCAGGATATCTCCTAAACCTGCATGGTTTGGGAGATATCCCCTCTATTTGCATGTGCCAATGTCATCGGCACATGCGCACTGAAGCTAACTGAAGCAATGGCATGTACGTGCCGTTTGCTTCAGTGAGTGTGCCATTACCTACGGCTCCTGCGCACATGCGCGGGAGTGATGTCATCGCGGCTCCGGCCAATCACAGTGCCAGAGCCGCGATACCCGGACGTAACCCCCGGGAGTGATGTTGCTGGCCGGTGCTGTGTACGGGCACCGCAGCGAGGGCTTCGATCTCAGGTGAGTATTACATAATGAGCTAGCTAGTATGCTATGCATACTAGCTCATTATGCCTTTGTCTTGCAGGTGTTAGTTTTTTGTTTTTTTTCCCAAAGTGGGTTTACAACCACTTTAAGGCTAGGTTCACACTGCTGTGATCCGATTTTGAACTGACTTTCAGTGCGACTATGCAGTTCAACTTGGATGCTACTTTAAAGAAATTTGCATATTCTAATGGGCCAAAATATTGCTAGAATCACACCAAATTAGTACTGGAACCTTTTTCAGAATCGTGCCATGCTGAGTTGCATTGTTGGCAATGGGAACCATTGAAAACAATGTAACTTCTATTGTCATACAATTCTCTATGACTCAAGTCACATCTGAAATCTCATTAGCATGAACAGAGCCTTAACAGACATTGCAAAATAGGTGCTAAGTGTAAAAGGATAAAACACTTGTTAATAGTTAATTTCCTAACTATTGTTTGAAGTTAGTAGGGCACTGGTTGAACTAATGATGAAGAAAAAATACAGCTCAGCATAGGCGTGCACAGCCTTATACATTAGGGTGTGCACCCCAAAGCTCAAACACACATACGTGTATATATATATTTACACTATATTACTAAAAGTATTGGGATGCCTGCCTTTACACGCACATGAACTTTAATAGTAGGCTGTCAGGGACTGCACCGACAGTGTACATGAGACCTGCATGACATCAGTGATGGCACAGTGGCGGCAATTTATGGGCACAGTGGCTGCGTTTGATGGCACAGTGGCGGCAATTTATGGGCACAGTGGCTGCGTTTGATGGGCACAGTGGCTGCGTTTGATGGGCACAGTGGCTGCAATTGATGTTTTTTTTTCAGAATTTTTCAGTTTGCTTGCGCACCCCTAAAAATTTTGAGCACCGGCCGCCACTTCTTCAATGTGGGCTGACGTACAGGTACGTTAACCCATATTTGGCACTGCTTCCGTTGGCCATATATTAAGGCTGTGGGCATATGGGAAGTGGTTAATATACACTTGAGATTTATATTTTTTTATACCAAAGACATGTAGTGTGTGTGTGTATGTATGTGTATATATATATATATATATATATATATATATATATATATATATATATTAAATAAATAAGCACTTTTTTTGCTGACCAGCCAGGGTTCATATAGTTTTGAATTGTATTATATGTAATATTATATTACATATAATACAATTTAAAACTATATGAACCCTGGCTGGTCAGCAAAAAAGTATGTCATTTTAATATGTGTGTGTGTGTGTGTGTGTGTGTATATATATATATATATATATATATATATATATATATATATATATCTCTTCAGTGACAGCGGGTGGGCATCTTCTCCGGTCGCCCGCTGTCACTCTTTGAAAACAACATAGTCATGCGGGTTCCGCCCACCCAACTGTGCCACTCATTCACAGTATTCTGTGAATAGGAAATTACAAGTCCTGACAGCCTTTGCGGCTGTTAGCTTGTAGTTCTCAATTAACTACCACGGTGCTGTTGAGCACTGTGGTAGTTCATTTGTTCTTCCTGTCAGTGAGTATCTGCTTGCCTGTACAAGGTACGAGCAAACAGAGAAAATCAGGTCTGCAGGAGTCCTGCGTGGCATCAGCAATCTGCTGGCTGTTGGTGCAATGCTTTACAGCTGGGATCCTCAAACTACGGCCCTCCAGCTGTTGCGGAACTACACATCCCATGAGGCATTGTAAAACGCTGACATTCACGGACATGACTAGGCATGATGGGAATTGTAGTTCCTGAACAACTGGAGGGCCATAGTTTGAAAACCCCTGCTTTACAGTCTCCCAAAACAAAAAATATTAAATTCACATTTTTCTACCTACAAAAAAATGTGCATTTATTATTTTTTTATTAAAAGGTCAACTTATCCTTTAAATCTCACATTTTACTACATTACAAAGCATGTACTGCTCTACATAAAGTTAAGAAAATTCTTATGATTTGAAGACTATAATATAAAAACTGGAGCAAAATAAAAGCAGGATGATTGTTCAGAGGACCAGATTCATTATCCAATATGCTCCTCGAAAATGAGACGTGAATCAGATTGCATGATGTCAACAATACCTCTTACTTTATTATTCATGTTTCCATGAATAAGGACCACACTTTTCTTTAGTCTCATAGAATAGCAGATTGTTACTTAAGGGCTTAGTAAAGAAATGTAAATATCATTGGTAACAGTGCAGTAACCAATATCAATCAGATTTCTATTTTTTAAAGCTGAAATAAATATTTTGTTTTCTAGGCATACGTTGTGCTTTGCACTTACTGAATTAACCTGGATATTGTTGACGCTATCATATCATGTCATACCACTTTGACGTTGTCTAGCATTTCATAGGGCAATTCGTATGTGCTGCTTCAATTTCTGTGAATGTATATATGTGCAGTGTTTCAATGCCATGTGTGTGTATATATATATATATATATATATATATATATATATATATATATGAGATGTTTTTTTACATTATTTATCGCAATGTTCAATGTCTACAATCCATGACAATAAATATGCATTTGTTCCATTTATTGCCTCTCATTTGCCTCATGCAAAGTCCCAACCCCCCTCACCCCCAATTTTTCTGTTTACCTGGATTTTGGAATGTACTAGCTCATAGCAGCCATGCAAAATAATTTTATAGGAACAGCAGGATATAGCATGTCTAAGCTCCTTGTGATCTACTCTGACCAAGGTTCACAAAGTTTCTCCCTCCATCCTCCACTGCGACAATGTATGATCTACACCATGGATGTTCAACCTGTGGCCCTCCAGCTGTTGCAGGACTACAAGTCCCATGAGGCATTGCAAGACTGACTGTTACAAGCATGACTCCCAAAGGCAAAGGCATAATGGGATCTGTAGTTTCGCAACCTCTGGAGGGCCACAGTTTGAGCACCCATGCTCTACACATACACGGCTAACTAGAGATGATGTATTTATTATTCTCAGAGCTTAAAGTGATATTCAGTTTTTAAGCAGCTGATCTTCTGCAATCTGCAATCTTCGGATGTTGTGGGGGGCTTTACCGATGCTGGAGTTTTGGACCTATTACAGGTACTCATCAAGAGTGCCAACTATGCCCGCCCTTTCTGCCCCCCCCCTCTTCATTCATATAAGTTGTACTATATTTTCCATCAATGTAATGAGCTATATGAATGGAGAGGGACCTTTTAATTCATTCACCCATCCTCCATTCATAGATCATGTTTCACTAATGGAAGCTGTAGTATGTAGGATATATACATTGTAGGGACAGGCATAGACGGCACTCTTGATAAGTGCTTGGCACAGGTCCAGCACCCGTATTAACCCCTGCAACACTGGAAGATTACAGCTGTGGCAGAGGATCGTGGATTTCAGCTAACAGACCAGCCAGCATCACAAGGGAGACTCTTCACATTGAATGTAAGTACTGTCCCTGTTTTTTTGTTTTTTTTGGTAGCGCTACCCATGTAGGAGCCACTGGATTTAACTGGTTCTTCCCTAAACAGTGCAGAGGCAGCCAGGCACACTGCAATAGTTCATCCACTCCGACTCATTGAAGGGTTTGTCTTTTTATATATTTTTTTATATAGTAGAGAAAGGAGGCTCTACTCACAGAATCCTGAAACAGGATCAATCCATAGGTGCAGACTCTTGTAAAGTAGTCCAATATTCAGTGCCAGGGGCGCTAGGGGCAAGCAGCCCCCTTCCTCTCTGCTCACTGATCCAATCACTCAGAGGGAAAGAGACACAATCTCCTCGGGTCTCTAGACTATTTAACAGCATCCCATCCACCTACTGAGCACACCCCCAGGGAATGGCTAGGCCCTGCTCAATATTCAGGCTGGTAATTTTAATTCTCCCTCCCTAAACTCTGGAAACTTCTCCTAGAGGCAAGGGGAAGCAGGAGCCAAAAACTAAATTTTACAACATAAGTTTTCCTTAGAGGACTTTCCTCTAAGGATCAGACTTTTTTCTTGGAGGAAAGTCCTCTAAGGGGAACTGTTATGTTGTAATATATGGATACACTTTCTTTATGGAAATTTTTATGTACAGTTTTTATTTAATATAGCCTTCATATTCATTATTTTTATCATCTATGCTTTTGCACTTAAAGTGGTTGTGAAAGTAAAGAAATATTACTGCCAGCCCCTCTGTTCTATCAATCCATCCTACACTGTGTACATGTTTGTATAAAACGATGCCTCTAAACACCTTATCTCTAATCTTTTCTGGCTAGTAACATGACTTCTGGCTGCTCTCCTCCCCCGATCTAAGGGCTACAGCAGGAGGGGCCAAGATCTCCCTGATGTCAGCCTGAGGGTCACGTGACCGTTGTGCTGGCCGCTCAGCCCCTCCCGCTGAGGAGGAGAGTGGCTGGAGGTCACATGACTGGCCAGAAAAGCTCTTAGATAAGATATTTACGGCATCGTTTTATACAAACATGTACACGGTGTGGGATGGTTGATGGAACAGAGGGGCTGGCAGTAATATTTCTTTACCTTTACTGCCAGCTACTAATAGTGACAGGAGGAAGGGGACAAGATGGCTCACACATGGAGCTGACTGGCAGGGAGGGAGGGGGAAAGGGGGAGAGCAGTGGGATGACCTGAGCACGGTACTCATGAATCAGCAGCCATGATTACCGTGGTCAGTACAGACTGTACAAACAGGGGGACACAGAAACAGGCAGGATTAACCAGTTTTTTACAGCAGAGTGGGACAGATTAGACAGTACAAGCACTGTGCTGTTTAATCTGCTATAAGGGAACAGAATCTCTTTTTTTACTTGAGGGCTACAACCTCTTTCTTTGATGTAAAATAGTTATTACGTTTTATCAATTGAGTTTATATTAGCACTGCTTCTTGTTTATAATATCTGATGTATTGGTGTCACAGTTGTTAAGTGGCTGCTTATTATTATTATTATTATTATTATTATTTTTTTTTAATTCCTATTGTCCAGGAAGTTGCAATTTACAAACATGTAGACAGAATAAAAGACAAAGCATAATCAAGTATCAAAGAAAGTCTCACGATTAGGCCAAAATGCCCAAAGGCGTGATAAAACAAGATACAAATGGTCATACGTAACATTTGGTGATGGCAAAAGAGACCTCGTATACAGACTCGAAGGCTTTAAATGGTGCAACTACATATAGCAAGACAGTGTAATGTGCTGGGAAGCATGACATCCCAGTGGCCAATGGACCCGGGAGAGGGGGAGAAAACTATGTCAATATACAATCAGGTCCATAAATATTGGGACACAATTCTAATCTTTTTGGCTCTTTCCCTGGTGAAGAAAACACCCTTCACAACAGTTGGCCAGATCAAGAACACTCTCCAGGAGGTAGGTGTATGTGTGTCAAAGTCAACAATCAAGAGCAGACTTCACCAGAGTGAATACAGAGGGTTCACCACAAGATGTAAACCATTGGTGAGCCTCAAAAACAGGAAGGCCAGATTATAGTTTGCCAAACAACATCTAAAAAAGCCTTCACAGTTCTGGAACAACATCCTATGGACAGATGAGACCAAGATCAACTTGTACCAGAGTAATGGGAGGAGAAGGAAAGGAACTGCTCATGATCCAAAGCATACTACCTCATCAGTGAAGCATGGTGGTGGTAGTGTCATGGCGGGGGCATGTATGGCTGCCAATGGAACTGGTTCTGTTGTATTTATTGATGATGTGATTGCTGACAAAAGCAGCAGGATGAATTCTGAAGTGTTTCGGGCAATATTATCTGCTTATATTCAGCAAAATACTTCAGAACTCATTGGACGGCGCTTCACAGTGTAGATGGACAATGACCCGAAGCATACTGCGAAAGCAACCAAAGAGTTTTTTAAGGGAAAGAAGTGGAATGTTCTGCAATGACCAAGTCAATCACCTGACCTGAATTGATTGAGCATACATTTCACTTGCTGAATACAAAACTGAAGGGAAAATGCCCCAAGAACAAGCAGGAACTGAAGACAGTTGCAGTAGAGGCCTGGCATAGCATCACCAGGGATGAAACCCAGTGTCTGGTGATGTCTATGCATTCCAGACTTCAGGCTGTAAAGGATGTGCAACCAAGTATTAAAAAGTGAAAGTTTGATGGATGAGTGTTAATCTGTCCCATTACTTTTGGTCCCTTAAAAAGTGGGAGGCACATATACAAACTGTTGTAATTCCTACACCGTTCACCTGATTTGGATGTAAATACCCTCAAATTAAAGCTGAAAGTCTGCAGTTGTTCGTTTCATATCAAGTCTATTGTGGTGTATAGAGCCAAAAAGATTAGAATTGTGTTGATGTCCCAATATTTATGGACCTGACTGTACATATGAAAAGTCAAAAACTGAATTGTGTAATACTCCAAAACTGAGCCAAATATATGAGGTAGGATGGCATACAGAGAAGGAGGGGGGGTGGAGGATTGGAAAAAAAAAGAAAGGGAGAGCAGTCTGACAGGGACAGAGGCAAGGAACCATATGTAAAACAGATGGAAAGAGAAACAGAGCCTCTCGACCGGGGAATGTAAACTAAGTGCAGTAGGTCAGCCAAGTTGTGTAACCTCCTGGAGGTAAGTGTCAGTGTATACGAAATGTTGCCAGACCCTCAAGGTGTCATGAAAGGTCTCCTCCCGGTTGTTCAAGGTAGCTATGAGGTCCTCCATGTCCCTAGTTCATTGAGTTTAGAAAACCAGAGGGAGCTAAACGGTGGTTTCTCAGACCTCCAACATAGGGGGATACATGCCTTAGCCGCATTTAAAAGCTGAATTGTAAGGGAGGCCTTGTATTTCTTGATTGGTCTTTCTGAGAAATGCAGTAGGTATGCTGCAAGATTTCCCTCCAGATCAACATTGGTCAAATGTCTGACTGTACAGATCACCTCTTGCCAAAAAGGTCTGAGTTTGGGGCAGTCCCAAAAAATATGTAACATTGTACCCTCAGCATTGCCACATCGCCAGCATTCACTAGGAACCCGAGGGAGAAAATCGTGCAGGGTGGATGGTACCCAGTACCACTGAGTCAAGATCTTGTAACTGGTCTCTTGAATCCTAGTGGCAATGGAAGACTTCTGAGCGAAATGTAGGATTTTCTCTTTCTGCATGTTAGTGAATTGGGTTTCAAGATCAGATTCCCACTTGGAAAGGAACGCAGAGGCAAACCCTGTCGCCGGGCAATTTAAAGAAGAGTAGATCGTTGAGAGGCAGTGGCGGATTGGCTCCCCCCTGTGGCAGATACTTTCCAGCTCCGTGAGCTGGTGAAGAACATCCGGAGATTGAGAGCACAGGTGGAGAAAGTTACGGAGCTGGAGACCACTCCAAAAGTCTAAAGGGGTATCAGTAGGGGTCGCGCCGGCAGTAGGGGAAAGTTGACCATCAGGTCCCAAGAAATCACAAAAATGAAGACGGCCATTCGATAGCAGTCGTTGAAAATTAGGGTTCTGGAGGCCTGGTTGAAACTCCAGATTGCCCAATATAGGCACCATAGTGAAGGATAATACCGAAGAGTGTTGGAAGGAGTCCCTGGGAACCAACAGCATGCTGCCAAGGGTGGAATGGTCGCTGCTAATGACTTTTGGCAGAGGAGTAGTGAGCCAAGGCCAGCTCATTGCTGTATCATTGGAGTCTTCCATCTCCATGGCCACCCAATGTTTCCCTTCAGCAGGGCACATCCAGTCCACAATCCTGGTGAGATGGGTTGCTCTGTAATAGGCCTGCACATCTGGAAGGCCAACCCCTCCCCGGGGTTTAGAGAAATGGAGAAGTTGGAGCCTAATGCCGCGTACACACGAGCGGACTTTACGGCAGACTTTGCCCGGCGGACGGGATCTCATCGGACAATTCAATCGTGTGTGGGCTCCAGCGGACTTTGTTTTCTCAAAAGTTGGACGGACTTAGATTTGAAACATGTTTCAAATCTATCCGACGGACTCGAGTCTGGTCGAAAAGTCCGCTCGTCTGTATGCTAGTTCGACGGACAAAAAGCCACGCTAGGGCAGCTATTGGCTACTGGCTATGAACTTCCTTATTTTAGTCTGGTCGTACGTCATCACGTACGAATTCGACAGACTTTGGTGGATTGTGTGTAGGCAAGTCCGTTCATTCAGAAAGTCCGTCTTAAAGTACGTCAAAGTCCTCCGGGGAAAAGTCTGCCGTAAAATCCGACCGTGTGTACGCGGCATTAGGCATGGCTTCCGATGCGACCATACAAAGTCCCGGAACATAGAGCTCACTCGTTTTAAAAAATACCAGAGGGAGGTGGATAGGAAGGGCCTGCAGCAGATACAACACCTTAGGAAGCATGGTCATCTTAAGGGCACTACAGCGACCAAACCAGGTCAAGGTGAGTGAATGCCAGTGGAGCAGATTAGCTTTAAGTCGGAGGAGCAATGGGGCAAAGTTGGCTGAGTAAAGTGCTGAAGGATCAGAGGTAATATAAACTCCCAAATAATGGATGGATTCAGTCACCCAGCAGAGGGGAAAAGAGGATTGCAATAAACAGACCACGGCCCTATCTACCGTAATGTTAAGTACAGAGGATTTGGACAAATTGATTTTGCTTATTATTTTTTTTATGTTTTCGTGACCTAGCACTGATATTATTTATCTTTTATCAAAAACTAAATTTCCCTAGCAGCCTAACTAGGAGGGTGCTACATACATTTTTGACTAAACTTAGGCTTTAATGATTTTATAAAAAGGTTTCATCACAATTGTTTCATTATAAAAAAAAGTTTTTAAAACGTGTAAACATGCAAGGAAAGAGTTATTAAGCTGCAGTCATTAAGTACATATCTATCTAGGTTTCAACACTCAGTCATCTCTGGAGCTTATGAAGGAAGCTTTGATAAGATTTAATGGAATAGGTCATTACGCAGACGCTAACCTTGGATGAAATCCACACAGGATCTGGGAGTCATTTGCTGGAAATTAGATTTTGTAATCCATGGAACTGAAGAGTAACTTTTCTAAAGAAAGAATGTAATACCAAAAAAATGCATTGTCAGTCCACAAACAAAAGCCTGAAACTGACAACAATTCTCAGAGATGACATTGCTCTTCCGGAATATTTGGTAAATTCAGTTCAGCTACGTAAATGAAGTCATATATATGGCATGTATTAGGTTGCATTGTATACGTGTGAACTGACAGCACTGCAGTTTAGCCTATTCTTCTTTTATTGGTGATCCAGGAATGCATCTGTTTGGGATGCAGAAAACATACACTACAGACTCCTTGCTGCCTTTCACTACAGAAATTCTGATGCTAAAAATGCCATTACTAAGTCCTTTCTTAGTTTTAAATCTCTCCTTGAAATTTGAATGTGTTGGTCATGCAAGAAGAAGCAAGAGAAGAAGTTTCACAGGCCGGCATTAGAAAGTACAGTCTTACTGTCCTTCTACTAACCCTGTTAGATGGCTCAGGATTTCAGAGAAGTCCTTTTAGGGTAAATCAAGTGCAATTTTTAAGGCCCGATTGCTGCCAAACTTTTTTTTGGATAGATAGATTGGTTAATACTTCTATTAAATCTGAACTCCAGGGAAAGGAAAAATGCTCCTTTGGAATGGGGCAGCCCCCACACTGCAGGGATTAAATGTTTATTTAGGTCTAGGGGACTGCAAAACTAACTTTTACTTACCCGATCCTCTTCTGTAGGCTCTTCTAAACTGCAAAACTGTTTCCATGGCCACTTCTCTTCTCATAGCCGCTTCAGTGGTTGCAGGTCCTCTGAAGTCATAAAGTCCAGTGAAAGGTCTACTTCTGGAGTATAGGGGAGTAGAGAAGAGTGCCTGCTGTCTAAGGAGCAGAGGGCTTTATGTGGTCTCCAAGACCTAAATGAGCATTTAACCCTTGCAGTGCAGGGGCAGCCCCACTTCAAGGGAGCATTCTTCCTTTCCTTGGAGATAGCCTGTATGTTGCTATCGATGCCGTTACCCCAGTGAGGAGATTTTTTTCCCCCACTTTTTGTCCCTTTGACCACAGGACAAATACAGGAGCAGTTTTCACTAGCACAGGAGCTCACACACAGTAATAATAACCTGACAGAGTTTCTAGTGCCTCTTCATTTTACAGAAAAGTGTTTTGCTGAAGTCGGTATCTCCACTAAAGATATTACCTATTACTTTCTGTCCTTACCGGAAATGAGAGAAAATCTACCCATTGTGGACAAATGCCTCCAGTAAAACCTGACAAAAGCTCTATACATTTCCCACTCTGTCCAAAACTAAAAAAAAATATTTTGCCTGAAGTTGGGCTTAAATATAACATTTGTTGTTGGAATTCCTTTCTAGCTTTATTGTTGCGGTATTTACATTGTTGCAGTATTGAGTATTAGTAACATACCGATTGCTTATACCATTTGCCTGGAATTGCTGTTTTTACCTTGGTGGACTTTGGCCTTAACATATTAAATTTGTCTGTGTTACCCATAGTAACAACTCTTATTAACTGACAGTCAATTGTTGATCCAGGGGATACCTGATTGCTGTAAGGGTTTAGGAAGGATTTTTTTTCCCTGTTGGAGCATATTGGACTATGCTTTATATGGATTGTATGCTTTCCTCTGGATAAACTACCTGGTGCAGGTTTTCAGTATATGTAATCATTTTTCTTCTGATTGAACTCGATGGACATGTGTCTATTTTTTCAGTTTGACTAATTACACTAAATTGCCAAAAGTATTGGGACACCTGCCTTTACACGCACATGAACGTTAATGTCATTTCAGTCTTATACCCTGTACGCACGATCGGACATTCCGACAACAAAATCCATCGGATTTTTTTCAGACGGATTTTGGGCCAAACTTGTCTTGCATACACACAGTCGCACAGAGTTGTCGGAAAATCCGATTGTTCTAAATGCGGTGACGTAAAACACGTACGTTGGGACTATAAACGGGGCAGTAGCCAATAGCTTTCGTCTCTTAATTTATTCTGAGCATGCGTGGCACTTTCTGTGTCGGATTTGTGTACACACGATTGGAATTTAAACGATCGGATTTTGTTGTTGGAAAATTTTATATCCTGCTCTCAAACTTTGTGTGTCGGAAATTCCGACCGAAAAAGTCCGATGGAATTTCCGACAACACAATCCGATCGCACTTTTTCCAATCGGAAAATCCGACCGTGTGTACAGGGCATTAGTCTGTAGGGTTCAATATTGAGTTGACCCACCCTTTGCAGCTATAACCGCTTCAACTCTTCTGGGAAGGCTGTCCACAAGGTTTAGGAGTGTGTCTATGAGAATGTTTGACCATTTTTCCAGAAGCGCATTTGTGAGGTCAGACACTGATGTTGGACAAGAAGTCGCAGTCTCCGCTCAAATTCATCCCAAAGGTGTTCTATCGGGCTGAGGTCAGGAACAGGTTTTATCCTGTGCTTTTTTAGAGCAGCTGATGGGGAATTTATTAATCAAGCTGCAATATTATAATAAATCTGCCTCATAAACTGTCTCATTGCTCCCGTTTAGCATTGCCTACCCGTGCAACAGAATTGATAAATGTCCCCCCTGAGTATTAAAAAAAATGTATTCGTACTTCAAAAAAATTAGAGGAAACACTAGCTGTATTTTTTCAGCCAAGGAAAATACAACCTTCATGTTTATAAACGGCCCACTGCAAAGACTATTATTGCTCCTTTTAAAATGACTAGACATACTTATAAGGGAAACCCTTTTCTATAAATCACACGACTGGTAACAAATCTGGATTCTTAAAGGAAACAGAGATCCCTGTGAATATTTTTCTTATTTCATTTTGCTGTGGGAAAATGGTATCAGCATAATGGAAACAGGTCACAACCTCTTATTTCCTACAGGAAATTCCAAATATTCCTCCTAAACAAAGGTCTGGAAGTGGAGAGGATGTAAAGAGCATTTTTGAATCCTCAGGAAAAGGTGACTTCATCCCATCATTCTCAGACGTGGCATGATGTGAGGGCGAGCCTGTCAGTTATAGCCTACCTTCCCTACCCTCCGAAGCTTAGTCAGCTTCCTCTAGGAACCTTCACAATCATGTTTAAAGATAGTATTATCAGTGACGTTTTGTCAGCTGAACACACAAATCTAAGGACCCGTTCACACCATATGCGTTGGGCTGAGTTTGACAGCCATGCCCAAAGCACGTTCCCAAGCAAAGACAAGACCATTTGCCTTATGTCCTGTTAGTTCAGTTCACCCCACTGCGCAGTAAAAATAGGACATGCTATATTTTTTGCAGCCAGTGTTAATTTCGTCAACTAAAACGACTAAAACATTTTAGTCGACTAAATGAATATTATTTTAGTCGACTAAAATACAACTAAAACTAAAACAACTGAGATGACTAAAATACAACTAAAACTAAGATGGCATTTTAGTCAGAAGACTAAAATGGGACTAAAACTAAAATGCTATTTTAGTCAAAAGACTTATGCCGCATACACACGAGCGGATTTTTCGACCGGACTGGTCCGACAGACTATCCGACGGACTTTCGGCGGACTTCCAACGGACTTTCCCAACGAACGGACTTGCCTACACACGATCACACCAAAGTCTGACGGATTCGTACGTGATGACGTACGACCGGACTAAAGTAAGGAAATTGATAGCCAATAGCTGCCCTAGCGCCAGTTTTCATCCGCCGGACTAGCATACAGACGAGCGGACTTTTTGATAGGAACTGGGTCCGGCAGAGTTCCGACGTAAAGATTTGAAACATGTTCCAAATCTAAAGTCCGTCAGATTTTCGACTGAAAAAGTCCGCTGCAGGTCCGATGAAGCCCACACACGGTCGAATTATCCGCCGGACTCGGTCCGTCGGACCAGTCCAATCGAAAATTCCGCTCGTGTGTACGTGGCATAAGATTAAAACTAAATTGAAATTTGACTTCAAAATTAACATTTGTCTGTAGTGCATGTTCATACCTCAATGCCATCATAAATAACAGATTAGATTTTCACTCCAGCCGTATATGAGTTTGGAAATTGTAGAGAAATGTTAACTAATGCATTATAATTTAATTACACCTATTAGATTTTAGGCGACTTAAATGAGTTTTAATCGACTAAAATGTACTGGAGATTTAGTCGACTGAATACGGCTAAAACTAAAACAATTGCAGAAGACTAAAATGGGACTAAAACTAAAATGCCATTTTAGTCCTAAGACTAAAACTAAATCGAAATTTGCTGCCAAAATGAACACTGTTTGCAGAACAGCATGTTGCAATGTACCACATCGCAACCCACTGCAGTGAATATAAGAATAAATATGAATATAAAATGTCACTTTGTTACATTTCAATAAAGTTGAAAAAAAAAAAAGTAAACAATGTAATGTTACATTTACCACTTATCGGCACTGCTCTTATCACAGTACACACAATGGCTACTGGTGTGAATAAGCCCTATATGAAAATAATACAATACAAACCTAATTATCCAATTGACCTCTGGAAGATTTACTACCCTTCGTGGCCAAGCCATTTTTTGCGTTACAGCACTGTGTTACTTTAACTGACAATTGCGTGGTCATGCAACGCTGGACCCAAAATAAAATGTCATTTTTTCCCAACAAATAGAGCTTTTTTTTGGGTGGTATTTGATCCCCACTAAGTTTATTTTTTGTGCTATAAACAAAAAAATGAAAGACAATTTGAAAAAAAAAAATAAACAATATTTTTTACTTTCTCCCATAAAACATATCCTATAAAATTTTTTTAAAAATCACATTTCTTCGTAAATTTTGGCCAATATGTATTCTGCTACATATTTTTGGTAAAAAAAAATCTCAGTAAACTTTTATATTGGTTTGTGCAAAGGTTATAGGGTCTACAAACTATGGTATACATATTGGAGTTTTTATTCATTTATTTTTTACATTGGAAATGGCAGCCATCAGCGACTTATAGCGGGACTGTGCTATTGCAGCAGACAATCGGACCCTAACTGACACTTTTGACACTTTGTGGGAACCAGTGACACTAATACAGTGATCAGTGCTAAAAATATGCACTGACTGTCACTGTACTAACGACACCGGCTGGGAAGGGGTAAAACATCTAGGGCGATCAAAGGCTTAACTGTGTACCTAGCCAGTGTTTTCGTGTAAACTGTAATCCATCACTTTCCCCCTGTCAGAATGGAGCTCTGCCTTGTTTACATGGGCAGAGCTCCGTTCTGTGTCTCTACCCAACGCTCAACGGGTGCCGGCAGACATCCATTGCACAAGCAAGCAAATTAGCTTCTGCTGTGAGTAAGCACCCCTATGCCATTTGTCAAATCTGTCACTAACTTTTGCTGGATAGCTTGGCCAGCAAGCTTGGACAGTCTGACCAGTTATATTCAATCAGTTTTTGGTGCTGGCCCCCACAGACTCACCAAAATATCAATCAAGCACCACTCATCTGCTAGGTTGACTGTGTCATACAATCCACTTCCTCTGAGCCCAAGGTGTCATGGCTCCATCCCATACCCTGGACTTAAAAAAGAAAGCTGAAGAGAGCTGGGCCTCATCATTACATGGTGACATTTTCTGCAGCATTTGGACTTTACTCACTGCTGAAGGTAGAAAAGAGTGAAGGGGACTTGTGCTGTCATCGGACCGAAGTATAATTTTTTTTTTTTAGGTTACAGTGGTCTTCAAAGAAGCACACACAAATAAAAAGGGTAAAAAATAAATGTCTTCACCTAGCTAAAGGTTAAAAAAAGATGTAATTTACAGAGCGTTATAAATAGGATAATATGTACAGGAAAAATAGCAATTTAACACACATGCATTCAAATTAAGCTACCTTCACCCTGGACAAAGATCAGATCTGTCAGTACGATTTTCTGCATTTATATTGTTATGTCAGCAAATGTTCACCTTGCAAATGTTTAAATTGTAGTGGCTGCTTTTCGGCAAATGTGAGGATGGTGGATGTGCTGAAAGAGCTTTCCATAGTGCTTAAAGTGGTTATAAACCCTGGTAAAAAAAAACAAAAAACTCTGCAAGACAAAGGCATAATGAGCTAGTATGCATAGCATACTAGCTCATTATGAATTACTTACCCGAGAACAAAGCCGCCGCAGCCATCCTCGTCTCCCCCTCCGGCCGGGGACATCTCTCCCGGGGGTTACTTCCGGGTATCGCGGCTCCGGCGCTGTGATTGGCCGGAGCTGTGATGACGTCACTCCTGCGCATGCGTGCGGGAGCCACCGGTAACGGCACAAAGACTGAAGCAACGGCACAAATATGCCGTTGCTTCAGTTTGCCCCAATGCACATGTGCCGATGACGTCGGCACATGCAGGGGACAGGGGATATCTCCTAAACCGTGCAGGTTCGCCTGAGAGCAGGGGGGACAGGGGTGCTTTTTTTTTTTTTTTTTTCATTATTATTATTAGTTTTTAATCTTATTTTTAAACTGTTCCTTTCATTTTTTTTTTTTTAAATCATTTTTATTGTTATCTCGGGGAATGTAAATATCCCCTATCATAGCAATAGGTAGTGACAGGTACTCTTTTTTGCAAAAATTGGGTCTCCCTAGATTTCTCCTCTGCCCTCAAAGCATCTGACCACGCCAAGATCGGTGTGATAAAATGCTTTCCCAATTTCCCAATGGCGCTGTTTACATCCGGCGAAATCTAAGTCATAAAATACTCGTAGCTTCCGTAGCGTCGGTCTGGCGTCAAATGTAAACAGCAAATGCACCATGCATGTGAGGTATCACCGCGAAGGCCAGATCGAGGGCAGTAATTTTAGCAGTAGACCTCCTCTGTAAATCTAAAGTGGTAACCTGTAAAGGCTTTTAAAGGCTTTTAAAAATGTATTTAGTTTGTCGCCACTGCACGTTTGTGCGCAATTTTAAAGCATGTCATGTTTGGTATCCATGTACTCGGCCTAAGATAATCTTTTTTATTTCACCAAACATTTGGGCAATATAGTGTGTTTTAGTGCATTAAAATGTAAAAAAGTGTGTTTTTTCCCCAAAAAATGCATTTGAAAAATCGCTGCGCAAATACTGTGTGAAAAAAAAAAATGAAACACCCACCATTTTAATCTGTAGGGCATTTGCTTTAAAAAAAAAAATAATGTTTGGGGGTTCAAAGTAATTTTCTTGCAAAAAAAAAAATATTTTTTTATGTAAACAATAAGTGTCAGAAAGGGCTTTGTCTTCAAGTGGTTAGAAGAGTGGGTGATGTGTGACATAAGCTTCTAAATGTTGTGCATAAAATGCCAGGACAGTTCAAAACCCCCCCAAATGACCCCATTTTGGAAAGTAGACACCCCAAGCTATTTGCTGAGAGTCATGTTGAGTCCATGGAATATTTTATATTGTGACACAAGTTGCGGGAAAGAGACAATTTTTTTTTTTTTTTTTGCGCAAAGTTGTCACTAAATGATATTTTGCTCAAACATGCCATGGGAATATGTGAAATTACACCCCAAAATACATTTTGTTGCTTCTCCTAAATACGGAGATACCACATGTGTGAGACTTTTTGGGAGCCTAGCCGCGTACGGGACCCCGAAAACCAAGCACCGCCTTCAGGCTTTCTAAGGCCGTAAATTTTTGATTTCACTCTTCACTGCCTATCACAGTTTCGGAGGCCATGGAATGCCCAGGTGGCAAAAACCCCCCCCCAAATGACCCCATTTTGGAAAGTAGACACCCCAAGCTATTTGATGAGAGGTATAGTGAGTATTTTGCAGACCTCAGTTTTTGTCACAAAGTTTTTAAAATTGAAAAAAAAATTTTTTTCTCGTCTTTCTTTATCTTCAAAAACAAATGAGAGCTGCAAAATACTCACCATGCCTCTCAGCAAATAGCTTGCGGTGTCTACTTTCCAAAATGGGGTCATTTGGGGGGGGGTTTGTGCAACCTGGGCATTCCATGGCCTCCGAAACTGTGATAGGCAGTGAGGAGTAAAATCAAAAATGTACGCCCTTAGAAATCCTGAAGGCAGTGATTGGTTTTCGGGGCCCCGTACGCGGCTAGGCTCCCAAAAAGTCTCACACATGTGGTATCCCCATACTCAGGAGAAGCAGCTAAATGTATTTTGGGGTGCAATTCCACATATGCCCATGGCCTGTGTGAGCAATATATCATTTAGTGACAACTTTGTGCAAAAAAAAAAAAAAAATTTGTCACTTTCCCGCAACTTGTGTCAAAATATAAAACATTCCATGGACTTAACATGCCTCAAAGCAAATAGCTTGGGGTGTCTACTTTCCAAAATGGGGTCATTTGGGTGGGGGGTTTATGCCATCTGGGCATTTTATGGCCTTCAAAACTGTGATAGGTAGTGAGGAGTAAAATCAAAAATGTACGCCCTTAGAAATCCTGAAGGCAGTGATTGGTTTTCGGGGCCCCGTACGCGGCTAGGCTCCCAAAAAGTCCCACACATGTGGTATCCCCATACTCAGGAGAAGCAGCTAAATGTATTTTGGGGTGCAATTCCACATATGCCCATGGCCTGTGTGAGTAATATATCATTTAGTGACAACTTTTTGTAATTTTTTTTTTTTTTTGTCATTATTCAATCACTTGGGACAAAAAAAATGAATATTCAATGGGCTCAACATGCCTCTCAGCAAATTCCTTGGGGTGTCTACTTTCCAAAATGGGGTCATTTGTGGGGGTTTTGTACTGCCCTGCCATTTTAGCACCACAAGAAACGACATAGGCAGTCATAAATTAAAGGCTGTGTAAATTCCAGAAAATGTACCCTAGTTTGTAGGCGCTATAACTTTTGCGCAAACCAATAAATATACACTTATTGACATTTTTTTTACCAAAGACATGTGGCCGAATACATTTTGGCCTAAATGTATGACTAAAATTGAGTTTATTGGATTTTTTTTAGAACAAAAAGTAGAAAATATCATTTTTTTTTAAAATTTTCGGTCTTTTTCTGTGTATAGCGCAAAAAATAAAAACGGCAGAGGTGATCAAATATCATCAAAAGAAAGCTCTATTTGTGGGAAGAAAAGGACGCAAATTTCGTTTGGGTAGAGCATTGCATGACCGCGCAATTAGCAGTTAAAGCGACGCAGTGCTGAATTGTAAAAAGTGCTCTGGTCAGGAAGGGGGTAAAACCTTCCGGGGCTGAAGTGGTTAAAAAGCTTATTATTCTAAATAGGAAACCTTCATTTGGTTTGCAAATATTAAAGATTCTAACTACCAGCAAGAATAAGTCCTTACATTTAAAGAACACCTGTCATTTCAGATCCATCAGGGCAGCGCTTGTTAGCGGGCGTCCACTCACCTGCTGCTGTCACGTCCCTCACCTTGTTGTGTCACTGCCGCATCACCGGCCGTCCCATTAAAGTGAATGGGACTGTCGGTGAGTCAACAGCGGGTCAGATGAGGAGCCGCTGCGGGACAGAGATGACAGTTGCTCTTTAAAAATTATATCTAATGGTTGTTAAGCTGCAATATAATAAATTTTTGGTTTTGGGTTTAATACTGCATTAAGGGTAGTTGCAAGATTTCCTAAGTATCAATAACAGTCTACTCAATAGAGATGCTGTATTTTGGATTAGAGGCTGTTTACGTAAAGTAATAATTCAATTTTTAAAGCGTATATTCATTTTGCAAAGTGAATGTTAGTAAATAGGGTGAATTTGTGATCACTTTTAATACCCAGTCGTGTGCTAGAAAAGTACTGTTTTTTAAAATTTAACTGCAATGGTTGGGTGGTCATAGTAAACACAGATTCACTTTAAATACCAATAGGGATAAGCTTGCTGTTCGGGTCCAACATCGGGTGTTTGTCCGTTCGCAGAACAGCGAACATTATGGGGCATTCACGGGAAAGCGCGGTGGAATGCCCCATAATGCACTGCAAAATCGCAGTGCATTGCTGTATGATGATTGGCCAAAGTATGCACCTAACCTGCATGCTTTGGCCAATCACAGCACAGTGTGCCTTTGGCCAATCAATGCCCACGCCGCACACCATATAAGGCTGAATACATGGCGGCTTACATGGTAGTGTTGTTGGTGTGGACAGAGAGATAACAACAACTTGAGTTAGATTAAGCAGGCAGGTTTTTCAGTGTATTTGATATATATATATATATATATATATATATATATATATATATATATATATATATATATATATATATATATATTCACTTGTAGAGGAGAACCGCACTCTGCTTACAGTTTAGTGCCAGCGATCAGGTCTTCCCACCGACCTTATATATAGAGAAAAAGTCCAAGAGGTTGCTGCACTTAAAAACTTCTTTGGTTTATTTCACAATATCTTCTGGAAAGATTTAAAAAGCAAGCATAATCATTCCAAGCGATATCAAAGGCAACAAGTGCCTGTACAGTTTCAGATATAAGTTGATTCAGATATAAATGGATTACGTTTCGGGGTAGTATGCTTACGCCCTTCCTAAGATCCGTTGAAGCACATGTGCTTCCTGTGTAGCCTATATCTAAAGTGCATTCGGTGGTGTACTGTTTCTAATACACAGTATCTAATACGGTGTGTACAGTTTCTACTACACTTCTGGTGGTGTACACAGTATACAATACAGTGCAGCCATAGTACAGTTTCTAATACAGTGCAGGCGGTGTACACAGTATACAATACAGTATGTACAGTTTCTACTATACTTCTGGTGGTGTACACAGTGTGCAATGCAATGCAGCCATTGTACAGTTTCTAATACAGTGCAGACGGTGTACACAGTATCTAATACATTGTGTACAGTTTCTACTACTTTTCTGGTGGTGTACACATTATCTAATACAGTGTGTACAGTTTATTATACGCTTCAGGTGGTGTACACAGTATCTACTACAGTATGTACAGTTTCTAATACACTTCTGGTGGTGTACACAGTATAGTACAGTTTCTAATACAGTGCAGGCGGTGTACACATTATCTAATACAGTGTGTACAGTTTATTATACGCTTCAGATGGTGTACACAGTATCCAATACAGTGTGTACAGTTACTAATACACTTCTGGTGGTGTACACAGTATAGTATAGTTTCTAATACAGTGCAGGCGGTGTACACAGTATCCAATACAGTGTATACAGTTTATACTACTTTTATGGTGGTGTACACAGTATCTAATACAGTGTGTACAGTTTCTAGTACAGTTCTGGTGGTGTACACAGTACACAATACAGTGCAGCCATAGTACAGTTTCTAATACAGTGCAGGCGGTGTACACAGTATCTAATACAATGTGTACAGTTTCTAGTACACTTCTGGTGGTGTACACAGTACACAATACAGTGCAGCCGTAGTACAGTTTCTAATACAGTGCAGGTGGTGTACACAGTATCTAATACAGTGAGTACAGTTTCTAATACAGTGCAGGTGGTGTACACATTATACAATACAGTGCAGCAGTTGTACAGTTTCTAATACAGTGCAGGCAGTGTACACAGTATAAAATACAGTGTGTACAGTTTCTACTACTTTTCTGGTGGTGTACACAGTATCTAATACAGTGTGTACAGTTTATTATACGCTTCAGATGGTGTACACAGTATCCAATACAGTGTGTACAGTTACTAATACACTTCTGGTAGTGTACACAGTATAGTACAGTTTCTAAAACAGAGAGGTGATAAGGGCGCTCTGGTGGAGGTGGGTAGCTGGTCAGAGGGATAATAGTGATGAAATGGCACTTCTGGCAGCACTTTGGTTAGAGGAGAAGCAACTCTGAAGATATAAAAAAGGAAAAGAAAGGCGCCTCTAAGTGCAGTATGTAAAATTTAATAGAGTGCACAAAGGGTTAAAAGCACTTACAAGATTGTTGAGTGTTAAAAGACATGATAAAATCAGGAGTCCTCATCTGTGGCATGTGTTCATCCTCAGCACGGTGGTAGGGAGCAGTGTAGAGCCGTCCAGCAGCTGTAATGCGTTCTCATGCGTGTTGAAAAGAGGAGGCAGCAGGGAAGCCTGTATTCACTGCGGGACACACAAGGCTGATGGTGTCAGTGGAGAGAAGGGGGCGGTAACGCGTTTCGGAGCATGTGCGGCTCCTTCGTCAGATCTTTTCAACACGCATGAGAACGCATTACAGCTGCTGGAAGGCTCTACACTGCTCCCTACCACCGTGCTGAGGATGGACACATGCCACAGATGAGGACTCCTGATTTTATCATGTCTTTTAACACTCAACAATCTTGTAAGTGCTTTTAACCCTTTGTGCACTCTATTAAATTTTACATACTGCACTTAGAGGCGCCTTTCTTTTCCTTTTTTAGTACAGTTTCTAATACAGTGCAGGCGGTGTACACAGTATCTAATACAGTGTATACAGTTTCTAATACACTTCAGGCAGTGTGTACAGTTTCTACTACACTTCTGGTGATATACACAGTATAAAATACAGTGCAGCCATTGTACAGTTTCTAATACAGTGTAGGCGGTGTACACAGTATCTAATACAATGTGTACAGTTTCTACTACACTTCTAGTGGTGTACACAGTACACAATACAGTGCAGCCGCTGTACAGTTTCTAATACAGAGCAGGCGGTGTACACAGTATCTAATACAGTGTGTACAGTTTCTACTACACTTCTGGTGGTGTACACAGTATAAAATACAGTGTAGTGTGATGTTGCAAAACAAAAAATACATCATGTTTGGAAGACCACCAAGGAGAGGCAGATGCTCACAGGCCACTAAAAGAGGGCAAGCAGCCTCTGTGTCTACAGTCAACAGTGGTGGTCATGGACATGGTGCATCCTCTGCAGGTGGCCGTGGGGCACGCTTGTCCTTTTTTTCTGCTGCTGGCCGTGTTATTGAGCCACAACATGTAGAAGAGTTGGTGGAGTGGATAACAAAGCCGTCCTCCATCCTCCTCTGTCACCCAGGCTCAGCGTAGTTTGCCTTCCAACGCAGCTGCCAAAGCGGCCTATTCCACCAGCTCCTTGTCCACAGTCACTCCTTCCATAGCCCCACAATCATGCACGGAGGAGTCCCCAGAGTTATTTGACCACAGTGTCGGGTACATGCTGCTGGAAGATGCGCAGTGATTTGAAGGCTCCGATGTTGGTTCCCAGTTTGAGGAAGGGAGTAACTGAGCCTAGAGAGAGGGGGTGCCACAGAAGCACAAGAAACTAGCAGTCATGTTCCCCCAGCTGCAGCATAGCGCAAGTTTGCTCCAGTGATGAAGCGGGAGGGGATGATGAGGTCACTGACTGTACTTGGATGTCTGAGAGAAGAGAGGGGGAGGAGGCACCAATCCAACGAGGCAGTATGTCCTTCAGTGGGCAGCTTAAGGGCAACCAACCAACCACAACACAGAGCTCCGCAAGTGCAGGGCGCTGCTGACTCCCCGCTGACTTTTAAAAGTTCCTTGGTGTGGGCCTTTTTCGACACATGTAAAGAAGATTGCGCCGTTGCTATGTGCAACCTATGTCTGAAGCAAATCAAGCGTGGCCAGAACAGCAGCAGCTTGGACACCTCATGCTTGACCAGACATATGATGACCTGCCATGCAGTTCGTTGGCAACAGCACTGGAAAGAACCAAATCAAAGAAAAAGGCGGACTTCTTCTTGCTCCTCATCTGGGATCTCCAACCCCACTATACCTCCAGCCCTCTCAAAAACTTGCACTGAGAGGAATGAAGGTATAGCAATAGGTGTCCCAAGTACTTGCAGCCAATCTGTTAGCAGCACACCAACAATTGATTCTAGCAGGCAAATTTCCCTACCCCAGTTGCTGAACCATAAAAATTAATTTGTTCCCAGGCATTCGCATGCTCGGCATCTAAATGCTACCTTGGCCAAATTGATAGCACTACAACTGCCTTTTCAGCTGGTAGACTCTGCCCCCTTTCGTGAATTTTTGGAATGTGCTGTACCTCATTGGCAGGTTCCAAAACGCCATTTCTTTTCACGGAAGGCCATTCTGGCTCTCTACCGGCATGTGGAAGGCAATGTTTTGGCCTTGTTGGACAGGGCGGTCAGCAGTAAGGTTCATATTACTGTTGACTCATGGTCTAGCAGACATGGGCAGGAACATTACCTTTCCTTCACGGCTCACTGGGCAACTCTGCTGGCAGCTGGGAAGGATGCAGGACAGGGTTCAGTGTTGTTCCACCACCATGCCTCCAAAATGCTAGTGGTGAATCTGCCACAAATCTCTCCTCCACCCTCTCCTCTTCTTCTTCTTCCTTTATTGCCTCTTCTGCAGATTTGTCCTGATGGTGGGGCATCATGGTTTGGGGCTGCTTTGCTGCGTCAGAGCCTGGACGGATTGCTATCATCGAAGGAAAAATTAATTCCCAAGTTTATCAAGACATTTTGCAGGAGAACTTAAGGCCATCTGTCCACCAGCTGAAGCTCAACAGAAACTAGGTGTTGCAACAGGACAACGACCCAAAGCATAGAAGTAAATAAACAACAGAATGGCTTAAACAGAATAAAATACGCCTTCTGGAGTGGCCCAGTCAGAGTTCTGACCTCTACTCGATTGAGATGCTGTGGCATGACCTCAAGAAAGCGATTCACACCAGACATCCCAAGAATATTGCTGGTCTGAAACAGTTCTGTAAAGAGGAATGGTCAAGAATTACTCCTGACCGTTGTGCACGTCTGATCTGCAACTACAGGAAATGTTTGGTTGAAGTTATTGCTGCCAAAGGAGGTTCAACCAGTTATTAAATCCAAGGGTTCACATACTTTTTCCACCTGCACTGTGAATGTTTACATGGTGTGTTCAATAAAAACATGGTAACATTTAATTCTTTGTGTGTTATTAGTTTAAGCAAACTGTGATTGTCTATTGTTGTGACTTAGATGAAGATCAGATCACATTTTATGACCAATTTGTGCAGAAAGCCATATCATTCCAAAAGGGTTCACATACTTTTTATTGCAACTTTATACTGCTGTTCAGAGTATAGAGTGCCTAGGGGCCTGGGGGACCCCCCACACCATTTTTTTTAAAATTTTGGTGCGGGGTTCCCCTTAATACCCATACCAGACCTGAAGGGCTTGGTATGGATTTTGGGGGGGGACATTCACGCCATTTTTTTTAAAATTTTTGGTATTTTTATTTATATTGCCGGGATCTGACAATACATTACAGCCGCATGCTATTAAATGATATTTTTTCCTTTTAGAAATGTCATTTTGCTGTGGCACTGTTATAAACATGGGAAAGATGTGCTACTTTACAGGCATACTAAGGACACCCCCAATGCATGATATTTAAAGAAATATTTCATTTTTATTGTTTCACTTTAAGCATTATTAAAATCACTGCTCCCAAAAAAAAGTTTTAAAACTTTTTTTTGCATTGACACATGTCCCCTGGGGCAGGACCCAGGTCCTCAAACACTTTTTATGGCAATAACTTGCATACAGCCAGCTGCAGAGCTCTTTTCCTCCACCAAAACCTCAGCCTCATCATATACCATACAGGAACATTAACATTGTATGGTATGATAAGGGGGGCTGGAGTGTGAGCAACTGAGCATAGTCAGTAAAACATACACAGGCGCTGTGGGGAACCAGTCAGCGCTGAAAGAAGCCAGTTGAAGCAAGGAATTGGGTAAAGCTGGGTACACACAAATCAAAATTCAGTTTACCAGGGATTGGCCAAATTTTGATCTCTGTGTAGCCCTCCTTGTTAGACATGCATTTTTGGTATCTTTATCTATATTGCCGGGATCTGACAATACTTTACAGCCGCAAGCAGTTTTAAATTACATTTTTTCCTTTAGAAATGTCATTTTGCTGTGGCACTGTTATAAACATGGGAAAGATGTGCTACTTTACAGCATACTAAGGACACCCCTCAGGCATGATATTTAAAGAAATATTTCATTTTAATTGTTTCACCTTAAGCATTATTAAAATCACAGCTCCCGAAAAAACCCGCATTGATACATGTCCCCTGGGGCAGGACCCGGGTCCCCAAACACGTTTTATGGCAATAACTTGCATGTAAGCCTTTAAAATTAGTACTTTTGATTTTTCACGTTTGCGTCCCTCAGACATTAACGGTGTTCGCACAAATCTTTTGCCTGTTTGGATGTTCTGCTGCGAACCGAACCGGGGGGGTGTTCGGCTCATCCTTAAATACCAACATTTACTTTGCCAAGTAAAAACCTGTACTTGCTCAAACCGTTTTCTCTTCACCCTACTCTCTGTATATTTAGAATATGGCATGGCCAAACTCTAATAAAGGATATTCTTAGGGTACAACTTCTGGCAGGAATGAAAGTAAGGAATCTGGACAAGCAGCAGGCATAATTTGGATAGCTGGGATCAATGTCCATGCACAGCTGAAAAAGTGTATGTATTCAAACATACAACTTATCATCTATTGCTAATGGGAGTCATCCTGTATAATGAAAGGATCTGGTGAGGCTGCTTCTTGGAGTTAAAAGTTGATTTTATTTTAAGGGCATTTTTTAACCCTGCTTCTGTTAGTAAAATATGTTTTATTTCAGATTATGATGAAGGTTGCTTTATTTGCTAATAACTAAATCAACATTAACATATAATTTATAATGGCAAGAATGAATTTGCTGGACTACCACCAGTGCCCACAAAGCAGTGTTTGAGAAATATTATCTCTCCATAACTGAAGCATGTGCTCTAATTTTAGAAATTACTGTACTTAGTAAATCAGATACCTGCTGTATGACGCCTACTTTGAGGTGAGGTTCTGAGAGCACAGAGCACCAGGGTGGCACAAAATATATAAAAAGTTCAGGCACCTCACTGAGAAAGACAGAATAAGGATTCATCCTTGTGACTGTTTTAACACCTTATCATTCTATACATTAGCACATTGTATCACCAGGATTGGATTCTATTTCAGTTGTGCAGTATTGCATCACATGAATGTAATCCTAATGAATTTTATTTTTGTATACTTTAACTATTAAGTTGGATATAGATTTATCATTGTGAAAATAGCTGTACAAGTGGATTGAATACCAATTCATGGGTGTGAAAATAAGTGCAATAATCATTGATATCTATTCTGATATTGTTTACTTTGAGCACAACATTTGAGCAACGAGACATCCACATTGTCACTGTACAAGCACTTTATTGTGGGAACACACATTGATGCCAGCAGCAGCTTCACACTAAGACAACATTGCAGATCATTGATACATTGAAGCACCACACACCTATACTAGGTGGCGCAGGAGTAATACACCCATTATTTTCAGTTCTGTAATGCTACCCCCACTGGAGCTGCTAGATAGGGTGTGTCCTCTGTTTTTTGCCTCCACCTTCTCAAGAACCTCAGCCCCTCTGACACACCAGGTTGAGTGCACAAACTTTCAATATCACAGAAAATCACTAAAAGTAATATTCAGTACTATTGCCCAGTGATTATTGGGATCTGTAGTGGAAGAAGTCCATTCGTCTCATTATATGGTTACTGTCTCAATCTACAACTCCTAGGATTCTCGGCGCTCTAAACAAAAGTCTATAGGCTTGCTTGGCTTTAGCTCTGCCCCTGCTGGCCAGAGGAGAATGGTACAACATAATATTATTATCTCAGTAGAGGGAGCAAAGAAAAAAAGATGTCTACTTATCCATATTGGCTGACTACAGTTTCATGAAAGTGCATAGTAATTTACAGATTGCCAGGGGCATTGCTAGGTCTGCAAAAGATCTGGGGCTAGAGCCCATAGCAGCGGTCACCAACCTTTTTGCAGGCTCGGGGGGGGGGGGCACACTGGTGGTAAGAAATTTTTCGCGAGCAAAGGCTGGTGTTGGCATTTCAATCATCATGGCACCATGGTTGATATGGTGTTAGGGTGATCAAAGCGCATTGTTTCTATTGTTACATTTTAATATATAATGAAGTGATTCAACTCACCATAATGCAGAATCAGTGGGAGCCCTGGGCGTGCCACTTGCCACATCTCCTGCCACCAGATGCAGCATGTCACTTGCCACCATCACCTGCCACCATTTGCAGATTGCCATGTCACCTACCACCATTTGCAGATTGTCACTTGCCATGTCACTTGCCACCATTTGTGGATTATCTCTTGCCACGTCATCTGTCACCATTTGCAGATTGTCACTTGCCACCATTTTCAGATTGTCACTTGCCATGTCACCTGCCACCATTTGCAGATTGTCACTTGCCACGTCACTTGTCACATCACCGCCATTTGCAGATTGTCACTTGCCACGTCACTTGCCACATCACCTGCCACCTGATGCGGATTGTCACTTGCTACGTCACCTGCCACCATTTGCATACTGTCACTTGCCACATCACCTGCCACCATTGGCAGATTGTCACTTGCCATGTCACCTGCCACTAGATGTGGATTGTCACTTGCCATGCCAGCCATTGCCACCAAATGTGCATTGTCACTGCATTGGTGGCAGATTGGCAGCACTGGTCCATTTAGTGAAGGCAGGAGAGCAGAGATGCGGGGCTGGCAGTGAGAGATGATGTAATCTCTCTGCTACCTGCCACACCTCTGACATTGAAGAGGCCCGCGCTATGAGGACGGAAGAGCGCTGATGTGTGGTGGGCAGTGAGAGATGATGTCATCTCTCTGCTCCCCACCGCACATTGCTCCCACATTGAAGTGGCCCGGCTGTGAGGTTGGAAGAGTGGTGACGTGGAGCGGGCAGAGAGAGCTGATCTCTGAGCTGAGCTGAGTCATCTCTGCTCGTCCACCCACTTGTCTCTCTCCTCTCATCCACCTCTAATGCAGCCCGCCCGCCACAGCCGCGAACTGCTGGTTAGGCAGGGACCCTGCGGCAAGAGACTAGGGGCTATGGGCTCCAGATTCGGGGCTACAGCCTCAATAGCCACCCCCTGGCAATGCATATGCAGATCGCTATGAAACCCCTGGGGTTGATTTACTAAGGGAATAGAAACTGTTCACTTATAATTAAAGTGGATGTAAACCCGATTCATGAACTTTAAGCTGGGCACATATATCTGCAGTGTTTTGTTATTTCTCTTCAAAGCACTAAGTCCTGTGGCTTTTCCTGCTCCGTTCTTCTGTTATCAGCATGATAACCTCTTCTCTGACACATGATAAAACCAGGTCTAATTTTGTGTCAGGGAGGGTGCTATAAATAGATTAGCAGAAAGCTGCTTTACTCACAGGACAGGAAAGTCTCTGCCTATCCGGAGGGGGGTGTGTGCCTTTCTCCCAATCAGCTGTCTCCCAGTGTAATCCAAGACTTCTCTCAATGTGCAGAATGGGGAAGTAAAAATAACACAATCTGTACGTTCTATACAGTATATAAAGCTGAGGACAGCAAATATACATGTAAAACTTATGTAGGGAAATTTGTTCCATCTCTGTGTATCATCTGAGGCTGTTCACTTCACTGGGTATATGTGAGGTTTTACATCCACTTTAATGTTAACTTGGCAAAAAGAATTGGGTCATAACTGCAAAGAGCATACATATATTGCAAACTAACAAAAAACAAATTATGAAATGTTCATAGACATCGACTCTTCACAGCAATGACTCTGTGGTTCAATTAGGGAAACGCGTGGCTGCATAGTATAGACTCTATAAGACTCTATAACAATAAGTCTAGCTGAGAGCGCTACTTCAGTAAAACAGTTCAGAACACAAATAGCTAATTGCGTTTTCCTCATAAACAATATCCCTTCCAGTGAAGTCCAAGGCAGCTCTAATGACACAAGTGAACAGCTGAAAGGATCCCAGGCCAGAGAACACAGGGCCACCCCACTGGAACTGGAGTATTTAGGTAGCAATTTGGGAAGTGATCTCCACAGTAGCTGAGCCTTCTAAGTTTAGCTATTAGGTTCCTGCATGGCTGCCTACACACCAGTTGTGACAGTGGAGGTCCATTCCCCTGGCTGAAGATCACTTGTCTAGCTACCTTTGCCTCATCAGGCATGGCCTCTCTGCGCTACTAAGTGAAGGAAGCTGAGAAACCAATTTCCTGGGTGTGTCCAGGAACCTAGGGAGTTGCGGATAAAGGCGTTAAAGAGACCTACATCTGCATCTGAGCATGGTGAGCAAGGACGCCCCTGTTAGAGGTGAAGTTGTGTTCATTTTAATCTTTTAATCATGTGCAAGTTAATATTCTGTTTCTTTTACATTGTCCTTAATTAGGTATGTACAGTGCAAAGTGCTTCAGCCTATATACTAAGCGAAGTGAATATTCACTTTGTTAAGTTGACAGCATCTACTTCTTTAGTAATGCAGTTCCTATATTAATAAATACAGCTATAGCAGAAGTTTTGCTACTATTAAAATATTGTTGTAAATGTTGATATAACTATTTCAGCTTGATGTTGATTCCACCAGAAAGAAGTACCTAAATATATATTTGCGCTCTACTGAAGCATGTCTAAACCCTTCCTCTTCACATCCTTAATATTTCACATTGATTTCCTACAATATTTTCATAACTCATCTACTTTAAAGCTTCTTTTAAGAGAAGTCCTATATTCTCAATATTGAGAAATTCTGTTGCAACCTGTTAAATCTAGTAAACCTTACAGGGCTGACAGATTTCATAATTTTTTATATCATTTTTTTATTGTTAAACCATCATATGGGAAAAATATAATGGCATATTTTAACTTACTTTTAGCAAAAGAGCTGAAGAAACATTTTCAAGGTTGTCAGGCTGAAAGTGAAATTATTTATTAATTGTGAAATGAAAAACTCTGGATTATTTTTCTACTTTCCTCTTTATTGTTCAAGCTCTTTAAGGTACAGTGGCATAATTTCCTGTTAAAAAAATGTGTGACTAATAACAGGAAGATAAGATGTTATGTAATGCAGTGGTTCTCAACGCTGTCCTCAAGTCCCTGCAACAGGCCATGTTTGCAGGTTTTCCTTTATCTTGCACAGGTACTTTAAATCAAAGTCAATGGCTTGGTATTTTGGACAGCTATTTTATCTAAAGCCGCATACACACGATCAGATTTTCCAACGGGAATTATGTGATGACAGGCTGTTGGCGGAAAATCCGACCGTTTATATGCTCCATCGGTCAATTGTTGTCGGATTTTACGCAGACAAATGTTGGATGGCAGGCTTTAAAATTTTCCGCGGACAAATGTCTGTTGTCGGATTTTCCGAGCGTGTGTACACAAGTCTGTTGGACAAAAGTCCAAAGTACAAACAAGCATGCTCGGAAGCAAAGACGAGCTGGAAGCGGTCAGTCTTGTAAACTAGCGTTCATAATGGAGAATTAACATTTGTGACGTGGCAAATTATGAAATCTCGAAATGCAGCGCACAATTCTCTTCTTCTTTAATGGGATAATAATGAAGCTGCTTTGCTGGTGATACTGATGGCGTTATTGCAAACAAATTTTCAAAGGCTTTTTTGTTTCTAGTGATACCAAGAATAATATTATTATGCTTGTTTTGTTTTTTGTTTTTTTTTTGGTGCAAGTTACCACAACACCATTATCCTGTAGTTTTTCAGATCAAAGATACAACTATGTTGGTGTCCCTTGTTAATTTTACATGGTATTTTTTTAAATGTAACTGCCTACTCCCAAACTGTCATTTGAAGTAAAACACATAGCCAAGTATTATTCTCCACATTTTTATATTGTGCATTAAAAAAAGAAAACAAATAAAATTAGACATGCTATCTGCCAATAGAACTTAACCAAAAAGTGCATTCTATGCATCCAAAAATATAGAAAATATACCAAATCAAATCATTATTTAACCAAAAAATAAAATAAAAGCCTCATGCATGTGTCCTGCTTCTTAATATAGGGGTCAACAATGCCAAGATTTGGTGAAAGCAGGGGTCCGTCATCCGGAGATAATTCCGAAAATCATCCGGATTATTCTCCTGGAGCTCCCGCATATGACATAATTGGTCACGATTAATTAAGCAACCAATTTTTGGTCCAAGAAATCCTCCTCCTCCTGTTTCTGGAGTTGACTTGGGTCAAAGCAATATCTATAAGGCCAATAATAAATAACACGTTATCTCCTCCGATTCCGCAATATGGCTGGTTGACGAACGGCCGTTCAGAAACAAACTGAAAAGTGCGACCTGAAAAGCACAAAATGAAAAGCGTGAAATGAAAAGCACGAATCAACACTCACCAAACTTCTACTAAAACAAAATTAGCAGAAGGAGCCCAAAGGGAGGCACTAAAGAGCTGAAAAACCATGTAGTACGTCACTACGTTCGTGTTTGTTGGCCGACACTTGTGTGCCGTTTGTATGCAAGACAAGTTTGGGGCCAACGCCCTTTGGACAAAAGTCCGCAGTTTTGTCTGCTGAAAATCTGATTCTGTGTACGAGGCTTAAGAGAAATTCCCAAAACATGGCCTGTTGGGGGTACTTGAGGACAGGGTTGAGAACCACTGATGTATTGCACATTGGTTCATTTCACTGCTGGGACCTTCTTTTTGGATTTCTTTCTACTATGGATAAAATTATTCTTCAAGGCTATCGTTTTATCAGAGTCCTGAAAGTACTGAATGGGGTATTTATTATATCTCTAGAGTAAAAGAAGTAACAACATGAAATACATGGTAGGAAATGTTTTCCAGTCATTTTTGTTCTGTTGACCAATTTCAGAGAAATTCTTTACTGGATTTGCTTTTCCCAACTGTATTGAACAGGAACAGTTTAAGTTTATGTTTCCACCAATATGGTTATGAATACAATCTGTAAACCTTCATTCAGCCTGATCAAGGAATCAATAGATAGTAAAACTATAAGCAGGGCTGGTGCAAGAATTTTTGCCGCCCCTTGGCTCCACCCCCTTTGCTCAGCCCACGTATACCCCACCTTTTTAATGACTGCTACTATTTTTCATGCAACACTTTGCTAGACCTGCTAATGTAGCCTGATCAGTGCCCATAAATACAGCCTCACCAATGCCCATCAAATGCAGCCTACCAGCCCCCATCAAATGCAGCCTACCATCACCCATAAATGCAGCCTACCAGCACCCATCAAATGCAACCTACCAGCGCAGCACACATAAATGCAGCCTTACCAGCACCCATAAATGCAGCCTACCAGCGCCCATCAAATACCCTACCCTTTTAATGACTGCTACTATTTTGCATGCAACACTTTGCTAGACCTGCTAATGCAGCCTGATCAGTGCCCATAAATGCAGCCTACCAGCGCCCATCAAATGCAGCCTACCAGCGCCCGTCAAATGCAGCCTACCAGCACCCATAAATGCAGCCTACCAATCTCTCAGTGACTGAAAACTTTTACTCACCAGGTGATGACGGTGTGACTGGGGCTCGCTCACATCTGCAGCTGTATCTGTGCCCTCTGTGCTCTCTGCATCCGACGACCAACATGACCCTGCCGCTGCTAGTGCGAGGAATGAACTATTTTAACACTGCCCACCCTCCTGAGTCCAGGCAGGCTCCACATGTCACCAAGCCTGGAACACCGCCAGTGACTCCACTGAACTATTTTAATGCTGCCCGCCCTTAAGGAGTCCAGGCAGGCTCCACCTGTCACCAAGCCCGGAGCGCCGCCAGTGACTCCACTGACACTGCCCTTGTTTCCGGAGGACAGGCAACGCCAGGAGGAGAGAGAGCCGAGCGGCCTCCACGATAGGGTGGGGGCAGGGGGTGTCAGGAATCGTGTGGCGTATATGGGCACTGATCATAGGTGTGCGCAGCCTATTGTATTAGGGTGTGCACCTCAAAGCTCCAACATATATGCCTTTGTGACATATTAACTGGCCTCTTCCCCACTCGTCATCCTAAAACAATGGGGGGGGGGGGGAGCAGGTGAGCACACATTGGGGCCTGGGCAGCAGAAAGAAAAGGAATTGGGACAAGAAGGGTGGCATACATTGGTACCAATCCCCTGTATTTTCCTCCCGTAGCAGCTGAAAATCGGCGAGAGGAAGAGGAGGAGAAGCCTACTTTCAGCTGCTGCAGAAGAAAATACAGATCGGTTCCTTATGTTCCACTCCAGCCACCTGTCCAGGTTCTGGGGGTCGGCAAGTAAGGATCGCGGCTTACCTGTCACCTGCCCACAATTGATGAGTTGCCAACTCAAGGATTAGGGTGTGCCCAGGCACACCTGGCACACCCCTTGCGCACGCCTATGGCACTGATCATCACAGGCGTGCAGCAGCGCAGGATGTTTCCTTTCCTTCCTTCCTCCATCCAGTGACAGTCGGCCGGGACACACTCAGACACAGTCCTCACTTCTCCGCCATATATATTTTCTTTTTGTCAATCTGAGACTGTTAACCACGGCCTCACCTTACCCCTTGCTATAATTTATTTATGGTTTACTGATTGGTTTGCTGGAAGTTCCAGTTCCGCGGCCACACCCACATGCTCTCCATTGTTTATATATAGCTGTCCTCCTCTAGAGGGCAGCAGGCCAATAGAAGGAGCAGTCAGCTCCGAGCGCGTAGCCTTTCATCACTGCAGCCCTGATTGACAAGATTCCAGCCCTGCCCAGGTCCAATCAGACGCCGGTGACATCACTTCTTTTTCCACGGTCCATGCTGGTTTGTGTGGAGCTGCTTGGTTCCTTTGCTCCTGGAGAAATACTGTGATCCATTCCAGCCAGCTGCTCAATCCTTTCCAGCTATCCGGAACAGCGGAGGGACCCACAGAGCCATGTGGAATGCCAGGACTGCACTTTACTTTGATGAGCATGCATCTTCTATCATCTTGTGTTTTTAATCTAATCCTATTAAAGTCATCATTTTAATATTACACTCAGGTTGTTGCCTCCCCTCCCTGTTTTTTCCTTACGTGTCTTGCAGAGTTCTGGACACACTCTTAAGGATGGCTGATTTCCTTTTTAACACTTAATACTCCTGGCTTCAGACGAAGTTGATATGTTTGCTATTTACTAATGCACTATGTATAATACAATGAACTAGCTGACAGCTTTTATATATGGTTTATGCCTTTCACTAAAATCAAAAAAGTGTCAGCACATTGCTTTTATAGAAGGGCTCTATACCTAATGGGGTGGATTAGAGTGGAGACTGCGAGCCAGGCCTTCTCGTCCAACATCAGTGCCTGACCTCACAAATGCGCTTCTGGAAGAATGGTCAAACATTCCCATAGACACATTCCTAAACCTTGTGGACAGCCCTCCCAGAAGAGTTAAAGTTGTTATAGCTGCAAAGGGTGGGCCAACTCAATATTGAACCCTACAGACTAAGACTGGGATGCTATTGAAGTTCATATAGGTGCAAAGCTGTGGCAAGTCATCAGTAGGGGACTCAGGGGCGCCCCCCCCCCCCCCATAGCTACACTTCATTAAAAAAAACTGTCCCTTTAAGTGTGTACGGGGCGTCGGACACACAGCTTCTATGGGGAGCAAAACGTTATTGCAATCACGTGATTGTGGGTAAGATGATCTATTGGCAGGCCTTTAGACCGTCCTTGGGGTGCAGAGCATTGTGCCCTGAACACTCCCTCTCTAGCATTATGTTTCAGTAGTGGCTACTAATTGGTGTGATACTAGGACAAAGGGCGGTGCATTATTTGCATAGTGGCTACTGATTGGCATGGTACTAGGACATAGAGAGGTGCATTTGGTTTCCACTGGAAACCTAATGTCCCGCCCTACGTCCTAGTTCCGCGCCAATCAGTAGCCACTGTCATAAAGTTTAATTGCAAATGTATTAGGTTTCCACCTTCAGATAGTTATTGGCGCGGTACTAGGATGTAGGGTGGTGCTATTAGGCGAACTGCGGCGTCAATTCTGGTTTCTGGAGCGTGGATAGAGCATCGACCAGCCTGCAGATGCAGTGGAAAAAAAAAAAACAACCCTTGTCACTGTATTGCGGGGGCAGGGGGGGGGTAACTGATCATGTATGAGGGTCCCAATCTAGTAGGGGAAGGGGTACTTATGGGGGTCCTTACCTTTTATGTACAGACCCAGGAACTCAGCACAGGGATGGTGGGAACCCCTCATAATGGGCATAGCGGGTATACAGACCCAGGAACTCAGCACAGGAATGGTGGGAACCCCTCATAATACACACAGCAGCCAGCAGGTGTACAGACCCGGCAACTCAGCACAGGAATGGTGGGAACCCCTCATAATACACACAGCAGCCAGCAGGTGTACAGACCCGGGAACGTGGCACAGGGATGGTGGGAGCTATTCTGCTCCTTGACAGTGAGGTTGCTGCTCCTGTGCTTCCAGAGACCAGGGGCTGGAGTTGCTTCTCTGCCCCAGGAGGGATGCTGAATTCTGGGGAGGACCCTGGCGGGGGCCCCCTAGATAGGCCTGTGGAAGATACTGGGCCTGGCCCAAGGAGTGATGAGTCCCTGTCTGCCTTTAGACAGAGGATTGTTGGTAAGCTGAAATGGATTGAGAAAGAAGAGGAGAAATTGTTGATTTTGATGGCTGAATTTAGGAAGAAAAAACAGATTTGTGCCAAACTATACAGCAAGAAGAAACTGGCTCTGAGGCCAGGAGAATCCGCCTAAACCTGCACTACCACCTCCGCGCTGGATATAATAAAGAGCACAAATGAAGCTGCCACTTAAGCTGCCACTTAAATATCAAAACATATAAAAACTGAATCCACCCTCCAATGGTGCAGATGGATAGCGGCGCTAACTATAACAATGGTGAAAAAACAGGTTACAGCCCCACCGTTCTTACTACCATGGAGTGAGTTGGGGGTGTGCTGTATCTCAAAGGTGATAGATGATAAATTGGCAATCACTCTTATAGCACATGAAATATTAGTGATCTAAATGAATAAAACACTCTAGTGTATACAAAGGAATAATGCCCCCCAATATTCCAACTGTAATGTGATGACTAAATATTACCATATCACACCACTCTTGGCTCTGGAGATGCACAGGATAGGATGAAGCTATGGAGTACCATTTCTTTTTATCTACATGCCTGTGAGACGTTAATGCTGTAAGCATGCTGTAAGCAGTCTAAGCACGCCAGTTGGATCTCTCATATTAGGACGGAACACAAGCTGTTTTGGCTTGCCTTGCGGTAAGCGCAATATTTGTATGGTGGCGGATCATGGAGTGTGGTGTCTCTCTCATCTTCACCGCTGAGTTTGGTTGTGTTTCTCAAGGGTTTCTCTTTTGCTGTATTCTTATGTACTTATGTAAGTTTTCTACCCTCTTTCATTTAAATTATTTTGCCAGTATTACACTATGGCCAGTCTCTTTTTATTTACATGCCTGTGAGATGGAAGTCTGGAGTCCTCATTACATCCTTTCAGCCATGCTGCATGCAGTCTAAGCGTTCCATCTGGATTTTCCATACCAGGACGTGATACAGGCTGTTTTTCGCTTGCCTTGTGGTAAGCGCAATATTTTGTGTTGGCAGATCACTGTATGCGGTGTCTCTTTCATCCTTACCACTGACTCTGGTCGGGTTTACACAAGGGTCTCTTTTGGACTGATTTCAGATTATCACTTCACATAATGATTTCCATCTATTATATATGGACACTAAATTTCAGGCCCGGACTGGGAGAAAAAATAGGCCCGGGCATTTTCGACTGAGCAGCCAACTTTTCCATGGACTGGGGGGGTCGGTAGACATTCGCGGGGACGGCTGGTGTCGGTCCTCCACTCCTCCACACTGTAATGTGCAGGGACACTGTGATATAAAGGGAACTGCAGTATAAAGGGGCACTGCAATGATTACAGTGCAGTCCCCTTTATATTACAGTGTCCCGGTCCTATTGTGGCCACACAATGCCAGTACTGTCTGTCTCCTATTGTGCCCACACGGCCCAGTGACACTGACCTGCTCTCTCTCTGGTGATGCAGTACAGCGTGGCTCTCTCTGGTGTTGCGGGTACAGCGTGGCTCTCTCTCTCTAGTGGTGGGGGTACAGCGTGGCTCTCTCTCTCTGGTGGTGCGGGTACAGCGTTGCTCTCTCTCTCTGGTGGTTCGGGTACAGCGTGGCTCTCTCTCTCTGGTGGTTCGGGTACAGCGTGGCTCTCTTTCTCTGGTGGTGTGGGTACAGCGTGGCAGTCTTTCTCTGGTGGTGCGGGTAAAGCGTGGCTCTCTTTCTCTAGTGGTGCGGGTACAGCATGGCTCTCTCTGGTGGTGCGGGTAAAGCGTGGCAGTCTTTCTCTGGTGGTGCGGGTAAAGCGTGGCTCTCTTTCTCTGGTGGTGCGGGTACAGCATGGCTCTCTCTGGTGGTGCGGGTAAAGCGTGGCTCCCTCTCTGGTGGTGTGGTACAGTGTGGCTCTCTCTGGTGGTGCAGGAACAGCGTGGCGCTCTCTCTCTGGTGGTGCGGGTACAGCGTGGCTCCCTCTCTGGTGGTGTGGTACAGTGTGGCTCTCTGGTGGTGCAGGAACAGCGTGGCTCTCTCTCTGGTGGTGCAGGAACAGCGTGGCTCTCTCTCTGGTGGTGCGGGTACAGCGTGGCTCCCTCTCTGGTGGTGTGGTTAAGTGTGGCTCTCTGGTGGTGCAGGAACAGCGTGGCTCTCTCTCTGGTGGTGCGAGTACAGCGTGGCTCCCTCTCTGGTGGCGTGGTACAGCGTGGCTCCCTCTCTGGTGGCGTGGTACAGCGTGGCTCTCTCTGGTGGTGCGGGTACAGCGAGACTCTCTCTCTCTGGTTGTGCGGGTACAGTGTGGCTCTATCTGGTGGTGCTGGGGCTATTAGTTCCCCCAGTACAGTCCTCTCTTTCGTTTTCCATATATCCTGCTATAAGCACTCCTCAGCTTGTTTCCGGGTTTTCTCTTTCACCCCAGCAGAGTGCATGCTGGGGACTGTAGTCTGCTCCCTGCTGAGAACAATTGGGCCACCTAGCTCTGGGACTACATTTCCCATGATGCCCTTCTAGTTGATTCTGATTGGCCCTCCGCTGTGGCCAATGGGGAGGGAAAACGAACAGACAGGAAAGCCTTCTCTTCCCCTGCTGCCGACATGAGAAGGGGAGGGGGGAATATCATCACAGCAGCCTGCAGCTCTCCCCACCGTGCGGACACTTATGCCTGGAGAAGAAGAGCGGCTGCGGAACTGTCAGCGCGGCTCTGAGGCTGAGCTGTGTGTGAGAGAGACACACAGCTCAGCCCATGCAGCCGCCAGAGATGACACAGGCACGGCTGCATGGCGGTAGGCGAGCGGCGGCCGCGGCCTGTGTTACCCATGTTCAGGCCGCGGTCGCCGCTTACCTCCCGCTGTGCGGCCTGATCATCAACAGGCCATGGAGCGGGTGGACCCGGCCCACCGGGTAAATGCCCGGTCTGCCCTATGGCCAGTCCGGGCCTGCTAAATTTTGATTCATAGATATATGTATGGACTTATGCATTTTTTCATTTTTTATTTTTCAATGTTTTGCACACACATATGTACTTTCTAACGGAAGTTTTCAAGATTACTTCACGTGTTTCATCAATATCTAGCGCGGTTATTTCTCTTTTCTGTTTGATATTTTGGTGCACATCTCACTGTTTAACTGGTGCTTTTGGGGGGTTCAATATTTAGTGGTAGCGCAGTATATTTTTTGTTTTTTATGCATCTTCTATCCAGGCCAGCCAAAGCTATGCAATAAGTGTGGAGATAAAGGGCATCTTGCATCCTCCTGTGCGGTGATGAAGTGCTCTCTGTGTCAGGGTATAGGGCATTTGGCAAAGCACTGTAATATTATAAGGTGCAATCTGTGCAATGCGGTGGGACATCCTTACAGTCAGTGTCCTGAGGCAATGCACAAAAAGCCTGAGCTCATGAGAGAGTTCTTTCGCCTGGACATGGAGGATGCTCAGCACTCAGCAGCTGGAGTGCCTGTGAGTCCACCTGGGTCTGTGCCAATACCCAATATGTCTGTGTCTTCCCAGTTGCCCCAGTCTGTGCCAATACCCAGTATGTCTGTGTCTTCCCAGTCTGTGCATTTACCTAGTGTGCCAGTGTCTTCCCAGTCTGTAGGTAAGGTTTCAGTTACCAAGAATGTGTCCAATCCTTCTATGTCTTCTAAAATTGCAGAGGCAGCAAGAGGTGCTGAGGCAGGTGCATCATGTGCAGTGCCAGTCCCCCTCCCCTGACGCTGCAGGGTTTCTATTGAGGATCGTGGGGTGTAGAGGAGTGGGGAGGATGGTGAAGAGGCTGGCCTGGTTGTGGATAAGGGAAGGGAGAGTGGGGGGAGGGGGGTGAAGGGAAGGATAGGTGTGGAGAGGCTGTTAATTCCGGTTTGTACAAGGATGATATGGAGTGGTTGGAGGATTAAAGGAGGAGGGGCAAAAGAGAGAGAAAAAAAAAGAGGTACAGTTACCTTAAGTCCTAAGGTTTTGCCTTTGGCAAATAGGTTTGAAGTCCTGTCAGATGATGATGATGATGAATGGGACTCATGAGCACTGCATCCTCTATGGATGATGAGTGCCAGGGTGCAATGAAGCGTGCTGGTTCTCCTGGGAGAGGGAATAG
The DNA here is from genome assembly GCA_037952925.1 of Lithobates clamitans. Lineage (NCBI taxonomy): Eukaryota > Metazoa > Chordata > Amphibia > Anura > Ranidae > Lithobates > Lithobates clamitans. The sequence goes on along the minus strand of JBBGZY010001219.1, from coordinate 2,938,707 downwards.
TCAGGCTAAGAAATGGCTGCCTCAACTACCCTAATGGCAGTTCCCACTCTGTTTTTGTAAAAGGCTACATGCATGGTGATAGTGATGTTCCTTAGTCTGGCTCTCCCATATGTTGTGCGCAATTTGGTTTGCAACATTTATTATGTTCTTTTTTTTATTTATTTTGTATAGTCATATTCAATTATTTTGTAAATATTTTTATTTATTTATTATGGTTTTATTGTATATAAGTTGTTGTTTGTAAGATTTTTCAATAAACAAAATTAACCCCTCATAATGGGTACGGTGGGTGTACAGACCTGGGAACTCAGCACAGGAATGGTGGGAACCCCTCATAATGCGCATAGCAGCCAGGAGGTGTAAAGACCTGGGAACTCAGCACAGGGATGGTGAGAACCCTTCATAATGGGCACAGCCGGTGTACAGACCTGGAAACTCAGCACAGGAATGGTGGAAACCCCTCATATTGCGCACAACAGCCAGCAGGTGAACAGGCCCGGGAACTCAGTGCAGGGATGGTGGGAACCCCTCATAATGGGCACAGTGAGGTTGCATATGGTGAGCACAGTGAGGTCTCCCTCCGCCCCTTACACACCATTAGTAAGTTTTGTACTCCAGTACACAGCGCACTCCCTAATATCTCTATGTCATCAGAAAGGTGAGACAGTATCATAAAAAACTTCCTTTGTCTTCTATGACTGAGACAAATTCTCCTTCATTTCGGTCTCGCAATCAGCAATAGAGGCAGTGCCCAGTGGGCAGAGCTAGGTGTGGCCAGCTGATGATTGACAAGCAATATACCAGTGAATCCACAGTGACAATGCAGATAACCATGTTCCCAGTGGTGGAACTACCGCCATAGCGACACACGCAGGCGCTATGGGGCCCTCAGCCGAGTGGGGCCCGGTGAGGACAGGCGGCTCCGCGGGTGAGAGCGGGCGTTTCCGCGGGTAAGAGAGGGTGGCTTTGCGGGCCCGCGAGTGAGAGCGGGCGGCTCCACGGGTCCGCGGGTGAGAGCGTGGGCGGCTCCGAGGGCTGTCAGGCGGCTCAGTTGGTGAGACAGCTGGGCGGCTCGTGTGTGAGCGGGCTGGCCAATCAGGGAGCTGGCAGGCGGGGGTGCATAGAGATGACATCATCTCTCACCCCCCGGCGCCATCCCTGCTGTGCAGTTTCCCCCTTACTGTGCAGGCAGCCTCGGGAAGCAGAGAGATGACATTATCTCTCTGCTGCCTGACTGATAATCTGCTGCCTGACTCTGGAACACAGCAGGAAAGTGACACAGCAAGTGACAATCCATAAGGTGTGACAGGTGAAGTGGCAAGTGACAATCCGGGACGGGGCAAGTGACAATCCGTAATGTGTGGCGGGTGATGTGGCAAGTGACAATCTGGGGGCGTGGCAAGTGACAATCCGTAATGTGTGGCAAGTGACAAGCCAGGACGTGGCAAGTGACAATCCATAATGTGTGGCAAGTGACAATCTGTAATGTGTGGCAGGTGACGTGGCAAGTGACAATCTGGGACGTGGCAAGTGAGAATCAGTAATGTGTGGCAAGTGACAATCTGGGACGTGGCAAGTGACATTCCGTAATGTGTGGCAAGTGACAATCTGGGACGTGGCAAGTGACAATCAGTAATGTGTGGCAGGTGACGTGGCAAGTGACAATCCGGGACGTGGCAAGTGGACAATCGGCAACATGTGGCAGGTGACATTCTGTAACGTATGAGAAGTGACAATCTGCATCTGGTGGCAGGCGACGTGGCAAGTGGACAATACGCAACGTGTGGCGGGTGATGTGGCAAGTAACATTCCGTGACAAGTTGCATCAGGCGACAGTGGCAAGTGACACGCTCAGGGCTCCCACTGATTCTGCATTATGGTGAACTATTTTAATTTATATAACAGAACAGAAATTGGTTACAAGGCATGCAGGTCAGCAATGTGTGTCCTTCAGGGGCTGTATACAGTATACTGTATACTTTGTTGTTCAAATTTCATATAAGCTGTTGCCTGGGTACTGTGCATGGGTGTGGTAATCTGTTGTCCAATTGCATTAGTTCTTTTTTTTTTGTGGGGGGGGGCAGGCGGTTTGCAGGGGGGGCTCATACAACATTTTGCTATGGGGCCCTGTGATTTCTAGTTACGCCCCTGCATGTTCCCTGCATATTTTTTTAGTTTGTAGTGCAAGCAGACAGATCCTCCATGAGACTGGCAACTCTGCTCTGAATTCAGCAGTGCAGCACTGTGGTCACCCCATCACAGGAAAATGCATTAGATGGGCTTCACTGGCAGGGTCAACAGATATTTGTGGGACTTTCAGGGGGACTGCCAAAAAACTGTAAGTGCAGATGCGCTTATAATTAAGTGCTGTGGTGCATATTTTTTATTGGGAGGTCATGGTTTCACCATCCTCTCTATGATTTGAAATGCCTCGCCTATTCTTTTACATGTAGTGCTCCATATCTCTCTCTATACACATTGTTGCATATATTTCTATTATGACAAATCTAACACCACTCTTGCGCACAGAGTGTATCATGAGTGTGTGATATGCAGTGACTCATTCCTCAATAAATCAAACAGTATATTATCCATCTCTCTTAAATATAATATCCAATGTCTGTCTGCTATAAGCAGAACCTACTGCATCTGGATTGTATACAGTGACTTGTGATTTTAAATGCATTATGTCTTTTTTCTGCAATCACCTTCTCAGCTTCCTTCACACGTCCTCCCTCAACATACACTCACTCATTACATAAAGTTCCCCATTCTTCTTAATTACACAGAATAGTTAATGACTCTCTTTTATACATGCGGCATCATCCATCTCTATTACTGACCTTGTGTCTCTATATTACATAAAGTGCCAGGTCCATCTCTGTTCCATGCATTGTCCAATGCCTTACAATTACATGCATGCTTCCCTATTGTATGCATCAGGCCATACTTCTCTATCATGTGCAGTTCCTCAAGACTCTGCACTACACACATTTAGGCTTCATTCACACTTGTGCAACTTGTCATGCAACTTTGAACATCAAAGTCGCATGACTAGTCATTTCTCATGTTTTCATGCATGCTCCTTCATCAGCCAATGGCCTTTGCCTTATGAAGGAGCACGCATGCTCAGAATGCACGCACCTCCCTACTCCTCGTTTCACCTGGATGTGTGACGTCAGCAACTGCACCTGAGTTCATCTGAGTCTCTGAAAACGATGGGAACCATCAGCACAGCCAGAACTATTTGTCTCCTTAATCCCGAAAGCAGCCTGTCCTCCCTGGGAGTAGATGAACCACCTTATTACCCTATATGCGCTTTCACCTTGTTGATCCTGTGAGTTTTTAATTGTTTTTTCTGGAAATACATGTCACTACATTGCTGCACTTAGATGGCGCTGCTCTCTTTTTGTTTAGCATTTCTACTGAGATCCTTCTAGCCTGAACCTGAGCCTGCAGCCGTCTACAGTCAGCACCCCCTGAGTTTGCCACTTGCTCCTGATTACATACATCTTCAATTGAAATTCTTGAGTCAGAGAGTTAATTGCCCACTCTCTTTCCCCCAGACTGCGTGTGCACATGAGAGTGTGTGTGTTTGTTTTCATATCTGCTGCTAATGACAGCATAGAATCTGGTGGGTGCATTATTAGCAATGAGCATAAGTGGTGGTGTATTAAGATTTAAGGTGGAAACAATGGAGAAAACACATATACGAGAGCACCGAAGGCTGCACAACCCAAAAGTGTAGTACAAAAAAAACAAAACAAAAATTCCCCAGGGGTTTTTTTAGGCAGCAATACATTAAATATTATTATAACAATAAAGTAAATCAAGTTCAGAATGAATTCGAATATGCAACAAGTTTATTGTAAAATACAGACTCAAACAAGATTCAAATCGATTTTCTTCCCAGCCCTACTTATAACATGAATAGAGGTTCACTCAGGTCAGCACCGCTCACGCAACCCGGTGACCAGCACAATAACAATCCTGGTACATTGATCAATTTACTAGCAATCCTGCCTAAACATCAGGGTGCTACAGTATTATATATAAAGCAATAAAGTCCTATTGATGTCCTGTGATAATATATTGAATCAAAAAGTCCCAGAATAAAGTGTATTCCAATAAGAAAAAAATATATATCAATGAGAAAAAAAGGTTGTCTTCCAGTGTCCAAAGAAAACCTTCCACCTTAAATCTTACAAAACAAAAATTCCCCAGGGGGTTTTTTAGGCAGCAATACATTAAATATTATTATAACAATAAAGTAAATCAAGTTCAGAATAAATTCGAATATGCAACAAGTTTATTGTAAAATACAACTCTGGTTCACGTGTAACAAACATCAGCACAAGCGTGACATCACCAACAGTCCAGCAGTGATCACGAGACGCCGCCGGCACGGGAGAAGCTCCTCACGGCTGCCCTTGAGCAAGAGCCTTGCCGTGGAGACCACAAGGGGGAGAATAGCAAAAGTTAAATGCGTCTCCCCCCCACGTGCCGGGAAGTCAGATGGAGATAGAAATGCCAACCCCAGGACACGGAGCGGACACGGCAGCACATGGGCAGTGAACCTTACATGCCAAAACAAGATATAACCACATATAATAGTTCATAAATATTTAAGGTGGTAATATTGGTCTGATAATATATATCTGGATGTTAAACAATTCATTGAAAAAGCCAGGGACATATTGTAAAACCAAAGAGGTCAAAAGATGGGGAGGGAAAAAGAATGTTTTCCTTCGTCCCAGGAGTAATGTTCTCCTATGCTTGAATGGTAGATGCAATCTATACCGGGCAACATTCTTAAACCATTGGAATAGAAAACCAATTGGAGCAAGGATGGGGAGGGGCGGAAATTGAATGTTTTCCTCCATCCCAGGAGTAATGTTCTCCTATGCCAATTAATGGTAAGTGCAATCTATATCGGGCAACATCTTCAAATCATTGGAATATGCCCTGGCTTGTATTGGGTCTCTCATGTGTTAAAGGGGGAAGCGGGTGTTTAACCACCCAAATAGAAGAAACAATGGAGAAAACACATATATGAGAGCACCCAAGGCTGCACAACCCAAAAGTATAGTACAAAAAAAACAAAACAAAAATTCCCCAGGGGTTTTTTTAGGCAGCAATACATTAAATATTATTATAACAATAAAGTAAATCAAGTTCAGAATGAATTCAAATATGCAACAAGTTTATTGTTATCTCCATCTGACTTCCCGTCACGTGGGAGGAGACGCATTTAACTTTTGCGATTCTTCCCCTTGTGGTCTCCACGGCAAGGCTCTTGCTCAAGAGCAGCCGTGAGGAGCTTCTCTCGTGCCGGCGGTGTCCCGTGATCCAGTGACTGTCGGTGACGTCACGCGCGTGCGGGTCTTCTCGCGCACGCGCGTGTCGTCGTGACGTCACGCAATTGCATCGGAGGTGATGGCGATTGCCGGGGCTTCCGCCTTCCGGAACGCCAAGGGGGCCACACAGACGCCGCCAGTCGGCGGCGTGGACGTGTGGGGGATGGTGTGTCGGGGAGGAGTCTACCATCTGGAAGTCGTAGGTTAGCCTCCTGAGATCATATAAGTTGGCAGTTCCCGGATGATCCTTAGCTGTATCTCGGGAAAGCTGCCACTCTATTGAGAAGTATTTAGCACTAGGTAAGTGCTATGTTTCGTATACCTACTGCAGTTGACATTGATTTCATTATCATTATTAGTACTATCACTAACCCACTACTTTTTGGCTTTAGGTATGCCTATATAACATCCTTATTTCACTTTTGCCATCACCACTCACACACATGTCCTAGTCCATACTTAATTTTTTTACACTCACCCCATACACTTATGGTATCTAACTAAATAATTGGGACATGGCTTTTTTTGTTCACTGGCACTTAATATACATTTTTAGTTTTTATCACTGTTTGGTTTGTTTTAGTTTTTTACACCATTTCCCACTTTACGCTCCACAGTGCACTCCTACACGATTACTTCACATCTATTACTATCACCGCGGCACTACCAGCACATTCACTTCTTCTATCCCTGATCAAATTGGATTCAATACTCTTAACATATTTTTTTATTATTTATCATAGCCTATTTAGACACATTTTCATTCATTTGCATCTTATATCCATTACATTATTAATAAATGATATACCTTAAATTAATAGGTCCAATTAATAATATATATACATATATACAAACAACTACCTCAGTGAGGGCTAATCGGCTATTGCCCTATGGCACTAGATGCTTTTAGAATATTTACTATTAAGGTTCCTAACAAAGTCCTTTCATATACAATGGCAGGTGCCTCGCCCCCCGTCCTCTCCCCTGTCCAAGTGTGTGGCCCCTTGTAAGTCTGATGGACTGCGGATGCGCCTGTGTGGCACGGAGGGATATGTGTGGTCTTTGGGATCTCTGGGCCTTCATGCTTTTAAACAATCTGGTTCGTGTGGTGCATCTCCACCATATCATCCACTCAATGGTAAATATACCTTCATAGATACGATGTAATACAGTTATTTATTAACGGAAAATGCTGTGCAAATGTTTTACATATTGACTAAAGTTTCAAGTTTAAACTCTAACTTTGATATATTTCCCTAGAATCTAAATCCCCCTGAAGAAGACCAATGGGTCGAAATGCATTGGGGTATTCATGTGGATATTAATTTTATGATACGCTATTCATCTGGGGGCCCTATTGGCCATAGGTGATGTTTTATGCTGATGTTTGTTACACGTAAACCAGAGTCTGTATTTTACAATAAACTTGTTGCATATTCGAATTCATTCTGAACTTGATTTACTTTATTGTTATAATAATATTTAATGTATTGCTGCCTAAAAAACCCCCTGGGGAATTTTTGTTTTGTAAGATTTAATTTGGAAGGTTTTCTTTGGACACTGGAACACTGGAAGACAACCTTTTTTTCTCATTGATATATATTTTTTTCTCATTGGAATACACTTTATTCTGGGACTTTTTAATTCAATATATTATCACAGGACATCAATAGGACTTTATTGCTTTATATATAATACTGTAGCACCCTGATGTTTAGGCAGGATTGCTAGTAAATTAATCAATGTACCAGGATTGTTATTGTGCTGGTCACCGGGTTGCGTGAGCGGTGCTGACCTGAGTGAACCTCTATTCATGTCATAAGTAGGGCTGGGAAAAAAATCTAATTGAATCTTGAATCGAGTTGAGAGGTCAAATCGATTCAAAACTTCTTCAAATCGATCTTTTTAGATTTTTTTTTTAACAGCACCGCGCCGGGCATGAGGAGCTGCAGGCATGATTTTTCAGGCGAGGCCGCGGCTTCGGCCTAGTCCGCGAGGCCCGACGCTGTGCATGGGTGGGTGTGTAGGCGGGGTAGTGGGCGAGGCTGTTGGTGGAACACCGCTGTGTATTGGAGGGCTGTGATATCAGGAGGAGGGGGGGGTGGGGGGATCACAGGGACATTCCCGGGCTGCAGAGAGAGAGAGAGAAGGGAGGGTGAGTCAGAGCTGCCTGTATGGTGTATTTCATGAGATACTGATAGCCATGTGATCACTGCCAGAAAGAATAATACCTCAGAGGAGAGAAGTCACATCACATCCCATTCCATGTATTCACCCTTCTTAAATTTCATTACACAGCACTGTGCTCAATATATGACAATACCCCCATATGACATCACACAGCAATGTGCTCATCACTGTATACTGACATACTACATCACTGAATACTGACAGACTACATCACTGAGTGATGTAGTCTGTCAGTATATGGTGATGTAGTGTGTCAGTATACAGTGATGTACAGTGATGTAGTGTGTCAGTATACGGTGATGTAGTATGTCAGTATACGGTGATGTAGTGTGTCAGTTTACAGTGATGTACAGTGATGTAGTGTGTCAGTATACGGTGATGTAGTATGTCAGTATACGGTGATGTAGTGTGTCAGTATACGGTGATGTAGTATGTCAGTATACGGTGATGTAGTGTGTCAGTTTACAGTGATGTACAGTGATGTAGTGTGTCAGTATACGGTGATGTAGTGTGTCAGCATACAGTGATGCAGTATGTCAGTATACGGTGATGTAGTGTGTCAGTATACGGTGATGTAGTGTGTCAGTATACGGTGATGTAGTGTGTCAGTATACGGTGATGTAGTGTGTCAGTATACGGTGATGTAGTATGTCAGTATACGGTGATGTAGTGTGTCACTATACGGTGATGTAGTATGTCAGTATACAGTGGTGTAGTGTGTCAGTATACGGTGATGTAGTGTGTCAGTATACAGTGATGTAGTGTGTCAGTATACGGCGATGTAGTGTGTCAGTATACAGTGATGTAGTGTGTCAGTATACAGTGATGTAGTGTGTCAGCATACAGTGATGCAGTATGTCAGTATATGGTGATGTAGTGTGTCAGTATACGGTGATGTAGTGTGTCAGTATACAGTGATGTAGTGTGTCAGTATACGGTGATGTAGTATGTCAGTATACGGTGATGTAGTATGTCAGTTTACAGTGATGTAGTGTGTCAGTATACGGTGATGTAGTGTGTCAGTATACGGTAATGTAGTGTGTCAGTATACGGTGATGTAGTGTGTCAGTATACGGTGATGTAGTGTGTCAGTATACGGTGATGTAGTGTGTCAGTATATGGTGATGTAGTGTGTCAGTATACGGTGATGTAGTGTGTCAGTATACAGTGATGTAGTGTGTCAGTTTACAGTGATGTAGTGTGTCAGTATACGGTGATGTAGTGTGTCAGTTTACAGTGATGTACAGTGATGTAGTATGTCAGTATATGGTGATGTAGTATGTCAGTATACGGTGATGTAGTGTGTCAGTTTACAGTGATGTACAGTGATGTAGTATGTCAGTATACGGTGATGTAGTGTGTCAGTATACGGTGATGTAGTGTGTCAGTATACAGTGATGTAGTGTGTCAGTATACAGTGATGTAGTGTGTCAGTATACAGTGATGCAGTATGTCAGTATATGGTGATGTAGTGTGTCAGTATACGGTGATGTAGTGTGTCAGTATACAGTGATGTAGTGTGTCAGTATACGGTGATGTAGTATGTCAGTATACGGTGATGTAGTGTGTCAGTTTACAGTGATGTACAGTGATGTAGTGTGTCAGTATACGGTGATGTAGTATGTCAGTATATGGTGATGTAGTGTGTCAGTATACGGTGATGTAGTATGTCAGTATACAGTGATGTAGTGTGTCAGTATACGGTGATGTAGTATGTCAGTATACGGTGATGTAGTGTGTCAGTTTACAGTGATGTACAGTGATGTAGTGTGTCAGTTTACAGTGATGTACAGTGATGTAGTGTGTCAGTATATGGTGATGTAGTATGTCAGTATATGGTGATGTAGTGTGTCAGTATATGGTGATGTAGTGTGTCAGTATACGGTGATGTAGTGTGTCAGTTTACAGTGATGTACAGTGATGTAGTATGTCAGTATACGGTGATGTAGTGTGTCAGTATACGGTGATGTAGTATGTCAGTATACGGTGATGTAGTGTGTCAGTATACAGTGATGTAGTGTGTCAGTATACGGTGATGTAGTGTGTCAGTATACGGTGATGTAGTATGTCAGTATACGGTGATGTAGTGTGTCAGTTTACAGTGATGTACAGTGATGTAGTGTGTCAGTTTACAGTGATGTACAGTGATGTAGTGTGTCAGTATATGGTGATGTAGTATGTCAGTATATGGTGATGTAGTGTGTCAGTATATGGTGATGTAGTGTGTGTCAGTATACGGTGATGTAGTGTGTCAGTTTACAGTGATGTACAGTGATGTAGTATGTCAGTATACGGTGATGTAGTGTGTCAGTATACGGTGATGTAGTATGTCAGTATACGGTGATGTAGTGTGTCAGTATACGGTGATGTAGTATGTCAGTATACGGTGATGTAGTGTGTCAGTATACAGTGATGTAGTGTGTCAGTATACGATGATGTAGTGTGTCAGTATACAGTGATGTAGTGTGTCAGTATACGGTGATGTAGTGTGTCAGTATACAGTGATGTAGTGTGTCAGTATACGGTGATGTAGTATGTCAGTATACGGTGATGTAGTGTGTCAGTTTACAGTGATGTACAGTGATGTAGTATGTCAGTATATGGTGATGTAGTGTGTCAGTTTACAGTAATGTACGGTGATGTAGTATGTCAGTATATGGTGATGTAGTGTGTCAGTATACGGTGATGTAGTATGTCAGTATATGGTGATGTAGTGTGTCAGTATACGGTGATGTAGTGTGTCAGTATACGGTGATGTAGTATGTCAGTATACGGTGATGTAGTGTGTCAGTATACGGTGATGTAGTATGTCAGTTTACAGTGATGTACAGTGATGTAGTGTGTCAGTATATACAGTGATGTAGTGTGTCAGTATGTACGGTGTTGTAGTGTGTGTCAGTATATGGTGATGTAGTGTGTGTGTCAGTATACGGTGATGTAGTGTGTCAGTATACACTCAGTGATGTAGTGTGTCAGTATACAGTAGTAAATAAATTATTTCTCAATTACCTAAATACCAATTTTCTTACAAAATGTCAGTAAAAAAGGCAAGCAAGCATGCATTGTTTTATAGCCAATGTGCTACAAAGCATCCTGTACTCTTTGCGCAGCGTCCCGTCTATTTACCCACCATAACTATAGTATACTAAGATGATGATATACCATTGTCTTCATAATATAGGCTTTCTTTCTGAACATATGCAGCTGCTTTTTTTTTTTTTTACATTTTACAATTATGCCCTGTACACACGGTCTTGCATACACACGGTTGCAGAAAGTTGTAGGAAAATCTGATCGTTCTGAACGCAGTGACGTAAAACACGTACATCGAGACTAAAAAACGGGGCAACAGCCAATAGCATTCGTCTCTTAATTTATTCTGAGCATGCATGTTTGGCACTTTGTCCGTCGGATTTGTCTACACACAATCGGAATTTAAAGGATCGAATTTTGTTGTCGGAAAGTTTTATAGCCTGCTCTCAAACTTTGTGTGTCGGAAATTCCAATCGAAAAAGTCCAATGGAGCCCACACACGGTCGGAATTTCCGACAACAAGCTCCAATCGCACATATTCCGTCGGAAAGTCTGGCCGTGTGTACAGGGCATAAGAGGAAACAATACCATATTAGGGCCTGAGTCGGCAGACTTTAGGCTTGTGTTGATGTCATCAGTTTGACATCAGTTTAATAATTTACAATTCACTTGCAGGTGGAATTTTACCTACCAGTGTGTGTGTGTGATTGACCTGCATTGGACCTGCTTCAAGCACGTTTGGACTTTCCCATACCATAGACAATGTATATATACAGACAGTACACAGTCACATTTTCACAAACAACAAGGCAGAAACAGCCGGCGAAAGAGAGCAGCTCCTTCCAAAGAAATGCTCTTCGACTTCAGTCGTGTGGAGTTGGTTTGGATTTACAGCATCTGATGAGGAACAGACAACACCTCGATGCAAACTATGTCTTAAGGCTGTTGTTGTTGGTGGTAGCAGTACGACAAATCTGTTTCAGCATTTAAAGCGAAAACATGCGGCTGAGATTGAGAAGTGTTGCCTTCTTCGATAAGAAAACCACTCTGGCGTCAGCGCTAGCAGTAGCACCCTGGGGCCGGGCCCGTTTGCAAAGCAAACAACTCTTGAACAAAGCTTTTTACACGGTGTACCGTATGAGAAGAGCGGGCCAAGGTGGAAAGCCATAACTGAGGCAATTACCCTCTATATAGCTACGGATATGCTGCCAGTTTACTCTGTTGAGAAGAGAGGGTTTAGCAACCTGCTGAAAGTTTTGGGCGCTCGATATACAGTACCTAGCCGCAGGTATTTCTCTGATGTTGCTCTTCCTCAGCTGTATAACAAGACTCGGCAAAAGATAATAAGCGAGTTGAAGGGAATTGACTTTTATGCTGCCACTACTGACCTGTGGTCGAGCCGAACCATGCAGCCTTACATGTCTCTTACGGTTCATTATGTCAGTGAGAGCTGGGACATGCAAAGCGTCTGTCTCCAAACATCATATTTCCCCCAGGACCATACGGGCGAAGCTATTGCAGTAGAGTTAAAGGATGCTCTGAACTCCTGGGGCCTTTCAGAGGAGTGCCTTACCTGTATGACAACTGACAGTGGCTCCAATATAATCAGAGCTATGAAGGACAATAATTGGCCAAACCTCAAGTGCTTTGGACATCGACTGCACAATGCTGTCAGTAAGTTTGTGTGAAAATAAATTAGAAACAAAGGGGTGTGTGATGATATAACCAAAACTAGTCAAACTAAATATTGTTGTTGTTGTTTTTTTCTTTATTACAGTGAATGGTGTGAAAAATGAACGGATTGTGCCATTGGAGTGTGTTAAAAGGCAGTTTATGCCTTTTCATATAGTTGGAAAAAAAGATGGGACATGGCAGAGGTTCAGGCAGAGCTGGGTCTTCCTCCTCATCAACTGGTAACAGAGTCACTTACAAGATGGGGTTTGCGTCAAAAAATGATTGAAAGATATCTTGAACAAGAGAGAGTCATTGTCCGTGTTCTGGGTGCTGACAAGAAAACCCGCCATCTTGTTCCTACGTGGCAAGATCTGGAGGTTTTAGATGTCACAAACAAAGCTATCAAATCACTTCAGGACTTTACTAACGCGCTGTCTGGAGAAGCTTACGTAAGCGTTTCATACATTAAACCTCTGCTGCATCTGTTTAAAACAAGTCTCCTTCAGCGAGAGGAGAAAGATGTAGATCTCACCGCTACAATAAAAGAAAATATTATGTGCTACCTTGAACAGAAATACAGTGACCCCGAGAATGACGAGCTCCTGGACATGGCTTCACTAATGGATCCACGGTTCCGTACCACCTACATTACCCCGGACAAGTTGGACATTATAAAGAAAAGAGCTGTCACTGAGCTCTCTGCCCTCTGCTCAGAGGAAGAAGGTCCTGCTGTACAAATATGCCAAGCCCAAGAAGAACAGACGAGCCCACTTAAGAACAAAACTTTAGCTGCCTTCTTTAAGAAAGCAGCACCTGCACTGTCCCTCCAGTCAGTAAACGAGAAAATTGAAGCAGAGCTCGAGTCCTACTTATTGGGCCCTGAGGTGGATCCTGAAACTGACCCACTTGAGTGGTGGAAGCAGCATCAGCCCAACTTCTCAAGACTCAGTCGTCTGGCAAGAAAATACCTGTCCATTCCAGCAACTAGCGCCCCATCAGAGAGGGTCTTTAGTGTGGGTGGGGGTATTGTCACCTGTCACCGAGCTTGCCTCAAGCCTGCTGTTGTTGATAGGCACATTTTCCTTGTAAAGAATGTTTAAAATGCAATTTCATTTTTGATGGCGAATGGTGTTACTGTTTACAATAGTTGAATTGAACATGTAACTTTACAAGTTCAACTCAACTAAAGCTGGCCATTCACCTATAGATTATCTGCAGATTTTCTATGGTTAGATGGAAAAAGTGCAACAGATTTCTCCATGTATTCATGTATTGTAATGTACGCTACACTGTGTGGATGGAGGAAACTCTCACTGGGCCAAGCTTCAGTTTCTTGATAGTCAGCCCCGTTGGATTCTCTACCTAAACAATGCCTGCACCCAATCAGAATGTTCAGGTATTGTGAGAGCCAGCGGGGCCGACGAGCGCAAGATATGGAAGCTTGGGCCAGTGGGAGATAGATTCTTCCATCCACACAGTTCAGCATAGATGGAGGAATCTGTTCCACTTTTTCCATCTGACCTGACCATAGAAATCTGCAGATAATCTATAGGTAACTAAGTATGGCCAGTCTTGACTTAGAGTCAGTTACCTTAGGATTTTTTTTTTTGTGGAGATATCATATTGTCACCTGTCACCACCGAGCTTGCCTCAACCTGCTGTCGTTGATAGGTACATTTTCCTTGCAAAGAATGTTTAAAATGCACTTAATTTTTTTTTACATTTTTTGTTGATGCACTTTAATACAATAAATAAAAAAATCGGATTCGAATCGTGAATCGAGTTTTTTATAAAAAAAACGCAGATTTTTTTTGGGGAGAAAATCTCCCAGCCCTAGTTATAAGTACCTGACAGACTATGCTAAGGAAAGTTTATGTAGACTAGTTGTGAAAGGGGTGGCATCTTCAGACGAGGATGGGGCCCACTTATATTTTTGTGTGTAGTTTAGACATATTGTAGGGTGTATTTACACTGCTATGCTGTTCCCGGCTGAGGACAATTAATACGGTAACTTCTTTAGGTTCACTAATGTACATATTGCACTATATTATCATGGGGATAGGATGCATTTGCATTGCTGTTTGTTCTCTTTCAGGTGTTCCGGTACCATCCCGTCTTCCTTGGACAAGGAGAGACAGTGACCCAACATGGATAATAATGCTAAATATTCATGCCCTTTATTACTGTACATATTAGATAGTCAGTTAGGTTATAAGGCTATTGTTGATATGTTTTCCGTTTAACTATTGGGTGGTACACGTTAAATTGTATATATGATGTCTGATATTTATCTACCCTGTGTGAAATACCATTCGCTCATGTATGTGTTGCACATGTTTATTTCATGTGGTATGCCACGTACATTGTTTGTTATTATTATTCCTTTCCTGTTTCCCCACCCATCCCAGTTTTTGCCAGATAATTCGCTCTCAGGCTTGAGGGCTCAAATTATTTTTCTGCAAACTCCGAAACGTATTTTTTTAGGCAGGGGGAGGATGTAGCACCCTGATGTTTAGGCAGGGTTGCTAGTAAATTTACCTGCCAGGTATAATTGCCTTGGCCAATTGATAGGAGATCAATTGATTCCACCCTAGTTCTGGAATTGCTGCACTTCTCTATTCTGTCACAAGATGGCCGGGTATCTGGTGGTACTAGATAAGACAAGGGCATTGCAAGGACAGATTAGGAATAGATGGGGTATCTCAGCCAATGGGCAGGGATCTTCTTGTGTCCCTTGGCCTGCTGGGAGAGCCTTTTAATTTGGGTGAGGTCAGGTGATCAGGGTTTTGTGCCACCTGGACGGCTGTCTGGGTGGACGAGTGTTGTATTGCCCCGGGCTGCTAGACCAGAGCCTGAGGCCTGTCCCAGGGACATCTGGCTGCCAGGCTGTCTGAGGGCCTATCCAGAAGCAAGAGAGAAGGTGTATCTCCCAACATTTTGAGATGGGAATGAGGGACACCTACTAGCAAATGTATGTAGCCATAGGAGACTCCCCCTGCCACACCCCCTTAAAGGCGAATTAACCCAAAAAAAAG
The DNA here is from genome assembly GCA_037952925.1 of Lithobates clamitans. NCBI lineage: Eukaryota > Metazoa > Chordata > Amphibia > Anura > Ranidae > Lithobates > Lithobates clamitans. The sequence continues at coordinate 2,923,418 of JBBGZY010001219.1, read as the reverse complement.
GTTAATTAAATCCACAAGTGCTTTTTTTACCACCACTATTCCTTTATATTGGCTTTTAAACTGTACAAATGCAGCAATTTAGAAATTGGATGAAAGGTTTAGCACTGGGAAAAACGTTTTGAAAGATAAAAAGTGCATTTTATATACAACTATATAGATCAGACCAAAATGAGGGACAAATGAGGAGGAATGAGAGACAGAGGGACATTGCTCCAAATCAGGGACAGTCCCTTGAAATCAGGGACAGTTGGGAGGTATGAGACGGGACTGCGGCTTGCAGTCCAACCAAAAGTAATGGTTCTGCTGGCTGGAGAACCTGTCATGGTCGGAGGTAGAGGGGAAGCTGTCGCCACTAAGGAACAGCCACCTTATTACCAGGGACCCCCGTGAGTAGCTGAAGCAAGTACCAGAGCAATATTCTCACCAACCGGGGATGGTGAAGAATTTGGAAACTTCAGTAAGTGTCAAGCCAGGGACCCAACCAGCAGAGGTGATGCTTGCAGAGCAGTCTTGAGTGCCAAGCCAGGGACCGAGCAGGCCAGTGGGGTGACGTCTGAGGAGTATCTGTAAGTGCCAAGCTAGAGACCCAGCAGGGATGCTGGGGTGACGCTTGAGGAAGATACTCAGTGAGAAGATTGGAAGAGCTCAGGAGATCCAGTGGCAGTGGATCAGCAGGTCTAAGTGATAGACTGGGAGCTCAGTTGAGTGAAGATCGAAAGATTTAAAAGAAAATAAATCTCTTTGCATTCAAGAAGTGTCTGGCGCCCATAATTCTACCTTGCATTGCTCCCACCATGCCTTGTAACCCACTCTACACAGAAGGATGTTGGCTGTCCCTAACTCTGGATGTTACCATTGGACCTGGAGAGGCCCAGGACTTGGCTACAATACATATACACGCAATGTTTTTATTGCTCACAAAAGTGAATACACTCCTCACATTTTTGTAAATATTTTATTATATCTTTTCATGTGACAACACTGAAGAAATTACACTTTGCTACAATGTAAAGTAGTAAGTGTACAGCTTGTATAACAGTTTAAATTTGCTGTCCCCTTAAAATAACTCAACACATAGCCATTAATGTCTAAACCACTGGCAACAAAAGTGAGTACACCCATAAGTGAAAATATCCAAATTGGGCCCAAAGTGTCAATATTTTGTGTAGCCACCATTATTTTCCAGCACTGCCTTAACCCTCTTGGGCATGGAGTTCACCAGACCTTCACAGGTTGCCACTGGAGTCCTCTTCCACTCCTCCATGACGACATCAAAGAGCTGGTGGATGGTAGAGACCTTGAACTCCTCTACCTTCCGTTTCAGGATGCCCCACAGATGCTCAATAGGGTTTAGGTCTGGAGACATGCTTGGCCAATCCATCACCTTTTACCCTCAGATTCTTTAGCAAGGCAGTAGTCGTCTTAGAGGGGTGTTTGGGGTCGTTATGTTGGAATAGTGCTTCAGTATGTCACAGTACATGTTTGCATTCATGGTTCCCTCAATGAACTTTAGCTCTCATTGCTGGCAGTCTATTTCCCAAAGACAACCTCTGGATATGACGCTGAGCACATGCACTCAACTTCTTTGGTCGATCATGGCGAGGCCTGTTCTGAGTGGAACCTGTCCTGTTAAACCGCCACTGTGCCGCAGCTCAGTTTCAGGGTCTTGGCAATCTTCTTATAGCCTAGGCCATCAGAGCAACAATTCTTTTTTTCAGATCCTCAGAGAGTTCTTTGCAATGAGGTGCCACGTTGAACTTCCAGTGACCAGTATGAGAGAGTAAGAGCGATAACATCAAATTAAACACACCTGCTCCCCATTTACACCTGAGACCTTGTAACACTAACAAGTCACATAACATCGAACATCACACACACACACACACACACACACACACACACACACACAGCAACAGCAGTAGCAAGGTGCTCACACTCACCCTTCCTTCCCTTACTGCCCTCACCAGCCCCTCGTTATATGCACCTGGGCACACACCCTGCTGGCTGTCCATAACACCCAGACACAGGGTTGGAGATCCCATCCCACCCAAGACTCCGAGGGATCTCCAAACTACAGAGCCCCATCCGGAAATGGCAAGATCCGGAGAAAGCTGCCAGAGTAGTCTTCTCCATTTCAAATCTACACTCTGTAGCTCTGCAGTCCGCTGATATGCAGACTCTGTCTATCTATCTATCTATCTATCTATCTATCTATCTATCTATCTATCTATCTATCTATCTATCTATCTATCTATAATTTGTATAGTGGTGCTGGGCATTTCTTTCTCGTACATCATGGGATACAGTGCAGCCAAATACCAAAGATGGCAAAAGGGTTATACACTAGTGGGGATTGCGAGACTGCATTTATTTAGCGTGGCAGAGTTGCAGATATTGGTAGAACTTATGAAAAATATGAAATTGATCAATGAGTGTCTGATAAGGAAGCAGTGTATTATTGTCAAACAACTGACATATAAACAAAAAATTTGATTTTTTTTCTTCATACTTACCTGTAAAATCAATTTCTTTGAGTACATCACGGGACAAAGAGCAGCCATATACATTACTACCTGGCTTATACGCCACCTTCAGATGAATGGACACTGATAGAATAACCAAAACAGGAAGTCCCCCTCTATATAACCCCTCACCTACAGGAAGTACTCCAGTTTTTCCGCCAGAGTCTAAAAAGGTGGATGGTCACTTTTAAGCTCCCTGTGAGATTCCATGCTGTAATCCCGCACAGGTTCTTGAGAATCAAGGGACAGCTCTTCCAGAGCGAATCCATTTCAAAAAGCTACTATACTAAGATAAATGGTACCTGAGCCTTGTAAAGAAGATTGAAGGATCAACGATAAGGTTTTGCCTGTAATGCAACCTTTGGGTGCTGGACCTTGCGTAGTGGAAATCCTGGGTACTTCAGAACTAAGAATTTCCTGTAGGGTGCTGTACAGGTCCAAGTGAGTGGACCCCCATATTCAAAGGGTACCCAGTCCTTGAAGGTCCATGGTGACAGACCACCGCTGTGATGGATGAAGGCTGGACCTCTAGCTTAGGCTATTGTCCTACTGCGGGAGCGGTAAGTGGCCCTGTGTAAATTCAGAGTACAATTATTATATATATGCCCCTGCAACAGTGTATATTTAGGCTGGCATTTAAAAAAAAAAAAAAGTTTTACTAGCTGTGCATTTTTTGCCCACTAGAGGGCAAAGGAATGCTGCTCTGTGTGATTCTCCTCCACAGGAGCACGCACGTGACATGGGGGCGCGCACGGGCGCGTGTACGTGGCACTGATGGCTGAGCAAAGCTTTTTTAAAAGGCTACATTAAAGTTTTGTTGCTGGTTGGTGGAGGGGACACAGAGCAGCCTATCCTGGTTGACACATGAGTCCTATGGGTGATGGCAGGTACAGCCTAATTATGTTGCATTAGCTGGAAGACTAGGTCATTGTATAAGATTCTTCCAAGGGGGAATTGTGGTACTGAGGAAGTTGTGTATTGTGTCACAAAGCAGTTACCACTGCTTCAGAAAGCTACGTCTTTCAAGAAGCATTCTGGGGGGAGTGCTGCAGCAAGGGGCACATGTGTTCCATCAGTGGCTCCTGTAGAAGCCAAACAGAACTCTGCTGTAATAGCCTCCCCTGAAAGACCAGATGACACTGGGCAATCTGAGCCGCTGCGTATGTCTGGTGTTGTGGTTACTACCGTTTAGCTACCTTAGAGTTTATTACTTAAGAGGATCTGGAATCAGCTTTGGCTGGTTTGGAGAGCAAGATTGCTGGAATATTCGCTTCTGTCACAGAGTGGCAGAAAGCGTGATAGATCCCCTTCCCCTATTCATCCTGCCTTGGAGCAGGACTGGGTTGATGAGGTAGAAGAGGTAGTGGCTGGTGGCGTGGCCTGACAGCGAATGGAGTAGGACCCTTTCACGAAGAGCTCCATCCATTACTCCTGTTGTACCACTATCCTGTGCCCATAGACGACCCTCTACACGCTAGCCTACCTCTCGCACACCCCGAGGACACAGACACAATGTCTCCTTCGAAGGCGCAGAAATCCACAGCCACGGCGAAGCTAGCCCAGTACCACTGACAGGAGGGAGAGGAGACGGAGGAAGATGGTGCCGCGGAGCAGACTGAGGGGAAGCGAACGGCAGGAGACACAGAACGGCTCCTAGAGGCAATTACCTTCTGTCGGACCTCGCTCACAGCTCAAACTGAGGAGGTCAAGGTAGATATATCTCTCATCAGGCAGGACCTGCACAAACTTCGGGACCGGGTCAAAACCGCAGAGACTAGACTGAGCAATGTGGAGGACGCCATCCGACCCCTGCAGGAAGGATCAGACCACATGCAACGACAGATCCAGCAACAGTTCTCCAAGCAGGGCGACATGGAGAACAGACTGAGGAGATGCAATCTGCGATTCATCGGCCTCCCTGAGGGTGCAGAGGGTAAGGACCCCACCACATTTCTGGAACAGCTGCTCATTACCACATATGGCAGGGAGGCATTTTCCCCCATGCTGACAGTGGAGAGGGCTCACCGCATGCCGGCTAGACCACCCCCGCAGGGAGCCCCTCCATGCACTTTCATAGCCAAGCTCCTTATAAGGACCGGGACGCAGCCCTGAGAATGGCCAGAGAAAAGGGCAACATTCCCATGGGAAACAGTACAGTCGCCATCTGCCCGGATTTCTCGGCAGAGATCCAACGCCGCAGACAAGGGTTCACGGAGGCTAAACGCAGGCTGCGAACCCATCACATCAAATATGCCATGTTATTCCCAGCCCGCCTTAGGGTGGAACGGGATGGCCGAGCCTTCTTCTTCGAGGACCCTGAAGAGGTGATAACCTGGCTGGAACACCGAGCAGCCCCAGAGAAAGCCGACTGACGCCGCTGTCAGTACATTTATTGACACACTGTTTCACAAACACTACAGCGTGCTTGACTTATTTCCTGTTACCCAACTGATTAGGGCCTATGCGCCATGTTTTGGGCGCTAAATTGCACACGTGCAGATTCAAATCTCCTATTCAGGGTGCTCTTCTTACTAGCCCACTGTAATGTAGAACATGTCTAACACTGGAGCAGATGAGAACCTGGGATGCAGTTACTTCGCCACGAGAGTCAACTTTAACCGATTTTTTCCTCCTGGGGTCCCAAGTGGCCCAGTATGTTGCATTGGAGGTCGGAGCTTTAGGATTACAACGGTCCTACTCCCTAAATGCAAAGTGCAGCGAGACTTTCCCCCACTAAGCACCAGAGAACACTTCTGTGAAGATGGGAGCTGCTGCGAAGCACAAATATGTGTCACTCACTTAATGTGCTTACCAAGTAACGTTTTTTTTTTCCTCTTGTTAGAGGTTTTCAAATGGTTTAGGGATGATGCCCGCACCAGTTGGAAGGGTTGTAGGGCGGGGTGGGGGGAGGGGGGAGGGGAAGTTTATTCATTGAGTGAATGTGTGCATGATGTATTCCAAATACAGGTAAAGCAACAAAAATTAACACTGGTTCAGGTACTAAATACTATGCCTTACTTAATATTGTGTAGCGCTGGTAGATTTTAATCTACCGCTGAAAGGTAAATCTAGTGGGTTACTTATTATAGGAAGTTATATTTGCCTCTAAATAGAAATAATTGCGTTGCGCTCAGGTATGTGTCTCTGTAAACATTCACCCAATTGATATCATATGAAAAAAGTGCTATGTGCACGTGATTCCAACCCTGAATTCATTCCGCATATTCAAATCAAAAAAACATTCTTAAACTGAATGCCACATGTGTTAAATACGTGCGAATAAGTATAATGCTCACTTATTAATATTCCAAAAAAAAACAACAATAACCTTACAAAGATTAATGTGTAAGAAAAATACACCAAAATGCTCTATGTATAAATACAAAGTGCAATGTGCAAAAGTGCACCTTATATGTATCTATATACCTATAACATACCCACAATGATAATGTTCAATGAATTACAAATGAAACTTATAAATAAATACGTGCATAAAAAATAAAAAATAAAAAATAATGTCATATGCAAAACTCCAATAAAATCATATGAGTGACAAGTGATCAATCAACACTTGAGTGATACGTGATAATTTGAGATAGTGACTGTCCTTTTCTGTAAGTTCTTCCAATATAGTATCATACAGCAACATGCAGTGAAAAAGTTTCAAAGTGAACTGTGCATGAAGTGTTTCACAAAGAAATCCAATAGCTGAATCGCAGTGCTCAAACTCTGCCGTGATGTGCCTCAGTGACCCCCAAAGTAGTTGCGCTCACCTCAGAGCGTGTGACACAGTGTTTAGCTGTGTCAATACACGCTGTGGAGCCACCCCTGGGCTCAATGATGGAACAACAGATGATCTCCAGACAGGCACTTTCAGGCTCCACAAGTAACAACCCAGAAAAGAGAAGGGACTATAGTGTGATATTGCCAGATACTTTATTTAAAACATATACAAAACCCAATCCCCACACTGGGGTACTCACATTTCACAGGTGCTCTTGTGCACCAAACAATATAGGCAGAAATAGCGCTAATCGGCGTGCTGCGGGGTGTCAAAAATCCTCTTCCCAGCTCAGCACTGATCGCTCCGTCCTGGCCCCTCCCCTACGCGTCTTCGACACAGGGAGTTTTTATTTTTATGCACGTATTTATTTATAAGTTTCATTTGTAATTCATTGAACATTATCATTGTGGGTATGTTATAGGTATATAGATACATATAAGGTGCACTTTTGCACATTGCACTTTGTATTTATACATAGAGCATTTTGGTGTATTTTTCTTACACATTAATCTTTGTAAGGTTATTGTTGTTTTTTTTTGGAATATTAATAAGTGAGCATTATACTTATTCGCACGTATTTAACACATGTGGCATTCAGTTTAAGAATGTTTTTTTGATTTGAATATGCGGAATGAATTCAGGGTTGGAATCACGTGCACATAGCACTTTTTTCATATGATATCAATTGGGTGAATGTTTACAGAGACACATACCTGAGCGCAACGCAATTATTTCTATTTATACTCACCGCACGGTCATGAATACGTGATCTGCGTTTGCAGCTGGGCATTTACATTTTGTTTAGTTTATTCTTCGGTAAGGTATAGGATTATTGTGGCTCGCAAGTTTTTTCCCTTGTATTTATATTTGCCTCTGTTCCAGCTTGGCTGACGTTGCGTGTATTTCCACAGTGTGCCGGTGGGTGTCGTTGTCGCCATGGGCCAGTGTTGGAAAAGCAACGTGTTGAAGCATATGAGTGCTCCTCTGTCCCGGGGATAACTTGGTGGAGGTGGTCCTCCGAGTTGCTTTCTGGGAGAGGGTATTTATGGGACAGACGCCATGTTCGGGGGTTCGTTTTCAGCCACCTGCTGGCCCTCCTGGCCGACAGGTATGTGTTAAGAGTACCACCTCGTGATCTTCCGTTCCGGAGGCCCACGTCGCTGTGGCGTGTGGGTGGGCCCAGAAGCCTGTCTGGGGCCTACCACAGCAGCAGAGGAATGGTCCTGAGCTGTCTATCCTGAGTGAAGAAGCTGAACAACCGAGAAGATCCCAGGGGAGGACCCATCATGGAAGGATCATGCAGAGAGCTGGTCTGGAGAGGGGCCTGATGACTCGGTTGGAGGACGTATCCTGAAATAGTCTTACTGCATCGTACTGCCGGATTGGCTTAAAGGTTCAAGTACTGTGTTTGACATTCATCGCAAACCATTACATCCTGTGGCAGAGGATCGTACGGGTTTTATTTCAAACAAGTCTGTGGCAGAGACTTTTGTTCGTGCTACGTATTGGCTGCTAGACAAGTGAGAGAGGTCTATCCAGGCGGGCAAAGATTGAATCCCACAAGGGAAGCGCATTCAACTACAAGTGTTCAATCACAAAGAATGTTCTGAAGAATACTAAGAAAAGGTATCTGAGCTTCCCTGCAGCTTTCCTTCTGCCTCTTTCCTGCTACTTCCTTTATTTGTTCATTAAAGCATTGGAAAACCTACTCAAGTGTTTGGTGCTTATATCGTCCAGAGGTAAACTCAACGGAACCCTAGACCCGGTGCCGGTGAAACAGAGGTATCGAGAGTGAAGGTAACAAGCCCGCTTTAAACCAGCAGCTCCATCGAGAGTTAGTGCTACAATTGTTTATGCCGATCATGTTGTATAGGTTGCCGCGAAACTTGACCAAAGGAGTCGGGGGGGGGGGGGGGCCTGGTGTAGCTAGATCACGCTATTTCATAGGTAACTCATGGGGTCCTTAAAATTCCTCACCTGGAATGTGAGAGGTCTGCTTGAGAAGGTGAAACGTTCGGCAGCTCTCGCATTCCTCAAAAAGCAGTGTGCTGATATAATAGTACTAGTTGACACTCATGTGGAGGGGAGATTGCAGGTGGCCCTCCATCGCATGGGTGGGGTGGGCAATCCACTCGACCCACACACCCCACGCGCGTGGAGTCTACATACTTGTAGCAAATCTGTACAATTTGAACTTAGTGAAGCCTCCACAGACCCACAGGGACGATAGGTCTTCCTGTCTGCAAAATTATATGGGGAACCTTTCCTCATATTAGCCTTCTATGTCCCTCCTCCATTCTCCATGCCATAATCCTAGAAGGGTTCACATTTATGGCACTACACCCCACAGTCCAAGCAGTTTGGCTGGGGGCTTTCAACACCACACTAAACCCCTCTCTAGATAGGCTTCAAACCTCAAATCCAACCTCGGGAGCCGATAGGGACACTAAATTCTCTAAACTGGCTTCCTCCTTCCACCTTGTAGATTCCTGAAGACACAGATTCCCTCACAAGCGAACATATTCCTGCTTCTCCTCTACACACAACTCCAAGTCCAGAATTGATCTCATACTGATATCACAAGGCCTCACACCATGGCTGTTGGAGACAGTATTCTGCCCTAGGCTGCTATCTGACCATAGCCCCTACTGGATCACAATAAGTGTCCCCATAGACAAACCAATTTGGGCTTGGCGTTTAAATCCATTCTGACTCTCGCTGCTGCCTGAGGACGATAAACTTGCCAACAAGTGGAAATTGTACTTCAGAGACAATAACCACTCTGCCCCCATGGAAGAAATCTGGGAGTCTTTCAAATCTCATGTTCGCATGACCCTCACATCCCGCATCAACAGAGTCAAGTCAGACTCTGCTGGGGCATTCGATAGAGCAGTGGCAGGGTTGTACCTTACAGAACAGAATTATGTGAACGACCCCTCTCCTGTAAACGTGAACACACCCAAACTTCAAACCAGAGTAGTGACCCAACTTCAGTATGAGAAAGCAAGGCAAAAATTGTTCTTTGCGAAACAAAAGTTGTTCGAGCATGAGGAGAAGGCTGGCAAGCTCCTGGCATACCTGGTCCATTGCGAGGATAGACCCCCAGTGGTAATTTCCCTGCATGGCCCTGATGGACAACACATCACTGACCCACATACAGTGACCTCTATGTTTAGGGACTTCTTCGCTGACCTATATATGTCCAAAAGCCCGGAGGATGTGAGTCCGATGAACTCCTTTCTGGAAGAGATCACACTCCCCCAATTGACTGAAGATCAGGTCAGCCTCCTTGAGGCACCTCTCACCGTGTAGGAAATAGCGGAGGCTATTGCCAGATTTGCCAGATCCAAGTCCCCAGGCTCGCACGGCCTACCTGTAGAATTTTACTCCCAATAGAGTGAGACCCTGATCCCTAAATTATTAGCCTTATACAATCACCTATTCGAGACATTCTCACTTCCCACCTCTATGAGGGAGGCGACCATAGTCCTCATACCAAAACCGGGAAAGGACCCTGGATATCCTGAATCCTATCGTCCCATCTCCCTCCTACAGGTGGACGTCAAAATACTGGCCAAGGTCCTATTTATCCGACTCAATAAGGTTATACTCTCGCTAATACACACAGATCAGGCAGGGTTTATGCCAGGACGCAATACCTCATTCAATCTGCGAAAAATAATTCATTAAAACGTAGGATCCCGGGTGGTTGTGACGTTAGATACGGCAAAGGCATTCAATTCAGTGGAATGAAGATACCTGCAGGCATAAACTCACCTGGCGGGGAAACAAAGGGTGTATACTATTTGCACCACTTATTCTCAGATGGAAATCTTAAAACTTATAACATGCTCAAAGAGAAATTCTCACTCCATAATCGCATGTTTTTTAGGTTTTTGCAAATAAGACATGCGGCTCAAGTGCAATTTTCACATACCTATCCACCACCCACCCTTTACCCTATCATGGCCATAGTCAAGAATACAGATCCACGCGGATTGATATCTACATTTTACAACATGCTCTTGGCTCCTACCTCTACCAAGATAGCATTTGACCTGAAGCCTCGCTGGGAAAGGGAGGTGGGACCCATGGAGTATGAGGAATGGGAGGAGGCTCTGAAGACCTGTAAAGCAGTGTCCCCAAGACTTTCAGACAAACTATCCCAGATTTATATAACACACAGGACATATCTCACCCCTATTCGTGTAGCCAGATATAAACGCAACCAGTCCACCTTGTGTTTGCTGTGTGGGCGGGAGACGGGCACGTTTTACCATTTACTATGGACCTGTGTAAAAATTCAAAGGCTCTGGAAACAAGTTGTGACCTTTTTGCACGACATCATGGGCTCTCCTATAGCGCTGGACCCCAAACAATGTCTACTGGGGATATTCTCTGATAGAGTAGACAAATTTACTAAAACATTCCTTCACGAAACTCTATTTTCAGGTAGGAAAATAAGCCCTATAAAAAATACGTATATATCAACAGAGGCTGCTCAGCCAAATACAATAAGTTTTGGGACCGCTGGTTGCAGGAGCCAGAGACTTACGGTTAAATATGAACCTGACCAATAATACAAAGACTCAGACACATAAATGTTAATCTTTATTCCTATTGTATGTTGCGAATGCACTTACATAGATGTACATCAGCATATACCATTGTATAATATTTGATATGCCTGTATTGAATGCACTATACATTTTATGGAACTCAATATGTGATTTATGTATACAAATGCTACGCTGCATATGTATACATCATTTCTTCGAAAAATAAAAACCTTTGTTCAACAAAAAAAAAAAGAAGAGGTAGTGGCCGATCAGGCAGTTGATATCCAATCAGAGGAATCTGCCTCAAGTGATTTAGAGCCTGAAGAGGCTCAGATTATATCAGCCTTTCAATCACAAAAGCTTCTCATCCATTCTCTTATGCAGATGGTTCGTACAGCTTTTAAGTTGCCTACAGTAGAGGTCCCTGAAACACCTTGTTCCTCCCTGGGTTCTTTGAAACCACAGCAGGGTACGCAGGTATTTCCTTTCCACCCACTCTTGAAGCAGGTTGTATATTCTGACTGGGAGCAGCCAGACAGGATTTTTGTGCCTCCAAAGAGATTTTCTCTGTTATATCCTATGGAGGAAAGCTTTAGTAAAAAGTGGAGCAACCTGGTTGTGGATGCAGCGGTTTCCTCCCTGAGCAAGACCTTAAAGTGGATGTAAACCCCCAATTTTTTTTTTTATTGATGTCATAATGTAGAGTATAAGATTTCCTATCATTTGAGCCCAGTCTTGCCACAAAGAGTTAATCCAGCTCTGAGCAATCCTCTTTTATTGTTCAGTGAGATAAAACATGACAAACAGAGAAAAACTTTGTCAAATCCTCCCCCTTGCTGTGAGTGACAGGTGATTTACATATCTCGTGCACTAGCCTAAGACATGCATTATTTTTTAATTCCCACCCCCACTCCTTTCTTCAGCAGCTCTGCAAGGATTGGCTGTTCCACACCTCAGCATGATTTGGCTCAGCATGATTTGGCTGAAGTCATGTGGTTACTTTCCTGTCTTTTCACTGGATGTTAGAGATCATAGCAGAAGTTCAGTGAAAGAAATACACAGGAGAAAATGCATATTGACAAGGGGAGTGTAGAGGTGCGTGGGGAGTCTACTGACATCACGAATCCACCCACTGAGCTCCAGACAACAGACCCACCCACAGAACCTGCAGTTTTTGGGTTCTCATAACAGACACAGGGGAGACATTTGACAGGTAAAGATACATGCAGGAGGCATGTATATCCTTATAGATAACCACTATGGCAGTAGTTTAGAAAGGATGACATTGGGTTTACATCCACTTTAACTTGTCCAGTGGATAATGCACGGGTCAAGGATCCTGCTGATAAGAAGCTGGAAGCCTTGGTAAAGGCATCCTTCATCCTGGCAGGTTCCACTATTCAGCCCACAGTGGCGGCAATTGGGGTCTGTCAGGCCTTGAAGGATCAGGTTAGATGGTCCAATGGAACAAAGGATTCTGCTCAGGACAGAGCAGATCTGCCTCAGGTTCTTTGCTTTGCTATAGATGCCCTCAAAGACTCCATACAGCAGATTTCCCATATGGCTCTTCTGTCTGTGCACGTGCGCAGAATTTTGTGGCTAAAAAGCTGGTCAGCAGAGCTCCGTTAAAAGGTAAAAGGATGCTAGCTGGTTTCCTTTCCATGGAGAACGTTTGTTTGGGGATGATCTGGATAAGTACATCCAGAAGATATCTAGAGGAAAGAGTTCCTTTCTTCCTGTGAAAAGGGTAGTTACAGCCCTCCTTTAAGGTGCCATGCGCTACTTCCTCAGGTTTTTCAGGCCCTAGGCAGTTCCGACCACACCAGGGATCTGCTGCCAAAGGTAAACAGGGCCAGGGACAAAAGAGGCCATGGGTCCAAAAGTCTGCTAATACTGGCACCAAACCTTCTTTGTGAAGGGACGCCCCCACTCCTGCGGGTGGGGGGAAGGTTGCTGCTGTTAGTGGGAGTGTGAGGAATGCTGGTTCAGGACAAGTGGGTCATCTCCTAAGTGTCTCCTAAGTGTCTCAGGACTACACTCCAACCCTCCTCAAAGATTTGTGAGATCCAGCGTTCCCACAGACCTTTCAAGAAAGGGCTTGTTACTCCAGGTGCTAGACTGTTTAAGGCAGCAGGGGGTGATTATGGAGGTCCCAGTTCCCAAAAGGGGTACAGGGTTTTATTCAAACCGGTTCACGGTTCCAAAACCAAATGGGGACATAAGACCAATTCTGGATCTAAGAGCACTGAATCGTTATCTCTCAGTGCGGTCCTTTCAGGTGGAATCAGTCCGCTCTGTAGTGGCCTCTATCCAAGAAGGAGATTTCCTGGCATCCATAGATATCAGGGATGCATACCTGCACATGCCAATTTTTCAATCTCATCAAAGGCTTTTGCACTTTGTCATAGAGGAGCAGCATTTTCCGTGTGTGGCTCTGCCCCTTGGGCTCACAACCGTCCCAGAGTTTTCACAAATGTCCTGGCGGCAGTGCTGGGTCTTCTAAGATCATGGGGGATCTTGATTGCAGGCTACTTAGACAATCTCCTACTCAGGGATCAATTGCTGCAGGTTTTGGTGAGGAACGTGGCCTTTACGGTCCAATTCCTGGAACCTCTTGGATGGATCATAAATTCAGAGAAATCAGCCTTAAAATCGGTTCAAAATCTGGAATACTTGCTTTTTTATTTACACAGTCCAGGCAAAAGTGTTCCTCCAAGAAGGGTCAAGGCCCTAAAGGATCAAGTTCGTCAAGTAAGTCTAAAGAGGTGCCCGTCTGTATGAGTCTTCTGGGATAGATGGTTTCCTCATTTGAGGCAATTCCATATGTCCAGTTTCATTCCAGGGCATTGCAGCAGAACATTCTGTCTGCATAAAGCAGGAAGATTCAGGCTTTGGATTCCTGCATGATCATAACCCCCAGGGCTTGAGGAAGTCTCACCTGGTGGTTAGTAGACCAGAATCTGGTACAAGGAAGGTCTTTTCTTCCACTGTTGTGGAGGGTAGTGACCACAGATGCCAGTCTCTCCGGCTGGAGCACAGTCATGGAAAATTCCACAGTCCAGGGGAAATGGACTCTGAAGGAACAGGGATTGTCCAGATTCTGTGGGCAATACGCCTCGTACTGAATTATTGAACAGCAAGGTTACAGGGTCACCCGGTAAAGGGTGCAAACCGACAATGCCACAGCTGTGGCTTATGTCAACCACCAGGGTGGTACCAGGATTCGTCTGGCTCACATGGAGGTCAGTCAGGTGCTGTCTTGGCCAGAAAAGCAAGTGCCAGAGCTGTCTGCAGTCCACATTCTGGGGGTGGAGAACTGGAAGGCAGACTATCTCAGTCGCCAACAGATACATCCAGGAGAATGGTCTCTGTACCCACAGGTATTAATGCAGATTTACCAGCGTTGGGGCATGCCGAATGTAGATCTGTTGGCATCCAGGTTCAACTGTAAGATTCAGCAGTTTGTATCTTGAGCAAGAGATACTCGTGCGATCAGGATAGATGCACTGGTTGTTCCCTGGGCTCAGTTCTCTCTGATCTATGCATTCCCCGATTCCTCTCCTGCCACATCTTTTGCACATGATCCGGAAGCTGAGGACATCAGTCATCTTGGTAGCTCCAGCCTGGACCAGATGGGCCTGGTACCCGGAAATAGCAGTAAGCGAGCCTTGGATGCTTTCGCTTTTGAACCAATCAACGAGATTCTGTTAGTTCTTTTGACATGGAAGTTGGCTTTTCTTTTTGCTTTACTTTGGCTAGAAGGGTCTCTGAACTGGCGGCCCTTTCCTGTAAGGAGTATTTTGCATCATGATAAGGTGGTGCTACATCCTCTTCTGTCATTTTTGCCTAAGGTAGTTTCTGATTTTCATTTAAATCAAGACATTGTTTTACCTTCCTTTTTTCTCTCAGCCTGGCTCGCCAGAAGAGAAGCAGTTGCATCTTTTGGATGTGGTGTTCGCAGTCAGAACCTATTTGGAAAGGTCTGCAAGCATAAGAAGTTCTGATGTGTTTTTTGTTTTGCCGTAGGCCCCAAGAAGGGCCAAGCGGCTTCTAAGGCGTCCATTTCACTTTGGATTCGCTAGTTAATTACTCAGGCCTATGGCCTGAAAGGTAAAGCTCCTCCCTTCGGGGAAAGAGCTCATTCTAGCAGGGGTGTTGGAACCTCCTGGGCTTTTCTCCATCAGGCGTCAGTGGCACATATTTGCAAGGCCGCTACTTGGTGTTCGGTACATACGTTCATAAGATTTTATTAGGTGGATGTTAGGGCAGTGAAAGACTCGGCTTTTGGCCACAGTGTCTTACAGGCTGCTGAATAAATATGATGGTGTCTTCATACAGTGTGTCTCCCTCCCCTCAAGAAGGCTATTGCTCTGGGACATCCGAGGTAGTAATCTATATGGCTGCTCTGTGTCCCGTGATGTACGAGAAAGAAAATTGGATTTTTTCTTCATACTTACCTGTAAAATCCATTTCTTTGAGTACATCATGGGACACAGAGGCCCCCCCCCCCTCTCTTTTTGGGAGTTCATTGCTTGCTACAAAACTGGAGTACTTCCTGTAGGTGAGGGGGTATATAGTGGGGGACTTGCTGTTTTGGTTATTCTACCAGTGTCCATTCACCTGAAGGTGGAGTATAACCCAGGTAGTAATGTATATGGCTGCTCTGTGTCCTGTGATGTACTCAAAGAAATGGATTTTACAGGTAAGTATGAAGAAAAAATCTACCAATATCTGCAACTCTGCCACGCTAAATTAATACAGTCTCGCAATCCCCACTAGTGTATAACCCTTCTGTCACCTTTGGTATGGTAGGTCCTCCAAATGTTACTAAAACAGGTTTAATTGGCGGTATACAGTGGGGATAATAATTATTTGATCCCCTGAAGATTTAGTAAGTTTGCCCACTTACAAAGAAATGAAGGGTCTAATTTTTTACATAGGTATATTTCAAATGATAGAGACAAAATATCAACCACAAATCCAGAAAAAACACATAAAAAAATTCTATAAATTAAGTTGCAGTTCAGTGAGTAAAATAAATATTTGATGCCCAAGCAAAACATGACTTAGTACTTGGTGGAAAAACCCTTTTTGGCAAGCACGGAGCTAAGACATTTCTTGTAGTTTGTTACCAGGTTTGTACACATCTCAGGAGGGATTTTGGTCCACTCTTCTTTACAGATCTTCCTTAAATCCTTAAGATTTCTTGGCTATCTCTTGGCAACTCGAAGTTTCAGGTCCCTCCATAAATTTTCTACAGGATTAAGGTCTGCAGACTAACTAGGCCACTCCATGACCTTAATGTGCTTCTTCTTGAGCCACTCCTTTGTTGCCTTGGCAGTATGGGTCATTGTCATGCTGGAAGACCCATACACGACCCATCTTCTATGTTTTGGCTGAGGGAAGAAGGTTCTCATCCAAGAAGAAGAAGAAAAAAAATGCTGACTATGACCCTAAGAACACCATCCCTACAGTTAAGCATGGAGGTGGAAACATTATGCTTTGGGGTTGTTTCTTTGCTTAAGGTACAGGTCGATTTTGTCACATTGAGGGGGCATGTATTGTAAAATTTTGGATAAGAACTTTCTTCCCTCAGTCAGAACACTGAAGATGGGTCATGGATGGGTCTTTCAGCATAACAATGACCCAAAACATACCGCCAAGGTGGTTCAAGAAGTAGCATATTAAGTTCATGGAGTGGCCTAGCCAGTCTCCAGACCTTAATCCTATAGAAAATTTATGGAGGGAGCTGAAACTTCGAGTTGCCAAGAGACAGCCAAACCTTAAGGATTTAGAAAAGATCTGTAAAGAAGAGTGGACCAAAATCCCTCCTGAGATGTGTGCAAACCTGGTCACTAACCACAAGAAACTTCTTACCTCAACAAGGGTTTCTCCACCAAGTACTATGTCATGTTTTGCTTGGAGATCAAACTTATTTTACCCACTGAACTGCAACTGAATTTATAACACTTGCATCATGTGTTTTTCCTAGATTTTTGGTGGATATTCTGTCTCTATCATTTAAAATACACCTATGATAAAAATTATAGACCCTTAATTTCTTTGTATGTATGTTGCAGTCGATCAGGTGCTTAATAGTTTTTTGAAAATATTGATGCCCCCCGCTGAGACCACCGCCTGTGGAATTCCACATCCTTGCCACTCTTACAATAAAAAACCCTCTGCGTAGTTTAAGGTTAAACCTCTTTTCTTCTAATTTCAATTAGTGGCCACATGTCTTGTTAAACTCCCTTCCGCAAAAAGTTTTATCCCTATTGTGGGGTCACCAGTATGGTATTCTTTGTACTCGCTCCATTTCCAGTACACCCTTCCTGAGGACTGGTGACCAGAACTGGACAGCATACCCCCGGTGCGGCCGGACCAGAGTCTTGTAGAGCGGGAGAATTATCGTTTTATCCCTGGAGTTAATCCCTTTTTTAATGCATACCAATATTATGTTTGCTTTGTTAGCAGCAGCTTGGCATTACATGCCATTGCTGAGCCTATCATCTACTAGAACCCCCATGACCTTTTCCATCCTAGATTCCCCCAGAGGTTCTCCCCCTAGTGTACAGATTGTATTCATATTTTTGCCACCCAAATGCATTCTTTTACATTTTTCTACATTAAACCTCATTAGCCATGTAGTTGCCCACCCCATTTATTTGTTTACGATCTTCTTGCAAGGTTTCCATATCCTGCAGAGAAGTTATTGCCCTGCTTAGCTTAGTATCATTCGCAAATACTGAGAATTGAATGGTTTACCCCATCCTCCAGGTCGTTTATGAACAAATTAAATAGGATTGGTCGCAGCAAAGAACCCTGTGGAACCCCACTCCCCACCCCTGACCATTCCAAGTATTTCCTATTCTAAGGCACATCTGCATTGAGGAGAGAGAGATGGAGACAAGACATAGGAGAATTTGATGATGATCAATGGACAATGGCACTAGAGGCAGTACCCACTGTATCTATCTCCTTGTCCCAGAAATTGACTCAAATTTTGTATATTATATAGGATCTATTTTACCCCCCCCCCCCCAGAAATTACATTCATGGGGCAGAATCGATTTACCTTGCTGTCCGAGATGCTCTGGCACTGACAGCTCTTTAATACATATGCTTTGGAATTGCCCGAAGTTTTATAGATACTGAAGTAGAATTTTAGCTGCAGGTTAAGATCTGTGCAGTATAACACTATTACCAGACCCTAAGATGGCGATTCTGGGTATTTTTCCTGAGGACCTTATACCACCGATATTTAGGTTAATGATGACACGTATCTTGTTTCTTGCCCTTAAGTGTATCACTCAAAGGTGGCTGTCTCCTTGAACTCCTACATTTGAACAATGGCAAAAAGAAGTTACCCTAGATTCACACTTCTGCATTTCGTTCTTGTCGTGTTTGCGTGGGCATGGCAGCCCATTTAAATGAATAGGCTGCTGTGCCTTTGATTCCTCAAAAAAAAGGTGCATGCACCTTTTCAAACACGCAGCCGCAGGGAATCACATGGTCTTTTTGACCATGTGATTTCCCTGTGGTTTCCGCACCTGCACATGCACTGCGATTTTACATGCGTGGAGGACCCGCACGTTTTCACAGAGCATTGTATTTACACTGCGGGTGGTTGAAGGTGTGGGAGTCAGTGTAATTTCCGCACCCGCAGCCCAAAGCATAGGTGTGAACCAAGCGTTAATGCTAACTTAGAAATAAAGAGATTGACATATCCAGTAGTGTATTTAGGTTTTGTGCTGCCCTAGGCCTGACTAAACTTGTGCACCCCCTAATTTAAATATGACCCACCCCTTCCTGTCAAGGCCACACCCCTTGCCGGGGGGCAATGGATTCCTTTAATTTGCATAGATTTCCTCTCACTTCCAGTTTGGCTACGGGGCAGGAAGTAAAGGGAAATCTCTGCAATGGGATAGGAATTGTTGCCTATAGTTCTACTTTAAGCACAAATTTCTGATAATTTTATGGAGAGGACCAAGAAGATATAACCATGCCAATGGTTCAGTAGAAAACATAGCACAGTGAGGAAGGTCTGTTTTCCAGGATGATAGGACAGTCAAAATTAGAGGCGGCGCAACCCCCCCCCCACGGTTGCGGAATGCCGGCCGCCCGCATACCGGAAGCAGTGCGGCTGCTTCATGGGGCGCTAGACTAATTTGCCTCTAAGCCCAGTCCGCCCCATAAGACTGGTGCTACACTGTAGCAACAGTGTAGCGCAAGCCGGTGGGGACTCTTTCCAAGCTGCCCCCCTGCAAAGTGCTGCCCTAGGCCTGGGCCTTGTCGGCCTAGGCCAGGATACAGCGTTGGATGTACCAGTACAGAGACTGTCCAAAAAAAAGTATGGTTTCCTTGGTTATCATCATCTACCTTAGTAGATTCTTCCTCTCAGGGACTTTGGAAATACATTGACTGCAGTAGTGTTATCATATAGTATATGAAAACAAAATGGGAACTTTGAGACTCCCTTATCTCGTCTGGAGGAGGATACGTGCTGACGTCACCACGCTTTGTTATTAGGAGGATGGGATATCGCATGCAGCCGGCCGGCTCTCTTATTTATACACGGGTTTTAAAGATTTTTTTTATGTAAGTGCAATACTTTCTTTATGAAATCATTACTTGTGACAATATTAGGCTATGGACGTTTTTTCCCCCTTATTTATGGCTGGGGTATCGGGCCTCTGATCAAGGTCGTATGATGTCGGGAGTGTTTTTGACCATCCATCAACCATCCAGTTTCCAGCTTATTAGCTGATCTTCTATACAAGCAAAGGCCTTGGCTGGGTTTAAGCCATCTGCCCAACTTTGCTTGCCAGCTGGTAAGCAGGCTTTTCTTAAGGTGGCGGCACGTTTTGTTTGATTTAGCTCACTCTGGTGTTTGATCCAATTTCAGATTGAACTGTCTTCTTAATTTGTCTACAAGCAACTGTTTGGACTTTCCATTAATTAGCGCAGCTTCCTTTTTTCTTTTTATATCCCTTATAATAACCACAGCAGGTAGGTGGAGAAAATTACAATTTATGAGATTCCCTAAAAGCTAGTAGAAACCATTTTTTTTGCTACATATTCAAATATTGTATTAAAGCGGAGTTCCACCCAAGAGTGGAACTTCCGCTTTAAGCACTCCTTGCCCCGTTACATGCCAAATTTGGCATGTAATTTTTTTGGGGGGGGGAGTGGGTACCTGGTTTTGACAGGTACTTCCTGTCCCACTTTCTCCTTCCATCGCTTGGCCGCCTGGGCTACTCCTCCTCTCCCCCTAGGCGGCCCCTTCCTCTCTGCAATCTCTGGGACACATCACAAGTCCCAGAAGATTGCCTGGCCACTAGGAGAGTACAGTGGGACTCGCGCATGTGCAGTGCGCACCCGGCTGTGAAGCCGCAAGCTGTCACAGATGGATGCCCACACTTGTAATGACGGCGCCATGGAGAGGAGGGGGACAGGAGCAAGACTTTGGGCGGCCACATCACTGGACCAAGGGACAGATGAGTGTCTATTTATTAAAAGTCAGTAGCTACACTTTTTGTAGCTGCTGACTTTTAATAAACTGAAACACGAGTGGAACTCTGCTTTAGTTCTTAAAATTAGAGTGAGCTGCAATAAATTCCTCAAAGCCTGGCCACTGTAAATATGTTAAGAGCGCCACCTAGTGTGCAATAATTTTCTTTGTGCTCATTTGAAATTTTATATACCTTACGTATAATAGTTTGGGTTAGTTTCATAGTAGGTAAGGTTGAATAAGGACAATAGTCCATCCTGTGTAGGTGCAAGTGACTGTAATTAAATTATGTTTTTAAATGAACGTCTTATATTCATTTTTTTACTCTCTCTCTCTATATAAATATATTTACGGTACAGTAAAAGTTTTAGGCACTTGTAAAGTGAGCATCCTTTAAAGAATAATGCAATGAACAGCTTTTATTTATCAATTAACCATTTCCAAATTCATAAACAAAAAAAAAAAAGCACAAAATATAGTTAATATTAGGTGTATCTATCCTTTGCGCTTAACACAGTATTAATATACCCAGGTACACTGGCACAGTGTATGGATTTTGCAGGCATATGGGCCAGCACATGATTTAACAACAGTAGCAAACAGGTGCTAATGATCAACAAAAATACACAAACAGACAGCGCTACAATGGGGCCAGAAAATAGGAGGACTGATAAAAAACTGAAATAGGTTTAATAAAATGCACTCCCAAATGAATAAAAAGTCACAACAATAAAATGGAAAGAAAAAATGTGAAAGATAAATGAGAAGGCATCAATTCCTTTGCTGAAATATGCTGAATAATAAATACGATACCGCCAGCAGTCAAAGGGTTAATATCTGCAAATGTATCCCATGTGTGAAACATTCTCATTTCATTGGTTATGACACCATTGTGATTCCTCAATGACTGTCAATTTTTAGCGCTTTAGGTCTGTGTATTATCTGCTAATGATCAACAAGATAATATGCAAGTTAAAAAGTGTACAAGTACACAGTACATATGGTGCCCCTAGGAGAAGTGCAGAGTCACTTTGTCCATTGGAACATTTATCTGTATCTGTAGACCATCAACAGGGTAGAAGAAGGGATGAGGCAACTGGATGGATGAATGGATGAATGAGAGAGTAATCAATGGATAGATTGCTGAGCAGGAGAAGAGACCGAGACTGGAACCTCTGCAGCTCCCGCAGAAGATCTAGGTAGGTTCACCCCAATGCAGGAGAAAATGAACAACAGGATGTTAAGAACAGTATTAAATAAGAAATCACTTTATTAAAATAAGCAGCACACTTACATTGAAGTTAGCAATGAGAGGGTGAAGTCCCTGGAAACGCGTCATGCACACCCCCTCTCCTGACATCCACCAGGCATTTTGACAGCTGTCATCCTTGTGTGCTGCTGAGAACGCCACCGCTAATATCCATGCCTTGAGCTTGCTGGTGCCCTGTCATCCTTGATCTCTATTTGCACAGTGATGCCTACAGCCTCACATCGATAACAGTTACTTGATCTCAGGTGTTCCCTACCCGTGCTGTTTCCTGCTAACTTCAATGTAAGTGTGCTGCTTATTTTGCTAAAGTGTTTTTTTTTTTTATACTGACCTCAGCGCCCTGCAGTTCATTTCCTTCTAAAATTGTACTAAAATCTAGATTAAAGAGGAATTCCAGGTATATATATTTTATTCATAGTTACATTGTTCCAGTTTGAACAATGTAACAACATATATACTCCGTGCCGAGTGGCTGGCTTGATGTATTCTGGACATAGGAGGTCAGCCAATCAGCATGGACATCATTCATAGAATGTTTTGCATTCTCTGAATTAATGCAAAGTGTTTTCTGATTGGACAAGGTGGAGAAGCGGAGACTCTCTTAAAAAAGTTTTGCCTTTGGTTAAAGGCTTGTTGATGCAAGCGGTGCACCTCCAAATGAATAGCGATAGGAGACTCCAGCACAAATTATGTAGCTCTCTCCCCCAGAGGGCCCCTGGAAATAGACGGTTCTTCTTTACCTGTTTAAAGGCTGCCAGCTCCGGTTCCAGTTACAGAGCACACTGACAAATACGGGCTCAGTTAAGAGGTGTATTTTTGTAGTTTTATTGCAAATACTTGAACAAGAGAGAGACTTGAGGGTGCAATATACGCTAAAAACACAAGCAGGTACAGGAGGACAGATTCTCAAACAAATCCTTTGATAGCAGCCTTAACCACTTCAGCCCCGGACCATTTGGCTGGCCAAAGACCAGAGCACTTTTTGCGATTCGGCACTGCAACGCTTTAACTGACAATTGCACGGTCGGGCAACGTGGCTCCCAAACAAAATTGACGTCCTTTTTTCCCCCACAAATAGAGTTTTCTTTTGGTGGTATTTGATCATCTCTGCGGTTTTTATTTTTTGCGCTATAAACAAAAAATGAGTGACATATTTGAAAAAAAGCCCCCCCAGGGGCAGAGGCCCTAAGAGAAGAGAGCTGTCATAAACTGGTGCGACCAGAAATGTGTGGACTGCATTAGGGAAGACCAAAACGCATGTAAAGTAATAATAGTAAGATTTTTTAAAAGGATAAGTCATAAACAATAAAGCAAACCAGCAAACAACCACGGTGACACACAATAATAACTCTGTAAACCAAACATGAGTACAGGAGTAAGATATAATCATAACCGTAATTAAGCCAGGGTCATACACAAGGGATCAATCAGATAGAACAGGGAGCAGGACAGGACAGGGAGAGGAGAACAGGAGGAAGGTATACGTCTGCAAGACAGGGGTCCAGGGATGGATGCAGGAGCACAGGACACAAGGTACAGGTACAGGATTCAGGAATACAGGTTATAAGGTACAGTATACAGGTCAGGGCTCAAGGAAAATACCAAGGCAAATGTGTGAGCATCTACCATGTATATATACACACCTCCTGCAATCAGTCTCAGGTGACGCCTGATTGCAGGAGATGATGTTGGCTCCAGACTGCCGGGAGACACCCGCAGGTGGACACCAGTACTGCGGCCCAAAGATCTGACAGGGCCACCAGCAGGTGAAACCTTTCCTGACACAAGCTCTGAACAGACCTCCCAAACATTTATCTTCTCCCCAGCCACACCTTATGAGTGTCCCCTCACATATTTGCCCACTCTTCTTTGCAGAACTGCTCAAGTTCAGTTGAATTTGATGACCGTTTGTGGACTGCAGACTTCAAGTCATTCCACAGATTTAAGTCTGGGCTCTGACTAAGCCATGCAAGGACATTTACCTTTTTCTCCTTCAACCACTGGGTGGTCATTTTTGCTGTGTGCTTTGGGTCATCGTCATGTTGGAAGGTAAACCTTCTTCCCATTGACAACTTTCTGGCAGAGGGCAGCAGATTTTCCACAAGAATTTGATGGTATTTTGCCCCATCCATTTTTCTTCTATCCTGACAAGTGCTCCAGTCTCTGCTGCAGAGAACCCCCCCATAACAGGATATTACCACCTCCATGCTTTACTGAAGGAATGGTGTTATTTGGATGGTAAGCTGTATTGGATTTACGTCATCAGAATGCATGTGCCTCCACTGTGGGGACACTTATAAGTTAGTGTTAGGTACCACAGATACCAGTGTCCCTTGATTGAGGCTCTGTGGCTAACACCTGCTTTTAACGCATACTGTTAGACAGGTTTACTTGGTTGTCTGGTCAGTAAATTAAGCTTGTAAAACATTTTAAAGCGTTGCCTATGGAGATTTTTAAGTACCAAATTTTGGTGCCATTCCACGTGTGTGCGCAATTTTAAAGCATGACATGTTAGATATCTATTTACTCGGCGTAACATCATCTTTCACATTATACAAAAAAATTGGGCTAACTTTACTGTTATTTTTTTTTTTCCCAAAACAAATGCGTTTGAACAATGGCTGCGCAAATACCGTGTGTGACATAAAAAGCAATGACCACCATTTTATTCCCTAGGGTCTCTGCTATATAAAAAAAAAATTATAATGTTTGGGGGTTCTGAGTAATTTTTTAGAAAAAAAAAATGATGATTTTTACATGTAGGAGCAAAGTGCCAGAATTGGCCCAGATGGGAAGTGGTTAAGTGAAAGAGGATACACTGTAATGGCCAATCGTAACATGGGGTTGTGACACAATGGTGTGGGCTTTTGGGAGTTAGAAAAGGTGGTGAGGGAAGACATATTACTTCCCAGCCGTCTGTCAACTACCCTATGAAAACAAGCTCTCAATCCACAGCTGCTGGTTTTTCCTCCATACTGCCCACTTGCTACCCATGAGCATAAGGTATTAGTGGTTTTGCATGGACACTTCAACATCATATGGTATGTCATCATGACATACACTTTTATAATGAACTATTTTACTATCTTTATGAATAGCGTCATAGTGCATTTCTTCCACTGCAATCACCACTGCAGCTGTTTATTCTATAATTTATCACTAGAGGGTGTTGTAACACAATATTGTATGAATCTCTTTCTTTAGTATGCAGCGTCAGTCAGTAGTAGCGTTTCTTTAATATTCTCGTCAAGCACGCTAAGCAGGCTGCATTATGAACATCCTTTCCTGAGCACGACAATAGCCAAGCTAATTGTGAACCTGCGTAAAAGCAAGAATAATGTAAAACCATCACTTATTTCAGAATCCTGAACCCCAACACTGATTTGTGACCATCTTGATCACAAAAGAACTAGCTAATTTCCTTCAAAGAAAATATTAGCTAGAAATCAATGATGCTTATAGCAAAGAATATACCCCTTTTTTTTTTTTTTTTTTACTAAATTACGCTTTTTATGGGATATGCATTGAAATAAAAAATATGCCAGCCACATGTCTGCGTGTTGAAAATAAATGATTGCATAAGCTATGAATACCATACTAAGCACAAAATGCTGTATTCATTTTTATTTTCTCGACAATCGCTGGACTATGAGCCTGATTTCATCGTTGCCAACATTTCAAAAAAATTCCAGGGACACCTTTTTACTGTGCATCTAGCAAACAATTATAGGCAGAAAAAAGCAATTTAATTAGGGGCAGAACATTCATTTAAAATAGATATGGTTCTACAAAAGGCATCCCATTTACCTAATGCCAATTTAATTTAACATATACTGTATGAGGCTGGGTTCACACTTGTGCGATGCCAGACATCGCATGTGATTCGCACTGCATTGTTGTGCAGATCTCATGTGATGTCTGTGCGATGCAAATTCAGCCATAGAATTTGTATAGCTAATTTTGCATCGCATTTGGACCAAAATGGTGCAGGACCCTTTTTTTGGTCCGCACTGGAATCGGATCGCATGGATGTTCACACCCATGCGATCCAATTCCTGCACCATTTCACAGTTCGCATTGCGATCTGCAACCAATCTGGGGGTGTCATTAACTTTGTATTGACACCCGCAGCGGTTCGCAGAGGGCAGTATGAACCGCCGGCAATTCAGGTGTCATGACGGAACCCGCACTGGAATCGCGTTGGTTCCCGCATTGCACAAGTGTGAACCGAGACGAAGACAGCTGTAGTTTTCATAGCTAAAGAGAAACAAAAGTAAACAAAACCAACACAAACACTTTAGTAGTAACTTGTACACTGGTCCCAAGGCTTTACAAGGTGAATACACTAAGGCCTCATGCACACTGGAAGATTTAAAAAGGGCAGCATTAAAAATGCAAGTTTTTGCTGCCTTTTGATGCCTTTATTCATAAGCAGTTTTTTGCGTTTTCCTGCGTTAGCGTGTTTTAGCTTTTTTTTTCACAGATCTCTGCTACTTTAACCCCCCACTTTCCCAAAATGCTTGGATCTCAAAAACGCTCATAAACACCAGGTAGCAGTGTTTTGCAGCGTTAGAGCTTTTTTACAGCATTTTTACAGCTGAAAAACTCCCCTTCAAACGCAGTAGTTCTGTTTTTTTTTTTTTCTAACCTGAAAAAGCCCCTGCTAAAAAACGCTGATAAAAGCCTATGTGTGCAAGGACACATAGAATAACATGCCGGGGAGGTTACTGGCTGCAGAAAATTGTCTGACTCCAAAAACAGCAGCTGAAAAAACGTCCAGTGTGCAGGAGGCCTAAGCGAGGTTTCACACGGATTTACGTGTGGGTTACCCCTACTTCCTTTACCCGTGCTTTTCCATGAAAGGCTTTATCTGAAAGCACACCTAAAGTCTTGCATAAAAATGAAGCAATAATGCTGTCCCATGCACCTGCTATATTATGCCGCGTACAAACGCTCAGAATTTCCGACAATAAATGTTCGATGTGAGCTTGTTGTTGGAAATTCCAACCACATTTAGGCTCCATTGGACATTTGCTGTCGGAATTTCCGACAACAAAAATTTCAGAGCTGGATCTCAAATTTTCTGACAACAAAATCCGTTCTCGTAAATTCCAAAGCACAAAATTCCACGCATGCTCTGAATCAAGTACGAGACGGAAGCGCTCGCTCTGGTAAAACTAGCGTTCGTAATGGAGATAGCACATTTGTCATGCTGCAAATTGTTTAATCTTTTAATGCAGCGCATTCTCCTTTTATAATGCTAGAATAATGAAGTTGTTCTGCTGCTGATATTCACACAGAGTTCTAACAAACTGATTTCTTTATTATTTCTCGTGATCTCCTGAATAATCTTTATTTTTCTTTTCACCAGATCTCCATAATAATATTTAGAATTTATTTTTATAGTGATCTTTTATTCTTTTTTTTTTTCAAGATCTCCTGTTTTTTTAATTTTTAATTTTATTTTTTTTATAGTGATCTCCCTAATATTTTTTGTCGTTTTGTGTGTCAAGTTACCACAGCACCATTATTATCTTATATTTTTTAACCTCAAGGAGGTTGGTTGGTGTTGGTGTCCCTTGTTAATTTTGACATTGTATTTTTGAAATGTACCCGCCTACTCACAAACAAACTGTCCTTTTTAAAGCAAAACACATAGGCAAATATTTGTGAAAAAAATAGGCATTTATTATGGGTCATAACAAAATAAAGAGGAAGGCAACGCTGGATAAACTGGTGAAATTGGCAAAGCCTTTGTACCCCAAGGCACACATCAACTATTTGACAGGCAAAATAGCCTGAGGAGTCCATATAATAGTGAGCACAATCTGGTCCAGGACTCCTAGAGATCAGGAACAGCAGCAGATGACATATATGTCCCCAGGCTGTGGTTATACCAGCCTGCATCTTTTGTCAGACCAGACTGAACCCAGGCCATCATTTTCTTGTCTTCCATGCTTCCTTCCAGTCTTGCTTCCAGGCTGTGGCTCTGGTGTTGGAGTTGTGGCAGGAGGGGGAGAAGGAGGAGGATGGTCGAACTCACAAACATGGCTTTAGCTTGTGACTTCGCCCCTCAACCCCTTATTTAGGGCCAGATAGATCACTTCCTCACAGAAGAGGCATTGGCCCTTCTCCATTTCCTGCATTTTTCAGGCTGCCATGCAGGCATAGGCCTCTTGAAGATTGGGGGGGTTCTGAGGGCCGCATTAGCCTGCCGAATTAACACAAGCGCTGCCTCCTACACGTCCCTCCCCTTCTTGGGACTTTTTGTTGGAAGGCGGAGGGGAGGGACCTGGGATTCGGTCAGGCTACTGGGTCCGGCCACCTCGTGGCTTCCACTTTCCACAGCCTCCTCCTGGCTGCCACATTCCACAGCCTCATCCTGGCTGCCACATTCCACAGCCTCCTCCTGGCTGAGGCTTTCCTGTGTATGAAAAAGGGACATAGTTTTAGTTTTTTGATCATCAATCACACACAATTTTTAGCTCATGAGTGTTGCAAATTGAATATTGACAAATAGAAAAGACTATCATCCTGACCCCAGCATTTTTCATTCTTGTCCCAATCATTTTTGGCTACTACTGTCTATTGATATATAAAACACTTTGTTAAAACAGAAATTAGTGATCAATAATAACATCCAGTTAACATCATTAACTTTTTGACAATAAATATGTTGAACAATGCTATACCTGACTCAAGCTGGGCTCCTCCACATCTTCCTGGCTGGAAGCCTCAGCTGATGTGGAAGGAAGCGTTGAAGGAAGAGTCGAGAGTGATGGCCTGACTTCAGTCTGGTCTTACAGAAAACCCAGAGCCTGGGGACATAAACGTCATCTGCTGCTGCTCCTGATCTCTGGGAATCCTGGACCTTCTTGCGCTCCCTATTATATGTGCTCCTCAGGCCACCAATTTTGGCCTTCAAATAGGGGATGGTTGCCGTGGGGATCTGCGGCTTCACCAATACCAGCAATTGATCCAGCGCTGCCTTCCTCTTTCTTTAATTGGTATAAAAAGGGGGGTTTCACCTGCCACAGACAGGGCAGCTCCCTGTACTTATCGATGAATAGGGGGAGGAAGTCATGATCGTTGAAGCGCTCCATTTTCTCTGCAAGACAAAACACAAGACAAACCCTAATGTCAGGCTAAACTCTCCTAATCGTGTCCCAATATAGGCCTCAATCTATAAGCAGTATAGGCCACTGATGCACCAAGTTAAAATTGTACCTTCATTATCACGATCGGCGCTTCGGCTACTCCTTCCTCCGCTCACAGATCGTACGTACGACGCACACATGTTATGCTTTATATACACTGCGTATGCATAAAACTCTGCCCACCCCTGACCTTCTTTCTAGTATATACCTTGCCCCTTTTCTTTCTAAAGCCCGGAGCCACAAACATCCCGATCCAGGAGGAGATATAAGGCCTCAAATATGTCCTTTGTAGAGATGGTGGACATCTTGAAAAGGGCAGATTATGATCGGAAGTATGGACCGAACAGCAACCCAAATGTGCGAAAGGCCAAGATCATGACTAAAGTTGTGAAAAGTCTGCACAGGAATTTTGGGATACGACGATCCAAGGAGCAATTGAGGAAATGCTGGTCAGACCTGAAATTGAGGGAGCATGATCAGTACAGAAGGATCAGGAAACTGCTTCTAAAAAGTAAGTAGTTGTCCTGTGTTCCTATTATTATTATTATTATTATTACTTGCATGCTGCTCCATGTGCTTTTCTTTACTGTTGTACATTTTAAAATGACAACTTTTAGGTTCGTGGGCACAGTAATCGGTCGTAGTAAACATTGTTCGTTCGCCCACTAATACTATGTTTTTGACAGATGCAGGTTAACTAAATTTGGTCATGCCTAACTTTATTAAAAGAAGTTTATTACATTGTTGTCTAGCTGGGTTTGTAACTAGAATGAAATGCAAACTTGATTCAGTGTAAGGAGAGGACACTCAGCAGCTGTTTACACATCTGGACGCAGGAGCGCTAGTGTGGGATAGGGATGAGCTGAACACCCCCCTGTTCGGTTCGCACCAGAACATGCGAACAGGCCAAAAATTTGTTCGAACACGCGAACGCCGTTAAAGTCTATGGGACACGAACATGAATAAACAAAAGTGCTAATTTTAAAGGCTTATATGCAAGTTATTATCATAAAAAGTGTTTGGGGACCTGGGTCCTGCCCCAGGGGACATGGATCAATGCAAAAAAAGTTTTAAAAACGGCCGTTTTTCGGGAGCAGTGATTTTAATAATGCTTAAAGTGAAACAATAAAAGTGTAATATTCCTTTAAATTTCATACCTGGGGGTGTCTATAGTATGCCTGTAAAGGGGCGCATGTTTCCCGTGTTTAGAACAGTCTGACAGCAAAATGACATTTCAAAGGAAAAAAGTCATTTAAAACTACTCGCGGCTATTAATGAATTGCCGGTCCGACAATACACATAAAAGTTCATTGATAAAAACAGCATGTGAATACCCCACAGGGGAACCCCGAACCCAAATTTTTTAAAAAAATGACGTGGGGGTCCCCCTAAATTCCATACCAGGCCCTTCAGGTCTGGTATGGATATTAAGGTGAACCCCGGCCAAAATTTTAAAAAAAATGGCATGGGGCCCCCCCAAAAATCCATACCAGACCCTTATCCGAGCACGCAACCTGGCAGGCCGCAGGAAAAGAGGGGGGACGAGAGAACGCCCCCCCTCTTGAACCGTACCGGGCCACATGCCCTCAACATTGGGAGGGTGCTTTGGGGTAGCCCGCCAAAACACCTTGTCCCCATGTTGATTGGGACAAGGGCCTCATCCCCACAACCCTTTCCCTGTGGTTGTGGGGGTCTGCAGGCAGGGGGCTTATCGGAATCTGGAAGCCCCCTTTAACAAGAGGACCCCCAGATCCCAGCCCTCCCCCTGTGTAAAATGGTAAGGGGGTACTTACCATTTCACAAAAAAAGTGTCAAAAATGTTAAAAATGACAAGAGACAGTTTTTGACAATTCCTTTATTTAACCACTTGACAACTGGGCACTTAAACCCCCTTAATAACCAGACCAATTTTCAGCTTTTGGTGCTCTCACATTTTGAATGACAATTACTCAGCCATGCAACACTGTATCTATATGAAATTTTTGTCCTTTTTTTCACACAAATGGAGCTTTCTTTTGGTGGTATTTAATCACCGCTGGGTTCTTTTTTTTTTGCGCTGTAAAAGAAAAAAGACCGAAAAATCTGTAAAAAAATGCATTTTTCTTCATTTCTATTATAATATTTTGCAAATTAGTAATTTTTCTTCATATATTTTGGCCAAAATTTATACCGCTACATATCTTTGGTAAAATTAACCCAAATCGGTGGATATTATTTGGTCTTTGTGAAAGTTATAGAGTCCAAAAGCTATGGTGCGAATATCTGAAAATTGATCACACCTGAAGTACTGACGGCCTATCTAATTTCTTGAGACCCTAACATGCCAGAAAAGTACAAATACCCCCCAAATGATACCTTTTTGGAAAGAAGACATTCCAAGGTATTTAGAAAGATGCATGGTGAGATTTTTGAAGTTGTCATTTTTTCCCACAATTCTTTGCAAAATCAAGGTTTTTTTTTTACTTTTTTTTTTTCCCACAAATTTGTCATATTAGCAGGTTATTTCTCACACACCACATATGCATACCACAAATTACACCCCAAAACACATTCTGCTATTACTCCCGAGTACGGCGATACCACATGTGTGAGACTTTTACACAGCGTGGCCACATACAGAGGCCCAACATGCAGGGGAGCACCTTCAGGCGTTCTGTAGCTTCCAGGCCAATTCTGACATTTCTCTCCTACATGTAAAAATCATCATTTATTAGCTAGAAAATTACATAGAACCCCAAAACATTATATATGTTTTTTTAGCAAAGACCCTAGAGAATACAATGGCGGTCGTTGCAACTTTTTATCTCGCACAGTATTTGCGCAGCAATTTTTTTAACGCGTTTTTTTTGGGAAAAAAACTGTTTTGTGCTTTACAAAAACCAAAACAGTAAAGTTAGCCCAATGTTTTTCCATAATGTGAAAGATGAAGTTACGCCGAGTAAATAGATACCCAACATGTCACCTTTCAAAATTGCACGCGCTTGTGGAATGGCGCCAAACTTTGCTACTCAAAAATCCCCATAGGCGACGCTTTAAAATTTTTTACTGGTTACATGTTTTGAGTTACAGAGGAGGTCTAGGGCCAAAATTATTACTCTCGCTCTACCGATCGCAGCGATACCTCACATGTGTGGTTTGAACACGGTTTTCATATGTGGGCGGGACTTACGTATGCGTTCGCTTCTGCATGCGAGCACGCAGGGACAGGGGCGCTTTAAAATTTTTTTTTTTTTTTTTATTGTTCATTTTACTTTATTTATTTTAGTTTGATGCTTTTTTCCAAAAAAAAAAAAATTTGACCACTTTTATTCCTATTACAAGGAATATAAACATCCTTGTAATAGGAATATGGCATGACAGGTCCTCTTTACAGTGAGATATGGGGTCAATAAGACCCCACATCTCACCTCTAGGCTGGGAAGCCTGAAATAAAAAAAATAAAAAAACGATCCTGGCTTCGATCGTAGCGGTGAGTCGGTAGAAGCGCGGGAGGGGGGACATCCCCTCTCGCCTCCCGTAAGAACGATCAAGCAGTGGAACAGCTGCTATGATCAATCTCATGGTGTAGGGAATCGCCGGCTGAAAAAGTCGATATCTGAATGATGCCTGTATCATTCAGATATCTCCGCACAAAGTCAAGGACGTTGTATGACGGCCGGTGGGCGGGAAGTGGTTAAAACGCATTTTTTTTTTTAACACAAAGTTGTCCATTTATACAATATTTCTACCACATAACATGTACATACCAAAAATGACACCCCAAAATAGATTCCCCTGCTCCTCCTGAGTACGGCGATACCACATGTGTGAGACTTCCACAGCCTGGCCACATACAGAGGGCGAGTACAGCTGAGCATGGCTCAGCATGGCGGGGTATTGCGGTGTATGGCGGGGTATTGCGGAGTATGGCGGGGTATTGCAGGGTATTGCAGGGTATGGCAGAGTATGGCAGAGTATGGCGGGGTATTGCGGAGTATGGCGGGGTATTGCGGAGTATGGCGGGGTATTGCGGAGTATGGCGGGGTATTGCAGGGTATTGCAGGGTATGGCAGGGTATGGCAGAGTATGGCGGGGTATTGCGGAGTATGGCGGGGTATTGCGGAGTATGGCGGGGTATTACGGAGTATGGCGGGGTATTGCGGAGTATGGCGGGGCATGGCAGAGTATGGCGGGGGCATTGCAGGGTATGGCGGGGGCATTGCAGAGTATGGCGGGGGCATTGCAGAGTATTGCGGGGGAATTGCAGAGTATTGCACAGCATTGCAGAGTATTGTGGGGGCATTGCAGAGTATGGCGGGGGCATTGCAGAGTATTGTGGGGGCATTGCAGAGTATTGTGGGGGTATTGCAGAGTATTGTGGGGGTATTGCAGAGTACTGCACAGCATTGCAGAGTATTGTGGGGGTATTGCAGAGTACTGCACAGCATTGCAGAGTATTGTGGGGGTATTGCAGAGTATTGCACAGCATTGCAGAGTATTGTGGGGGTATTGCAGAGTATTGTGGGGGTATTGCAGAGTATTGTGGGGGTGTTGCAGAGTATTGTGGGGGTGTTGCAGAGTATTGCACAGCATTGCAGAGTATTGTGGGGGTATTGCAGAGTATTGTGGGGGTATTGCAGAGTATTGCAGAGTATTGTGGGGGTGTTGCAGAGTATTGCACAGCATTGCAGAGCGTTAGGGATGGCTGAGCAGGGATGGATGGATGCCTGGATGTCTCTGTGCAGCGCTATGGGCACTACACATACAGCCCACAGCGCTGCAGACATCCATCCATCCGCCTCTCCGGTCACTGTGTACCGATCGGTACACAGGCGGGGAGGAGAGGAACCGGCGTCATCAGATGACGCCGGTCTGTTTACATGTGATCGCGCCGTCATTTGACGGCGCGATCACATGGTAAACGGCCGCGATCAGCGGCCATTTACCGGGATCCGTGATGCGCCGGGTCCTCCGGACCCGGCGGTCACGGATGTGTTCGGGTGCGCGCCCCAGGGGGCGCGCGAGAGGGGAATTCTGGGAGGACGTCATAGTACGCCCTCCCAGAGTTATCCAACCGCCCTGCAGCCGTCATTCGGCTATGGGCTGGTTGGTAAGTGGTTAAATGCTTCTTCTGTCTTCTATCTTCTTTCGGTTTCTTCCTCCATCTTCTTCTTCTCCTGGTTCTTCTGGTTCTTCTGGTTCTTCCTCCGGTGTTCTCGTCCAGCATCTTCTTCCGCGGCGTCTTCTTCCCTTCGTCTTCTGGTCCGCTCCACATCATTACATAACGGGTGACCCCGCCCCCCTCTGTTGTCACGGGGAATGCCACAGGGAAGTCCCCGTCAAGTCCCCGTGTGTCAGGGGGGGCGGGGTCACCGGGTGGCCCCGCCCTCTGTTATTTAAGAACCGTCAGAAGAGGAGAAGCGTCACACAGCGGGAGCCTTGCATCATGGTTGATGCGGAGTGACCCAGAAGACGAAGGGAAGAAGACGCCGCGGAGGAAGATGCCGGACGAGAACACCGGAGGAAGAACTAGAAAAACCAGAAGATGGAGGAAGGAACCGAAGGAAGATAGAAGATAGAAGATAGACTGTTCTAAACACGGGAAACATGCGCCCCTTTACAGGCATACTATAGACACCCCCAGGTATGAAATTTAAAGGAATATTACACTTTTATTGTTTCACTTTAAGCATTATTAAAATCACTGCTCCTGAA
Source organism: Lithobates clamitans (assembly GCA_037952925.1). NCBI lineage: Eukaryota > Metazoa > Chordata > Amphibia > Anura > Ranidae > Lithobates > Lithobates clamitans. Next base: position 2,888,921 of record JBBGZY010001219.1, on the reverse strand, counting down.
AAAACGACCGAGGTCCCCAAACACTTTTTATGACAATACCATGCATGTAAGCCTTTAAAATTAGCACTTTTGATTTCTCCCATAGACTTTTAAAGGGTGTTCCGCGGAGAACTGGCGAACAGCCAATGTTCGATTCGAACATGAAGCTCATCCCTAGTGTAGGACACCAGAACACCCTTTTTAGGGTGTCCCACACAGGTGCTCCAGTGAATACTAGGGGTGTCTCCATGTGTGAAAATTGTCCAAAAAAGATACGTATTCCAGGTTTAGAAAGGGGAAAAAAATAATGTCTTCAGCTTGGAACTCTGCCAAAACAGACAATTGTACGACACTTCCAAGCAATGTTTCATATTCCTATTACTGGCATCAAATATCTGTGTGCTAAGTATACCTTTTTTTTTTAAATTCACATAGGGGAGAAAAGACTCGGGACATCTGAGGACACCAGGGACCCCCAACCTCCTAAAGAAGGGGAACTCCCCACATTACAACCTGAGGATGAGGAGGGAGACGTTTATGACTGGGCGAAACAGTGACCACAAGAGGTGAGTGTCTGAGACCACAGCTCCAGGTAATAGATGGATGCCTGCATATTTATAATACATGGTGCGTTTTTTTTTTTTTTTAGGTGATGTGGATGTTGTGGAAGAAGAATCTAATTTCACAAGTGCAAGTGCCCTGATCCTCATCAGGGAGATAATGGGGTGCAATCGGGATTTAGACAAGTTAAAGGAAAGGAAAACATCAATGATGTTCAACAAAAAATTAGGAACATCATTGATGTTTTAGGCAGAATCTAAAACATACAAAAATAGTACCGTTTTGTCTCATTTTGAATTTTAAATCAAATTTTAAAGTATTTTAAAAATTTTGAAGATGCACACAGTGGAGTTTATTTACTAAAGCTGGAGAGTGCAAAATTAGGCTCACTTCTGCAGAGAAACCAATCAGCTTCCAGGTTATATTGCCAAAGCTTCATTGAACAAACTGAGGTTAGAAGCTGATTGGCTACCCTGCACAGCTGCACCAGATTGTGAGCTCTCCAGTTTTAGTAAATCTCCCCCAGTGTGTCAACATGTGCTATCTGCCATCACGGGATATCAAGGTACGCGTTTTGTGGGTGCAACCCCTTCCTCGCAACTCAAGTAGGTAAGAGGAAGGGGTTGCACCCCCGAAACACGTCCATTGATCCCACATGATGGGAGCTAGCACATGTTGACATTAGGCATGGGATCATGAGGGAAATTCACATTTTGAGTCCCAATTTGTGTGCATCTTCAAAATTTGGCTTTTACAGGGGTGACATCCCCTCATCTGATGAAGGCAATATCAACACAGTTTTGACATACTAATGTCTGATATTGCCTTCACTTTATCAAAGTAGAACTTTGTAAGTTCCTGAGTTGTGTATGTTATGGTTTGAAACATGCCTGTTTAACCAAAAAAAGAATATTTCTAATGTAAAAAAAAATGTTATACACCAAAGATGTTGGTTTGTTCAAAAACCCTTTTATAACGCACATGTGAATGTGCTTTGAGTAAAATGTTTTCTACTCAACAATGTGTGGCTTCCTCTTTCAATGCTCAATACCAGTTTTTGGAGTAAGTTGGTGTTTACAGTGACAATGGGGGTTATTTACTAAAGGCAAATCCACTTTGCACTACAAGTGCACTTTCAGTGCACTTGCAGTGCACATGTAGTGCAAAGTGGATTTTCCTTTAGTAAATAACCCCCACAGTGCTGTAAATATTGCCCCATTCAGGACATTTTTGGGACTCAAAACAATTATTTCATGGTGCTGAAAAGGATGATTTTTTTTATCATTAATGCATTACATACATTAACAACAAAAACTATGTGTGTGTAACAGACCCACAACATAATATTTTGCTGAAGAAGAGATTGTCACCTCATGTATCCAAAAATTACATTTGCACTATTGAAGAAAATGGCCAAAAAGAAAAGCCCATTCGAGAACCTAGGAGACGGCTAATAGAAACACAAGCAGTAAATCAAATGAAATGTTAGTTCTGTTTCCAAAATAGATTTATTTAAAAAATGTCTCAGACGTTTGCTGGCATATCAATGGCCCCCCTACCCACAAAGTATTCCATAAATTTTTGCCGCACTTCACGTGCGCTTTGGGGGGGCAAGCCAGGACGGCCAGGTTCAAGTGCCGTCAGGGTTGACTGATCGGGAAATCCGGCCTCAGGCCCAACTGAGGCCACAAAGTTTGAAGAATTTTTCCTAAAAAGTTGTGCATAATGCCGCATGCAAGTACAATGTGGTTTAGTTTATATTCCGCCATGTTGATTGCAGTGAAGAATAGGCGGAACCACCTGCCCACTATGCCAAAAGCATTCTCCACCACTCTTCTATCTCTGGCCAGCTGGTAGTTAAAAACCCTCTGGTCTGGGGTGAGGGTCCTCATGGGGAATGGTCGCATCAGGTGTTCTCCAAATCCAAAGGCTTCATCAGCGACTAAGACAAACGGGAGTCCTGCCATGTTATCTTCCGCAGGTGGCAATCCCAAGCCACCACTCAGGAGCCGTCTATAGAACTCGGTCTGGGCGATGACGCCGCCATCCGACATCTGGCCATTCTTCCCCACATCCACATACAAAAACTCGTATGTCGCGACACCACCGCCAACATCACTATACTATTAAACCCCTTATAGTTATAATAGTAAGACCCCGAGTTGGGGGTGGGACGATGTGGACATGTTTCCCATCGATTGCTCCTCCACAGTTGGGTAAGTCCCACTTCTGGGCAAATTGGGAAGCGACAGTCTGCCATTCCTGTGGCGTTGAAGGAAACTGTGGAGTCAAACAATAAAAAAGAAATTAGTACTTTTGCACATAACATTGCCAGCAGATTAGACACAAACATTATTGGCCAACATCAGTATAACATTTATTTTAAGGAGTATTTAAAGACAAAAGTATAAGGTCCACTTATCAGATTCCTCACCCCCTCTGATGCCCCATTGTAAAAATTTTACGGGGGGGGGGGAGATGTTTTGGACAGGAAACCCTCTCCACTTCATTGAATGCATACATAATGTGTGTTTCTTTGGCCAGCCCCTCCTTACTTACACAATTGTCAAAAGAAGTGTCATAATAAAAAAAAATACACACTGTGCAAATGGAAGCACATTTTTACATTCTGCAATTACTTATGAAGATAATAGGAGAACAAATGAAGGACAAAGAGGGAACTTTAAAAACTTCCAGCATGAGGATGACAGCATGATAAAGAGGACATTCACAGCATATTACAATCATGGTAATTAGGGAATGATGAAATAAATACAATACATTAGCAAACATTAAATACATAGAATGTGATGTTAAAGGAGAAAACTTACCTTAATATAGTTCTTCTGCAGGACCGGAATTATGGTAGAACAGGGCTCTGGAATAATGATCCCCAGAGCCTGGGGGGGGGGATTTCTGTCGAGAACATGATGTCCTGCAGACTTCTCCCGGTCGCCAAGTACCGCAATGTGGCAACGAGCCTTTGTTCAAGAGTGATGGCTTGCCGCATGCAGGTGTCCTGCTTCGTAATATAGGGGACAGCAAAGGCAACAAACGGTGAAAAACGGGGTCCGTCATCCGGAGATAATTCCTGAAATCATCAGGATTATTCTCACGGATCTCCTTCAACAAAGGCATATGAGAGAATTGGTCACGCTGGACTAACCAATTCTTCGTCCATGAACTCCTCCCCGCCCTGTTCATGGACTGGGCTTGGGTCAAAGTAAAAACCCCAACACCAAGTCCCTGCACAGCACGAACTCCACGACGAGTACGTACCCGCAACATGACTAGAAAACGGTCAGCTGGTCAGAACAAACTAACAGAACGTACTGAAAAACAGAAAGGCCTGAGAAGAGCGAGCTGAAAATCAAAAACGAGAGGACAAGAACGTCCTGAAAACCAGATATGAACTGACTACACGCACTGAAAAACAGATACGAACCCACAAGCACAAACTGAAGAGCAGTAACGGACTTAAAAGCACGAGGCTGAAAAGTGTGAATCGTCTCTCACCAAACTTCTACTAACACGAGATAAACACGGGATTAGCAGAAGGAGCCCAAAGGGTTGCGCACTTGGTATTGAACTTCCCTTTCATAGTCCTGCCGTACGTGCTGTACGTCAGCGTGTTCTTGGCGTTCGGACTTTCCGACAACATTTGTTCGACCGTGTGTAGGCAATTTTTATCCCATAATCATACTTACCTAGGTCCGATTCTGCATTTGTCCCCCGCTGCCTCTTCACTGAGAACCGAGCCACCGAACACTGCCGATGGCTCGGTTCTCTCACCTCCCCGAGTGGAGAGCTGCTGCCTGTCAATCAGCAGCTTTCCTGCTCAGCTCCTCCATGCTCACTGGAATGCTGAGCTGTGGAGGGGCGGGGAACGGCCGTCTCAGCCTCACAGCAGCTCACTGAGAGGCTGAGACAGCTATCAGTCTGGCGGATCCAGACTTCCAGAATCAGGATGACGTGGTGCCTGGGCTGATCTGTGTGACATCAACAGAAAGCGGACTTCAGACCACTCTCTGCTGAAAACGGGTCACAGGAGTCCAAAACGAATTGCACTCCTATTTTTAGTAGCAATCATTGTCATTGTCTCTTCAGAAGGAGACGCCAGAGAGAAGGGCTTCCTTGAAGAGTTTCTAAAAATGCCCACAAGTAGGCAAGTTATTGCTAAGGCTCCAGTAATGATGGCTGGCTGCTAGGAGAAGATGTATTGCCCCGATGCTGCAGAAGGAAGGTCACTGTGGACATCTGTCAGATGACTTATCCTGACGTGTGGGTTTGGCTAATAGGAAAGAGTCAGTACCCTGGTATTTATGAGGGACTTTGCCTATTATTAGCCATATGGTTCCCATGTGGAACAATGCAGAATGTTTTTAGTTAGCTAGACTGGTAGGTTGTTCTATTTGTCTTTACAGGAACACAACGGGACAACGAGCCAAGAGTTGCCCTTAGGGGGCTTGATGCACCAACTATCTCTACGTAAATGTTAGCCATAGGTGTCTGTTTAGATGAGAAAGTTGCCTCTGCGGAGAGGACAGTCTCACTGTAAGTATGATAGACTGTACAATTGCCACATGTTTGTGTATCTTCTTTGCAGGCTTGCAAGGAGTCTCTATGCCTCAACGGACATGGCCTATGGAAACATTATTGTGCATATGTAATGATATTGTTGTAGTAGTTAGTTAGAATGCTTAGCCATTTTCCCTACCAATCAGTCTATGTTTGGAGGGGGGTGCACTCATACAGTGCTCTTGGTAGATGCTTCCTTGAAAAAATTTGTAAATATCCTTGTACAGCAGATGTCTTATATTTTTTTACTGTAAGTTATTATGCTTATTGGTCACACATGGGGTATGCCCCATGGCTTTGTACATATGTTACATTCCCTTTTCCCCTTTTCCAAGTTTGTAGGATACTCCTTGTAAATTTTTGTACAGGTATATTGTAGAGGCGGCTGCCCAAAACCAATGAGGACGTGGCTTCTATTGGTGGGGGGTGCATGTAGCACCCTCCTAGGTAGGTGCTAGAAGAGAATATCCTTTTTTGGATCTTTCTGCTTACTATGAAGGCTGCTAGGTACATTTAGATGCTCTCTGACTACCAGGGAGCAGTGATCCATTGATAGGGTCTGCATATGCTGCTCATGTTGTCTGAATGTTTCACATTGGCCCAATAGGATGGGGCATATTGGACAGTGGGAGGAAACCTGACAAGTGAGAGCATAGGCATAGTTAAAGCCCTGGCCTTTGGCAGAGCAAAGTGCCCCAATGCATGCTGGGTGACTGTATATATGCAAAGGGCACATGTGCTCTGGGTCTTTGGCTGGAGAGCGGGGTTTCTCAAGGGGGAGGAGGTGGCTGCCCCTCCTCTGCACAGGTTGCCATGCAGCTTCAGGTGGTCGACCTGAGTAAAGCTGAAACCCAGATATCCTGCAAAGCTGACTGGAAGGGAGACGCACAAGGAAGGATCTGTTTCTGCCTACTGTGAGTACAGATCTGTGTCATGGGGCCTGTCCTGTGAGACATACACCCAGTGCCTTGGCCCTGTTATGATTACGATCTGTTCATCCCATTTTCTGTATATAGTTGATTTAGGCAGTTGTTTATTGTGTGTTCATTGTTTGGTTCGCTGGTTTGTTTTACACTGTTTGCTATATTGGAGGTCCTTTGTGTTATTCCCAGGGATGTGTTTTGGCACTTTTTTAAATATTGGTGCTACATTTGCTTTTATCCAATCAGCTGGTACCATTCTAGTCAGTAAACTGTCAGTAAAAATTAGGAACAATGGTCTGGAAATTACTTGACTGAGTTTCCTAAGTACCCTCAGGTGCAAGCCATCTGGTCCCTGTGATTTATTAATGTGAAGTTTCCCAAGTCTTTCTAATTCTGTCCACTGTTAGCAATAAGTGTGCTTCCTGTGATGTGTCATGAGGACAAACACTTCAGTTTTGGTTGCTGAAGCCCCCCTGATTCTCTTGTGAAGACTGAGGAGAAGAATAAATTCAATACCATCGCCATCTCCCTGTGACAGACTCACTTGGGACAGAGGCTTTAGGAGGGGACTGACTGCTAGCCTCTTGCCTACCGACTATGGGCCCTGGCATTTGAAGAAGCTACAAGCATTTAGGAAGATATTCTGTTATTTCATGCAAAAGGACATTATTAAGGAGGCCATGATGGTCTCTGCCAGCTTGGGACTCAGGGGACAGATGTATGTGAAAGGAATGCTGATTAATGAGATCTGGAAAGCCCGGGTCTTCACCCAATAGTTTATTGTGCTCATTAACACACCTTTGTCTCCTAGCAAACTATTGGGGGATGTGTTTTTACTTATGTGTATTGTAAGTTGGGAGTGAGGAGACGGCAAGTCTACCCTGAAAGGTCATAAGTTTCTTGTTACAGTTTGTATTGTCAGCCTGCTGTATATATTTGTGTGTCATCTCAAATAAATCAGTTCAGTCTATGTTCAGCAAACAAACGAATATTGTCTTCTTTGTTGTTATCAGCGGTTGGACTATCTGATATCTATATTCAGACTGTGAGGAAGCGGTATATGACGAAAGCACTCAAGTGGAGTGTGGGACATTTCATTACACTCCCCATCCTTTGTAACCAGATGTCCTTCCTCATTCTTTATGGGGCCAATATGGTCTGTCCTCCCTTTTTTACTGTTTATATACTTAAAGAATTTCTTGGGATTTATCTTGCTCTCCTCCGCTATGTGTATTTCGTGTTCTATCTTGGCTGCCCTAATTGCACCCTTACATATCTTGTTGCATTCTTTATAAAGTCTGAATGCTGATTATGATCCCTCAGCCTCGTATTTTTTGAATGCCTTCTCCTTTGCTTTTATATGCATTTTTACATTGTTGTTAAGCCATCCAGGACATTTGTTCGCTCTTTCAAATTTATTTCCCAAAAGGATGCACTGGCTAATGCCCTTATTTAATATGCTCTTAAAGAAAACCCATTTCTCCTCCGTGTTCTTTGTTTCTAAGATTTTATCCCAATTTATATCCTCTAGCAAGGTTCGTAGTTTAGGGAAGTTTGCTCTTTTGAAACTCAGTGTCTTTGTGTTCCCCTTGCGTTTCCTATTTGTGTGATTTATACTGAAGCCAATTGACCTGTGATCACTGTTTCCTAAATTGCCCCATATTGCCACATCCGTAATCAGGTCTGTATTGTTGGTAATCAGTAGATCTAGTAACACCTTGTTTCTAGTTGGTGCATCTACTATCTGACCCATGAAATTGTCCTGCAAGACATCTAGGAACTGGCAAGCCTTAGACGAATACGTGGTTGCCTCCACCCAGTCTATGACTGGATAATTAAAATCCCCCATTATGATAACACTTCCCTTCCTTGCTGCTATTCCAAATTGTGATAGGAGGTCAGTCTCCCCCTCCTCCCTCAGGTTAGGGGGCCTATAGCATACTCCCAGTATTATTTTCCGCTTAGCTTCATCCCTTTGGAGCTCTACCCATAAGGATTCCACCTCCTTCCTAGCTCCCTTTTTGATGTCATCTCTCACATTCACTTGTACATTATTCTTGATGTATAGGCATACCCCTCCCCTCTCTATCCCTGCGATAAAGGGAATACCCTTGAATGGTTGTCAGCCAATCATGAGAACTGTTGAACTAGGTCTCTGAAATTCCCACAAAATCTAAATCCTCCTCGTTCAACAGTATCTCTAGTTCACCCAACTTGTCCGCCAGGCTCCTGGCATTGATGAACATGCCACGTAGTTTACACCGATCGCATACTGTCCTCTTATTGGGTGTTAAACCTGATGTGCCTCTGCCCGCTGCCCAGCGTGATGTGCCTCTGCCCGCTGCCCAGCCTAATGTGCCTCTGCCTGCTGCACAGCCTGATGTGCCTCTGCCCAGCCTGATGATCCAGTGCCTGCTGATCCGATGCCTGCTTTCCAGCCCATCTTTGATGATCCTTTGAACAAGGACCAGCTTGATTTTAATTATCCTCTATTTACTGCCCAGTCGGGTTCTACTGACTTTGTTCCTACTGCTCAGTTAACGTTTATTGACTCTATGCCTACTGCCCAGCTAGATTGTCTTGCAGAGGGTAGAATTCCATCTGCCATCGGGTCTGACACTTCTGGGTCTTCGTGTGCCTGGTATTGATTACCTGTTTTGCCTAAGATTCTTTTTTCAGTTGCCTCCATTGGGTCCCTCTTACAGTATGTTGCTCCATAATTTGCGCCAAAGCCTGGTGGCCCGGGCACACCCTTCACAATTGGTAACCACATTTGCCTTCACATCCTTGGTAGTGGTGAGCTCCAGGAGAGTTGCAGAGTACCATTTGTGCCTTGCCACGACCCGGATGCGATTGCCACAATCCAGGTGAATTAGGGGACCCGTGTCCAGGAATTCCAGGAAGAGATCATAACAGCCCTTTTGTATCCAGAAGTGCTGTGGCCCAATTTCCCCATTAAAGATGCAGTGAGCCAGCTGCATGAGACGCAATTTCTGGATGTCCTCCCTGGTACCCCTACCCAAAGAGCACCAAAAAAGATGCCGTGTCTGTAATAAGCGTGGATACAAGTGTGACACCCACTATTTTTGTGTCCTGGTGAACCTGGTCTTTGCACTGGGGACTGTTTCCGTCGCTACCACACACTAGTGGAGTATTAGTATAGGGTACAGCATGGCACAGTCTAGGGCATATTTTCACACAGGGTCTCGAAAGATGTTAGATGATTATCGCATTTTGAAAGACCCTAACCTGGAATTTTTATAGTTGCAATAAAACTGTAAAAAAAAAAACATAAAGGAGAAAAAAATAAATAAATAAATAAAAAAGCCAACAATAGTTGTCATTTTATTGTTCTTTGCTGGTCTACGCTTATTGCAATTTTTTTTAACCAAAAATATGTAGTAGAATACATATTGGTCTAAACTGATGAAGACATTTTTTTTTTTGGATATTTATTATAGCAACAAGTAAAAAATATAATTTTTTCAAAATTTACGGTCTTTTTTTGTTTATAGCACAAACAATTAAAGGTGATCAAATACCACGCAGAGGTGATCAAATACCACTAAAAGAAAGCTCTATTTATGGGAAAAAAGGCACATAACTTTTTTTTGGGGTACAATGTCGCACGACCGCACAATTGTCAGTTTTATCGACACAGTGCCCTATCGCACAAAATGGCCTGGTCATTAAGGGCAAATCCTTCTGGTCCTTAAGTGGTTAAAGTATAATTAAAGGAATTTTTTTCAGATAGGGGGAAGATGTATTAGAACATCTATTAGTTTTTTTACTGCTGTCTGTGCCCTCATTAGAGAGATGCACCCTCTATATTTGTCCTGTTTATCATTATCTTCGAAAGTGAAATTAAAAGAAAATCCAAAATTTGGGGTTGTCTCCAGAAAAGTAATAAAAGGGAAAATTTCCAATGGGGAAACTAGTTCTGGTGATCTGGGGGACCTTAAGGTATTACATTATTTTACAGGAATTTCCCCTCAGTTTCTGTTTTGGCAATGGGACAGGAAGTGGAGGGAAATATCCCCAATGGAACACAGATGTCAAAGAAAAAAAAACTGACAGGGTTTCTAGCCCTCCATTACTCTATCCAAAATAAAAACGAAAGGTTTGCCTTTAGTTACACTTTCAAGCAGCCTTTCTCAACCTTTTCAACACAGAGGTACCCTTGAAATATTTTTCGAGCCTCAGGAAACCCTGCTAAAAATGACTATATCTACAACTCATGATACATTAGTGTGATGGAGAGTGGAAATAATGTTCCTTACACTTAGAAGAATTACTCCTTATAGCCAAAATGATCAATGATGTCAGTGGGAATGTATCATTGGGAAGATATCTCTAAAATGAATAGTGAAAAAGTAAAGTATCCTCACTACATATGACATATGTTCTAACAAGGGGTTAGACCATTGTGATATCCATGTACAATGTTTTATGTTTGGAGTGATTGTGAGTTTTTTTGCAGCAAATTATGTACAGTGTTCAGCATAAATGAGTACACCCACTTTGAAAAGTAAGATTTTAATCAATATCTCAATGAACACAAGAACCATTTCCAACATTTTGACAAAACTGAGTTTTATAGAACATTTGTTTAGCTCATTACATTAACTCAGTAAAGTTAGTTTTGAGTGAGAAGAATTGCCTGGTCCGAAGTACAAAAGGGGAACCAAGTGTATACCTAAGTGGCATATTCATGTTGAATTCAAAGCACTGGGAGTGAAGACACATTTAACCTTCTGGTTTATGAAGAAGGAGTAACCATGCAGTAACAAGTGTGAAAGTTATTTTGAAAAATTGACTTTTTAGTCACTCAACATAACTTCATTAAAATTAACACAATTTATTAGTGCATAACTTTTAAAATCTTTTAAAAATGTTGAAACATAGACTATATTAAGACAGCATTAGGATTAAACAGGGGACACCCCCCATAAGGTAGTATTTAACCATTAAAGACCGATAAACATGATTGGGTGTACCACCACTCTTTTATTCTTGGCTCAACACAAGCCTTACTGGACCATGTATTGAGTGATGCAAGCAACCATTTTGATCTTTGGTGGATTTATTTATTTTTTTTGGAAGTTCATCAAGTTCAGCGTGTGCCTTTGACATGTTCTGGGGTAATGACAAGGCATGTACATTAACCTGCTCATACATGCAAATCAGACCTGTGTTTTTAATTAGCCACACTGGATAAACCCTCTTTTCTGGCTAGACTAAAAAGGACTACATACTGAGGAATTTTGTACTGTATATTGTGAATAAATGTTCAGCCTCCCCTTTTAAACTGCAAAAACATATTTCATCAAGTAGTTTCAGAAAAGATAACTTCCATAAATACTTGTTTGCTACCAAAGTTCTATGGACTTGAGAGAAGAAATGTTCTTTTTGTTCCATTTTTAAAATACATCCTGTCAAAAATTGACTTGGAACTGTAGTGATTTTTCTCTGCTACCTGTGTTCTTGTTGTCATGACCAGCTAATGAATGTACTGTGAAAAAGGGATTAATTCTGCTGGATGTTTCTGGAGCAGACAGCAGCAGGCAAGTCCACTTCAAGGTACTAGTTATTTGTACAAAGTCACCCAACTATCCTCAGTGGACCTTAATGGGTATATACTAATAATAAGGCTAAATTGTTACATTCTGCACAAAACTTTTGTTGAATGACTGCATGACTGCTTTTCTAAATGTAAGGGATGAGAGGTTGGCAGACAAGAGGTGACAGTCAATTATCTGACTCTTCACAGCTTCTGAACATTGAATTACATATATCCAGAACAGAGGACAAACTGTTGGAAAGAAAAGAGTCACAAGTCCCCTGAAAATCCTTAGAATTCACTGTCCCTTTTTGTATAATAGGAAGCACAGCTTTGTGAAACTGTAAAAAAAAAGAAAATAAAGATTACTTTTAGTTTTGTAAGCCATGGTGATGCTTGCACCATCGAAAACTTGCATTGTTACATAGTTGCATAGTTAGTCTGGTTGAAAAAAGTCCATCCAGTTCAATCAGTAGAAGGGAAAAAAAATACACAATCCTATACCCACAGTTGATCCAGAGGAAGGCAAAAAAAAAAAACCAGTAAAGCATGCTCCAATTTGCTCCAGCAGGGGAAAATAATTCCTTCCTGATCCCCTAATCAGATATTTCCTGGATCAACTTTACCTATAAATATTAGTATCCATTTATATTATGTGTATCTAGGAAAGAATCCAGGCCTTTTTAAAAACAATCTACTGAGCTAGCCAGAACCAGCTCTCGAGGTAGTCTATTCCACATTTTCACAGCTCATACTGTGAAGAAGCCTTTCTGTATTTAGAGATTAAATCTCTTTGCCTCCAGACATAAAGAGTGCCCCTTATCCTCTGTGATGGCCTTAAAGTGAATTACTGAAGACTGAGTTCACTACAGTATATGGACCACTTATGTATTTATATCATATCCCTCCTTCTTCTCCAGAGAGAATACATTCAGTTCAGCTGATTCTGCATCAGGGTTCCCATGGAAACAACTTGTTTACATTTTGCACAACAGTATTCCTTTTCAAAGGTTTTTTAAGGAACGTACATGGTGCAAGATGTGCACCGATTCACAACACCATTCCTGTTGGACATGGTACCCACTAACATAATGGGGATACTCTAGGAATTATATTTTACACAAATTCGTTTCTCTAGTTTAACCATGGAAGTTCTTTTCTTTAAAAGCAAAGAGGCCCCAAGATCCAGGGTAATTTTTAGGTTTCAGAGCTCTCAGAGACACTCTGTTTTTCTCAACTGAAACTGCAAGGGGTTTGCAAACAAGCTTGCTTACAGAACAAATTCTCTGAACAATGGAGTTCCTGGTAGCTATGATACTTGTGGGAAGGTTTCTTGATGTTTTAGAAATGGATTCTGTTTGATGAACCTTGGACACGTGCAAACAGGGTTTGATAATACATTTGGCAGTGCCTCCACCCAGGACGGAGCCTCTGTGAACAGAGGGGACTTTCTTCCTGGAAAATGAACCAATAAGTACCTTGAAAAATATTCATATACCTTGAAATTTTCCACATTTTGTCATGTTAAAATGTAAATGTATTTTATTGGGATTTTATGTGATAGATCAACACAAAGTGGCACATAATTGTGAAGTGGAAGGAAAATGATAAATTGTTATCAAATATTTTTACAAATAAATATCCAAAAAGTGTGGCGTGCTTTTGTATTCAGCCCCCTTTACTCAGATACCCCTAACTAAAATCTAGTGGAACAAATTGCCTTCAGAAATCACCTAATTAGTAAATGGATTTCAACTGTGTGTAATTTAAGCTCAGTATAAATACAGCTGTTCTGTGAAGCCCTCAGAGGTTTGTTAGAGAACTTTAGTGAACAAACAGCATCATGAAGGCCAAGCAACACACCAAACAGGTCAGGGATAAAGTTGTGGAGAAGTTTAAAGCAGGGTTAGGTTATAAAAAAAATATCCCAAGCTTTGAACATCTCACAGAGCACTGTTCAATTAATTATCTGATAACGGAAAGAGTATGGCACAAATACAAACCTACCAAGACATGGTCATCCACCTAAACTAACAGGCAGGGCAAGGAGAGCATTAATCAGACAAGCAGTTAAGAGGCCCATAGTAACTCTGGAGGAGCTGCAGAGATTCACAGCTCAGGTGGGAGAATCTGTCCACAGGACAACTATTAGTCATGCACTCCACAAATCTGGCCTATATGGAAGAGTGCCAAGAAGAAAGCCATTGCTGAAAGAAAGCCATAAGAAGTCCTGTTTGCAGTTTGCAAGGAGTCATGTGGGGTACACAGCAAACATATGGAAGAAGGTGCTCTAGTCAGATGAGACCAAAATTTAACTCTTTGGTTTAAAAGCAAAACGTTATGTGTGGCAGAAAACTAACATTCACATCAGGCTGAACACACCATCCCCACCGTGAAACATGGTGGTGGCAGCATCATGTTGTGGGATGCTTTTCTTCAGCAGGGACTGGAAAGCTGGTCAGAGTTGATGGGAAGATGGATGGAGCCAAATATAGGAAATCTTAGACGAAAACCTGTTAGAGTCTGCAAAAGACTTGAGACTGGGACAGAGGTTCACCTTCCAGCAGGACAGTGACCCTAAACATACAACCAGAGGCTCAATAGAATGGTTTAGATCAAACCATACTGATGTGTTACAATGGCCAAGCCAAAGTCCAGACCTGAATTCAATTGAGAGTCTGGGCAAGACTTGAAAGACTTGTTCACAGACGCTCTCCATCCAATCTGACAGAGCTTGAGCTATTTTGCAAAGAAGAATGGGCAAAAATTTCACTCTCTAGATGTGAAAAGCTGGTAGAGACATACCCAAAAAGACTTGCAGCCATAATTGAAGCAAAAGTTGGTTCTACAAAGTAATCGACTCAGGGGGGCTAAATACAAATGCACGCCACACTTTTCAGATATTTAGTTGTAAAAAAATTTGAAAACCATTTATCATTTTCCTTTCACTTCACAATTACGCAAATTTGTGTTGGTCTATCACAAAAAATCCCCAAAAAGTAGATTTACATTTTTGGTTGTAACATGAAAAAATGTGAAAAATGTCAAGGGGTATGAATACCTTTTCAGGGCACTGTAACATTTACCATAAGTATATAGATGTAAGCCGATATGGAAATTATTATTAGTATATACTTCCAATGTGTAGATGTACAATTTAATGTAAACAAAGGGCCCAATAGGAGTCTCAATGAAATTGTTCACATATACTCGGGGATTTAGAGTTATATAACTATATAGTTATTAATAAATATACCTCCAGTTGGATGTTGCAGCAAAGTAAAGTTACTGCGGGTCCAACATCTTGGTGTTGAAGACCTGAATTCAGTATCAGTGTTGATGGAGAGATCCTCCAACCAACCTGGAACGTAGCTTCTCACCAGCAGAAACTGTGGTGTGATACAGAAACTCAGATTCAGCCTATTTACTCTGCTTCATAGTCCCTAGTAACTTCTAATCTGCCATACAATTGGGCCTCTAACTACCTGTGGGCCATCAGATGCCTAACCTGGCTCTAGCCTAAGCTAAAAATAACTATGGAATCCCAGACCAGAAGGGACAGACAAATGCAGATCCCTACACAAGGTACATGGTTGGCACTGTATTATGACAGCTGAAGCCTGGCTTCTTCCAAAGCTCCTCCTAACAGGAGCTTCTCCAAAATGCTACCATCAAGCTCCTCTGGAGCTCTGTTTTGCCCTAGCCTTACACAGCACATGTGCAGCACCTTTCCTGTTACTGTCCATTGCTGCCTCTTCACCATTACAAACACATGGCTTTGTCAAACCAAAGGACAGGTGTCTGGAGAAAACCCACAATGGGAAGAACCCAATAAACCATTAGGAACTCCTAAATTTCCTTGCACCTATTGGCTCTTTTTAATAAAACAGGGGAACTCATATTAGCCTTAGGCTTCATTCACACTGGCACTCCACATAAAATGGTTAGTTATTTGTGCTGCCTTGTCAAGGTAGAACAATATTTGAAGCCAAGAGTTGCTGACTTACTGGGTGTAACAAACTAGAAAAATATGGAAAGCCACCTCTGGGTCATATACTAGAAACCTAAGCCACATTTCAAATATGCAAGAAAAGACAGAAGGGGGTACCCCTGGGACTTTATGGGCGAGGATATAAACCAGATAGAGAGGTAATAAGCGTATGATACAAATTTTACAAAATGTATTAAACCATTCTGAAATGGACAAAAAAAGCACAATAAATTTCTAAAAACAAATAATGATAGTCACGATGTATCATAATAAACACATCTAAGTTCTAGAACACATGACGGTCTCACAATAGGAGGCCAAATTCTGTGCATTTACATGGAAAATCCCAACATGTTTCAGAATATATACTTAGATACTTAATGCCTTTTCAGGGGATGGTTTTAGATCAGGCTGTATTATCTGGTAATATAACAACAAGGTATCAGAGACAGTGTATAAGATACAGGGATAATTCAAAAACAGTAGGTAATAGCATGATATTAGACCAGAGCAGGCATTTAAGTCTGCCACCACACAATTGGTGGCTGACTAAATACTTTTTTGCCCCACTGTATGAGTATGCATGAGCTGCCAGAATACAAAGGTCAAATCACTGGTAAATAAGGGCCCTTTCACACTGGAGCGGTTTGCAGGCGCTATTGCGCTAATAATAGAGCCTGCAAACCGACCCCAAAGTGACGCTGCTGTCTCTCCAGTGTGAAAGCCCTCGGGTCTTTCACACTGGAGCAGTGCGCTAGCAGGACGGGAAAAAAAATCCTGCTAGTAGCATCTACGGAGCAGTGAAGGAGCGGAGTGTATACCGCTTCTTCACTGTTCCTGCCCATTGAAATCAATGAGACAGCGTGGCTATACCGCCGGCAAAGCGCCTCTGCAGAGGTGCTTTGCGGTGGTTTTAACCGTTTCTCGGCTGCTAGCAGGGGTAAAACCACCCCGCTAGTGGCCGAATACCGACGGTAAAGCGCCGCTTACAATAGCGGCGCTTTACCGCCGACGCTGCCCCGGCCCAGTGTGAAAGGGCCTTAAGAAAAGCCATACTAAGTATGGTATCATAGTGTCAGGGCTGGGCTCAGCCCTTCCTTCTCTGAGCTGGCCACTCAGCTGTCGGCTAATTGCCAGCTCCCATCTCTCTCCGCAGTTACCCAGCTGTTGTTGATTCTGCTCGTCAGTCCTGCCTACTTAAAGCTCACTTGATCTCTGCCTTCGCCTTTGTCAACATCAACACAACACAACATCACAGAGACTTTCTCCTATGTTCCTGCTGAAGACTTGCTTGGCTGACGGTTCTTCTGGCTCCTGATCCTGCTTGCTGTACTACTACGTTTATTTCTGGCTCTCTGACATCTGCTTGGCTGACTACCCGATCCGGTTACTGAACTCTGGCTTGTTTTGACTACGCTTACTCTTGTTTACCTTATTATTATTATTATTATTATTATTATTATTATTATTAAACAAGTGTGATTTAACTATACTTCTGCCTCAGTCTGATTCATGGTCCCTGATACATAGGAGCTATTTAAGGCAGCAAAAACACACAATTATCCAATAAAATGTCTTTAAAGACAAAAGGGTATGGCCAGATAAAGCTTACTTGTAGTGCAGATGTAATGGATCTCTTCCCATTCCAAAGAGCTGTGAAGTCCCAGGTTGTGCAACATATAATTGATGAATTTGCCTTATACAGTGGGGACGGAAAGTATTCAGACCCCCTTAAATTTTTCACTCTTTGTTATATTGCAGCCATTTGCTAAAATCATTTAAGTTCATTTTTTTTTCAGCACCCCATATTGACAGAAAAACACAGAATTGTTGACATTTTTGCAGATTTATTAAAAAGAAAAACTGAAATATCACATGGTCCTAAGTATTCAGACCCTTTGCTCAGTATTTAGTAAAAGCACCCTTTTGATCTAATACAGCCATGAGTCCTTTTGGGAAAGATGCAACAAGTTTTTCACACCTGGATTTGGGGATCCTCTGAATTCCTACTTGCAGATCCTCTCCAGTTCTGTCAGGTTGGGTGGTAAACGTTGGTGGACAGCCATTTTTAGGTCTCTCCAGAGATGCTCAATTGGGTTTAAGTCAGGGCTCTGGCTGGGCCATTCAAGAACAGTCACAGAGTTGTTGTGAAGCCACTCCTTTGTTATTTTAGCTATGTGCTTAGGGTCATTGTCTTGTTGAAAGGTAAACCTTCGGCCCAGTCTGAGGTCCTGAGCACTCTGGAGAAGGTTTTCGTCCAGGATATCCCTGTACTTGGCTGCATTCATCTTTCCCTCGATTGCAACCAGTCGTCCTGTCCCTGCAGCTGAAAAACACCCCCACAGCATGATGCTGCCACCACCATGCTTCACTATTGGGACTGTATTGGACAGGTGATGAGCAGTGCCTGGTTTTCTCCACACATACCGCTTAGAATTAAGGCCAAAAAGTTCTATCTTGGTCTCATCAGACCAGAGAATCTTATTTCTCACCATCTTTGAGTCCTTCAGGTGTTTTTTTAGCAAACTTCATGCGAGCTTTCATGTGTCTTGCACTGAGGAGAGGCTTCCGTCGGGCCACTCTGCCATTAAGCCCTGACTGGTGGAGGGCTGCAGTGATGGTTGACTTTCTGAAACTTTCTCCCATCTCCCGACTGCATCTCTGGAGCTCAGCCACAGTGATCTTTGGTTTCTTCTTTACCTCTCTCATCAAGGCTCTTCTCCCCTGATTGCTAAGTTTGGCTGGACGGCCAGCTCTAGGAAGGGTTCTGGTCGTCCCAAACGTCTTCCATTTAAGAATTATGGAGGCCACTGTGCTCTTAGGAACCTTAAGTGCAGCAGATTTTTTTTGTAACCTTGGCCAGATCTGTGCCTTGCCACAATTCTGTCTCTGAGCTCTTCAGGCAGTTCCTTTGACCTCATGATTCTCATTTGCTCTGACATGCACTGTGAGCTGTAAGGTCTTATATAGACAGGTGTGTGGCTTTCCTAATCAAGTCCAATCAGTATAATCAAACACAGCTGGACTCAAATGAAGGTGTGGAACCATCTCAAGGATGATCAGAAGAAATGGACAGCACCTGAATTAAATATATGAGTGTCACAGCAAAGGGTCTGAATACTTAGGACCGTGTGATATTTCAGTTTTTCTTTTTTAATAAATCTGCAAAAATGTCAACAATTCTGTGTGTTTTTGTCAATATGGGGTGCTGTGTGTACATTAATGAGGAAAAGAAATGAACTTAAATGATTTTAGCAAATTGCTGCAATATAACAAAGAGTGAAAAATTTAAGGGGGGGTCTGAATACTTTCTGTCCCCACTGTATGTGCGTAAGCTATAGGCAGTACACGCCCAAAAAGTATATAGGATCCAATACCTAGGTAGAAGGACATCAGGTGATCAGGGCTCATCAAGTGAGTGAGCCACTCCAACACCTGTGTCCTAATTGAGCTCAGTATAGCCGTATAGCCAGTATTTACGAGCCAAACGCAATTGCTCCAAAGAGGAAGATTGTAAACAGGAGGCCAAATGCCTAAAACAGCATCTGTTAGGGAGGGGCTAAAGCCATAAATGCTTTTAAAAGGCATTTAACCGTGTAGCCAGTATGAACAGACAAGACAAGACCTATTATTTTCTGAAAACGAATAAGATAATCTGACAACAAATGAAAATACAAGAATTATTACTACATACTCAAATGAACATCATAAGGTTAAACAGATTTTCAGCAAATACTGGCACTTATTGACATCAGATCCAAGTATAAGGCCCTTTGTCCCAACATCCCCTTTAGTCACCTATAGATGAGCAACATCTGTGGGTGACATTTTGGTTCAAAGCGAATTCCGAGGTCACACACGGTCACAAACTTCTTGGCACTTTGCCAAGCGGTTTCTGTGCATACTATCGATACATGGACACTTGCAAAAATATAGGACTACCCAATGTTTGGAATTTCACCCCTAAACATTTTGCCAACTGCCAAACAACGGGAGTTGTATACCTTTTACAATGCAGCTGCGGCTGCTATTACATAGGCGAAATGATCCAAAAACTATGACAAATAATTTATCGCCATATTTTGGCTATGCAGGGCAGCAACCCTGATCTCCCTTTAGGGAGACACGTAGCACAGGTTCATAGTGGCCGCTTTCCCAAAGTGACTGGTTTGGTGTTGAACCGAGTACATTCAGGCTCACGGGGAGGGGATTCCAACAAGCTCCTCCTACAACGTGAGCTACGATGGATATCGGATCTAAACGCCACCCTGCCACCTGGTTTAAATGAAGCTTCCAATTTTAAATCTTTTCTTCAGAGCTTCTCAGGGGGCTTTGAGAGAGACATGTGCCCGGCAACACGTTATGTCTTTTCTAGTGACATGTCTCTATCTGTTTACAATCAACTTATGTTGTTTTGACTTTGATTGAATTTTAGAACATGTCTGTAACGACACCCCGAGTATGAAAGGGGTTAAAGCCATTACTGAACACAAAGGCAGCTACCGAACACTTCAATCAGCTGAACAAGAAACCCATACGAATAATTCTCCCCACAAGTACGAAACAAGGCTCTGTGTTGATGGTCAAACCTGAATGAATTTTTATTGAAAGGAATACAAGTCTTATATACAGCTCATATTACTCTGCAAATACACCTGTGACCAGAAACCTAATTAACATGAGCTCATTAACTAATCCCTTTAAGCAGCCTGGTCATTGTTATGATAAGTCAGGATTTCACTACAGGTCAGACTTTAAACACAGGACATTCTCACAACAGCAGGAGCTCCACTAGGAGTCGGCCTGTCTCCTACATTGTACAGAGGCCAATGTGCTCAGCTCTTTCAATTAACATGTTGAGTTGAGAATCAAACAAACCAAGAATAGTCTTTACATATATCCTGGGAGATATTGTGTATAAATATTAAAAATAGTGAAAAATTGGGCACAAAACCATATACACATATGAATGTCAACTAAACCCACATAGGTGTGGCATGATGATCAACACATATACCATGAAAATATATAAAACCAGTCCAATATAGAGAAATCTGAAATAAATATGATTATATCTGTGAAACAAATATAAATGGGTGTATCTCTTCTGTGTGGGTGAAATCTCCACCACCATGCCTTCATAGTTCCTTCAAGTCCAGTATGCTGGTTTCTTGTAAAAAAAATGCTTCACCCGATGTGACAAATAAATCTGCTTACCAGATGTCTCTGGCCACAGGTGACCACCAGGCATAAAGTATGGAAAACTTCCTATAAATATTACTGTTCTGTTTTAAGTAATCCAATATATATTTTCTCAGTCACCCTGTGCCCAAAAGTGACTCCTGTCACATGGCTCCCTCCTTGTGGGACACTACGGCAGACCCGGCTTGATCCTTGATCCTTCTCGGGTCAACTAGGAGGCCGGGGTGACGTCTGTTTGCCGGGACAACCCATCAGCATTGCCATTTTGCTTACCGGGTCGGTAGCTGATGGTGAAATTGTAAGGTTGCAGAGCTAAGCTCCATTTGCAGCAACCTGCCATTGTCTCCTGAGACCCGTTTAGGCCAGACCAATGGGTTGTGGTTGGTGAATAATGAAAATTCCTGTCTGTACAAATAAGGGTTCAATTTTTTAAGGGCCCAGACCAGGGCCAAGCACTCCTTCTTCTCCACTGCCGCATAGCTCACTTCACTTAATAGCTTTCTGCTCAGGTATGCGACAGGGTGTTCTCTTCCATCCTCTCCGATTTGGCTCAGCACAGCCCCCAGTCCAAACATGGAAGCGTCTGTGTGGACAAGGGAAAGTTTGTTAGGTACTGGGGCAGCTAAGACAGGGGCATTTACAAGTGCTTGCTTGAGGGCTAGAAATGCGGCTTCACAAGCTGGAGACCACAGGACCTGCCTAGGTAAGTTCTTTTTCGTCAGGTCAGTCAGGGGCTTGGCGATAGCACTATAATCAGGGACAAAACATTGGTAGTACCCTGCAGTCCCCAAGAAGGCTAATACCTGAGTCCAGTTAGCTACTGCCTCTACCTTGGCTGGCTCTGGTCTCTGGTTCCCACACCCTACTCGGTGTCCCAGTTACTGCACCTCTGCCATACCTAGATGGCACTTGTCTGGTTTCAAGGCCAGGCCTGTGGCCTGAATCTTGTCCAGAACCACCCTACGTGAACCAGGTGCTCCTCCCACTGTAGATCGCAATGTCATCCAGGTATGCACATGCAAAATCCTAAAAGCCATCGTGGAGCCTATCCCCCATACGTTGGAAGGTAGCCGGGGCATTTTTCATCCTGAATGGCATGACCTTTCATTACCCCGTTTGGACTGGTACAGGCCAAACGGGGTAACAAATGCCGACTTGGGGATAGCATCCTCGACCAGGGGAATCTGCCAATAGCCCTTACACAGGTCTATTGTAGTTAAATAATGTCACCTGGCTATACAATCTAGCAGTTCATCTACCCTGGGCATCGGGTAGGCATCAGTGGTGGTCTTCTCATTGAGTTGCCTGTAGTCCACGCAGAACCGGGTAGTTCCGTCTTTCTTAGGCACCAGGACTACAGGCGAGGCCCAAGGGCTGTCAGAGGGCTCAATGACTGCTAACTGAATCATCTCCTATATCTCCTTCTGCATTCTTTCTCGGGCTGCTTCAGGGATACGGTAGGGGGGCTGTCGAAGGGGTGCTTGTCCAGGGGTCTCTACCTTATGCACAGCCAGGGTTTTTGGGAGAAAGTCGCCTGTTTCTCCCACAGAAGCCGCTTAGCCTGTTCCTTCTTTGTGGGGCATAACCGGTCCCCTAGCTGTACGAGGCTAATGAGGTCAGTCTGGGGGTCTCTCTAGGAAGTCAGGGAGGGGTAAACTTTTGGAGTCGTCTGCAGGAGGGGCACATACTGCAGCAACATCCTGCTGCCGTTCCTGATACTCCTTCAGCATGTTCACATGAAAGGTTTGCTGGATTCTTTCATCTGCACAGCTGGCAATAACATAGGTTGTATCAGATACCTGGACTACTACTTTATACGGGCCCTGCCAAGATGCCTGCATCTTGTCGGTCTTCACAGGCTTGAGCACTAAGACCTTCTGCCCAACCTGGAAGATACGCTGTTGGGCCCCCCAATCGTGCCATCTCTTCTGTCTCCCCTGGGCCGCCTGGAGATTCTTCCTTACCATCAGAGACAGTTGCTCCATGTGGTCCCTGAGTTCCAGAACACAGGGCACTATGGGGGTCCCCTCCTGTTCTGTCTCTCCCTCCTAGTGTACTCTAATGAGATTGAGGGGTCCGCGAACCCTTCTTCCATAGAGTAACTCGAAGGGAGAGAACCCAGTAGATTCCTCTCTGTACGCAAATTGCAGGTGAGGCAGGAATCTCTCCCAGTCTCTGCAAGCGTCCAAAAAGGCCCTCAGCATTTGCTTGAGGGTCCCGTTAAAGCGCTCGCAGAGACCATTAGTCTGGGGGTGGTAAGGTGAGCTCAGCAAGGGCTTAATATTGCACACCTTTCACAACTGCTGGGTGAGCACAGCGGTAAACTGGGTTCCCTGGTCAGGGAGAATCTCCTTAGGGAACCCCACTCTAGTAAATATCTTAACCAGGGCATCAGCTACTGTCTCTTCTTCAATGTTGGACATAGCTACTGCCTCTGGGTAACGGGTGGCGTAGTCCACCACGGTGAGAATATACTTCTTTCCGGATGGTGTCACGTACCTTACAGCGGAGCCCGAAATGATGAGGGTGGCCTTTTGCACGGTTCCGGTCCAAGCACCCCTGATGGTGGGTACAGGGAGTGCGAGGGCAACGAAAGGGTGCAGGTGCCTGCAGGCAGGAGGCTGGAACTTGGAGATATAGGAACCTCTGCTGAGGAGATGTGGAAACTGATCACCAAACTTGTTCAGCGGGAGCCAGATCAGGATCAACTGCAGAATCAGGAACAGGCAGGAGTCGGCAACAGGCTGGCAGCGGGGTACCAAGTCAGAAGGTAAAACCGTAGTCAGGAACAGGCAGGGGTTGGCAACAGACGGGCAGCAGGGTACAGAATCAGGAAGCAGAGCCGTAATCATAAG
The DNA here is from genome assembly GCA_037952925.1 of Lithobates clamitans. NCBI lineage: Eukaryota > Metazoa > Chordata > Amphibia > Anura > Ranidae > Lithobates > Lithobates clamitans. The sequence goes on along the minus strand of JBBGZY010001219.1, from coordinate 2,865,272 downwards.
TTCAAGCCAAGGTCAGTATTGCAAGTAGAGGCAGGTTCAGCAGGCAGGGGAGATCCAAGAGAATGGTCAGAAGATAGTCGGGTTTTCAGGAACAAGGTCAATCAGGCAGAATAACAACAGGAACACAGGAACACAGGAACAAGCTGAAGACAATCCAGCACTGATGCTAGGCAGACTCTCTGTTTATATAGGGTGCTGTGTGCCAGGATTGGCGCCAGCGTACGTGCGTACGCGCATGCGCATAAGCAACTTAGCACATTGGCACATGCGCGTTAGCACTTTGGCGCATTGGCGCATGTGCGTTAGCATATTAGCGCTTTGGCACTCGCGGACACGCGTTAGCGCGTGTGCGCATTCGCATAGAGGTGCCATTGTGCATGCTCACCCTGGATCTCATTTGCCTCTGGCTATGGTTCCGTGCATGCACCTTTGCATTAGCAGAATGAGGATTTGCAGCTGCTGCATGGAGACGGGTGCTTGCTGTGTGAGTTCTCTGACAGATGGACTATGCCTGGCCAAGAGACCCACAATGTGAACGGCTATGCGGTAAAAGGGCTCCCCAATAATAGGCATGGACATAAGTCTGGCCTTAGGGTGGTCCCCCCGCTTACCTACCCGTTGACATGTGTCACATGTTTTGCAGTACTGTCGCACATCCTGGTTAAAATTGGGCCAGAAGAAATTCTGTGTAATTCTATGGGCTGTGCGATGGGACCCTAGATGTCCTGCTAGTGGTACATCATGCCTGATTTGCAGAATCTCCAGCAGGTATTTCTTAGGTACCACCAGCTGTCGTTTCTGCGAAGGGGCTTTACTTCTCCGGGAAGGCTTAGGGACCCTATACAGTCTACCCCCCACCCATTCATAAAGCTCCCCATCTATTCCCCTTTCCCGAGTATCTGCCTTAGGCCTATACTTGTGTAAGGTCGGGTCCTCCCAGGTTTCCCTCCCGAATGCCTCTGGGGTATCCCAGCCTAGGGGAGCCTGATTTAAGGTACATGTCGGGGAAGATAGTCTTACCTGGGTCTCAGCAGCAAGTGGGCTGGTTCCAACTGCACGGGTCTGGGCACGGGTAGTCACTGGGTTGGCCTCAGCGGGGCCCATCGTCAGTGCTGTATTTTGGCCTAGACTGACAAGGCCCAGGCCTAGGGTGGCACTTTGCAAAAGGCGGCAAAAAAGCCACCGCCCCTAATGAAAAAAAAAGCACCCGCACCCTCCTCCCACACGCAGGGCCACCATCAGGGGAGTACAGCTGAATCCCAGACAAGTGGCATCGCTATGGGGGTGCGGGGGGCGCGGACCGCACCCAGGTGACCCCGCCAGAGGGGAGATACCAGGAAGCAATTTTAGTGTGTGCTGTTGAGCCACCGCCACCCCTCCCATCGGTAAGGCGGTGACAGTGCTTTTCCATTTGCCAGAGAACTCGCCAGTGGCGCTGTGACAGGGGAGAGGAGAGCTGCGGGCTGTCTGTGTATCTCCCCCACTCGCCCCCTCCCTTTTCTCTTGTCAGCCGAAGGGAGAAGAGAGTGTGGCTCTAATCGGGTTAGCAGCAATGACGCCCGCACAGAGAGGAGGGCACGCTCTGACCTCCCTCCACTCTCCTGTTCCTGCTGTCACCCATCGGGGCTCGTATGTGTGATCTGTGTCAGTGGACTATCATGTTCTAGGAGGAGAGGTAGGTGTGTCACCTACCTGTGTGTGTGTGTGTGTGTGGGGTGCTCCCACCCCTCCTCACTCGCCTATGTGCTTACTTCTCCAACCCAGACCCCACGCAGCCACCAGGGACCCCGCACAACCACCAGGGACCCCACACAGCCACCAGGGACCCCACACAGCCACCAGGGACCCTGCACAGCCACCAGGGACCCCGCAAAGCTACCAGGGACCCCACACAGCCACCAGGGACCCCCCACAACCACCAGGGACCCTGCAAAACCACCAGGAACCCCACACAATCACCAGGGACCCCGCACAGCCACCAGGGACCCCGCACAGCCACCAGGTACCCCACACAGCCACCAGGGACCCCGCACAGCTACAAGGGGCCCCGAATAGCCACTTGAGAAGGAACAGGTGGGACAAATTTAGATGGGGAGCACCCGATTTTAGTCTTGCCTAGGGCAGCACAAAAGCAAAATACAACACTGGCTGTCCCCCTGCCAGAGCTCCCCAGCACGCGTAGGCCCCTTGATGCCATTCTGGCTCCTTGGGGCATCTTTTTGGGCTTAGTCTCTCGCTGGCTGGGTGGATCGGTGTTCGCGCCGACTCACACATGCGTAACAGATCGGGACGTACCGCCCACCAAGTGTGTCGGCGGCCTGGTTCACGGTGACGCCGGATGCCGCTTGTGCTGGGGGATTGTCTGGTTAATGAGTCCCTGAGCTCAATTAGGAGTGGCTCACTCACTTGATGAGCCCTCCGATCACCTGATGTCCTTCCACCCTAGGCATTGGATCCTATATGCTTTTTGGGCATGTACTGCCTATATCTTACTCACATATAAGGCAAATTCATCAGTTATATTTTGCACAACCTGGGACTTCACAGCTATTTGGAGTGGGAAGAGATCCATTACATCTGCACTACAAGTAAGCTTTATCTGGCCATATCCTTTTGTCTTTAAAGACGTTTTATTGGATAATTGTGTGTTTTTCATGCTTTGAATAGCTCCTATGATACCATACTTAGTATGGCTTTTCTTATCTACCAGCGATTTGACTTTTGTATTCTGGCAGCCCATGCATACTCATATAGGTATACCCATTCCTCATTGCTGTATATATTTGTGTCTCCAGTATATTTCAAGTGATTGGTTGTGCACCATATCACCTATCTTATATATACATATATCTTTTGTGCCAGGGTCGTCTCCATAGATGTCGATCCTCGCAAGCTTCAGTGTATTTGCAGCAGCGATAGTGCATCTCCTCTCCTTTTTACAACATATATAGAGTCTGTCCAGGATTTTTAATATTATCCTACCCATTCCTAGGGGTATATCCCCCACCCACACCCTTTTCTCCCGGATACATCGAATCATGCGATAGGACATTTGGGAGATGCAAAACCTGTGAATTTTGTTGTTGTGTGCCATTATCCTCCAAAGATAGGTACCATGTGAGTATTCCCAGACTTAAATGTATGCTCTGGTCTAATACCATGCTATTACCTACTGTTTATGAATTATCCCTGTATCTTATATACTGTCTCTGATATAGGGTTGCCACATCATCCCTTTAATCCAGGACACATATGAATTCCACAAGTTCGGATGCTGATTTAATGAAGATAAGGCACCAAGTGAGTTTAATTACCACCTTAATCAGCCACAGAACCCGTGTAATTAATGCGTGTCCTGGATTAAAGGGATGATGTGGCAACCCTACTCTGATACCTTGTTGTTATATTACCAGATAATACAGCCTGATCTAAAACTAACCCCTGAAGAATAAATTAAGTATTTAAGTATATATTCCGAAACATGTTGGGATTTTCCACGTAAATACACAGAATTTGGCCTCCTATTGTGAGACCATCATATGTTCTAGAACTCAGCTGTGTTTATTATGATACATCATGACTATCATTCTTTGTTTTTAGAAATTTATTGTGCTTTCTTGTCCATTTCAGATTTGTATTTAATAAATTTTGTAAAATATTTATCATACGCTTATTACCTCTTTATCTGGTTTATATCCTTCGTCCATAAAATCCCAGGGGTACCCCTTCTGTCTTTTCATGTAGCAAACTAGCAGCACAGGCTGGGGTTCAGCTGTAATCTTTACAACCCCTTTTCTGGTGCAGCTGATTCTCTATTGAACCAACAGCATTGTGCACAATAAGAGCAGCAGAAACACAATTTCTAACACAATACAAGCTGGATAAAAGGCAATTTTCTGCTGTTATAGGGAGTTCGTAGGCTTCTTGATTTAAAGCACTGTTTTCAGAATGTTCTCTTTATGTTTGCCATTTAGAGAGTCTGGAATATTGCATACATCTATTATAAATAGTTGGTGAAATGCATATGTGTCCATTCTTTAAAAAACATAACTTTCCTTATTTTTTATACTAAGCAACGGCCAACAATAGAAAAAAATAACTGATGGCACCACTAGAACTGATATTGGGCAAAGTGCCTTATTTCTTATATAATGCAGATATAACAGCTTTGTATTCTAGGCCAGCTTTCTAACAACACAAGATTATGCTAATTCCAGGTCAGAAAAGATGAGAACACATACAAAAATAGAATTTAACTTGCTTTAACCATAAAGGGGTTGTAAAGTCTCAGTGTTTTTCACCTTAATGCATTCTATGCAGCAGCCCTCCAGAGCCCCCCTTTTACTTAGAATCCAGCTCCCCCTTTTACTTACCTCAACCCGATCTTTTCAGCGAAGAGAATGAGCCCAGCAGTTCCAGCTGCTGTCTCAGGTCCTCATTGGATAGATTGATAGCAGCAGGATCCATTAGCTCCTGCTGCTCTCAATCAAATTCAGTGACACAAGAGCCGGGGGCGAGGGCCGTATCCTGCTGCCTGTGTCAATGGACACAGCAGCAGGACTTGGGAATGCGCCCGCATGAATGCCCCCATGGAATGAGGCTCTCTGTGGGGGCAATCGAGAAGAGGAGGATCCAGGAGCGCCGCTGGGTGACCCCAGAAGAGGAGGATCGGGGCCGCTCTGTGCAAAACCCTTGCACAGGGGAGGTAAGTATAACATGTTTGTTATTTAAAAAAAATGACCCTTTAGTATCACTTTAATTGTAACCCCTATATTTGAATCCTAATACCTGCTGTTCAGGTTCTACTGTAGGTGTAAGTTCTGGTTTTTATTGTATCTTCAAAATGGATTGGAGATTGCCATTGGTGACAACCATTTAAGAGAAACTGTATAGCACAAATAGACATCGGCTTAAAGAGGTTGTAAACCTCTAAATCCCCCGCCCCAAAAAAAACTGCAAGACAAAAGCATAATGAGCTAGTACGCATGGCATACTAGCTCATTATGAAATACTTACCTTAGAATGAAGCTGTTGTAGTGGTCCCAGCACACCACTGTCAAGGCCGACATCTTTCCCGGCTCTTCTTCCAGGATCGCGGGCTCCGGCATTGTGAATGGCTGGAGCCACGATAAATAAAATCAAAGTGAAAGATATATGATGGACTACATATCACATGCAGTCTAGAATAACACATACAACTTTTGGATGTAAATAGTGAAACATAATGGGTGATTGCACAAAAATATTAAACATATGGGCATACCGCATATATTGTGGGAAATAGGAAAATAAATTAAACCATAAGTGTTTACCAATTGATGAACAAACAAAAATAAATATTGGCAGCTGGACTGATGGATATAAACAGTGGTTGCTCACAAGACAGAAATATTGATCCTAGCAATAGTCCCAAAGAGGAAACCAACAACAAGACTTGTCACTAAATCAGCAGGCAGGACGGTCCTGCGATGATGCAGCAGCTCCTCCTCCTAGACTGACAGCCTTTCTCAATGGTGATATGCAAGGTATATCTCTAGCGTGGATCAGTGGAAGAGATGGCCGATACTCAGATCAAATAAGCCATAAGTAGATAATTGACCACCCAAAACAGAGGAAAAAACATATAGTGAAGTACTGTGGATGTAGGCAAATCACTAGCGCTACAAACCGCTACTCACATACTCCCGGTTGTAATCAGGCGTATCAGACAGTCTCCGCGATCGCCGCTTAAAGCGTGCGTTCCACGGAGTCAGGAAGGAAAACGTCACTTGGTTGTGCAGAAAGCCGGATGTTACGTCGACGCGTTTCGCCCCTCCCCCAGGGCGTCATCAAAGGACTCCTTTGGACTCCTTAGGAGTCCTTTGATGACGCCCCGGGGGAGGGGCGAAACGCGTCGACGTAACATCCGGCTTTCTGCACAACCAAGTGACGTTTTCCTTCCTGACTCCGTGGAACGCACGCTTTAAGCGGCGATCGCGGAGACTGTCTGATACGCCTGATTACAACCGGGAGTATGTGAGTAGCGGTTTGTAGCGCTAGTGATTTGCCTACATCCACAGTACTTCACTATATGTTTTTTCCTCTGTTTTGGGTGGTCAATTATCTACTTATGGCTTATTTGATCTGAGTATCGGCCATCTCTTCCACTGATCCACGCTAGAGATATACCTTGCATATCACCATTGAGAAAGGCTGTCAGTCTAGGAGGAGGAGCTGCTGCATCATCGCAGGACCGTCCTGCCTGCTGATTTAGTGACAAGTCTTGTTGTTGGTATCCTCTTTGGGACTATTGCTAGGATCAATATTTCTGTCTTGTGAGCAACCACTGTTTATATCCATCAGTCCAGCTGCCAATATTTATTTTTGTTTGTTCATCAATTGGTAAACACTTATGGTTTAATTTATTTTCCTATTTCCCACAATATATGCGGTATGCCCATATGTTTAATATTTTTGTGCAATCACCCATTATGTTTCACTATTTACATCCAAAAGTTGTATGTGTTATTCTAGACTGCATGTGATATGTAGTCCATCATATATCTTTCACTTTGATTTTATTTATTGTCAACACTCAGCACTTCTAGTTACGTTTCATTAGCGCTGTATTTGCTTGCTTTTATATTTTCAAAGTACTATTACTTTTATTACAGCAGCGATAAGGTTTTGGTTTATTTGTCGCTAGCGCTGCTTCTTTTACTTATATCTGGAGCCACGATAATGTCATTCCCGCACATGCACGCAGAAGCTGCCGTTCACGTCACAGACTCGGAAGGAATGGCACCCGCGGGCCCTTCCTTCAGAGCGCATGCGCCAGTGATGCTACTGGCTGCATGCACTGGAAGTATCTCCTAAACAGTACAGGTTTAGGAGATATTTTCACTACCTTTAGGTAAGTGTAGCAATATGGACTACAATTGCAACAAACAGCTATTCCCTGTCCTGTCTGTATATCTAATTGTCCCTCTAGTGCCCAGCATTACTAGACTGACATCATATTTATGAGCCCAACCAAAGGGATTGTGGGATTAGTAGTTCCATCAGATGGCTAGTCGCCTGCATGACTATACACCCAGACTACATATCCCAGGGATCCTTGCTATCACCACAGAGATTGCTGGAAAGAGCTATAAAAAAGACCAGAGATCCAGCCCACGCTTTCTTCCCCCTGGGCCTCGTGAGAGTGAGGTCGCGACCTACCACACGGTCTACAGTTTTCCATCCCGACCGAGAAGGGGTATAGCGTTGCCTGCTGTCATAGGACATTTGACCAGCACCACCACTACAGTGCAGCAACCCACGCTTCATGTTCCGCAATGAGTGATCGCCACCAGCGAGTCCGCAGCCAGGACGTCCATCTGGGATTCGCTAGCTGGAAGGCATCGAATCGGTCTGGTCGTTGGTGAGAGGGCCACTACCCATCTTTGCAAACCTTTTCTTTGTTGTTTCACTGGGACACTGTGCATAAACAGCTTTACTTTGGGAGCACTTCACTGCACCTTTATTTGAACACCGTACATAAGCATCTTTAGCTAAAGTTATCCCCAGACATACTACCACTCTGTTAATACACCTTTTTGGATACAATTAATAAGCTCCAACTGCCGGTGAAGACCATCAGATCTACAACGGGGACATTCTGTCATTGCTACTTAAAGGGCCCTCATACTATCCATGTTTAGCTTCATCTCTCATTAGGATCAAAGGTTAAACAGGCCGGCCTGGATTTCTCTTTCTAGAAGTATTGTCAGAATTGATACTTCGCCTCTGCTTATCCTTTCAAGTTATGTTCAAGTGGTACTCCATTGCACATATGTGTATATAATAATCTGTTGTTGCCAAATGTCTTAACTAGCATTTTCTTAAAGGAGTCACTCAACTGAGTTTGTGCTGCTATCCCGAGCTCAGTTGAATCATTACCTCCTTTGTGCAACCATATCTTAACTGAAGGATTCCAGTAAACGTTAACAGAAAATAAACATGTTGAATGTTGTTTTATTACTTAAAGGTGTTGCAACGATGTCTGAACCCAAAAGGTCATGGCGATGCAGATGAGCAGGTAAATCCAAGCAGTCCCCAAAGGGGCTGTTCTACATTTGGGGGCTGCCATCGGCAGTGGGCCCTAGCCAACCTAGACAAGAGCCACAATCCGCGTGGGAGGCCGCATCGGTAGCTGTGGCTGCCTGGGGCAGGAATCAGGGAGATAAACTGGAGAGAAGCACTGTTCTAGAGATCTCGGGGAGTGAGTACATCGAGGGAGAGATTAGAAAGTGGGTGAGAGCTCTGGCCCCAGGGCACTGGGCTTACATTGTAGAGACAGAAGCTGAATACGACTTGGATCAGGTCTGGGTGCTACTGGAGTGGCAAGAAGAGATACCTGTGTGTTTCCAGAGAGAAGAGGTACGCCAGGCCAAAGGAATAATTGCTAGAGTGATCCCGCTCAAAGTGGGGGGAGAGCCCGCTGAGTAACAGCCCCCATCAAGGGCTCAGAAAAAGGCCCCAGTATCGGTGGGAGCCGACCCTCAAGGGGACAATGTCCCTCCTCTCTCTTTTTATACAGATATAAGCTGGCTAGTCGATAGTTTGTTAAAGATAGGTGCTGGAAATGCCAACCAGAGCTATCAGAGACTCAAGTTTTTCTCAGGACCGTTATCAACTCCTGTAGGGAAAGATGAGTTTGAAACCTGGATGAGTCAAGCTCTCCAGGCCATGGAAGAATGGAGTGTTCCAGAAGCTGTGAAACGACAACAGCTCAGTGAGAGTCTTCGAGGCCCAGCAGCTAATGTGATTCGTAATCTGAGGATGGGAAAGAAAACTTGTGTTGCCGTGGGTTTCATAGACACCCTGTATGCTGTATTTAGAGGAGCTGAAACTATTGCAGATCTGAAGTACAAATTCAACCACACCCACAAGCAGAAAGGGGAGAGTATGTCTGAGTACATATCTTGAATAGACAGAATGCTGCATCAAATTATCCTCAAGAGGAGTATTGATTCCAAAGATGCCGACCAAGCTCGTCTAGACAGGGTTCTGCAAGGGGCTAGGCCAAATCACCCGATTGTATTAAAGTGAACTGATAAGAGAAGGATAAGAAGAAGAGGCTTTATTAGAAGAGAAAAGCCAAAGGACCAGGGAGGTGGGTCCTATTGCTGGAAACAGAATGGTGGCCCAAGCTGTTTACACAGAGATGAGTTTCTCAGATGAGGACAGTAGAACTGAGTCTGAACCGGTAGGACTGGCCATTCCTGACACTAATAAGCCAGCAGTTGAATTTGAGCCAACCGAACTAATGGCTCAGGTAGCTCAGGCCCAAACTCAGATGTATCATGCCTTGATGCAGGTAATAGAGAACCAAGCGAAAGTCCAAGAACAAGGGGAGTCAAGATTTCTCCAAGGACGAGAGAAGAGATGTTACGGATGTGAGGAGTTTGGACACTTTCGGGTCGAGTGTCCCAAGGCCGGCATCAACCCTCAATTACTCATGAACGTTCTGAAAGCTTTACAGAAACCACTCTTCCCAAAGCTGGCGGGAAACTTCAGGGGACCTCAGTGAAGGAGCTATTTGAGAGTCCTGAGGGAAAACTGAGCTCCAAGGCAAAGGGAAGATCTAAGAAGGAAAGGGGACGCAGACCATCTGTTGCCCCTCCACTTACTTCAACAAAGGAAAGACATAAGAAAAAAAAGGGACACAAGCCATCTGTTGCCCTTTCCCTTTCCTTGCCAAGGAAAACAAAATAAATTAAACCTTTGAGGAAGGAGAACCGGAGGCAAGAAATCAATGCACACCGAATTGTTAGACCAACTCCGCTACTTCCAAAGGGGCTGATTAGGGCCCAGACCATAGAGTCACCAGCTGGGAATCTACCAAAGAACCTAGTAGGGCCCTCCCCTATAGTCTCAATACAAGGGGAGGGCATCTATACTCAAGCCCTACTGGATATGGGAGCCCAGGTGATGCTGCTACAAATACTTGAAACATATCCTTTTATGCAAACTTCAAGAATTAGAGATTTGGGGCACAGGGGCCCAGAAATGCCTATATGATGGATACATACCCATCAAGATAACCTTTGATACTTCCCTGGCTGGAAAACCAGAGACTTTTGACACGTTGTCTGTCGCAGACCACCTGTGGCAGGCCAAAGTTCTTTGTTGATAGGCACCAAAACCTTGTGAGGAGATTACTCACTCCACTGGCCCTGGAGGGCGCTCCAGTAGGGAAGATCCACCCTCAGCTGCAACAGGCCTTTCAGTTGGTGTTGCAGGAGAAGAAGGCCCCCGTGGAAGGAGTAGGAAGACTGTGGTGATTGGATGTTCATGAAAAGGTATTGCAGCTAGGTGAGAGGGCCTGCTTGAAGGCTACTGTTAAGCTAATATGGGACCAGCTGGGCCCGTATGTGGTGTTGGAAGCCAATTCAGCAGAAGATGTGGGAATAGAATTGGTACCAGAGATTATACCCACTAGGGCCTTATTGAGAAGCGGGAAAGCAAATCACTGCCAGTATGGGGAACATCACCAGTCATCTGATTAGCGTGAAGCCTCGGTTAGGATAGGGAAAGTGAGTGCTGCCATCCTAGTGATGGGGAATGACCTAGTGCAATAGGGAAGTGGAGAAGAGACCACTGTCCATTGCCCAAATTTACCCTTTAGGATGGGGCCCAACCAGCCAGATGGGAGAAGATAGGGCTGTGCCAGGAGTGCCCAACATCAAATTCGGTTAACAGAAGATAAGCCTTTCCATGAAAGGGTCAGAAGAATTACTTTGTGTGATCTGGAGGAACTTAAAGAACAACTGGCTGAGCTGAAGAAGTCAGGGGTCATTAAGGAATCCATGAGCCCTTATGCCTCCCCTATTGTGATGGTGAGAAAGAAGAATGGGTCCCTCCGGATGTGTATCTACTACTACTACTACCTTAAACCGAAGGACTATCCCAGACCAGTACACAACCCCCCATATAGAAGAGGCTCTGCAGTGTCTATCAGGGGCCAAGTGGTTCAGGGAGCTGGAACTGAAGAGTGGATACTACCAAATACCCATGCATCTGGATGACCGAGAAAAAATGTCCTTCATCAGCCCTCTAGGATTCATCTAATTCGACTGAATGCCAAAAGGATTAGCTGGGGCCCTCACCACTTTTCAGAGATTGATGGAGAACACTGTGGGAGATATGGATCTGGTAGAAGTACTAGTGTACCTTGATGATATCGTGTTTGGCAGAATGTTGGAGGAGCATGAAGCTCAGTTGGAGAAAGTTTTTCAGTGGCTACACACAGAGGGGCTGAAATTGTTGCTAGAAAAATGCCAATTCTACCAGACCTCGGTTACGTATCTTGGGCATGTGGTCTCCAGCCAAGCCCTATGAACTGCACGTGGATGCCAGCAGAGATGGCCTTGGGGGAGTGCTGTACCAAGAGTCGGAGGGAAGACACTGCCCAGTAGCTTATGTGAGCCGCAGCCTCACCCCCCCGAGAAGAACTATCCTGTGCACATATTGGAGTTCTTGGCCCTAAAGTGGGCAGTGGTAGATAAGCTACATGACTATCTGTATGGGGCCAACTTTGTGGTGAAGATGGATAATAACCCTTTGACTTACCTACTAACCACGGCCAAGCTGGATGCCACTGGACATCGGTGATTGGCCGCTCTGTCTTAATTTCGTTTCAGTCTAAAATACCAGCCAGGAGTGGGGAATCGGGACGCTGATACCCTTTCCCGAAAACCCCATACCACAAATGTTGGCCAGAAGAGTTGAGTCCATTTACCTCTGGAAGGAGTGTTGGCTTTGTGTCAAAGGGTCGAGCATAAGCACAGAGGGACAATAGGAGATGAAGCTGTGGGAGTCACTCCTGCTGGAGTGCCCAAATATTACTGTGATTTGACACAAGTACACAGTCAAGAATTGCCTTATTTGACAAGAGAAGATATGAGGCGGGATCAACTGGAAGACACGTTGGGAAATCTTATGAAGAAGTCTCTATCTGTTCGAGACCCTCAGATGCTGTTGAATAGTTCCATTGAGGGAGCAAAAATAGTCCATAGAGAGTGGAAACAAATGGAATTAGAGGATGGAGTCTTATATCAGAGAGGCCCATCTGAAGAGCCATAGGGTGTTCGTCAACTGTTTCTCCCTGAGAAACACCGACTAAAAGTGTTGACCTGCCCTTCATGATGATCATGGTCACTTAGGCCCAGACAGAACCTTTAAGTTAGTCAGGGATCGATTTTACTGGCCATCCATGAGAGCTGAGGTGGAAAGCTACTGTCGCTTTTGCATTAGGTGCATTCAGAGAAAGAATTTACCCGGCAGGGCAGCCCCAATGGGCCATCTCCAGAGTCAGGGGCCAATGGAGTTGGTGTGCATTGATTTCTTGTGTTTGGAGCCTGACTCCAATGGATGGAGTAATGTCCTGGTTGTAAAAGATCATTTCACCTTCTATGCCCAAGCTTTCCCCACTAGGGATCAGCTAGCCAGTACTGTAGCAAAAACCCTAGTGAAGAAGTTCTTCATTCATTATGGGCTTCCTCAACGCCTACACTCAGACCAAGGTCGGGATGTCGAGAGCAAGTTAATCAGAAGACTATGGAGGTTATTTACGAAAGGCAAATCCACTTTTCACTGCAAGTGCACTTGAAAGTGCACTGAAAGTGCACTTGGAAGTGCAGTAGCTCTAAATCTAATGGGTAGATCTGAAATGAGTGGAAGCTCTGCTGATTTTATCATCCAATCATGTGCAAGCTAAGATGCTATTTTTTACTTTCCTTGCATGTCCCCCTCGGATCTACAGCGACTTTACTTCCAAGTGGACTTTTAGTGCACTTTCAAGTGCACTTGCAGCACCCCCCGCACCCACCTAACAATGCCACTGCACTCACCAGCTTCCCACTACCCTTGCAGGGGTGAATGGCATATATAGTATACAGCAGCTGAGGTCTCTGATGTCTCTCTAGGTCAGGATACTTCCAATTCCCCGCCAGGATATCCTGTGTCAGTCGAATACTAGGAGGTAGCTAGTATATTCCAGTGTTGATCCCAGCAGAAAGTCCTCGTATGGAAAAGATAAGGGCTCCAATAGTGTAGTATCAAAAAGTTTTAAGATTATTAGACACTATAATTAAAATAACATAACCATCTCCCATCCATGATAAGATGTCATCTCAAAACTAAAATCTGAACATTCAAGATAAAAAACAGGGTTTGTATGCAATGTCGGAAAGCTGGGGTTAGCAGCGTGCGCTCCAACTGCGTTCCACCCAATTTCCTCTCAGACCCGGAAGTGACGTCGTGTGCGTGGCCTCGCTTAAGCCTCATTATTTTAATTATAGTTTCTAATAAACTTAAAAACTTTTTGATACTACACTATTGGAGCCCTTATCTTTTCCATATGAGGACTTTCTGCTGGGATCAACACTGGAATATACTTGCTACCTCCTAGTATTCAACTGACACAGGATATCCTGGCGGGGAATTGGAAGTATCCTGACCTAGAGAGACATCAGAGACCTCAGCTGCTGTATACTATATATGCCATTCACCCCTGCAGGGGTAGTGGTAGCTGGTGAGTGGGGACCCGAGAGGAGGAGCATGAAAGTCACATGGATACCTATGCAACAGTGTACGCAAGTCACCTTTTGAATGAACTTCTGTGATCTTTGGAATATTGCATATCATTGTTATTGGGACTAATTTTTCTCCTGGTTTAAATGATTCAGATCAGATGGTAGCACATCAGTTCTAGGAGTGTTTGCCTTTCAATGTGCACAACTTAACTGATCACTGGACTGTTTTGAATCACATTCTTATTTGCTTTGTTATACATATATCCTTGGACTGCACTTAGATTGTTTGGATTTGTTTTTTTTTTTCTTGGTCACACCTGTGCAGGGATAGACACGTACACATACGATTTCTGTTAAGCCATCACACATATATTATTATATTATATTATTCACTTAGTTTGGAGGGAACCATGAAGACTCCCTTTCCACATTTGCGCAGGGAGGGCCACGAATACACAGGATTTTATCTATTTACTCCACCTATAGCACTTAGCACTTTATAAAAGGTTTTTCACTTTATGTTATCCTGCAGACACCTTTATATTCTTGAATAGGAATCCATTACATCCTCGAGCCTAAACCTAACTAAGGTAAATAGAGTTTATGTCAGAGAGATTGGTTTCATATATACCTATCGATCTCAGGTAGTGCCACCCACCCCATTTACTGACTCACTTTATATTCTGGACCCCCTTTTTTGGGGGAGTTCTTTTTTGGGGAGGCAGCAACCTAGCCACTAACCTAAGCGCAGGGTAATCTACATTTGTTATTAAACAGGCTCTGTGTCTACAGTCGACAGTGCTGGTCGTGGACACGGTGCATCCTCAGCACGTAGCCGTGGGGCACGCTTGTCCTTTTTTTCTGCAGCTGGCTGTGTTATTGAGCCACAACATGCAGAAGGTGGAATGGATAACAAAGCCCTCCTCATCCTCCTCATCTTCTGTCACCCAGGCTCAGAGTAGTTTGCCTACCAATGCAGCTGCCAAAGCGGCCTATTCCATCGGCTTCATGTCAACAGTCACTCCTTCCCTAGGCCCACCATCATGCACGGAGGAGTCCCCCAAATTATTTGACCACAGTGTCGGGTACATGCTACAGGAGGATGAGCAGCGATTTGAAGGCTCTGATGATGGTACCCAGATTGAAGAAGGGAGTAACGTGAGCCCAGAGGGGGTGCCCAAGAAGGTCAAGAAACTGGCAGTCATGTTCCCCGAGCTGCATCATACTGCCAAGTTTGCTCCAGTGACGAGGAGGGAGGGGATGATGAGGTCACTGACTCTACTTGGGTGCCTGATAGAAGAGAGGAGGAGGAGGCACATCTCCAACAAGTCAGGATGCCCTCCAGGGGGCAGCTTAAGGGCAGTCACCCTATTGCATCACACCACAGAGCTAAGCAGGTGCAGAGCACTGCTGACTCCCCACATATTTTGAAAAGTTCTTTGGTGTTGGCCTTTTTTGACACGTGTGCAGCAGATCGCACCATTGCTGTTTGCAACATATGTCTGAAGCGTATCAAGCGTGGCCAAAACAGCAGCCGCTTTACCACCACATGCTTGACCAGACATATAACGACTTCCCATGCAGTCCGTTGGCAACAGCACTTAAAAGACCCACATCAAAGAACAAGGTGGACCTCTCCTTGCTCCTCATCAGCTGGGATCTCCAACCCCACTATACCTCCAGTCCTCTCAGAAACCTGCACTGAGAGAAATGAAGGTATAGAAATAGGTGCCCCAAGTACTTGCGGCCAATCTGCTAGCGGTACACCAACATCGGATTTTAGCAGGCAAATTTCCCTACCCCAGTTGCTAAACCGTCAAAAGAAATTCCGTCCCAGCCATCCACATGCTCACTGTCTGAATGCTAGCCTGGCCAAATTGCTAGCACTGCAACTGCTGCCTTTTCAGCTGGTAGACTCTGCCCCCTTTCGTGAATTTGTGGAATGTGCAGAACCTTAGTGGCAGGTTCCCAAATGCCATTTCTTTTCACGGAAGGCCATTCCGGCTCTCTACCAGCATGTGGAAGGCAATGTCTTGGCCTTGTGGGACAGGGTGGTCAGCAGTAAGGTGCATATTACTGCTGACTCATGGTCCAGCAGGCATAGACAGGGACATTACCTTTCTTTCACGGCGCACTGGGTAACTTTGCTGGCAAGACAAAAACAGAACATTCCATGGCTCAACTCACCAACCAGTCTGCCAACTGACCAAATTAACCTGTTCAACAGTCTGCGTTAAAAACAGGGGTTTAGTTAGCACGCATTTGCAAACGCATGCATAAGCTGCAAGGCCTTTTTCACGGCACCCCGTGTATGCTTGCAGTCCTAACGCTACTGAATTTATAAGCGTCTCCACAATGGAAGCACATGCATTAAATGGATAGATGAGGGGCAGGTGGGCCTGGAGGCAGCCTAATCCCCCTTAAAGGAACAGGAGCACACTGGACACCAAGCAAGAGCACAATGGCAGCAAAGATGTACAGTGTGTCCCCGGACCAAATATTCACCAGTAACAAACAAATGGCCCCTGCCCCCACCTATAACTGGCCTTCACAGCAAGGAGCACATGGAAGGGCTATCACATGAAAGACAAAAACAGAACATTCCATAGCTCAACTCACCAACCAGTCTGCCAACTGACCAAATTAACCTGTCCAACAGTCTGCGTTAAAAACAGGGGTTTAGTTCGCATGCATTTGAAAACGCATGCATAAGCTGCAGGGCCTCTTCACGGCACCCTGTGTATGCTTGCAGTCCTAACAGTGCTGAATTTATAAGCATCTCCACAATGGAAGCACATGCATTAAATGGATAGATGAGGGGCAGGTGGGCCTGGAGGCAGCCCAATCCCCCTTAAAGGAACAGGAGCACACTGGACACCCAGCAAGAGCACAATGGCTCCTCTCCGCCCTCCAAGAGGGACACTTGACCCATGTTCCCTGTTTGGCTCACATCCTGAATTTGGTGGTGCAGCGGTTCTTGAGCAGGTACCCTGGCTTACACAATCTCCTGAGGCAGGCCAGGAAAGTCTGTGGTCATTTCTGCTGTCATATAATGCCAGTGCTCAGCTGGCTGACATTCAAAGAGAATACAACCTGCCCAAGAACTGCCTCATTTGTGACATGCCCACAAGATGGAACTCAACGTGGCAATGCTGCAGCAGCTGAACACGTAGCAGAGGGCCAACAATGAGTACCTGTGCGAGTATGGCACCAGGACAGGGTCAGGGGAGCTTGGCTTTTTTCACCAGTGGCTACTGATCAAGGATGCATGCACTGTCCTGCCACCATTTGAGGAGGCCACGAGGATGGTGAGCAGTGACAGTGCATGCATCAGTGATACTGTTCCTCTTCTTGTTGGAGCACACGCTTCGTGGAATAATGGACAGGGCACTTGAGGCAGAACAGCGGGAGGAAGAGGAGGACTTCCTTACCTCTCAAGGCCCCCTTTATCCAGATACTAGTATTCCTGCAGGCCCGCCGATCACACAGGAAGAAGAAGAGGAGGAGGAGGAATGTGTCAGCATGGAGGTGGAGGATAACACTCAGCATCAGCAGCAGTCTTCAAGGGATTGTTTGCAGTCCCCAGAAACCCATGGAGTTGTACGTGGCTGGGAGGAGGTGGTTGAGGATCATGTGATCCTTAGTGACCCAGAGGACTCAGGATCGAATGCCTCTGCAAACTTATGCTGCATGGCCTCCCTGATCCTGCAAAGCCTGCGAAAGGACCCTAGGATTTGTAGTATCAAGGAGAGGGATCATTACTGGCTGGCAACCCTTCTTGATCCACATTACAAGGGTAAGGTTGCAGAACTTATCCAGCCTTCGCAGACGGAGCAGAGGATGAAACATCTTCGGGAGGCCTTGCAGAAAGGTTTGTGCAATGTGTTTCAAGAGCCTGGGAGGTTACAATTTCCTGGTACTGGACAACATGTTGCTGAAGCTTCGCTCAGTAACAGAAAGAGCGGTGGAGAAGGTGGCCGGCTGACTGATGCCTTGAGACAATTCTTTAGTCCTCAGCGCCCAGGTCTGATCAGTTCCAGCAAACATCGCCAGCATCTGAATTACATGGTGCAGGAATATCTAGGGGCAAAATCAGACTTGGCTTGGAGACCTTTCCACCATAACATCCACTGGGTTACTGGGTCTTGAGGATGGACCACTGGCCAGAGCTTGCTCAATATGCAATTGAGCTACTGGCCTGTCCTGCATCCAGCGTTCTTTCTGAACGCACATTCAGTACTGCTGGAGGCTTTGTAACCGATCACAGAGTGCGCCTGTCCACAGACTCTGTTGATCGGCTCACATTCATAAAAATGAATCAGTCTTGGATCACCAGCTACCAAGCACCTGATGCTGATGTAACCGATTAATTTTTCTATGGATTTGGGATCCCTTGAAGACTGCATATGCTGACATTGCTGAGTGACTATCCTATTATTCTATTCCTCCTTAATCTTCATGATGATAGCTTCTAGGAATATTTCCGGGTCAGGGCACCGTCACCATTGCCTAAGGCCCAATTTTTCTGCCCCTGTTTAATAGGGGCATGTAATTACAATTTTTGATCTAATATTTCACAGCAGGGCCTGTTCCTGCGCTCAACAAAAGTATCTGTGAGGCTTTACAGTGTTGTGTCACCACCACCACCGTCTAAGGCCCAATTTTTTTGCCCCTGTTTAACAGGGATGCATAATTACAATTTTTGACCTAATATTTCACAGCAGGGCCTGTTCCTGTGCTCAACAGAAGTATCTGTGAGGCTTTACAGTGTTGTGTCACCACCACCACCACCGCCTAAAGCCCAACTTTTATGCCTTTTTACCTCCTTTGTGCAACCATATCTTAACTGAAGTATTCCAGTAAACGTTAACAGAATATAAACCTATTGAGTCCTGTCTTATTACTTAAAGGTGTTCAAAGATGTCTGAACCCAAAGTGTCAGGTGGGTTGCAATTTTTGATATAATATTTCACAGCAGGGCCTTTTCCTGCGCTCAACAAAAGTATCTGTGAGGCTTTACAGTGTTGTGCCACCACCACCACCTAAGGCCCAACTTTTATGGCCCTGTTTAACAGGGACACGTAATTACAATTTTTGATCTAATATTTCACAACAGGGCCCGTTCCTGCGCTCAACAAAAGTATCTGTGAGGGCTTACAGTGTTCTGGTACCACCAGCACCTAAGGCCCAATTTTTCACAGAGTATATAGGGCAGGCCGTATAGTATATACAGGCGGTCCCCTATTTTCAAACATCCGACTTACAAACAACTCCTACTTAGAAACGGAGGGAGACAACAGGAAGTAAGAGGAAATCTACCCCTAGGAAGGCAAATTCTCTCCTGTAAGAGTTAATACGGGAAAAAGGTGTCTCCACTGATGCTTTATCACCAATCCTTGTTTCCCGAATAACCCCAAATTTTCAAAATCCAATTGTCATTGGGACAGAAAGTGAGGTGAAATCTTCTGGACAGGGGCACAGACAGCAAAACAAATGTTACAGGGGTGATAACCCTTCCCTATGTTATCCAAAAAGCTTAAATATAGATTTTTTGGCTGGAGCTACACTTACTGTACAAAATGTACCTGTTCCAAATTACAAACAGATTCAAGTTAAGAACAAACCTACAGTCTCTATCTTGTTTGTAACCTGGGGACCACCTGTATACTGCTGCTTGGGTGCGGGGTTCCCCTTAATATCAGTGGTGTCACTACAGCTGGTGTCACCCGGTGCGGAAAAAAATTGGTGTCACCCCCCTCTCTACCAACTATGGTCCCCCTTCAGTACAGACCCACCCCACTAAGTACAGACCGCCCCTTCAGCAGTATAGATCCTCCTTCCTCAGTACAGACCCCCCACTAAGTACAGACCCCCCTCCATCAGTTTAGACCCCCTCAATGTAGACACCCCTCATCAATATAGACCCCCTCTACCTCAATACAGACCCCCTCAGTGTGGACCCCCATCTATCAGTATAGATCCCCTCAGTGCAGACCCCCCTCCATCAGTATAGACACCCCATCAGTGCAGACCCCACTCCTCTATCAGTGCAGACCCCCCCATCAGTGCAGATCCCCCACCATCAGTGCAAACACCCTCCTCCATCAGTGTAAACCCCCCTCCATCAGTGCAGACCCCCTTCAGTGCAGACTCCCTCCATCAGTGCAGGCCCCCTCAGTGCAGACCCTCCCTCCATCAGTACAGACCCCCCTCAGTGCAGACCCCCCTCTATCAGTGCAGGCCCCCCTCAGTGCAGACCCCCCTGTATCAGTGGAGGCCCCACTCAGTGCAGACCCCCCTCTATTAGTGCAGGCCCCCCTCAGTGGAGACCACCCCCTCCATCAGTGCCAGTGCAGACCCACCCCTCCCATAGCGCCCCTCAGCACATGTCCATTTGCATTACATTTTTACAGACCTCAGAACAGCGCGGGGTAGGCACAGCAGTGTGTCCCTTGGACTCCCTCCTCCTCCTGTGTAGATGTGGGAGGGGGCTTTGGTCTGCTCCACTGTGTGAGACAGAGAGACAGCTGGAGAGATCATGTGAGAGATCAGGGTAGGGGGTGAGGACCGTGCGGCATTAGCGGTGCCGCTGCCCGCGGGTGTCACCCTTCTGGCGGGTGTCACCCGGTGCGGACCGCACCCCCCTTGCGACTCCATTGCTTAATATTCATACCAGACCCAAAGGGCCTGGTAATGGGCGGGGGGGGGGCAACATTACATTACAGTCGCAAGCAGTTTTAAATTACTTTTACTCATTTAGAAATGTCATTTTGTGTAGGGACTGTTCTAAACATGTGAAAAATGTGCCACTTAACAGGCATACTATAGTCACCCCCCAGGCACGACTATTTAAAGGAATATTTCACTTTTATTGTTTCACTTTAAGCATTATTAAAATCATCGCTCCTGAAAAAACGTCAGTTTTTAAAACTTTTTTTTTGCATTGATACACGTCTCCTGCGGCAGGTCCCGGGTCCCCAAACATTTTTTATGACAATAACTTGCATATTAGCCTTTAAAATTAGCACTTTAGATTTTTCACGTTCGAGTCCCATAGACTTTAACGGTGTTCGCACAAATGTTTTGCCTGTTCGCATGTTCTGCCGCGAACCGAACTGGGGGGTGTTCGGCTCATCCCTACTATCCATGTTTAGCTTCATCTCTCATTAGGATCAAAGGTTAAACAGGCTGGCCTGGGTTTCTTTTTCTAGAAGTAGTGTCAGAATTGATACTTAACTTCTGCTTATCCTTTCAGGTTATGTTCAAGTGGTACTCCATTGTACATATGTGTATATAATAATCTGTTGTTGCCAACTGTCTTAACTGGCATTTTCTTGAGGAGTCACTCAACTGAGTTTGTGCTGCTATCCCAAGCTCAGTTGAACCATTACCTCCTTTGTGCAACCATATCTTAACTGAAGTATTCCAGTAAACGTTAACAGAATATAAACCTATTGAGTGCTGTCTTATTACTAAAAGGTGTTCAAAGATGTCTGAACCTAAAGTGTCAGGTGGGTTGGAATGTTCACAGCACATGGCGATGCAGATGAGCAGGTAAATCCAATCAGTCCCCAAGGGGGCCATGCTACAAAAAAAAAACGTATCATAGGCTTAGCTATAGGTAAAAGTTTGCAGAGCAAGTTTACTTCCTCTTTAAAGTAAAATGATAACATATATGTTTACACCGTTGTAATTTAATATTTTTTCAATATTTTTAAATATGAAGCTTTGATCAAAAAATACCTTGTGATCCTGACAGGAAGGTCCTTGTTTGGGCGCTTCCTGTTATACGATAACAATACTATGTTCCTGTTTCCCAGTTGTGCTTTTGTGTTGTCACCCTGTCACTGTGGCTTCTAAATGACATTACAAGTGACCATTTCAAAACACATTTTACATGCATAGTCCATCACCATCAGGAATCCTGTCCTGAGAAAATACCATGCAGCCATCGCTGGAGTGCATGCATGCAGACAGAAAGTGACTGCAAGGAGGCTGAAAACAAGTTTTTTCATACAAAAATAAAATGGCAATTGTTTTGAAACATAGGTGTTGATTTACTAAAGGTAAATAAGCTATTATCGTTGCAAGGGAATTTGTCCAAAGCTTAGTGAATGAGGTGAAGCACTGCTAAATACCCTCATTCAAACATGTAGCAGCAAAAATGCTTTTCTTTTAAAAATGCCTTGCATGTGATTGAGTATACTTTGCAAAGTGAAACTTTACCAGCTCTGGGGCAAAAACCTTTGCAAAATGCAACTTACATTGCAAAGTGAAAAACCTATGTGATTTTATTAAATCAACCCCATAGTGCTTTAGCAAGCTATTTTTTTCATTTGGAGTATACTTCTACTTTAAAGTCGTTGTCAACCTTTCCATATACCAAGTGAAGTGACTGGTCTCAGGTGATACACTGAGATGAACAGCGCTAAGTCAATCACAGGCTGTATGCTGAAGTTCCCTCCCTATCACCTTTATTCTCTTGGTGTCAGAAATGACTCCTGCTGATAGCTGAGGAATGGACAACGGATAGAAATGACACTAAAGTCTCTTACACACGGTACAATTGTTGGCCAACCGAGGGTCTGATTTTTGTCTTAAGGGTGTGTGCCAGGATCTTGTCTTGCATACTAACAGTACTACAATTGTTGTGCAACAAACACGAACATAGTGACATACTACGAGGAATTTCAGCTCTTGAGCGCAACCCTTTGGGCCCCTTCTGCTAATTTCATGTTTGGTGAGCATTGATTTAGAGCTTGCGTGTTTCTACTTTCGACTGGTGTGACGGATTTGTGTACTGACCATAGGAAAATCAGACAACAGACCATTGTCTGCCGAAAATTTACTAGCCTGCCATCCAACATTTGTAGGCCGAAAGTTGGACAAGAATTGTGAAAAGAAGCATACTAACGGTCAGATTTTAGGACAACAGTCTGTCAACAGACAACCCCCTCTAACAATTGCAGTGTGTGTACGAGGCTTTAGTGCTCTGGATTGAGATGAGTACACACGGTAGAGGGATATTATTTGTTTATATTTCATATCTGAGGTTTACAACCACTTTCATTTATACACGCTTATTTGTGCTTGCTAATATACAGACCCTGTTTCAATGTATAGTTAATTATCAGGTAATTATCTATATACATGGTGGAAGTCATCCCCTTATCTCACTGCTGGTTGAAAACAATAGATTGTACAGTTTTGATTGGTAGCCAGACATATGTGAACTCAGAATAGCAGTTTTTTAATCTCAGCAGGAAAAAAAGTATTTCTTTATTCAAAAATGAATGTGATCTGGTAATGCTGGCGATGGCTTCTGATTTATGTAAAGTGAGAATTTTAAAGATAGGGGTTAGTTTTTGGATTCACATTATTTAATATATAAATATGTACTATCTTATCTGTTCCTATAGTTAGCTAGTCTATCAAAGCTCTGATCTGATTAATAGTGATGATATAACAACAATATTAGCTATAAAATAAAAAAAAATACAATAACTCCAGAGGCTAATATGGCTTTCTACCAACTCCTGTCTTAAACAAAATGCATTCAGCTGCTAATTTAGGGAACAGACAGCGACTCCTTTTTTAGGTGGACTAAACCTAACAATTTGGAATTTTTCCCAACTGATCTTAAAAAAAAAAAATTCAGAGGCGTATCCTTGAAAATACTTAAAATACATCAAGGTCCTCCCTAATATTCAAAAAACTGAGGCCCAATCTCAGAGACTCGCACATAAACCCTATTCCATAGCAATGAAACATTAACCAGAAAATTCCTAACATATATGCAGCTCGCTGAGGGCTGCTAACAAAATATTTGTTTTCCCCAGTGTTGTACCTTAGTGAAAATGAGGCTACCTCCAATTTGAGTTTATTCAGTTGTTCCATAAACTGATGCCTTTCCTGCCTTTACTGACTATTTTCAGATTGTAATCTCAGCATTTGGGTTTTAAAGGGGAACTGTCTTTGACTACTTTGGCCTCTACGCCTTGGATTGCTACCCTATCTCACAGAATAAACTTCATAGTGCCTCGGTGTAGTTTTAGGGTATAGAGGTTTTCTTTGGATATTATTACTAAACACCAAACAATACCTTGCAATGTGTCCCAACCTTTTACAGGCAAAACACCCGAGAGCTGGCCTCCCTGCAAAGGCCCTTCTCTGAGGATACGGCAAAGGAGTCTCACATTGCTACACAACATTACCATGATTACAGTCAACAGACTTTACATTTTCACTGTCTGAAGAGCAGTCACTATCAATGGACTCATAAGAAGTGTCCACTCTCACAGAGTTACTATTTTCCAAAAGATCAGTTGCATTTTCCATTTCAATCCCTAAATCAGTTTCATGAGCAGTTACAACACTTCTGTTTGAATAATCCTCATCCAAATCACTACCATTGACTCCAACGATAGCAACATTACTTGCAGCAACAAGAGCATTATTGCCCCTATCTGTGCTGAACACTGAGACTGCTCAACCTCAGTATGTTTGGAGGATAACTCCATTATGGCAGCATGGGCCTCCTATAACTCCCTCCTAAGCAGTATTATAATATGCTCATTCTTGGCCTCTCTTTGTTTTAAAGAGGCAATACACCTTTCATATCTCCCAAAATTTGAACTTCAGAATGAGGAACAATGGAGGAGGGAAAAGACTTGCAGTGCATGTAGCATGCTGCGGTAAAATGTGGGCGTGGTCAATCGCTTAGCAGTGGGAGGGGTTTAAGGGATGTGGTTAAACAAAACTTAGGCTTCCTTGTATCTATAAAATATGCTTTGATTGCTTTGTCTGAGCCTACCTTAAAGTGGAGTTCCACCCGCTTTTACAACTCTTCAGCATCCCTCACTAAACTGTGCACTGTAAATGAATTGGATATTTTTTTATTTTTTTTCTCAGCACTTACTGTATATCTGCTGTATTCATTTTTCACTTCCTCCTCCCTGGCCGCGGCCCATCGCATCATTTCCTGTTTGCAATGCCTTCTGGGAACTTCCTCTGACACTGCCATTGCTATGGAAACCTGACATGAAACCTATTACACTGCTTGTGCTGCACTGAGCATGTGCGAGATCTGCAAGGATGAGATCCAGGAAGAAATACAGTCTGGCTTCAGATGCCCAGACTTAAGATGCCCACGGCCTGCTGTAAGTTTATAAAATAACAAACTACTGCTATAAACTAACAAAACAGACCTTATTTTTCAGACTAACTTTACTAGAATACATTAAGCTTGTGTATTATAGGGGTGTTTTTATTTAAAAAGTATAATTTCGGCCGGAACACACCACTTTAAAGAAGAACTTCATTAAAATAGTCAGGGACTGTATAGCAACCAGCAACTGTTGAGGCAAAGAAGACTTTGGCGAGAAGTATGTAATGTACAGTATTGTGTATATAGTACAGTGTTAAGCAGAGCACAGGGTTTGGGGAGTGCTGCAGTCAGTCTCGGGTTCAGGATACATAACACATAGTGCAGGGGTCAGGGTTTATAATGCAATGTATTCAAGAATCGGGAGTATGTAACGCACTGAGGGCAGTAGTCAGTGTTGAGTTTAGGAGTACATGATGCCCAGAAAACAGCGTCCAGGAGTACATAATGCATAGAATTCAGGGGACAGGAGTGTGTAATACACAGAATGCAGGGGACAGGAGTGTGTAATGTACAGAATGCAGGGGTCAGGAGTAGGGATGAGCCGAACACCCCCCTTTCGGATCGCACCAGAACTTGCGAAAAGGCAAATAATTTGTGCAAACACGGTTAAAGTCTATGGGACGCAAACATGAAAAATCAAAAGTGCTAATTTTAAAGGTTTTTTTGCATGTTATTGCCATAAAAAGTGTTTGGGGTCCCAGGTCCTGCCCCAGGGGACATCTGTCAATGCAAAAAAGGTTTTAAAAATGGCTGTTTTTAGGGGAGCAGTGATTTTAATAATGCTTAAAGTGAAACAATAAAAATGAAATATTCCTTTTAAATATCATGCCTGGGGAGTCTCCTTAGTCTGCCTGTAAATTAGTGCATTTTCCCATGTTTATAACAGTACCACAGCAAAATTACATTTCTAAAGGAAAAAATTTAATTTAAAACTGCTCGCAGGTGTAATGTATTGTTGGATCCTGGCAATATAGATAAAAAATCATTATAAAAAACAGCGTGGGTTCCCCCCCAGTCCATTACCAGGCCCTTTGGCTCTGGTATGAATATTTAGAGGAACCTGTGACAGACTCACCCGGGATAGAGGCTTTTGGGGGGGACTGAATGCAAGCCTCTTGCCGACCAATTATGGGCCCTGGCATTTGGGGAATGGTGCTCTTTGTGAGCTGTATGCCTGGGGACCCTTGAGGTGGTATTACTGTGTATTCGGGTCCTGGTCCCCCAGGACACACAGACTCTGGGGACCCTGTGTATGCCATATGGGAAATGGTGACTTGGAGGGTATGTCTTGGATTGCTTAAAATGGGACAGTAATATTTATCCTCAATATCTCCCAGGATATATATGTAAAGACTATTATTGGTTTGTTTCATTCTGAACTCAACATGCTAATTGAGTGAGCTGATCACATTGGCCTCCAGGACTGGCTAGGAGACGAACAGTCTACTCCTACTATAGTTTGTTGATGACTAGGCTGAGGAGGGGGGATTCCTCCAGCAGCCCCCCTGCTGATAAGACTGATTCATACTGTTGGACACATACTGTGAGGAGATGCCGGTGTCATCAACTCCAACTACCTGTCTTGTTGTCTGCTATAATGTGTTTAATGTAAATGAGTCTAGTCTGGCTTACCACAGGTTCTAAGGGTATTCCACACATTGTTGTTTGTTCTAATTAACCCTGTGTTGATGTTTATAGTAATGTGTATTGAATAGTCACCTAGTCTGGGTAAATGATTTAGTAAACTAGCTCATGTTAATTAGGTTACAGTTATATTGTTAGAGGAGGTTCCAACGGTCTTGTCTTTTAATTTTGATTCTAAATAAAACAGTCCATGTTAGTATCTAAGCAAGTCTCGCCTTGTTTTGTGCTTGGGAGCAGTTGGAATATCTGATATATGTATCCAGACTGGGAGGAAGAGGTATACTGACGGAAGCACTCAAGCGGAGTGTGGGACGTTCTGTGACAGAACCCCTGTGCCAAAAATACCAAAAAAAAATTGGGTGGATGTCCCCCCAAAATCCATACCAGGCCCTTCCGGGTCTGGCATGGATATTAAAGGGAACCCCGCACCAAAATCTAGGCCCCCAGGCACTTTTTAATTTTTTTTTTTCTTATTTATTTTGCTGTTTACTTTTTATTTTTACACTGTTTAACAAAAAGTGTCACTTTTATTCCTATTACAAGGAATTTAAACATCCCTTGTAATAGAAAAAAGCATGACAGGACCTCTTAAATATGAGATCTGGGGTCAAAAAGACCTCAGATTTCATAATTACACTAAAATGCAAAAAAAAAAATGTAATTGAAAAAAATAAAAAAAATAAATTGGCCCTTTAAGAGCTATGGGCGGAAGTGACATTTAGATTCGCTTCCGCCCTGCAGTATCATGGAGAAGGGTGGGGGCCATCTTCCCCTCACTCGTCTCCATGTCAGCCCAGGGGACAGCTAGCTGCTGCCATAACAACAATATCCGTCCCCAAAGTAGGGACGTACATCGGTGTGTGGTGGTCCGGAAATGGTTATACAGGGGCAGAAAAATTGGGCCTTTGGTTTTGGTGGTGCCAGAACACTGTAAGCCCTCACAATTACTCTTGTTGGCCGCAGGAACAGGCCCTGCTGTGAAATATTATATCAAAAATTGTAATTACATGCCTCTGTTAAACAGGGGCAGAAAAATTGGGCCTTGGGTGGTGCTGGTGGTGCCACAACACTGTAACCCCTCACAGATACTCTTGTTGGGCGGAAGAACGGGCCCTGCTTAACTATTATTTCAAACATTTTAATTACATGCCCCTGTTAAACAGGGGCAGAAAAATTGGGCCTTTGGTTTTGGTGGTGCCGGAACATTGTAAACCCTCACAGTTACTCTTGTTGGGCATAGGTATGGGCCTGGGCTGTGAAATATTATATCAACAATTGTAATTACATGCCCCTTTTAAAGAGGGGCAGAAAAATTGGGCCTTGGGTAGTGGTGGTGCCACAACACTGTAACCCCTCACAGATACTCTTGTTGGGTGCAGGAATGGGCCCTGCTTAACTATTATTTCAAAAATTGTAAATACATGCCCCATGCTAAACAGGGGCAGAAAAATTAGGCCTTGGGTGGTGGTGGTGGTGGTGACACAACACTGTAACCCCTCACAGATACTCTTGTTGGGTACAGGAACAGGCCCTGCTGTGAAATATTATATCAAAAATTTAATTACATGCTTCTGTTAAACAAGGGCAGAAAAATTGGGCCTTGGGTGGTGGTGGTAGTGCCCTAAACCAAAAATATTGTTGGAAGCTAGCATCATCAAGATTTGGGAGGAATAGGATAGTCAGCATAGGCAGTCTTTAAGGGATCCCAGATCCATAGCAAATTCAATCAGTTACATCAGCATCAGGTGTTTGATAGCTGCTAATCCAAGACTGATTAATTTTTATGAATGTGAGCCTATCAACGGGGTCTGTGGACAGGCCCACTCTTTCATCTGTTACAAACCCTCCAGCAGCACTAAATGTGCATTCAGAAAGCATGCTGGAAGCAGGACAGGCCAGTAGCTTGATTGCATATTGAGCAAGTTCTGGCCAGTGGTCTATCCTCAAGAGTTGTGGCTTTGGAGTTGTGCCTCCTCCTCACTTTCCTCCTCTCTTCTCTCAGGCACCCAAGTACAGTCAGTGACCTCATCATCCCCTCCCTCCTCGTCACTGGAGCAAACTTGGCAGTATGGTGCAGCTGGGTCAACATGACTGCCAGTTTCTTGTCTTTCTGTGGCACCCCCTCTTTCTAGGCTCACGTTACTCCCTTCCTCAACCTGTGAACCAGCATCGGAGCCTTCAAATTGCTGCGCATCCTCCAGCAGCATATAACCGACACTGTGGTCGAATAATTCTGGGGACTCCTCCGTGTACGATGGATGGACTACGGAAGGAGTGACTGTGTACAAGGAGCCGGTGAAATAGGCCGCTTTGGCAGCTGCCTTGGTAGGCAAACTACTCTGAGCCTGGGTGACAGAGGATGAGGATGAGGACGGCTTTGTTATGCACTCCACCAACTCTTCTGCATGTTGTGGCTCAATAACATGGCCAGCAGCAGCATAAAGGACAAGCGTGCCCCACGGCCACCTGCAGAGGATGCACCATGTCCACGACCACCACTGTTGACTGTAGACACAGAGGTTGCTTACCCTCTTTTAGTTGCCTGTGAGCATCTGCCTTTCCTTGATGGCCTTCCAGACATGATGTATTTTTTGTTTTGCAACACGACACTACACCGTATTAGATACTGCGTACACCGTCAGAAGTTCACTAGAAAGTATACACCACCGAATGCACTGTATATATAGGCTACACTGAATGCAGTGTGTATATATATATATATATTTATTAATACACTGCCTGAAGTGTAGAAGAATATGTATACACTGTATTAGATACTGTGTACACCGCCTGCACTGTATTAGAAACTGTACAACAGCTGCACTGTATTGTATACTGTGTACACCACCAGAAGTGTAGTAAAAACTGTACACACGCAGAGTATATACAGTGGGGACTGAAAGTATTCAGACCCCCTTAAATTTTTCACTCTGTTATATTGCAGCCATTTGCTAAAATCATTTAAGTTCATTTTTTTCCTCATTAATGTACACACAGCACTCCATATTTACAGAAAAACACAGAATTGTTGACATTTTTGCAGAATTATTAAAAAAGAAAAACTGAAATATCACATGGTTCTAAGTATTCAGACCCTTTGCTCAGTATTTAGTAGAAGTACCCGTTTGCTCTAATACAGCCATGAGTCTTTTTGGGAAAGATGCAACAAGTTTTTCACACCTGGATTTGGGGATCCTCTGCCATTCCTCCTTGCAGATCCTCTCCAATTCTGTCAGGTTGGATGGTAAACATTGGTGGACAGCCATTTTTAGGTCTCTCCAGAGATGCTTAATTGGGTTTAAGGCAAGGCTCTGGCTGGGCCATTCAAGAACAGTCACGGAGTTGTTGTGAAGCCACTCCTTCGTTATTTTAGCTGTGTGCTTAGGGTCATTGTCTTGTTGGATGGTAAACCTTCGGCCCAGTCTGAGGTCCTGAGCACTCTGGAGAAGGTCTTCATTCAGGATATTCCTGTACTTGGCCGCATTCATCTTTCCCTCGATTGCAACCAGTCGTCCTGTCCCTGCAGCTGAAAAACACCCCCACAGCATGATGCTGCCACCACCATGCTTCACTGTTGGGACTGTATTGGACAGGTGATGAGCAGTGCCTGGTTTTCTCCACACATACTGCTTACAATTAAGGCAAAAAAGTTCTATCTTGGTCTCCTCAGACCAGAGAATCTTATTTTTTTAGCAAACTCCATGCGGGCTTTCATGTGTCTTGCACTTAGGAGAGGCTTCCATCGGGCCACTCTACCATAAAGCCCTGACTGGTGGAGGGCTGCAGTGATGGTTGACTTTTTACAACTTTACAGGAGTATGTAATGTACAGAATGCAGGGGACAGGATTGTGCAATGTACAGAATGCAGGGGACAGGATTGTGTAATGTACAGAATGCAGGAGACAGGAGTGTGTAATGTACAGAATGCAGGGGGCAGGAGTACATAATGCACAGAATGCAGGGGACAGTAGTATGTAATGTACAGAATGCAGGGGACAGGAGTATGTAATGTACAGAATGCAGGGGACAGGAGTGTGCAATGCACAGAATGCAGGGGACGGGATTATGTAATGTACAGAATGCAGGGGACAGGAGCATGTAATGGACAGAATGCAGGGGACAGGAGTGTGTAACGTACAAAATGCAGGGGACAGGAGTGTGTAGTGCACAGAATGCAGGGGTCAGGAGTGTGTAATGTACAAAATGCAGGGGTCAGGAGTGTGTAATGTACAGAATGGAGGGGACAGGAGTCTGTAATGTACAGAATGGAGGGGACAGGAGTCTGTAATGTACAGAATGCAGGGGACAGGAGTATGTAATGTACAGAATGCAGGGGACAGCAGTGTGCAATGTACAGAATGCAGGGGACAGGAGTATGTAATGTACAGAATTCAGGGGACAGAAGTGTGTAGTGTACAGAATGCAGGGGACATGAGTATGTAATGTACAGAATGCAGGGGACAGGAGTTTTTAATGTACAGAATGCAGGGGGTGGTTACATCAATTCCCCTAATCCCATCCCAGCTCCATCCATTCCCCCGATCCCATTCCGGCTCCATTCACCACCCTGATCCAATCCTGGCGCCATCTATCCCCCTGATCCCATCCCGGTGCCATCCATTCCCTTGATCCCATCCCAGCTCTGTCCTTCCCCCGACCCCATCCCGGCTCCGCCCATCCCCCGACCCCATCCCGGCTCCATCCTTTTCTGATCCCATCCAGCTCTATCCATCCCCCTGATCCCTTCCCAGCTCCATCCGTCTCCATGATTCCTTCCTGCCTCCATCCATCCCGCTGATCCCTTCCCGGCGCCATCCATCCCCCTGATCCCATCCCGGCACCAACCATCCCCCGATCCCATCCTGGCTCCATCCTTCCCAGGATGCCATCCCGCCTCCATCCATCCCAGCTCCATCCGCCAATCCCATCCCGGCTCCATATGCCAATCCTGGCTCCATCCATCCCCCGATTCCATCCCGGCACCATCCATCCCCTTATCCCATCCCGGCTCCATCTATCCCTGATCCCATCCTGGCTCCATCCATCCCCCTGCCAGTGACAATTATACTGTAATCAGTAGCTATTTTTTGCTCTGATCGCTGTATAAATGTCAATGGTCCCAAAAAAGTGTCAAAAGTGTTCAATCTGTCAGCTTCAGTGTCGCAGTAACACTAAAAATCGCTGAACACATCCATTACTAGTAAAAGAAAAAAAAATAATAATAAAAATGCCATATCCCCCTGACCCTTGAACCACACTTCTGCCCCCCCTTTTTTTCGTACTATTACTTCTCTGTCCTCTTTCTTCTATATTTCTTTCACCTATTTCTTATCTACTTTTGCTAATTTGGAAAAAGGAAAATGGTTGGTAGGAAAGAGGCAAACAGATAAACTTGAGTTTCAATGCAGGATTGAATCTATCACACAGATTGTACAAACATGTATATGAGCCTGTAATAGGAAACTATGTTGTCATGCCCTCAGTCATGTTGATGTAAGAGGCTGCGCCCTCAAATATGATGTATGTCTATGATGATATCGTGGGCCTGTAACCTTTCCTGCTTTTGAATAAAACTTATATTTGAAAAAAAAAATGCCATAAATATATCCCCTATTTTGTAGACACTATAAGTTTTGCGCAAACCAATCAATATATGCTTATTGCGACTTTTTTTACCAAAAATATGTAGAAGAATACATATTGGTCTAAACTTATGAAGATTTTTTTTTCTTTTGGATATTATAGCAAAAAGTAAAAACTATTGTTTTTTTTTTCAAAATTGTCTCTATTTTTTTCTTTATAGCGCAAAAAAATAAAAACTGCAGAGGTGATGAAATACCACCAAAAGAAAGCTTTATTTGTGGGGAAAAAAGGACATACATTTTGTTTGTGTACATAGTCGCATGACCGCGCAATTGTCAGTCACAGCGACGCAGTGCCCTATTGCAAAAAATGGCCTGGTCATTAAGGGGGCAAATCCTTCCGGTTCTTAAGTAGTTAAGAAAATGTCCCATGACCTCCATTGATGTGCTAATTATTGTCACCCTGAAAGTTGCCTGAGTGATCTCCACACCATTTTAGTCCCACAAGCAGAACCACACTATCAAACGAATGTCCTAATCTCTCCTTACCACCACTGACTGTAACCCTAGTATCTCAGATATTAGGTCAAGAGAGATCCTCTGTTGGAGCAGAAAGCTACTTCCCTTTCACGTGGATAAAAATATAAAAAATGATCTATATTTCTCCCACTCAATGTCTGGTTTATCCTGAAGATCTACAGGGTACATCAGTTAACCAAGGTCGATCAGCCCTTCACTAGTGATGGGTCGAACACCCCCCAGTTCAGTTTGCACTAGAACTCCCGAACAGAAAAAAGGTTTTTGACCCAAGCCACAAACTCTATTACAGTCTATGGGACCCGAACATGAAAACTCAAAAGTCTCCATTTTGAAGGCGTACAGTCAGGTCCATAAATATTGGGACATCGTCACAATTCCTCTCTTTTTGGCTCTATACACCACCACAATGGGTTTGAAATGAAACAAACAAGATGTGCTTTAACTGTAGACTTTCAGCTTTAATTTGAGGGTATTTACATCTAAATCAGGAGAACGGTGTAGGAATTACAACAGTTTGTATATGTGCCTCCCACTTTTTAAGGGACCAAAAGTAATGGGACAATTGGCTGCTCAGCTGTTCCATGGCCAGGTGTGTGTTATTCCCTCATTATCCCATTTACAAGGAGCAGATAAAAGGTCCAGAGTTCATTTCAAGTGTGCTATTTGCATTTGGAATCTGTTGCTGTCAACTCTCAATATGAGATCCAAAGAGCTGTCACTATCAGTGAAGCAAGCCATCATTAGGCTGAAAAAATAAAACAAACCCATCAGAGAGATAGCAAAAACATTAGGTGTGGCCAAATCAACTGTTTGGAACATCCTTAAAAAGAAAGAACGCATGGGTGAGCTCAGCAACACCAAAAGACCCGGAAGACCACGGAAAACATCTGTGGTGGATGACCGAAGAATTCTTTCCCTGGTGAAGAAAACACCCTTCACAACAGTTGGCCAGATCAAGAACACTCTCCAGGAGGTAGGTATATGTGTGTCAAAGTCAATAATCAAGAGAAGACTTCACCAGATGAATACAGAGGATTCACCACAAGATGTAAACCATTGGTGAGTCTCAAAAACAGGAAGGCCAGATTATAGTTTGCCAAACAACATCTAAAAAAGCCTTCACAGTTCTAGAACAACATCCTATGGACAGATGAGACCAAGATCAACTTGTACCAGAGTGATGGGAAGAGAAGAGTATGGAGAAGGAAAGGAACTGCTCATGATCCAAAGCATACCACCTCATCAGTGAAGCATGGTGGTGCTAGTGTCATGGCGTGGGCATGTATGGCTGCCAATAGAACTGGTTCTCTTGTATTTATTGATGATGGGACTGCTGACAAAAGCAGCAGGGTGAATTGTGAAGTGTTTCGGGCAATATTATCTGCTCATATTCAGCAAAATGCTTCAGAACTCATTGGACGGCGCTTCAGAGTGCAGATGGACAATGACCCGAAGCATACTGCGAAAGCAACCAAAAAGTTTTTTAAGGGAAAGAAGTGGAATGGTATGCAATGGCCAAGTCAATCACCTGACCTGAATCCGATTGAGCATGCATTTCACTTGCTGAAGACAAAACTGAAGGGAAAATGCCCCAAGAACAAGCAGGAACTGAAGACAGTTGCAGTAGAGGCCTGGCAGAGCATCACCAGGGATGAAACCCAGCGTCTGGTGATGTCTATGCATTCCAGACTTCAGGCTGCAATTGACGGCAAAGCATTTGCAACTAAGTATTAAAAAGTGAAAATTTGATGGATGATTGTTAATCTGTCCCATTACTTTTGGTCCCTTAAAAAGTGGGAGGCACATATACAAACTGTTGTAATTCCTACACCGTTCACCTGATTTGGATGTAAATACCCTCAAATTAAAGCTGAAAGTCTGCAGTTAAAGCATATCTTGTTTGTTTCATTTCAAATCCATTGTGGTGGTGTATAGAGCCAAAAAGATTAGAATTGTGTCAATGTCCCAATATTTATGGACCTGACTGTATATACAAGCTATTGGCCATAAAAATGGTTTGGGGGCCCGGGTCCTCCCCTGGTAACGCAAAAAAACTTTTAAAAAAAGGTAGTTTTTAAAGGAGCAGTGATTTTAATGATGCTTAAAGTGAAACAATAGAAATACAAAATTCCTTTAAATATAGTGTCTGGGGGGGGGTCCCCATATTCTGCCTGTAAAGTGGCGCATCTGTACCATGTACCATGTACCATGCACCTGCTGCAGCAAAACTGACATTTGTAAAGAAAAAAGAAGACATTTAAATTTTAAATTGATTATCCTGGCTGCAAGTCATTGCCGACCACCAAAGCAATACTTGACTACTCATTGTCATATGACAAGAGGGTCAACGACGTCTGGTGTGTAGGGACCTTTACCAGACACATAGTGGATTGCTGGTATAGAAAAGTTTATGAAGAAAAGCACTTTACCATATTTATGCTGAAGATTGCACATTTTTGCACTTATTTATTTGTATTGAGCACTATTTACATCAACATTGTTGTTCATCTAATTCACGATTATCGGTTTACAGAGACTGTTTTACAGGTTTTGGAGCACACATGTATTGTACACATGATATTGATTTTTGTTTGATTGCATAAGTTAATAGGGATATTTATCTTAATTTGAAAAAAAATAAAATAATAATTTTCATCCAGTTTAAGGGCTATTTGCACATTGGATTATCTTATGAACTTGTATTTTTAACATTCGCATTCCTAAATCTTTGTATTCAGGCTTCATGGTACGCTTTCATGCATTTCTGGTTGCATATATAGTATTATAACACATACAGTGCATCTATGTCTTCAAATACTGTGTGGGTGTTACCATGCTTGTGTTAGCTTCTGCAGCAATGGCAATACTTCTTTACATTTAAAGACTATTCTGTGGGTTTAAAAGATATGTCTCTGAAATATTTATCTTGGAAATGTTCCTTTTTCAACATAGATAAAGAGCTTAGTACAATTAAGCTTATTTGTGCAGTTTTCACTCTCTTCTCTTTACCTTATTTAGCAAATCAATATATATTGAATTGTAGTATTTAAAATGCAAAAGACATGACACTATAACAAGGATTAGTGCCAAAGTCCATCGAAAAAAGTACCATTTTGGTTTGATGCACTAGACCCATGACTGCATACTGTGGGGATTAAGACAAAACCTCCATATATTTTCTTAGTGTTTATTTTGGGTTGGTAATGTAACATTTACCTTTATAAGAGTATTTAAGCCAAAACCTAATAAATATGTTAGATAGTGTTTGCCACAACACTTATGCGTGATACAATACAGATATTAGTGAACATTTAATATTAGGAATGACAAACTCTTTAAAGCCCTAGTGGTCAACCTATGACCCAATGGTAGTTACAGTACAGTATTACATGAGCTTAGGTCAGCATTTTTTCTGTCTAGGTGCTTGCTTACATAAACCTGATCAGCACACTACTTTAAAAAGTATCTGGGTTGAATTTACCTGTGGATGCCCTGTTTACCATAATCAATAATTTTTCTGGAGTTTTGGAACCAAGCTAACTAATAAATCGCTCCTGCAATATACAGTATTTCACAAAAGTGAGTACACCCCTCACATTTTTGTAAATATTTTATTATACCTTTTCATGTGACAACACTGAATAAATGACATTTTGCTACAATGTAAAGTAGTGAGTGTACAGCTTGTATAACAGTGTAAATTTGCTGTCACCTCAAAATAATTCAACACACAACCATTAATGTCTAAATCGCTGGCAACAAAAGTGAGTACACCCCTAAGGGAAAATGTCCAAATTGGGTCCAAAGTGTCAATATTTTGTGTAGCCCCTATTATTTTCCAGCACTGCCTTAACCCTCTTGGGCACCGAGTTCACCAGAACTTCACAGGTTGCCACTGGAGTCCTCTTCCACTCCTCCATGACAACATCACAGAGCTGGTGGATGTTAGAGACCTTGCACTCCTCCACCTTCTGTTTGAGGATGCCCCACAGATGTTCAATAGGGTTTAGGTCTGGAGATATGCTTGGTGTGTTTGGGGTCGTTATCATGTTGGAATACTGCCCTGCGGCCCAGTCTCTGAAGGGAGGGGATCATGCTCTGCTTCAGTATGTCACAGTACATGTTGGCATTCATGGTTCCCCCAATGAACTGTAGCTCCCAAGTGCCAGCAGCACTCATGCATCCACAGACCATGACACTCCCACCCCCATGCTTGACTGTAGGCAAGACACACTTGCCTTTGTACTCCTCACCTGGTTGCTGCCACACACGCTTGACACCATCTGAACCAAATAAGTTTATCTTGGTCTCGTCAGGCCATAGGACATGGTTCCAGTAATCCATGTCCTTAGTCTGCGTGTCTTCAGCAAACTGTTTGCGGGCTTTCTTGTGCATCATCTTTGGAAGAGGCTTCCTTTCGGGATAACAGCCATGCAGACCAATTTGATGCAGTGTGCTGCGTATGGTCTGAACACTGACAGGCTGACCCCCTACCCCTTCAACCTCTGCAGCAATGCTGGCAGCACTCATATGTCTATTTCCCAAAGACAACCTCTAAATATGACGCTGAGCACGTGCACTCAACTTCTTTGGTCGACCATGGCGAGGCCTGTTCTGAGTGGAACCTGTCCTGTTAACCCAGTGTATGGTCTTGGGCACCGTACTGCAGTTCAGTTTCAGGGTCTTGGCAATCTTCCTATAGCCTAGGCCATCTTTATGTAGAGGAACAATTCCCTTTTTCAGATCCTCAGAGATTTCTTTTCCATGAGGTGCCATGTTGAACTTCCAGTGACCAGTATGAGAGAGTGAGATCGATAACACCAAATTTAACATACCTACTCCCTATTCACACCTGAGACCTTGTAACACTAACGAGGAGGGAAAATGGCTAATTGGGTTCAATTTGGACATTTTCATTTAGGGGTGTACTCACTTTTGTGGCCAGCGGTTTAGACATTAAAGGCTGTGTGTTGAGTTATTTTGAGGGGACAGCAAATTTACACTGTTATACAAGCTGCACACTCACTACTTTACATTGTAGCAAATTGTCATTTCTTCAGTGTTATCACATGAAAAGATATAATAAATAATAAAAATATAATAAAATATTCACAAAAATGTGAGGGGTGTACTCATTTTTGTGAGATACTGTATGTTCCCTTTAAGTTCAGATGTGCATTAGTTCACTGCTAGCTGCTGCACTGAGCTTATGTGCCACAAACTGTCTGGCTCTTCTTTATTTCTATCAATCTAATTACTGGCAGACCACTTACTCTATTTAAACTGAGCTGCTAAAAAAGCAGATGCTGCATCTGTCCCCCGTTGGCTCTTTTTGCTGAAAATGGGTCACAGGGGTACAGAACAAACTGCTCTTCTGTGATTCATAGGAGAAGTACAGCCAAAAAAGCTAGGAGCAAGGCTAGGATATGGTGCAATGTCTCCTGAAAGGTAACTCTTAGCATAAGCAATAGGTGAAGGGCAGCTGTAAAGGGGTATTCTTTGGTCCTAATCCATCAGCCGGCTAGTGTTGTGGCCCAGTTGTACCATTGGTGCATGATAATAGTCCCAGTAAAGCCTGCAGGCAGCAAAAGGGCTACCAGATGGCTGAATGGTCAGTTCCTAAAGGACTCAGTCTCTCTAGCACAGATGGCAAATCCCCACAGCAGCAGCTCATTACTTCAAACGATACTGCAGCTCACCATCTGGTCACACACAGCGTGATTAGTCCACTAATTAGTCCACTCTCTTCTTTGCACCCAGGTGACTTTGGCTGTCAGCACACCTGGACTTAGCACTCTAGAGCCTGCTTAGGCCGCCGATATGCTGCAGTGATTGGGGTACTCTCGACAGCTATGTGCACTCCCTGGGCTCCCTCACAGCAAGAGGCATCTGTGTCTTCTAGAGCCTGGGAGGTCTTGCTTTAAAGGTAGACCCTAGCTAAATTTTGAATAGAAAAAGGGGCAAAGACTATTTGTGGAGGACTGTGTTTTCATTCTGGTAATATCTGATTAAATAAGGCTACCTTCTCAGAATAAAATCTGGTACTCTGGTGCTTTGGGACACCTTATCCTGAACCAGTCCTTGGGCCAGTAATTCTCTACTTCCTGCATTAGCTTCCTATTCAGCCCAATTATGCACTGCTTTGATGCATTCTCCTTTTGTTCAGTGCTGATATTTCAGGAATATTTTATTCATACATCTGCTGACACCAGCCCTGTATAGTCTGTAGAAAGAACTGCAAGCAAATAATTCTCTATGATAAAGCACTGCTGTGTGAATCTTACCATACTCTGTTATTTCCTGCTGTCTGAAACTTTCATGTACTAAGAAGCAAGTCTTTTGGAGTGAGCTTTTTTTGATTCACACAGTCTACGGAGTTGTACAGTTAAGAGATATTTTACAATGAGTGGCAAAAAACTGCAGCCCCAAACAGAGTCCTATTGAAAGTCCTGCTGTATTGAACAATGAGAACATTATTGAAGACTTTTATTAATCAGGAACTTCAACCCCTGCGGTAATTTTTTAACCCCCTCTTACTTTACAGTATGTGCTTATTTAGCTGCATTCAACATACTCCTGTAGCGCTACCCCTGTAGGAGCTGCTGGTGAATAGGGATCCCCCACCCTGCACAGCCAGGCACACCGAATTTCCACAGCACACTTGAGTCAGGAAACAGTCCGACAACTTTGTTTGTTTTGTTTGTTAGGGGTAGTATTAACCTTGGATAGGGATATGATAGGATGCCCACTTGACTCATTAACAAAAGTAACTCTTGAAGGATACAACTATATACTGTCCATATATACCTCTTCTGCCTCCTGCACAAATCTTGCATGCAGAACCACTCACGCCCAGCTGGAACAATGTTCGAGGGATCTGACAAGGCATTCAGCCAGATCCAGTAACAGCCCTTTACAGGTAGGGACCACGGGCCCCTTTAGTGTGTAGAAAAGTCCAAGTATCCAACTACATTCCTGTGACTACTGATCCCAGCACCACCTCTTCAGGCACTGATGACAGCCCACCTGGCTGCAGCTGCCCAATTCACTAGCCCTCCTGGCTAACCTTCCACAGTCCTCCTAGACTGACTTTACAGCCATCCCAGACTGTCTCTCAGTCCTCTCCCACTGTCTCACTCACCAGGCACCCAGCTGTCTTATCCCTGGAGATCTCCTGGATGTGCTTGCTGGCTCCTGCTGTCTTCACACCTGCTTTGGTGCCACTGGACAGTACTCCTTCTTGTGTTATCAGAGGATCCCTCCTGCACCCGAGCCCCAGGCCCAAATTCACCTCCCCAGATTAGGGGGCTACCCTCAAGGGCCTCCAACAGCCTCCTCAGCACTCCATCTCCAGCTTCCACCCGAACTCCACTGCCCCTGAGTATTTAAAAGGTCCCTCCTCCTGCCAGCCCATTTGGCCGGGGATTGGTTGGGGCCCTCATCAGTACTCCAGGCAGCCCCTCCTAACCTCCCTCCCATTCTTATGGAAGTTTCTGCAAACTTCCAGCAAGTAGGGAGAGGTATCAGAGATGCTGCCTGATTAATCATTCCAGCCTCCCCGGATCAATCACCCTGACCTAGATTTAAATAGACAGGCTTGGCTGCCAGCTGAGACAAACAATTTACCCACACTACAGAAAAAAACCCTATCACACTAGCACACTAAGCTAGAGGGTGCTACACTCATATGCCCAGGGAATCCAGTGAAATTCTTTTGGACTTTCCTGCTCTGCTGCCACGGACTTGGTCCTGTGCCCTCATCTTCTCTTCTATGTCATCTGAAGCCCGCTGTCTCTTCCTGGTTCTTCAAGCTGGCCTCTGGGTGAGGACGTGCAATCAGGTCCTCCCTGTTTGAAACTTCAGACTTTGACATACATATCCCATGAGGTTCCAGGAGCAGGGGTGATATCATTCTTGCCCATGAGAGAATTGAGGCAGGGAATCGTGGTGGAGTAAAAAAAAAAAATTAAAATAAACAGAAAAAAGTCAGCTTTTTTGATCTGATAAAGGGAAGAAGGACAATTGGTTTATTTTTTGAGTAAAGATTTGTTTTAAGGTAAATTGAATGGATGTTATAACTTTAGCACAGTGTATCTACTTACTGGATTGTATTAGGACTTGATTTTAGTTCTTTGGTTTTCCTTGATACCCATATTTGCAGTAAGGAAACTCTCTGCACAACTACATGGAGGGATCAGAAGGAGTCATTAAACTGTTATTTGTGATAAAGAACTACATTCCTTGCAAAGATTACATAAAAGACATCAGAGTCTGCATGAAGAAAAGTAGAATATTTATTGGATTTAGATGTTACCAATGAACCAGAAATCACCTTAACTCTTCTATTAGAAGAGTTAAATATTACCCAGGAGGGAAATCATTATCTCATTTTAGAGAACGATGTTGTGTTAATTTACTGAAGCAAGAAGTTGCATTAATAAATCTGTTTACAAGGAGCATGATGAAACATCTCATTTATTAATTGATTTTGTTAACATTTATAAAGCTGCTGTAAAATGTGCAGTGAAAAACATGGAATTATGCAGATTAGTGCCACTATTTCTTGAAATAACAACAAATTGGAGATTTTTACTTCTGCCATGTAGTATGATTGTTTATACATGTAGCATGCATGCAGTGATAATGCAATCTGCTATTTTTCAATTGATATTAACGTGGGCCTTTCAGTAATGTGCAAGTCTTTATGAGTAAATTCCTGACTGGTTTCAATATATAGCAACAGTATTTATTTATTTTTAACCACTTCAATACAGGGTACTTATAAACCTTCCTGCCCAGACCAATTTTCAGCTTTAAGCGCTGTCGCAGTTTGTATGACAATTGCACGGTCATCCAACACTGTACCTAAACTAAATTTTTGGCATTTTGTTCCTACAAATAGAGCTTTCTTTTGGTGGTATTTGATCACCTCTGCGGTTTTTATTTTTTGCTAAACAAAAAAAGACCGAAAATTTTGAAAAAAATAAAAGTTTTACTTTTGTTTCTGTTAAAAAAATTTGTAAATAAGTAAGTTTTCTCTTTCACTGATGGGCACTGATAAGGCGGCACTGACAGGCCCTGATAAGGCGGCACTGATGAGGTGGCACCAATGAGCGGGCACTGACGGGCACTGATATGCGGCACTGATGGGCACTGGTAGGTGGCACTGATAGGTGGCACTGATATGCAGCACTGATGGGCATTGATAGGCGGCACTGTTGGGCACTCATGGGTGTCACTGGTGGGCACTGATGGGCACAGATAGGCGACACTGATGGGCACTGAAAGGCTGCAACGATGGGTTCTTATAGGTGGCACTGATGGGCACTGATAGGTGGCACTGCTGGGCACTGATGGGTACTGATAGGCAGCACTGCTGGGCACTGATGGGCACTGATACATGGCACTGATATGCGGCACTGATAGGCATCCCTGGTGTCACTGGCAGTGGTAGGCATTGTGAGTGGGCACTAATTGGCAGCTGCCTGGGGGGGCGCAGCGGCTCAATATCCTGCGGACGTCATATGATGCCGAGTCAGGATATTGAAACTACTTTGCCGCTGTCATTCTGCTATATGGCGGACGACAAGTGGTTAAGTAGTATTTTTTATGATTAAAAAGTCCTTAAAGTGGTTGTAATCCCTCACATATACCCAGTGAAGTGGACAGCCTCAGATGATACACAGAGATTAAACAAATCCTCCTACATAGATTTTACTTGTTTATCTGCAGTCTTGTCTTCCCTACACCCATTCAAAAGGGCAGAATCATGTTAAAATCCTTCCCCTTCTGTTAGTATCACATAGGAGGGGCAGAGAGCTGCAGTTACAATGTGTGAGAGCTGATTGGAGGAAAGAAACACACCCCCCTTCACACACAGCAGAAGAACTTTGTTGTGAATAGACAAGCTGCATGCTGAGCCCTCCTCCCCAACAATATTTTATCTCATGTGTCTAGAAAATGCATCATGTTGATAACAGAGGAATGAAGCACCAGAGAGAAGGGAGACAAAACTGTATAATGTTTTCCTTTGTAAATGTCACTTTTGCTGTATCACATCCTACAGTAAGAATGGAAAATGCATTTGTGTTGAATCCCTGCAAAATACATAGCGGACCCTTAAAGCAGGGTTCCACCCATAAAATTTACTTTACAGAAATAAACATCATAATCCTTCAGCAACAACAATTGGACATTTTTTTTTACTCTCCCCTTCTTCACTGTTGCTATGGGGTCTCCTGTATTCTGCCTCTTCAGCTCCGTGGTGATTTACGTCATTTCCCTTGGTGCCCGTGCTCGCTAGGGCTCCTGGGAGATGTGTGTGTGATTCTTTCCCAGGAGTCAGTGGGCAGCTAATTGATATGATGTGTGCTTACTGTGCATGCACAAGAACGGGCGGTGCATGCTGGTTATTCAGCAGCACCATGATCAAAGTGTAATCCTCATAGCAAATAAAAGAGTCTTAACGTGCAATTGACAACGACTTCACAAAAGTGCATAAATATGTGTAAAAAACATACTAACGAGTGTCCAGTTTATGTGCAAATAGTTGAAAATGTGATGAAAATCAATAAATGAGTGTATGAAACAATTCTCCACAAAAAGGAAAAATCAATGTTTTCAAATCTTCCGGGGAGAATAGATAATATGGGAGAAATAAATCGGTGAACACTGGTAGTATGATACTGTATATACAAATCATCTATGAGGATTACACTTTGATCATTGTTCTGCATTTGCACTTTATATTTCTGCGCGAGATCACTTTATATTTATTATTAGAGGTCGACCGATATGGGTTTTTCTGTGGCCGATGCCGATATTTAGAAATCGGGGAGGCCGATGGCTGATATATGTTGCAGATTTTTGCGGCTGATTTTTGCGGCCGATATTTTAGGCCGATTTTTTTCTTTTTCCTTCATCTCAGAAAGTCTAGGGTGGAGA
Source organism: Lithobates clamitans (assembly GCA_037952925.1). Lineage (NCBI taxonomy): Eukaryota > Metazoa > Chordata > Amphibia > Anura > Ranidae > Lithobates > Lithobates clamitans. The sequence continues at coordinate 2,821,835 of JBBGZY010001219.1, read as the reverse complement.
GGTGGGGAGGAGGTTATTGTTTAGGGTAGAGAGGTGGGGTGGAGCCTATCAGTGCCAACCAGTGAAGCCTATCAGTGTCCATCAGTGCCACCTTATTAGTGCCCACCAGTTCAGCCTGTCAGTTCCATCAGTGCAGCCCATCAGTGCCACCTCATTAGTGCCCACCAGTGCAGCCTATCAGTGTCCATTAGTGCCCACCAGTGCAGCCCATCACTGCAGCCCATCAGGGCCACCTCATTAGTGCCCACCAGTGCAGCCTATCAGTGTCCATCAGTGCCACCTCATTGGTGTCCATCAGTGCCCACCAGTGCAGCCCAGTGCCAACCAGTGTATCTCATGAGTGCCCATCAGTGCCCTTCAGTGCATGCCATCATAGCCCACCAGTGCCAACCAGTGCATCCCATCAGTGCAGCCCATCAGTGCATCCCATCAGTGCAGCCCATCAGTGCCCACCAGTGCATCCCATCAGTGCAGCCCATCAGTGCAGCCCAGTGTCCATCAGTGCATACCATCAGTGCAGCCTAGTGTCAACCAGTACATATCAGTGCCCATCAGTCCCACCAGTGCATCACATCAGTGCCCACCAGTGCATTACATCATTGCCAACCAGTGCATCACATCAGTGCCAACCAGTGCATCACATCAGTGCCAACCAGTGCATCACAGTTCCCACCAGTGCATCACATCAGTGCCCACCAGTGCCAACCAGTGCATCACATCAGTGCCCACTGCCCACCAGTGCATCACATCAGTGCCCACAAGTGCATCACATCAGTGCCCACAAGTGCCAACCAGTGCATCACATCAGTGCCCACTGCCCACAAGTGCATCACATCAGTGCCCACAAGTGCCAACCAGTGCATCACATCAGTGTAGCCCATCAGTCCCACCTTATCAGTGCCCACCAGTACAGCCTAATAATGTAAAACTGCCACCTCAGCAGTGCCCACCAGCGGAGTGCTCCCGGCTCCGTCCCGTCCCCTCGCCTGGCCAAAGACAGCTCCACTCGTCTGACATGCTGTGTGCCCCGCCTCTGCCTCCGGACTACAATCCCCAGAATGCAGCGCGGCTGGTAACAGCCAAAAAATCAGCAGACAGCGGCCGTGATAGCAGCCGTTTAGACTAGACGGCAGGCGGCCGGGGGGGATTTCCACCCAGCACGCCCCCGGCCTCAGATCCCTCACAATCGGCCTTTTTCCCATAATAATCGTCCGATGCCGATTTCTTTAAAAAGGCGAAATATTGGCCGATATATCGGTCGACCTCTATTTATTATTTATTTTTGTGTATTGTGAACACTATCAGGTTTTGCTGCAGATCTATTCATTATTATTTTATTATTTTATTTGTCTAGTTCACCAATTGTCGGTTTTTCCACATATTTTTATTAGCTCCCAGTAGCGCGAGGGACATTTCACACTTTTTATTCAGCAGCACCGTAAACCCGGAAGTTAATGCTTGTGGGCTTCGTCTGCCCACAAGCAAGATGGGAATGCCCGAGCAGGAGGAATATAAGGTACGTTTTTAAATAAAATACTAACCAAAGCGGTGCAGCCTAATGAATGCAACATTAGCATAACATGATAGCAACAGATGGATTTAAAAAAAAAAAAATCATATATGTGGTTGGAACTCCGCTTTAAGTCTGGAAGGTATTTTAAGGGGCAACACAGAAGAAAATAAAAAAAAAATGTGTGTGCCCCAGTGCAAAAAAGTGCAAGAGGTCCCCCTAAAAATACATGCCAGGCCCCTAGTATGAATGAGTATGTGGTACATATTACCCCTACTCATTAAAACAATAGGAGATTTATAATCTGTAAATAAAGGCACCAAAAGTTTAAAAAGTCCTTTATTAAAAAAAAATAATAAACCCAAAAATATCCTGATGTAAATCTTTCAATAATCATGATGCCCACCACTTGCCAACTCATCAAAAATCAAGCCTAATCACCTGGCGCACAATATCTATTCCGACAGTACTCCCCGAGCTGCCATCAGCTAAATAAAGAAATATTTGTTCAATGTCATTACCCAAATATGACCAATGGCAATATTTGAGCAGTGATGTCACTGCTTTTCCCAGTGATGTTAGTGTTCTTAGGGATGCAGCAGGTGCAAGCACCCATTGCTTCCTTGGAAACCAGTGACAAAGGGAAGCTGTTATATTTAGAAGCATAAGAAATGTTGCTTCTATATATGATTTTTGGCACCTACCAAACAGGGGGCCGAATGGACAAAAATTCAGGCATTTGTCTGAATGCGTTAATAGCCAAAGTTCAGTCCTAACTAGATTTGGACTGAACCGCTGGCTCATCCCTACTATGGATGTGTCTGATGCTTGTGCCCCTCACTGCATATTGTGGCTCTTTCTACTGGAATAAATTATGATATTTGAAGCGCTTCACAATGTGAAAAAAATAAATATAAATACTTAAAAAAATCCAGCAGTGAGTAAGAATTCCTAAAAGAAAGTCCAGCAATAAAAATGTGTAAAATTATAAAGAATTAGTCACACCAAATGTATAAAAAATCCACATAAAGAATAAATAGGAATGTATTCAAAAGGTGCAATATGTAAGATGTATAATCCGTTTGACATAGAGCTTTGATCAGGTTCCACTAGCAAAAGCTGTTTAGAAAAAAACACACACTTGCTTGATTAAGGTGCTCATTGATACTTATGGCAACAAATGTTTCTTTTGCTTCTGTTCACATCAGATGTGCCAATCACAACCAGATCTCATTGACAGAGCAGATAAGAGAAAAACCGTTCATTGTGCAATAGTTTTGATACCAAGGTACACAGGCAAACTACAATCCACTCACGTGCGCCTTATACTGATAAGGCATAAACAGGTTTCACTATAGCAGTCAGCCGCCTTAGACAGGAGCAGAATCGCTGCAGCACACTGTGTGATACTGCCCGTTCTGCATAGAGCGTCGTTGGCTCCTCCCATGCGTTGCATCATGGTCATGTGACTTTTTCAAGGATAACACAACCTCTGACGGACTCAGCTTTATAGCACAACGGTAGAGTGGTTGCCATGGCTACAGCGTGAGTTAATCATCATCCTGCTTCCTGCATAGCCTTAAATCCTGTTAAAACATACTTTTATTAACCATATGATTCAGATGAATATCATTGATTTCATAAAATCTTGATTTCATATATAAAAACGCAGTGTAAAAAATGTAAAAATATATATATGGATATCTGCAATCAAATTTCATTCTCCAACTCCCTCCAGTGGTCAAAACTGGGTATAGCATCTCACAAAGTGAATATATAGCAAAATTATTATTTTTTAATATATATTTTTAATATATCTTTATATATGTATATTTTATGTATATATATATATATATAATTTTTGCATTACATCTTGTCATCTTTTTTACTCCGTTCTTTACATATTTATAGCAGCAGAGCAAAAGGATACTCCATTTCTGTGACACCACCGAGTACAGGTCAATTAACAAAACTAATTCAGAGATTGCTTTGCTATATATTCCCTTTGTGAGATGCTATACCCAGTTTTGACCACTGGAGGGAGTTGGAGAATGAAATTTGATTGCAGATATCCATATATATATTTTTACATTTTTTACACTGCGTTTTTATATATGAAATCAAGATTTTATGAAATCAATGATATTCATCTGAATCATATGGTTAATAAAAGTATGTTTTAACAGGATTTAAGGCTATGCAGGAAGCAGGATGATGATTAACTCACGCTGTAGCCATGGCAACCACTCTACCGTTGTGCTATAAAGCTGAGTCCGTCAGAGCTTGTGTTATCCTTGAAAAAGTCACGTGACCGTGACGCAACGCGTGGGAGGAGCCAACGACGCTCTATGCAGAACAGGCAGTATCACACAGTGTACTGCAGCGATTCTGCTCCTGTCTAAGGCGGCTGACTGCTATAGTGAAACCTGCTTATGCCTTATCAGTATAAAGCGCACATGAGTGGATTGTAGTTTGCCTGTGTACCTTGGTATCAAAACTATTGCACAATGATCGGTTTTTCTCTTATCTGCTCTGTCAATGAGATCTGGTTGTGATTGGCACATCTGATGTGAACAGAAGCAAAAGAAACATTTGTTGCCATAAGTATCAATGAGCACCTTAATCAAGCAAGTGTGTGTTTTTTTCTAAACAGCTTTTGCTAGTGGAACCTGATCAAAGCTCTATGTCAAACGGATTATACATCTTACATATTGCACCTTTTGAATACATTCCTATTTATTCTTTATGTGGATTCTTATACATTTGGTGTGACTAATTCTTTATAATTTTACACATTTTTATTGCTGGACTTTCTTTTAGGAATTCTTACTCACTGCTGGATTTATTTAAGTATTTATATTCATTTTTTTCACATTGTGAAGCGCTTCAAATATCATAATTTATTCTTTTTTAAGTGATTCTGAAAACACTCTGTTTTGATAGCAGCCTCACTTGTTTTTATGTGTAATTATCAGCTATTTAGCATCACAACGCTTTGTGTTTTATCTATCCTCTTTCTACTGGAACCTAAAGCACTACACAATACAGTAGTTCTTGAAGAGAGTGAAGTTAGGACTCACTGCCAGTTGGAAAGGTAAGTATCAAGAGGCTTCTTTTAAAAGTTTTGTTTGAATTGAATTTCGTTTGAAATTTAGTGTTCTTGTGCTTCCCTCGTGCCTCCTTTATCTATGATTTATGCTAAATGTGATCATCCTATGATTACTAGATCACAAGTCATCCCTTATTGCCACATTTGAGATAAGACTTGGATTGTTTGTAATTAATAAATCCAACAGGGCATTCTTTCTAGTTGGGGAATTCACCAATTGGGACGTGAAGTTGTCCTGTAAGACATTCATGAAATGACAGGCCTTTAGTGAGTGAATTGTCTGCCCAGTCACTATCGGCATTGCCATTTCTAACTGTGATAGTAGGTCTAGCTCCTCCTCCTTTTTCAGGTTGGGGGCCTATAACATACCTCCACTATTAATTTCCCACTTACTTCTTCTCTTTCAAGTTCTACCCACACTGATTCCACCTCCACCCTCGTCCCATTCATAATGTCGCTCCTCTCTACCACCCTTACATCATTCTTTACATATAGGCACGCCCCTCCCCCTCTTCTACCTCCCCTGTCCTTCTGATACAAGGAATACCCCTGGATATTTGCCAGCCAATCGTGTGAGTTGTCAAACCAAGTTTCAGTTATTCCCACAAAGTCTAAGTCCTCCTCGTGTAATAGCAGCTCCAGTTCCTCTATTTAATTAGCTAGGCACCTAGCATTTGTGTATGTGCCTCTTAATGTTGTATGAGTGCATATTATATCCTCCTTATGTTTTCTCTGGCTTTGTTTGGGAAATTTCCACGCATTCACCCCGAGTTTTGATGTTACGGCTGTATTATCACTGCTGAGTCCACTATTACCCTCTGTCCATTACTCACTGCCGGCTTCTGCTTCCTCAGACTCCCCCCCACAAATACCTAGTTTAAAAGCCCATCCAACTTTGTGGCCAGTTTTCTTTCCAGTAGAGCTGTACCATCCCCATTAAGGATCCTTACTAAAGAGCCAGTAACCAACTGAGAAGTCAGCCCAGTTCTCCAGGAACCCAAACCCCTCTTTCCTACAGCAGTTCCTCAGCCACTTGTTCAGTTCCCTAAGCTACTGCTGCCTCTCTGGTGTGGCTCATGGTACAGGTAGTATTTCCGAGAAAACTACCTTGGAGGTCCATCTCCTCAATCTATTCCCTAAGTTCCTGAAATCATTTTTTTGGACTCTCCACCTTCCTCTCACTTTGTCATTGGTCCAATGTGTACCATGACTGCTCGGTCCTCCCCAGCCTAGCCCAATAATCTGTCCACCCAATTTATGATGTGCCGAACACGAGCACCCGGTAAACAACATACTGTTCAGCGACCACAGTCTTTCTGACAGATTGCTCTCTCGGTCCTCCTAATTATTGAGTCTCCCACTACCAGCACTTGTCTAACCTTTCCTGTAACTCTGCCCCCCCCCCCCCCCTTACAGGAGCCGTCACTCCTCTGGCAGCTAGGGGAGGGCACCTGCTCCAGCAATGCCACACCTGAGCTGATATCCCCAACATCCTGCAACCAGGCATATTTGTTGGGGTGTACCAAGTCAGGACTGGCCTCCCTAGTGCTCTTCCCTCTACCCCTCCTTCTATCTGTCACTCAGCTACCTACTTCTGGCTCCTGTGCCTCCATGTCTCCAATCTCTTCTAAGATGGCCCCTGCCAGCACCTGCTGGGTAATGTCCAAGCTCCTAAAAAAAAAAAAAAAAGGGAAATCCCCCAAAGAGGGGCTTTTAAGCAGCCAGCAATAATAATAATCAAAAAGTACAAAAATGGTAACGTAATAAATAATTTTTATTATTGCAATATTGTCAGTATTGCAATACTGACATGTGTAGTCAGAACATGAACTGTGGTACAAAGGCAATGGGTTTAACCCCTTCCCGCCGACCGTACGCAGATATGCGTACTCGGCTTTCCGGGGTTTTACCGGGATGATGCCCGCAGCTGCAGGCATCATCCCGGTACCGTTGTTTACAGCGGGCAATCGGCTACCCGTGTATAACAAACGATGCGGCTAAAAGCCGCTCGGCTGTTATACCGGAGGAGCGGGAGGGGACATCCCCCCCTCCCGCCGCCTCCCGCCGCTGTTACCGGGCCTCCCGTGCGATCGGGAGGCCCGGTGTCCATTCGGCTGCCTTCGGCGGCTGGGGGCGGGCTGGAACGAAGCTGTGAGCGGCTTCGTTCCAGCCTTCTCAATGTAAACGCGGAAGCGACGTCATGACGTCACTTCCCGTTTACTCGGCTGCCAATGGCGCCGAATTTAAAAAAGTACACAGTATTCAGAATCGCCGTTTTCGGTGATCTGAATACTTTAAAGTGTAAAGGAGGGATGGGGGGTCTTTTAGACTCCCCATCCCTCCATAAAGAGTACCTGTCACCACCTATTACTGTCACAAGGGATGTTTACATTGCTTGTGACAGCAATAAAAGTAAAAAAAAAAAAAAAAAAATTTTAAACGCAATTTATAAAGTACAAAAATAAATAAAATAAATAAAAAAAAAAAATTTTTAAAGTGCCCCTATCCCCGCGAGCTCGCGCAGCGAAGAAAACGCATATGGAAGTCGTGCCCGCATATGTAAACGGTGTTCAAACCACACATGTGAGGTATCGCCGCGATCGTCAGAGCGAGAGCAATAATTCTAGCCCTAGACCTCCTCTATGGCTCAAACCTGGTAACCGTAAAATTTTTTTGAAGCGTCGCCTATGGAAATTCATAGGTACCGTAGTTCGTTGCCATTCCACGAGTGCGTGCAATTATAAAGGGTGACATGTTTGGTATCTATTTACTCGGCGTAACATCATCTTTCACATTATACAAAATTGGGGTAACTTTACTGTTTGGATTTTTTTAAATTCATGAAAGTGTCACTTTTCCAAAAATTTGCGTTTAAAACACCGCTGCACAAATTTATTTTTTTATTCTCTAGATTCTCTGCTAAAAAAATATATATAATGTTTGGGGGTTCTAAGTAATTTTCTAGCAAAAAATACGGATTTTAACTTGTAAACACCAAATTTCAAAAATAGGCTTAGTCATGAAAGGGTTAAAAAGTGACACCAATGACAGAGTGATACACAATATGTTACACCGTATGCAACAGTAATACAGAAGTCTTGTATGTAAGAAACTGACGCATTTTGACCCCAATGGGTCTTCTTCAGAGGATATAGGTATAAAAACTGTAAAGGTGCAAACATGTATTAAAATACTTAACAACTTCAGCCCCGGAAGGATTTACCCCCTTCCTGACCAGAGCACTTTTTACAATTTGGCACTGCGTCGCTTTAACTGCTAATTGCGCGGTCATGCAATGCTGTACCCAAACGAAATTTGCGTCCTTTTCTTCCCACAAATAGAGCTTTCTTTTGATGGTATTTGATCACCTCTGCCCTATTTATTTTTTGCGCTATAAATGGAAAAAGACCGAAAATTTTGAAAAAAAATGATATTTTCAACTTTTTGTTATAAAAAAAATCCAATAAACTCAATTTTAGTCATACATTTAGGCCAAAATGTATTCGGCCACATGTTAATAAGCGTATATTTATTGGTTTGCGCAAAAGTTATAGCGTCTACAAACTAGGGTACATTTTCTGGAATTTACACAGCTTTTAGTTTATGACTGCCTATGTCGTTTCTTGAGGTGCTAAAATGGCAGGGCAGTACAAAACCCCCCCAAATGACCCCATTTTGGAAAGTAGACACCCAAAGGAAATTGCTGAGAGGCATGTTAAGCCCATTGAATATTTTTTTTTTGTCCCAAGTGATTGAATAATGACAAAAAAAAAAAAAAATTACAAAAAGTTGTCACTAAATGATATATTGCTCACACAGGCCATGGGAATATGTGGAATTGCACCCCAAAATTCATTCAACTCTTTCTCCTGAGTACGGGGATACCACATGTGTGGGACTAGCCGCGTACGGGGCCCCGAAAACCAAGCACCGCCTTCAGGATTTCTAAGGGCATAAATTTTTGATTTCACTCCTCACTGCCTATCACAGTTTTGAAGGCCATAAAATGCCAAGATGGCACAAAACCCCCCCAAATGAGCCCATTTTGGAAATTAGACACCCCAAGCTATTTGCTGAGAGGCATGGGGAGTATTTTGCAGCTCTCATTTGTTTTTGAAAACGAAGAAAGACCAGAAAAAATTATTTTTTTCTTTTTTCAATTTTCAAAACTTTGTGACAAAAAGTGAGGTCTGCAAAATACTCACTATACCTCTCAGCAAATAGCTTGGGGTATCTACTTTCCAAAATGGGGTCATTTGGGGGGGTTTTGTGCCACCTGGGCATTCCATGGCCTCCGAAACTGTGATAGGCAGTGAAGAGTGAAATTAAAAATTTACGCCCTTAGAAAGCCTGAAGGCGGTGCTTGGTTTTCGGGGTCCCGTGCGTGGCTAGGCTCCCAAAAAGTCCCACACATGTGGTATCCCCATACTCAGGAGAAGCAACAGAATGTATTTTGGGGTGTAATTTCACATATCCCCATGGCATGTTTGAGCAATATATCATTTAGTGACAACTTTGTGCAAAAAAAAAAAAAAAAAAAAATAATAAAAAAATGTGTCTCTTTCCTGCAACTTGTGTCACAATATAAAATATTCCATGGACTCGACATGCCTCTCAGCAAATAGCTTGGGGTGTCTACTTTACAAAATGGGGTCATTTGGGGGGGGTTTGAACTGTCCTGGCATTTTATGCACAACATTTAGAAGCTTATGTCACACATCACCCACTCTTCTAACCACTTGAAGACAAAGCCCTTTCTGACACTTTTTGATTACATGAAAAAATTATTTTTTTTTGCAAGAAAATTACTTTGAACTCCCAAACATTATATATTTTTTTAAAGCAAATGCCCTACAGATCAAAATGGTGGGTGTTTCATTTTTTTTTCACACAGTATTTGCACAGCGATTTTTCAAACGCATTTTTTGTGGAAAAAACACACTTTTAAAAATTTTAATGCACTAAAACACAATATATTTCCCAAATGTTTGATGAAATAAAAAAGATGATCTTAGGCCGAGTACATGGATACCAAACATGACATGCTTTAAAATTGCGCACAAACGCGCAGTGGCAACAAAATTAATACATTTTTAAAAGCCTTTAAAAGCCTTTACAGGTTACCACTTTAGATTTACAGAGGAGGTCTACTGCTAAAATTACTGACCTCGATCTGACGTTCGCGGTGACACCTCACATGCATGGTGCAATTGCTGTTTACATTTGACGCCAGACCGATGCTTGCGTTCGCCTTAGCGCGAGAGCAGGGGGGACAGGGGTGCTTTTTTTTTTTTTCTTTATTATTTTTTTGCTTTTTTATCCTATTTTTAAACTGTTCCTTTCATTTTTTTTTTTAATCATTTTTATTGTTATCTCAGGGAATGTAAATATCCCCTATGATAGCAATAGGTAGTGACAGGTACTCTTTTTTTGAAAAAATTGGGGTCTATTAGACCCTAGATCTCTTCTCTGCCCTCAAAGCATCTGACCACACCAAGATCGGTGTGATAAAATGCTTCCCCAATTTCCCAATGGCGCAGTTTACATCCGGCGAAATCTAAGTCATAAAATGCTCGTAGCTTCCGGTTTCTTAGGCCATAGAGATGTTTGGAGCCACTCTGGTCTCTGATCAGCTCTATGGTCAGCTGGCTGAATCACCGGCTGCATTCTCAGGTTCCCTGTTGAGACAGGAGAGCCAGAGAAAAACACGGAAGACGGTGGGGGGGGTATTCTCTCCCACTGCTTGTAAAAGCAGTCTAGAGGCTAATTAGCCGCTAGGATTGCTTTTACATGAAAGCCGACCGCTGGCTGAAAAGAATGATACCAAGATGATACCTAAACCTGCAGGCATCATTCTGGTATAACCACTCAAAGTCGTGAATGGCGTACCTGAAGACAAAAAAATGGTTAACAATAAAGCACAGTAAACAGTAAAGTATAAAAAATTGCATACCTGAAAAGCAAACATGATAAAACATAATAACAATAAAACATTGCAGAATAGAACACAGTAAAAAAGAGCAGAACAATAGAGAGAGAGAATAGAGAGAGAGAGAACAATAAAACGACAACTATTTTTTTTTTTTTTTTTGTTTGTGTTTTTTTTTTTTTTACACTTTTTTTGTAACTAACTTTTATAACTGTAACCGGTTCCAGGTTCGGGTCTCTCAACATGCGATGGCATCTTGGGAGACCCTGTGAAAGTGTGCCTAGTCTGTGGAATGCTGTACCCTATGCTAATACTCAACTAGTGAATGGTAGCGTTCAAAACATTCACCAATGCAAAGACCAGGATTGTCAGGACAGGAGGGACAATAATAGCGGGTGTCACGCCTATATCCGCGCTTGCTGCAGACACGACATCTTTTTTGGGGGGGTTCGTTGGGTAGGGGTACTCGGGAGGACATAAAGAAAATGCCTCTCATGCGGCCAACTGCATTTTTTTGGGGGATGTGAATGGGGGAAGTACGGGCGCTGCAGAAGTGGTGGGTTCCCAATTAGGATTGGCGAATGCAGCAGGAAGGGCACTATGGGCACGACGGGCCTGTGTTTGTCTTCTTGGTGGCAGCGGGACACTACTTGTGCTTGCCACCTCACCAGCTTGAACTGCACTTATGGGACTCGCCACGTCACCAAGTGTTACTGCAGTGCTGGTTTGACTACGACCGGGGTGTACTAGGCCGCTGGTGCTTGCCAGTTCACCAAAACGCTACCAAAAAAACTGTTAGCGATCGCAGGGATCAGGCCAGACTCTGCAAACGCTGCAGTTATGCATTTAGTGTTTTGTAAGTGACAGTGATCGATCGATACTGCACTTGGGTGGGCTGGGCTGGGCCGGGCGGAGGGGCAAAACGCAGGTGCTAGCAGGTATTTGGGCTGATCCCGCTAACACTGCGTTTTTGGGAACCCTAAACTGCTGGGGACGCTAGTATAGATCTGATCGGATCAGAGATTGATGCGTTCAGATACTATACCACTAAGGGAGGTGTACGGTGCGTGCGTGGGTGTTAGCGGTACTGGCGCTAATCTGACGCTGCCTTGGGCAGGTGCTTGCCAGTTCACCAAAACGCTACCAAGAAAACTGTTAGCGATCGCAGGGATCAGGCCTGATCGATCGATACTGCACTTGGGTGTGCTGGGCTGAGCTGGGCCGGGCGGAGGGGCAAAACGCAGGTGCTAGCAGGTATCTGGGCTGATCCCACTAACACTGCATTTTTGGGAACCCTAAACTGCTGGGGACGCTAGTATAGATCTGATCGGATCAGATATTGATCCGTACAGATACTATACCACTAAGGGAGGTGTATGCTGCGTGCGTGGGTGTTAGCGGTACTGGCACTAATCTGACGCTTCCTGGGGCGACGCATATCACCGCCGGGCGATCAGGGGGCTAAACCTTTATTCGGTAATAAACGGCGGGTGCCCTGACACTATAAAAAATAAACATACTAACCAGCGTCACCTGTAACAGTTATACGGTGATCAGTGGTGAAAGAGTTAACTAGGGGGCAATCAAGGGGTTAAAACATTTATTAGATAGTATATGGGGGTCCCTGTCGCTATAAAACGCTGACGGCGAACCTAAATTTTTACGTCCCTAACTAGCGGAACCAGTGACACTAATACAGCGATCAGAAAAATGATCGCTTAGTGACACTGGTGACGGGGGGTGATCAAGGGGTTAAAACTTTATTGGGGGGTTTAGGGGGGTACCCTAGACCTACAGGAGGCTAACCCTAACTGCCCTAACACTTCTAACTGTCACAAACTGACACCAATGGAGTAATCAGGAAAAAAAAAAAAAAACTGCTTGGTGTCAGTTTGTGACAGGGGGGGAGGGGTGATTGGGGGGGATCGGGGGGCCGATCGGGGGGGGGGATCGGGGGTGTTTAGTGTGCCTGGCATGTTCTACTGTGTTGTGTAGTGTTGTGCACTCACTCACATGTCGTCTCTCCTCGGCGACGGAACGGAAACTGCCGAGCCGAGGAGAGATCGGATGGCCTCCCCCTCGTCTCTCAATGCTCCCAGCCAAATGCCGACCGCCGCTGGCACCGGGGGGGGGTCCAATCGGACCCCCCGCCCGCGGGAAGGCAATCACGTACCAGGTACGTGATTTTGCCTGCCTGTGCCGCTCTGTTCACGTATATAGGCGTGAGGCGGTCGGCAAGTGGTTAAAGAAGAAAAGAGAAAAATATGGACAATTCTATTATATATGTTTTTACCAGTCACATCATGTTAGGTGGTTTCAAGTATCCTTGATGTAGAAAAGATTCCTTCTTGCTCTATCCTAGAGTCTCCCAGCGGTCAGCCCGGTCAACATATATAATAGAATTGTCCATATTTTTCTCTTTTCTCCTTTAAGTATTTTAATACATGTTTGCACCTTTACAGTTTTTATACATATGTACTCTGAAGAAGACCCATTGGGGTCGAAATGCGTCAGCATCTTACATACAAGACTTCTGTATTACTGTTGCATACAGTGTAACATATTGTGTATCACTCTATGTCATTGGTGTCGCTTTTTAAACCCATTGCCTTTGTACCACAGTTCATGTTCTGACTACACATGTCAGTATTAATACCCTTTGATGTTTTTCAATAAAAAAAATTAAAAAATTATATTAAAAAAATTATTTATTACGTTACCATTTTTGTACTTTTTGATTATTATTATTGCTGGCTGCTTAAAAGCCCCCTTTGGGGGATTTCCCGTTTTTTGATCCATTTTTTTGGGGTGCGCAGCCTTTTCGTCTTCACTCATGTGAGTGTCCTTTCCTTTTAAATGTCCAAGCTCCTTTCCATGTTGCCGATGCTTCTCAGTGTTGCTACCTGTTCTGTCTCAAGGAGCAGATAGCTAAACCTGCTAATCCCAATAACTGTAGATACCATATTTCTTTGATCTCAATTTTATTAGAACAAGCCAGGTGAAACTACAAAATAACAGAAATATACCTAAATAAGTATAATATTGCATACAATACAGCATACATTGCATAAACAATGATATACAGTACAAGATGAGATAATAAAAACATACTTTTTAAGTTCTCTAAGGGGTGATGGCGATAGATTGAGAAATACATGTGTTGCTTCCTGCAATCTGTTGAATAGAATGGTGACTGGTTCACTTCCTGTTAAGATTCTACCCAGAATTCCCTGCTTGCTAACAACTTCCTTATTTACACATACAATAAACAATTAAATAGAACTGCAGCAATACCAAAAAGGAACGCTAGATGGAGCCTGCACACCACATATGATTGTCTTAAGTAAATTACACATTTGCATGTAAATTTAACAACACAGGTACAAATAACCAGTATAAAACATCTGGTGGACAGAACACTCCCCGCCTGACATCAAGTGATGTCACTAACAGAGTCCTCCGTAGAGAGCAACAGAATAAGTTTGGTCACTGGTCTCAAGAATACTTTAAATATAATAAAAGTGTACACTGCGCTAAATTGAAAGAATATATGGTGCGGAGCAGCTACTTACAAGGTGACAACAACCAAAGAAACATGTGAAAATGAAATAAAAAGTAGCGCATAAATGGTGCCAAAAGTCTTCAATCAAGAAAACAACTGAAAAAAAAAAAACAAAAACAAAAAAAAAACAAATGTCCACAAATAATAAACATAACAGTGAAAAAACTTGTAAGTCTCTCAATATAGGTGAATAAAATCCTGTCGGTGAGTGGGAAACAAATGACATGGAATGTCCCACTGAAAACCATGCATGGATGCAGGGAGACAGAAGTTAAAACGCAGGTGAATCAACAAATCATCCCCAAGTTGTATCTCTCAACAACATGCGACTTGGTAAAGGTGGTGTGTAAGAAACTCTTACCAGATATGATGGACTCCCTTGTCAGCGACAGGGAGTCACTCGAGCGGGTTGCCTCTCAGGGCCAGTGAACGGGCATCACAGCTCTGCGAACCTTCTGGGTCAAACTCTGCGCAGATCTCCCGGGGTCGCCAAGTGGGTCCTCCCAAAGGATGGCCAAGGTGCGGATCAGAGGGAACAATGCGTCACGTACAAAGGCTGGAGTGAAGGCTGGTTGAATCTCTCAGTAAGTATGTGGAGAAAAAAAAATGCCCCAGTAGACGATCCATTGATCGAAAAGCTTCGGGCGCTTCCAGCATCCTCCTTGTTGCCCATTTTCGATTTTATACTCTGTGATCACATTTTATTGTTACCTGGCGTTTTTAGCAATAAAAATCCTATTTTTGCTCATCTACACTATGTGGAGCTTGTTTATTTTTTCTCCACATACTTACTGAGAGATTCAACCAGCCTTCACTCCAGCCTTTGTACGTGACGCATTGTTCCCTCTGATCCGCACCTTGGCCATCCTTTGGGAGGACCCACCTGGCGACCCCGGGAGATCTGCGCAGAGTTTGACCCAGAAGGTTCGCAGAGCTGTGATGCCCGTTCACTGGCCCTGAGAGGCAACCCGCTCGAGTGACTCCCTGTCGCTGACAAGGGAGTCCATCATATCTGGTAAGAGTTTCTTACACACCACCTTTACCAAGTCGCATGTTGTTGAGAGATACAACTTGGGGATGATTTGTTGATTCACCTGCGTTTTAACTTCTGTCTCCCTGCATCCATGCATGGTTTTCAGTGGGACATTCCATGTCATTTGTTTCCCACTCACCGACAGGATTTTATTCACCTATATTGAGAGACTTACAAGTTTTTTCACTGTTATGTTTATTATTTGTGGACATTTTTTTTTTTTTTCAGTTGTTTTCTTGATTGAAGACTTTTGGCACCATTTATGCGCTACTTTTTATTTCAAGAATACTTTAACCTCATTCTGTTGAAAGATCTTAACCTTGACTTTACGGACACGATTATCCTTGCTTGGTAGTACCTTGGTGATCAAACCTAAAGGCCACATGATCCTTAGTGCCTGGCAATCTTTCATAAGTACAAAATCACCAGGTTTAAGATTAGGCTTTTCAGTGTGCCACTTTCTCCTTACTTGTAGAGTCTAAATATTTTGTTCCCTCCACCGGTTCCAGAAGGTATTGGCAAGGGTTTGTACTTGTCTCCATTGACGTTTGTAAAGGTCCTTCTCACAAAACTCTCCAGCTGGAGCACTGGCAAGACTAGTCTTTTGAGTGAGTAACATGGCAGGTGTAAGGATTACTGAATCTTCAGAGTCACTTGAAATGGATGTCAAAGGTCTGGCGTTAATGATAGCTGTAACCTCTGCCATAAATGTCACTAAACATTCGTGAGTAAGCCTTGCAGTTCCTACTTGTAGGAAGATAGAGTCAAGAATTCTGCGGGCTATGCCTATCATCCTCTCCCAAACACTTCCCATGTGAGAAGAGTGAGGTGGGCTGAAGATCCACATGCTGTCTTGTTCACTCAAGTATCTTTCTACTCTAAGAACATCCAAGTTAGAAGGAATTTGAAGTTCTTTTACTGCAGCACAAAGTTCCAACCTGGGTATGGTGTGCGGGAAGTGGTGCAAGTTCTGCTTTCCCCATTATGAACCCTATGTGGCATTGTCCTTTAGTGTCTATGGTTTTCAGGTAAGCTACAGCAGCAATTGCTTTAACAGAACCATCCGAAAACACACAAAGTCTTTGCATCTGAACGTCAGCAGATGACAGAGGAGCATATGGTCGTGGAATTTTAAGGTTGGATAGAGCTGTTAGTGAGTCCTTCCACTCTAGCCATAGGTTCTTCTTGTTGGTGGGGAGAGGGTGGTCCCAATCTAGCGACTCACAGCTTAAGTCTCTCAGTAGTGCTTTACCCTGGATGGTGACAGGTGCTGCAAAGCCTAAGGGATCATACAGGCTGTTTATGTAAAAGGTTTTTCTTCTGTAATTACTTGGAAAGTAAACGTGTCAGATCTTAAGTCCCAAAGCAAACCAAGGCTGCGTTGCATGGGAAGTGAGTCTGTGCCTAGATCTAAGTCCTTTAACTCGTTAGAACAATCTTGGACAGGAAAGGCCTCTAAAACTTCTCTACTGTTGGAAGCAATCTTGTGGAGTCTTAAGTTGGAACAAGCAAGCATTGCCTGAGTTCTTTTGAGGAGACTGCTTCATTGCTGGGTAGTGATTTCAAGCAATCATCTACATAGAAATCCTTGTCCACAAACTGTCTGACATCTGACCCATACTCTGACTCTCCCACTCTAGCAGAATGTCTGAGGGCATATATAGCAACTGCAGGGGAAGGACTGTTGCCAAATATGTGCACCCTCATGCGGTATTCTGTGATGTCTCCAGAGGGGTTGTTGTCCCTGAACCAGAGAAACCTCAGAAAGTTTTGGTGTTCTTCTTTAACAAGAAAGCAATAGAACATTTGTTGTATGTCTGCCATGAATGCAACTGAATCTTTGCGAAAGCGAAGAAGTACTCCTAATAGTCTGTTGTTCAGATCAGGGCCAGAGAGAAGGACATCGTTTAGAGAGACACCCTCATGTTTGGCGCTGGAATCGAACACCACACTAATCTGCCCTGGCTTCTTAGGGTGATAGACCCAAATATGGGTAAATACCAACATTCCTCTGAGTCTTTGAGCATAACCATTCTGGAATATTTTCTCCATGAAGGAAAAGAAATGTTCTTTCATCTCTGGTTTCCTTTGAAGATTGTGTCTTAGGGAAGTGAGACGTTTATATGCTAGTTCTCTATTGTTAGGCAAATGTCGTCTTTGTGGTCTAAAGGGAAGAGGTGCAACCCAGCTATTAGTCCTGTCTTTCTCCATACTCCTTTCCATAACTTCTAAGAAGAGCCTATCCTCAATGGACATCCTGGTTGTCTTCCTTTGTTCTCCTGAACACTGTGCTTCCCAAGTCGCTTTGGTCTTCGTCATAGGTATTGCTGTCACAGAGGGAACTTAGGAAGGGAAAAGGTAAAGGGTTGTTGTGTGGTAGCTCCTTTATGAGGAAGTGATTCTGACAGGGTTGGAAAAGAGAAGGACGGCCATTCTCGAGGGTACTAGTGAGCAGGTTATTAACAGATGCAGGTTTGTGTGCAACTCCCAGGCAAACATCACCTATAATGACCCACCCGAGATCCAGTTTTTGGGCATATGGGGCGTTTTTAGGACCGTTGATCAGTTTTCTTACTTTGTGGACTTGCAAGATATCCCTTCCTAGGAGTAAGATTATCTGAGCCTGATCATCTAGTTCTGGTATGAGATGTGCTATGTGATTCAAGTGAGTCTGGTGAGCTGCTGCGTCTGGTGTGGGAATCTCTGATCTGTTGTCTGGCATCTGGTTGCACTCTATTATGGTCGGTAAGGGTAGGCATGTCTTACTATCCATAGATTCAATTTGTAGGCCGTCAGCTCTTCTCCCCACCATTTCCACTGTACCTGCACAAGTCCTAAGGGAGTAAGGGCTGCTGGGGCCTTTAAGGTTTAGAATGTCAAAAAACATAGATCTAGCTAGTGACTTGTTACTCTGATCATCCAAGATGACGTAGAGCTTGACTGCTTTGTTTCTGCATCCTTTTGGGTAAACTCTCACGAGACAGATTTTTAGAGCAGGACCTGCCACCTGTACTTCCTTTGCAGACTTCAGTGCACTGTGAAATGATTGCTATGGCATCTGTACTAGAGTCTTTGGTCTCCCCGCCTTGCTCCTTGTCCCTATGAACAGGTGGAAAAGTTCTTGGAGTAGGCCTTGGGTGTAGAGCTGTGTTGTGCTTTGTGCTGTCACATTCGGTACATTTGACACTGTCCTTACAGTCCTTGGCGAAATGTGTGTACGAAGAGCAGCACTTGTAACAGATGTTGTTCTCTTTGAGGAAAGCTTTGCGATCTTGGATGGTCTTTGTCCTGAAGGCTCTGCATTCCAAAGAGGATGTGGCATCTTATGTAGAAGGCAGAACTTAGTAGGGTCGCTGTCTTGATCCTCTGGCTGAGACTCTGCAAATCTGTGGGAAGAAATGTTAGTTTTGTGCACTGCTACTGGAGCTCTGAGTTGTTTAGGGTCAGAAGAAGTGGTATAAGGCACTGGAAAAATGAAGCTGGGGTCATCTTTCATTCCTGCTTGTCTGTCTACAAAGTCCACAAACTCACTAAAGGGTGGAAAAGGCACATTGTGTTTTCGTTTGTAGTTACAGCCATGAGTAATCAATCTTTCGTGTAACTCATAAGGAAGTTTTTGTGCTAAAGAGTTAATACCTCTACCAGAGTCGAGATAAAAAAGGCCAGGTAAGTCTCCTTCTGCTTTAGCCACTCCATACACAGGTCACTGAATTCTCTGAGTCTTTGGTAACCTCTGCTAGGTATTTTTGGAAAGTCTTCTATCCTTTTAAACAGTGTACTTTCTATAGCTTCTGGTGAGCCATAACATCTATCCAGTCTGTTCCAGATGTTTGCAAAGCCTATCTCAGGGTGGTTTATGTTAATGTCTCTGATCCTTTTGGCATGTTCAGTAGAATTATTGCCAAGCCACTTTACGAGGAGTTCTATCTGTTCCCTGCAGGATAGATCTAGACCTTGAATGACACTCTGGATAGCGGATCGCCATGCCATGTAGTGTTGAGGGTGATCACTAAATTTGACAAGTCCTTGGGTAACTATCTCTCTTTTGGCCAGGAACTTGGCAAAGTCTACAGTAGCTGATTGGCATTGGGGTAGGCTGCTGGTGTATTGTAGTGCGGTGTAAAGGCATACCTGGTAAAAGTCTCTTCTTTAGGCGCGCTGGGTTCAAACTTACATAAGGTTGTCAGTTCGGTCGGCTTGTTGCATACACCTTTGGAGTGAAGACTGGTGTGTGATGCTTGTATGAAGGCTGGGTACCTTGTGGATTAGAAGGTTTGGTTGGAACTGGAAAGTCTGGAACTCTGTCAGATTTTTCTTGCTTGTAGCGCTGACGTCCCAGGTCATCTTGATGCTGCTTTATTTGATGTGACTCACTGATGTCATATTTAATTTCTTGTTGTGGGATGCTGCTTGGGTCCCAGTGCTGGTAGACATAATCTGACATGCGTTGTGAAGAATCTTGTTGGTCCTCTTCTAGACCCGGTATGCTGCTGCCTAGTCATCGTAGACGGCTGCTTCTAAAGCTTCTGCAATGGCGGTGGCAGCGTCTCTTTCTACTGCCAGCTTCTCCATGTTAGCTTCTAAGATGTCTTGCTGCAATTTCAGAGATGCTTCCTGCTGGGCTAGCTCTTCTTCCAGGCGTATTTTTTCCTTCTCTCTCTCTTGTTCCATGTGTACTCTTTGTTGCTCTCTCTCTTGTTCCATGCGTACTCTTTCTTGCTCCAAGCGTACTCTTTCCTTCTCTCTCTTTTGCTCCAAGCATATTCTTTCCTTCTCTCTCTCTCTTGCTCCTGTCTCACCTTTTCTGCATCAAGGCGGGCCTTTTCTTTTTTCATCTGCAACTCTTGGTCTGCGAATGCGGCCCTGGCTTTTGCTGCTTCAGCTTTTGAACGGGCGATAGCTGCTGCATTTGCGACAGATTAATTAGATGAGCTTGCTCGTGAACGTGTTTTGTAAGAAGATATCCCAGTGTGAGACATGGCTGCAGGGAAGAAGCTGTCTTGCTATATAGAGACCGTTCTAGTGTCGTTGCTGCTTGACAGAGCGCGTCTCTGTAAAGTGTGGCTGCTTGCTTCTCCTGCCGCAGGCCTGTATCTTTAAGGCTTCCAACTGTATGGATACTGCGTAGCCCCGGGCTGTACAGACTTCCGAAGTCGGCTTATCTTCCCTTCAGAGGTCAGCTTAAAAATTTCACTGTTCTGTCTCAAGGAGCAGATAGCTAAACCTCCTTATCCCAATAACTGTAGATACCATATTTCTTTGATCTCAGTTTTATTTGAACAAGCCAGGTGAAACTACAAAATAACAGAAATAGACCTAAATAAGTATAATATTGGATACAATACAGCATACATTGCATAAATAACGATATACAGTACAAGATGAGATAATAAAACATACTTTTTAAGTTCTCTAAGGGGTGATGGCGATAGATTGAGAAATACATGTGTTGTTTCCTGCAATGTGTTGAAAAGAATAGTGACTGGTTCACTTCCTGTTAAGATTCTACCCAGAATTACCTGCTTGCTGACAACTTCCTTATTTACACATACAATAAACAATTAAATAGAACTGCAGCAATACCAAAAAGGAACGCTAGATGGAGCCTGCACACCACATATGATTGTCTTAAGTAAATTACACATTTGCATGTACATTTAACAACACAGGTACAAATAACCAGTATAAAACATCTGGTGGACATAATACTACCCGATTCTTTAGAACCATGATCTGGGCTTCCAGAGAAACAACTCGCTCACATCCCACACAGCAGTATCCACCCCTGAATGGTTCATACAGGATCCTGGTGTGGCTTTACTTACCTTGTCCCCGGGATCCTGCGATGTCCCCCGCAGTGTCCTTGGGCTCCGTCCTCCTCCGAAGCCTCTCCTTGCCAGGCTCCGTTCCCTGCAAGCGTCGCGACGCACGGGGGCGGAGCCTGGTGGCAAATTAAGAAAAAAGTAAAAATCATAACACATACAGTATTGTAATCTAACAGATTACAGTACTGTATGAAATTATTTCACATTCCTTTTGTCCCCAGTGCTTTGTCCAATGCCCTGCATGCAGTTTTATGTGATATATACTGTTCTTTCTGCCTGGAAACTGGATATTGTCCATAGCAACCAAAAAGTGTCCCTTTACGTCAAAAGTGGCTTTAGACCAGCTAGAAAACAGCGATAGTAAATTAGAACACTTGCAGAATTGAGCGATAGTGAATCGTGGGGAAATTTATTTTATTACTATTTATTTTTATTTTTTTTAATTATTTATTTTTATTTATTATATTATAATTTATGTTTTTGTATTTCAAACTTTATCATACCCGGGATATCTACTAGATTCTTGTTTGGACAGATTTAGGTGTGTTATTGTTAAGAATTACAGACCTACAATATAAAACGCCAAATTTCCATGCAAAATAATTGTACCGCTTTCAGCACCTAAAATCCAAAATAATCATACCGCCAGGGAGGTTAAGGTACTCCCAGGTACTAAAGGGTACTCCCCAGTACTAAAGGGTACTCCCCAGTACTAAAGGGTACTCCCAGGTACTAAAGGGTACTCCCAGGTACTCCCGGGCACTAAAGGCACCCCCAGTTACTCCCAGGTATTAAAGGTACTCCAAGGTATTAAAGGTACTCCAGTGTACTAGAGTTACTCCTAGGTACTAGAGTCACTCCCAGGTACTAAGTCACTCCCAGTACTAAAGGTACTCCAGCACTAAAGCTACTCCCCGGCACTAAAGACACCCCCCAGTTATTCTACAATACTCAGGTATTCAACCCAACAATACTCAGGTACTGAACCCAACAATACTCAGGTACTCAACAATACTCAGGTACTCAACCCAACAATACTCAGGTATTCAACAATACTCAGGTACTCAACTGTACTCAGTTACTCACATTACACCCTCCTCAGCCAGGGTCCCCACTACACACAGTCAGTCAGTCTTTTCTTCTTTTTTTTTTTATAAATCTATTTATGTATTTTCTTAATGGACAAGCAGACAAAACAAAACACAACAAAACCTCATACGCATTGAACCTAAAATATATTGTATATACAATGTCAAGATCCAATCATCTTGCATAGCAACTATCAATTCAAAATAACAACTGGAAGGGGTATAATATTTAACAAAAGATGTTTTATCTGGGCTTAGATCTAAGCCATCCCATTTGTCCACTCAAAAGTCAAACCTCACCCCATATATTGAAAAAAAAAAGGGAGAGGAGAAAACAAACATTGATCCCTTCTATCACCAATGGCCCCAAGCATCACTTATAAAGAAACATCCATATTATTATTAATGACCCCCATCGGCATTAGATACCATGTACGGTTTGTCCAGCCACTTTGCCCAGACTTTTTCGTACTTACTAGGGCAGCCCCTATTCATATAGGAGTCTCTGTACAATGGGAGATTATTATTTATCAATTGTTTCCAGTATAAAAGCATAGTACAAAGTTTCTTTCAGTGCAAAGCAATGGCTTTTCTTGGGTAGAAGAATGTGGTATTAGTGAACACTCATGCAGAGACTGTAGGAAAAATAGCCTCTACCAGACCCAGCAGACAAACAGACATTTAGACCGGTAAAGGAGCAGAGGTAATAGAATTCAATAAATCCACCACTTCCACCCAAAAATAACTATATATGGGCAAGTCCAAAAAATGTGTGTGAAATCCCCCTGAGATGCTCCACACCTCCAACACTCAGCCCCGGTTCACACTGGGATGACTTGTCAGGCGACCTAGTCGCCTGACAAGTCGCCTCCCGTTCTGTGCTATGGAACCGTTCTAAGGGGAGCGACGCAAGTCGCTCCGACTTAGAAAAAGGTTTCTGTACTACTTCGGGGGCGACTTGCATAGACTTCTATACAGAAGTCGTTTTGCAAGTCGCCCGGGCAGTCGTTTGCAGGTCGCCTCGCTGAGGCGACCTGCAAGTCGTGCCGCCTCTGGTGTGAACCGAGGCTTAGAAGAGCACACAGGATGTATCTTTTGAAGTCTATAAGGCGTAATATATGCTCTATGTACCAATTTAAATTGGATTATGCGGTCTCTCAAGGATACCAGAGAAATTGCACATTTTGGATAATACTCGCAGCTAAGACCAGCCTCCCAAGCTTAAATAGTATTAAGGAGAAACAGAAAAGAGAGGCGCCTCTGGGTGTAGACTAAAAACAGTTTTTATTCATAAAAAAGTAGTGATCAAACTCACATTTTAGAAGTCATCAGAAAAGCATATAAATGTGAGCAGGTTCTGGAGAGATCATCATCCATCAAGAGGTCAGGTCAGTCAAAACAACTCCTGGCTGGAGGCTCTGCCTGTGTGTGGGGAGAGGTACCGCTGAGATGTAAGGGCCAGCCACAGCGGTGACAGATCACAAAACACGGCAGAAAGCATGGAAGGAAAACATCTGGCGAGGAGTGATGACGCCACTGGTCGAGCGACGCGTTGCCAGGCGTACGAGCTGTGGTGACAGGACAGCCGCGCCCCTTCATCAGGCTGTGGATGGATGGGATTGGGTGCTTAAAAAATAAGAGAAGGAAGGAAGAGCCAGGACAAGAAGTGTAGTAATTGGTATGGATGAGAGGAAGGGAAGGGACAAAACCGGAACTAAGGGGAATGACCAAAGGCAATAGTAATCTGAAGTGTCAGCAATGAAGTATAAAGCAGGGTTATCAGAGACACAAGCAAACTGGAAAACATAGTGATGGTCAAAAGGACTGATGTGTAAAGATGATCAAGAGAACTAATGTATGAAAGAAAAAGATGAATGTTAAGGATAATAATAAATGTGAGGGTATAATAACCAAAAACCAATAAGGAAATTAATTGATATATGGGTGCATAGTTAAGATGGGCCGGGGGAGGGGAGAAGAGATATAAATATATAAACAGTATAATGGGTAATTATGATGGGAAAAAGTAAAGAAGGAGAGAAGGAGGGGGGGAGGAGAAGAAGAAAAGGGGGGGGGGGAGAAGGGAAAAAAAAAAGGGGGGGAGAAAAAGAAAGGGGAGGGGGGGGGAAAGAACATGTATCTCTCCACCACGCACAAAGCAGGCCTCGTCTAAACATAATTATGTAAAAGAGAGATTAACAATGATGATAAAAGAAATGGATAAAAATAAGAATTAATAATAAAATATTATAAAGAAATAATAAATAACAATTAATAAAATTATTATTATTATTATTATTATATATGCATGTGTGTGTATGTATGCGCGCGCAAATGTGCACGCACACAACACACACACGCACGCAGATACAAAACCCAATACAGGACCTAAAGTAGTCGTACAGGTCCTATATGGGTAGGACTAAAAGGTAATGAACTATACTGTTAAAACCAATAATAAAATAAAATGATTAGTGGAGGGTTTTTTTTTTTTTAAAGAATGGTGGAAATCTCAATACTTTCATTAATTCCTCCTGGCGACAGAGCATCTAAAAACCCCCCTCCACTAATCATTTTATTTTATTATTGGTTTTAACAGTATTGTTCATTACCTTTTAATCCTACCCATATAGGACCTGTATGACTACTTTAGGTCCTGTATTGGGTTTTGTATCTGCGTGCGTGTGTGTGTTGTGTGCGTGCGCATTTGCGCGCGCATACATACACA
Organism: Lithobates clamitans; assembly: GCA_037952925.1. Taxonomy (NCBI): domain Eukaryota; kingdom Metazoa; phylum Chordata; class Amphibia; order Anura; family Ranidae; genus Lithobates; species Lithobates clamitans. Next base: position 2,797,051 of record JBBGZY010001219.1, on the reverse strand, counting down.
CACATGCATATATAATAATAATAATAATAATTTTATTGTTATTTATTATTTCTTTATAATATTTTATTATTAATTCTTATTTTTATCCATTTCTTTTATCATCATTGTTAATCTCTCTTTTACATGATTATGTTTAGACGAGGCCTGCTTTGTGCATAGTGGAGAGATACATGTTCTTTCTCCCCCCCCTCCCCTTTCTTTTTCTCCCCCCCCCCTTTTCTTCTTCTCCTCCCCCCCCCCCTTCTCTCCTTCTTTTCTTTTTCCCATCATAATTACCCATTATACGGTATATATATATTTATATCTCTTCTCCCCTCCCCCGGCCCATCTTAACTATGCACCCATATATCAATTAATTTCCTTATTGGTTTTTGGTTATTATACCCTCACATTTATTATTATCCTTAACATTCATCTTTTTCTTTCATGCATTAGTTCTCTTGATCATCTTTACACATCAGTCCTTTTGACCATCGCTATGTTTTCCAGTTTGCTTGTGTCTTTGATAACCCTGCTTTATACTTCATTGCTGACACTTCAGATTACTATTGCCTTTGGTCATTCCCCTTAGTTCCGGTTTTGTCCCTCCCCTTCCTCTCATCCATACCAATTACTACACTTCTTGTCCTGGCCCTTCCTTCCTTCTCTTATTTTTTAAGCACCCAATCCCATCCATCCACAGCCTGATGAAGGGGCGCGGCTGTCCTGTCACCACAGCTCGTAAGCCCGGCAACGCGTCGCTCGACCAGTGATCATCACTCCTCGCCGGATGTTTTCCTTTCATGCTTTCTGCCGTGTTTTATGATCTGTCCACGCTGTGGCCCGCCCTTACATCTCAGCGGTACCTCTCCCCACACACAGGCAGAGCCTCCAGCCAGGAGTTGTTTTGACTGACCTGACCTCTTGATGGATGATGATCTCTCCAAAACCTGCTCACATTTATATGCTTTTCTGATGACTTCTAAAATGTGAGTTTGATCACTACTTTTTTATGAATAAAAACTGTTTTTAGTCTACACCCAGAGGCGCCTCTCTCTTCTGTTTCTCCTTAGGATTTGGAATTTGGTTTCGCTTCTTGATGAAGGCAGCCCTGTTTGTGGACCCACCATTCTTTGGATCCCTGGATCTTTCTTATGACTGTGACATTATGCTCCACATGTGATACTTCTTTTCCCTTAATCAATTATGGATGTATACATGTAGATATAATTAATTAATTTTATTGCAGACAGGGAGGATTTTAGTTTCCCTTCTTGTTGTTTTTATTGCCATTTCCAGTTCTCTGCGCCTATACTTGTATATTAAATAGTATTAAGCATTAGAGCAGTCAACTGATAGGGTGCCCTATGACCCCTAAATAAGAGTACCCTAAGAGCTTCTGTAGAACCTACCACTGCTGCTTCCAGGCGAGTAAAGGAGTTATATAAATCTGGGCTTAGCCACCATGCGACCGTAACCAAAGTGGCTAAAAAGTGTTTATATAAATCCGGGAGAGGCGTGGCTTGGTCCTGTTCTAAGATGGACGCTTGGTCTCAGAGCTCCCGTTTCCTGAGGTCCTGCAATCTGCCCCAGCATGTCTATCGTCCAGCCAAACATGGAGAGAACATCACGGAGTGTCTCGGCGATGAGATTCCAGTCTCCCTGAGACCTTGACATACAGCTAAGCTGACACATACCTGAGATATTCCGGACGAGGCCTAAGGACACCATGCCCACATCACAGACTGAGTCTAGTCAGTCACATTCCCCAGACAGGAGCTCACATCACGCCAGAACATGGAGCCCTCCCTCCCCAGGAGCATGATCGGCCCCAGACCTAAACCTGGATGATAAAGAATACCCTGTCAGCAGCTATATCTGACCTACGCTCGGACATATAGGCCATCTCGCTGAGGGTGGGGGAAGAAGAAGTAACACAAGCCCGCCATGATGCTTCACTCTGCCAAGTACAACAAGTGACAGAATCACATGCCATACACCTACGTGAAATTAACCGCCACATGGAAGATTTGGACAATCGGGGAAGACACGGCAACCTCAGGGTAGGAGGTCTCCCTAAATCTATTGATTTCAGCCAACTTTCACACTCAGTGATTGCCATCTTTAACGATCTCCTTGGGAGACTCCCGCCACCCCGATCATTATGGAGCGCTTACACAGAGCACTACGCCCGAGAGGAAGAGACACAGACCCACCAAGGGACGTGGCCTGTTGCCCTATATATTTCCCCGTAAGGAAGAAATCCTCCACAAAGCCAGAAGCCACAATCACCTAGCATTCCAAGGCACGGAAGTGAAGTTCAATCAGAATCTAACATCACATTGCAACGTAGAAGGGAAATACAGCTGCTACTTGATGAATTGCGGGCAAGATCTATAACATACCACTGGAAATTCCCTTGCTGCCTGTCAGCTACAGCTCAAGACTCGGAACACTTCTGCACTGCTCTAAACATCCCATTATTGGAACTGCCAGACTGGTATAATGATTTCCATATACCGCCGCTGGGGAGAGCCACCTCCACCTCCAAGGAAGGTATCAGCAAACCAGGCAACTTCAGCATCGGACATCGCCGTGGCCACCCTCCACCATCATCGCTAATGAAAGCACTCGGCACCCTAAAAAACAACAGCCCCACTGCTTCGCCAGTGCACTGCAGAGAACACATATTCATAATAAGGTATTGTCATTCTTACAATTCCTTTCATTCTACATGACACATGCCGTGCACATCCCCTCACCAAGTCATGATTTCCTGAGATAACCACAACGAATCTTAACCTACCCTCAAACATATGCCCACCAGAACCTAGACCCATTCAGTGATCTTCCTAAACACTCAAGGAGCGAACATTTCCACTACGCTGTACAAAACATCACCATCTTGTCTCTGACTGTCACAAGACACCCGCCATCTATCGCCTACAACTGAGATATGAGCAACGATCACCACAGCTACACCAACCAAAGGAAGTATATTAACTCAAATACATCCACCTCCCTTTCTCCTTCCTTCAATGATCCCCAATGCCCATCTACACCAACAGACCCGAGATGCTGATTTGTTTTGCCAAAGATACAAGAACTACTGATTTTCTATATCTGACACTTCCTCGAGAGACTAGCCCCTGCAAAGTATATCCATACTTCCCATCACCAAGCAAGCAAACAGGCAAAACCCCTGGACTGAGCCTCAAGAATGCAAAACTACAATCCCTGCTCAAAAGCACTCACAGCTACATGCAAGAGTTGAGGGGGGTGGCGGGAGGAGAAAAAGGAGAGGGGGAAGAGGGAAGGGAGAAAGGGAAAAGAATAAAGAAGAAAGGGAAAAGAAACAGAAAGGAAAAGAAGCATTGTCATCACAAAACCAGAAGACAAAGAGCCTCATCATAACCACAGCATGAACCAGCATAAACATCAAAAACACCTATGGACCATACTGCGCTGATGGTCTGATAGAACTTGACTCACGAAACCCAAAATTTTATCACAAACCCCAGCAACTCAACATGGAAACAATAACATGACTGTCAATCCATCCTCATCGACATCAGGGTCAGATAGTATATGGAGACCCAAATGCCATTTTTTACAAATGTGTCTCTATCCCTTATAACCATGTTGTTGAACTTTTTTTATCACCCGGGCCCTTTTTGCTCCCCTCTTCCCCACAACCCTGTCCCTCTCCCCTTGCTGCCCCACCCCACTACCACCTTTTGAATTACCCATCCCCATCCTTAACTCTAACTACACCCCCCCATCGGCAGGTACTATTGAGCCACATATACTTCAGTCACATGACTCATCTATGGGCATTGAGTCCTTAATTCAGAACGAATTGTTGCGTGCCCCCTCTTTTTTTTTTTCACACCTAGCACTATTCTCATTGTTGATGATAATAACTCTAATATACAGCTATATCTACTGGTTTCCTATGATGTACACAGAATTCACAATTGGGGGCGGTATACGAAATACCCTTAAATACGTTGAAGTAATTTCCCCCCAACATTCCCCAAGTTCAATTCCTAAACATATCATCCATATGGCAGCATCTATCCTGCCTAAGAGCAACCAACCTCCAATTGGAAACACTGCCTTATGTGTGTATATACCCCTCTTGAACTTGATCAATCTGCATGTACGCATGTCAATTGTTGATGATGTTGGTATTGAATTTGTTTCATGTAATGCACTAGTTAAAATGTTTTAAAATGTTTGAAAATGCTGTTTTATTGCTCTTACTACGCATGACAAAACCCTTCTCCGTACTTAAACTTAGGACTGCTATGGTCCAGCAGACCTTCCCTAAAATCCGCACAGCAGCACCGACCAAAATGCATCAGCAGTAATTCCCCATTCCTCCCACCCTCCACTATAAGAACATAAGATCTCCCCTCATGACATTCCTACTGGTTTTAGTACCAGACAGGGAGAACTGATAGCAAAGGCAGTTGCCTAGGTCTTCCCACCAGCTCCCCCCTTTTTAGACACCCCATTTCGCCCCCTCGACCTCATGGGGACACGAGATTATCTCCACTTGAAGACTGTTACCTTCCACACTCAATCACAGTGGACTCTGGTAGCTACTGCTGACCGTTCTGGAATGTCCCCTACCAGATAGAGTGGGAGTACAGGTCAACACCCACAACCGGATTTTCAACTACTTTATCCACTAAACTCTCTACATCTATCAGCCAGTCATCTTTTAGCACACCACTCCTATATCACATAAGAACCCCCTTATTGATTTTATTCTTCTATTCTCTCTGAGAGTCTCCCTTTACTCTCCTTCCCCCTTTTTTTCCTCCTCCCTACTCTCTCTCTCCCTCCACCTCTCATCTCTTTGTCCACTACCCTACATTGGTCATCTCCTGCTTCCCTCCCACACAACTGACAGACATCGACCTCTTTTTAATCACCATGACTCCACCCAAAATCATCTATAACAACCTGAACCTTAAAATAATCTCTTTAAACACCAAAGGCCTAAACATATCCGAGAAACGTTCACAAACCATTTCCAATCTACTTAGCATTAAAGCAGATATAGCCTTCTTACAAAAAACCCACTTCCACACCGGTACATACCGAAATTAGAAAACCACAACTATCCACAAAGCTTCCACACTACCTCTCCAATCTCTAAATCGAAAGAGTTTCTATACTGATCTCCAAAAACACATCCATCCAAATATCAGACTTTCTCATAGATGAACAGGGTAGGTACATTTTTTTCAAGGGCACTCTGAAAGACAGACCTATCACACTGGCTAACATTTACAGCCCCAACACAGCCCAAGTCCCATTCATCTGCAATATAACAAAACTTCTATCCACTTTCCAGAGCGGGATTCTAATCCTAGGAGGAGATTTAAATGTCCCCCTTAACCTTCTTCTCGACACATCCTAAGGCAATTCACACTTACCTTATCGGGCACTGTGCCAAATAAAACTCTGCCTTCAGGACCTCCTACTGCATGATACCTGGCATACCCTACACCGAAAAGATAAAGATTTCACCTTCTTCTCACCCCCCCACAATAAGTATTTCTGTCTCGATTACCTCTTCATAACTCAACAAAACCTTTCACGTTTGTCTGCAGCAACAATAGAAGCTATGACTCTTTCTGATCACCATCCCATTACTGTCATACTGACTTTCCTGAAAAAATTCAACATGCTCCAATTTGGAGACTAGACCCATCCATCCTTACTGAAAAAACTAGAACAGATGAGATTAACAAATGCCTGGTAAACTACTTTAATGAGAACGACACTCCCGACATGTCTAAATTGACACAGTGGGAAGCACACAAGTGTGTGATAAGAGGGTAAATTATTTCCCAAGCCACAGCGATCAAAAAAGAGAAACAAACCCGACCCAAAGATATATTCACCAAACTCAAGTCTTTGGAAGCTACACATAGATGCACTTTAGCTCACCAAACCTACCTAGAACTAACTGAAGTTTGCACACTGTTACAGGAAGAACTTGGGCGCAATCTCAAGAAAAATTACACACACTATCACAAAAAATATTTTATGAGTTTGGTAACAGGCGCGGACATTTACAAGCCCAAGCACTACGCACGAAAAAAGCTAAAGCCACAGTGCATAAGCTACACTCTCCCACCGGACCAATATACATGAAAAACTGTGATATTGCTCAGGAATTCGAAAAATACTACTCACTGTACAATCTCGAAGCGTCTAATCCCCTCACCCACCTGCCACAGAGCAGAAGTAATGATATAAACACTTTCCTAAACAAATCTTATTCTAAAGCGATTTCCCCAGATACGGCCAAAGACCAAGAACGACCAAGCAGTAAAACAGCTTAAACCTGGCAAAAGCCCAGGTCCAGATGGCCTCTCAGCTGCCTATTACAAAACTTTCATGGAAGTACTAAGATCCCCCTTTCTAGGAGCTTTTAACTCCCTGTCCTCATCTAACCCTCTCACACCCAAAATGCTCGAGGCACACATAACAGTCATTCCAAAGGAAGAGAAAGACCCCACACAAACCGCAAATTACAGACCAATATCATTACTAAATGTGGATATCAAAATTTGGTGTGGGCCTACACATGCTTAACTTCATCCTATCCCTATACACGAATCCCACCACCAGGGTTTGTGTTAACACCCTGTCAAGTGCCTTCCCCATCTGCAATGGGACGAGACAGGGCTGCCCCCTGTCCCCCATTCTTTTTGTACTCACTCTGGAGCCAATCCATCACAATATATGAACCAGCCCCAATATTCAAGGGATCCAGGTGACTAAAAGAGACTTCCAGGGCCATCTTTAAGGTAGGGCAAAAGGGGCAGCTGCCCTGGGCCCTGTCATTGTTGTGGGACCCAAAGCAGCTGCCTCATACTTGCCAACTATCCCAGTTTAAAATCCCTCATTCCTTGAGGTTTTAGTCCCGTGCTGTATCCTGATATCTCAGTTTTAAGTTCTGTTACTAATACTGCCCAGCTCTGCCCTATTGGTGTGTACAGATGACTCGCCCGCAGACCCTTTGTTTACATGTAAATACCGGCATTGATATGTAAATAGCAGCAGCCATTATATGTAAATAAGGGTGGATCGGCAGCATTCATATGTAAATAGAGGCAGTATTCATATGTATATCATGCCCCCCTGAGGTTATATCCACCATTACCTATACTGAATGCTGCCCACTGGGGGGATAAAGGAGCATACCTGAAAGTCCTGCCTACAACTGTGGTCATTAAGCCTACTATCAGCCTGTTCTGCAAAGGTAAGCAAACTAGTGTGTGTGTGTGTGTGGGGGGTAGTGTGGTGTATGCAGAGGTAGGCAGAGAAGGAATTACAGTTTGAGGTGCACAGGTGAGCAAGGAGGGGATGTATGGAGGCAAGGAAGGTGGGTGCAAAGATGAGCAGAGGAGGCAGGTAGAGTTAAAGGGGCGGGGGATTGAAGTGGAGAGGATGGGGGAGGTTTGGGGTGCAGAGGCTAGCAGGGGTTTTAGGATTGCAAAGGTGTAATGACAGGGTGCATAAAGATGTAGGTCACATGTAGGGCATCCCATTCATTGCAATAGGCTGCTCTATGCGCTACACATGCGGAAGAAAGTCCCAAACCCTTTTTCAAAATCACACGGTGCCAAGGCACACGTCAGCAGTTACTCGAGGGTGTCATTAACAATTAATGGCACTGCTGTGTATCTGCAAAAAGGCAGCATGTTTCTGTGGTATCAGGAAAGTGATTTTGCATGCATGTTTGCATGTTCCCGACACACACAAATGTGAACGCAGGCTAAATGTCTCAGTTACATTTGTGGTCAGTGTAAGTCTTCTCATTACATTGGTGCTTGGTGTAGAATTCTTTCATTCACACTAGTGGCCAGTGTGGAGGTCCCCCTCACATTGATAGTCAGTGTATATCTCTCCTTACATTGGTGGTTACTGTGAATACTTCTATTACATTAGTGGTCAGTGTAAACCCCTATTACATTGGTGGCCAGTGTTGAAACTCCTCTTTATATTTGTAGTCGGTAAAAAAAAAATCAGCATTGCCATTGATCGAAACAAGAGCGAAACTGCATGAAGGGGGGGGGGCAATATTTTTTTTGCCCTGGGTCCAATCAATAATAAGGATGGCCCTGGAGACTTCAAACTCGCCGCCTTTGCAGATGACATCCTACTATTTCTCTCTAAACCACTAACTACGATGCCGGTCCTCACTGAATTCAAACACTTTAGTTTACTTTCCAACCTTAAAATTACCTTTTCCAAATCCTTTGCTCTTAATATATCTTCACCACAGAACCAAGGAGACCAATGCAAAGAAAACTTTCCTTTCCAATGAAAACACGACTCGATTACCTATTTAGGCATACAGCTCCCCTCCAAACTGTCCTGCTTATATACGAAAAATCACTTACCACTCTTAAATAAACTAACAGCGGACCTCAAAAACTGGAACAAAGCAATCTTTTCCTGGTTTGGTAGAGCAGCGATACTGAAAATGAATGCTCTACCATGACTACACCATGCAAACAATACCCATATGTCTTTCATCGGCCTTCTTTAAAACATACAAAATCTTGTGCTCCAAATTTCTTTGGAGTGAACGAAGACCCAGGATTAGCTATGCTCAATTTGCTCTACCAAACAATCTAGGCGGGATAGGTCTGCCAGATATCCTCAATTATTATAAAGCGAATCACCTGTCTAAAATAATCGATTGAAATGTCCATAATTCCTATAAAGACTGGGTCTCTCTGGAAGCTTCATTTACAACCCTCCCCCTCAAGTCCCTACCGTGGATACTGGAACGCCATACCCCCTCTGAACTACGCACACACCCACTAATTGGCCCCACCATACAATGCTTTCGCAAGGTTGGCACCCACACCTCGTTATCGTCCACTCCTGGTCGGCAAACCCCACTTAGAATGAACCCAGACTTCACCCCGGGTATGAATCACCAATACATAAAAGACTAAAAGATCAAATCCTAGCCCATCATTTTTACGAACATGGGAAATATCTATCGAACTCCCGCCTGTCTTCTCTAATGGACAAATCACCCATCCCCTCCTGGACACTTTTCATCTTACATCCACCACGCACTCACTTCTCCACGCGGACTTCCATCCTAATGACACTAAAGCATGTAAAACCTGGGAAAGAGACCTTTCCATGACCCTATCACAAGAAGAATGGGAACGAATATACCTTAATATACACAAAGGTTCTGTAAATGTTTCCACTCAAGAGAATGGATGCAAAATACAATCTCGCTGGTACCGTACCCCATCCCTTTTGCACAAAATTAAACCCACGTACTCAGAATCTTGCTGGAGATGCCAAACGGACCGAGGCACACTACTACACATTTGGTGGTCCTGCCCACACATACAAAACTTTTGGCAGGAAGTTTGCAGCATAACTTCTAAAGTGACAACTTATGACTTGGCACTATCCCCAGCTCAATTCCTACTACACCACTCACCCATTCCACATAAAACCTACTATAAATCACTTATGATGCATCTAATTAATGCAGCAAAACAAATGTATCCCGATACACTGGGGCTCTACCACCCCTCTTGATAAAGGAATGGTTCAACAGAATAGACAAAGTAGCGGAGATGGTAGAATTAATTCACATTTCACGAGACACACCCAAAAAATTTGGAATTAAATGGGCTTGCTGGAAACACTTCAAGTCAACCACAGAATTATCTCGGCTGCATAACATGCCCAGCCAATCATAACACCATACTACTCAAATTACTGACTCCCAATAACTATAATACCCCCTTTATGCCACATAAACTATCCCCTTGACCCCTCACCACTAAGGGCCACCCCCCAGAGACATTTACAAACTCTTAGGAGTGACACATATTTAACTAGCTAATATAGAGGGAAGTAGGAGATGGCCAATACCCCTTCCCACCTACCCCCCCCCTTTCCTCTTTTTTTTCCTTCTCTCTCCTTCTTGTGCCCTCCCATCCCCTAAACTCCCCTACCTCATGCTTTCATCCTCCCCCCCCACTATTCCCCTATTCAAGCCTCTCTCAAAAGAACAACATTCATATACCACTTAAGCCCATTCCATCGCATTCACCACAACCCTGACATACTATGAATATGCCCCGGTGATGGACCTAACCAACACCACAACTGATTCCTCTATGCCCACTTACCTCTTAGAAATCAATGACCAGGACCAACAAATAGACCTTTAAGTTACCTTTTTGTTTGAGGTGCTTGCTGCTCATAGCTGTTGTCTGCATGGACCTGTAGAATGACTTGGAAATGGACCAATGTTCTCAAGGTTTATGCATTGCTACATGACTCTCACTTGTAACGCAAATATGTTTTACCAATTGTTAATCATACAACTACTGTCCTAAATCTCTGTATATTATTTTTTTCTCTTTAATAAAAATCTTTATGGGAAAAAAAAAATCCAGAAAAGCTAAGCCTCCCTGTTCACAAGGGCGCATCAGGGTGGTTAATTTGTACCTGGGGTTCTTTGATTCCCATAAAAAAAGATGAAAAAAGCTGATTTAATCTTGTAAAAAGGGATACATACTGATGAGAATGTCTAAATAAATACATACATTTTGGTAAAATTTTAATTTTTACAAGATTAATACGTCCCAATAAGGAAAATCATAGAGACTTTGCATGCTTTCAATTTTGACATATTGTCTCTTAGGATCGGAGTCAAATTCAGGGAAATAAATTCAGAAGCTTGGCGGGAAATTACAACACCGAAATACTTGAAATTTGCTACCCACTGCAATGGAATATTATTCAAGGCCTCCATATCTATTGGAAACAACAAGGACTTAGTCCAATTTACCTTCAGCCCTGTAACCGTTGAGAAAGAATCCAGTAGTTTTAAGGCCCCTTGTAGCGAGGGTCTGGCATCATTCAAAAATAATAAAAGGTCCTCTGCATACCAAGCTACCCTCTCCTCCAACCAACCAATCCTCAATCCCTTAATATTGGGGGGAAGTGTGTAAAGCCTCTGCCACCAGCTCCATAGCAATAGCAAAAAGGGTCAGAGAGAGAGAGGGCAGCCCTGTCGAGTTCCCCTAAATAATGAAAAAGGAAATGAAAACCCTTCCCCGATTTTCACTGCAGCTGTGGGATTTCTATATAAGACCTGCAACCATTTTATAAATACCATTGGAAAGTCCATTCTGCGGACTACTTCCCACAAGAAGGGCCACTCCAAAGTATCAAAAGCCTTCTCAATATCTAGGGAGGCAATGACCCTAGATCCTATATTAAGACGTGAAGCATAAATATTCGTGTATAATCTCAAATTCGCATCGGTAGCCCTACCCGACATGAACCCCGTCTGATCTGAATCAATAATATTAGACATCATAGGTTGAAATCATCGGGAGATGAGCTTGGTCAAAATCTTACAGTCTACATTCAAATAGGCTTTTATGAGGCACAAGAGCATGGATCTTTTGGGTGTTTATAAATTAAGACTATATAGGCATGCATGACTCATTGAGTCTGGCAAAGCTCCCTCCTTCAGACAAGCAGAGTAAAGAGAAGCCAATACAAGAACTAAGAGCTCTCCATGAGCCCTATAAATTGACCATTAGGACCACCAGGTCGTGGGACAAAGCCCTTTGGAGGTTACAAACCCATTGGATTAATAACAAGGCAGTCCATGACAGAGTTTCTCCTTCCTTGAAGGACTATTGGGCGCACAATGTGGGGTCGGCCTCCCTGGAGATGACATGGGACGCTTCCAAAGCTCACAGCAGGGGTCAATATATCTCGGCTGTGGCGGCGGTGAAGGTGGAGCTTGGAAACAAGGTCGTTGACCTGCAGCACAAGGTTGAAGAGGCTCAGAATCAATATTCGGCCTCTGCAACAGTCCCCAAATTTGAACATCTCTCATAGCTTAGATGAGAACTGCATCTCCATATTTCAGACACCACCAGGCTTATACAACATAGCAGACAGGAATACTTTGAGCATGGAGATAAGAATAGCAAACTAATAGCGCTGCTAGCACAACAGGATAGGTCCTTAGTGGTTATATCGGAAACCCTTACGGCAGATGGCGTATTGGTCACCTCTCAGGAGGATATCCTGTCTGCATTCACCAAGTTTTATACCTCTCTGTATGTCTCCTCACTCCCTGACGAGTTTGATCCCAGATCTATGATGTCTATGTTGGACACGCTGGCACTGGGGTGGCTCTCTGATGCGGAGAGGCAACTCCTTGTCTCAGAGATCACCCCAGAAGAAGTCACAACGGCCATTATGTCTTTCCCGGCAGGTAAAACCCCAGGGCCGGATGGCCTGCCCATGGAGTATTATAGAACCCACATGGAACTACTTGCCCCCAAACTAGCTAAGATGTTTCAAGCATGTTTGCAACAGGGCTCCTTACTGTCCTCTATGAGGGAAGCCCATGTCGTTCTCATTCCAAAGCCTAATAAGGACCCTAAGCTGTGCGCCTCCTACATTCCAATAGCACTTCTCAATTGCGATCTAAAAATTCTAACCAAGCTACTGGCCACTAGACTTAATACAGTAATAAAATTTCTGATTGACTCTGATCAAATGGGCTTTGTGCCAGGTAGGTCCACAGACATTAATATACGAAGACTATTCTCTAATATCCATGCCCCCCATACTAACCAGGGCACTAGGACCATTGCCACCCTTGATATGGGAAAGGCATTTGACACAGTGGAGTGGGTATATCTTTGGGAGGTGCTCAGAAGAATGGGTTTTCCACTCAAATTCATTGCTTGGATGTGCACACTGTATACCAGTCCCATAGCATGCATTAAATTGAATGGCTCCTTGTCTCCCCCGTTCTCCCTACAGAGGGGCACCAGACAGGGATGCCCTCTCTCCCCGGCTCTGTTCGCCCTGGCCATGAAACCCATTGCTAAGGCCCCCAGGGGCTCGGCCCAGGTCCGTGATCTTAGGGTGGGCTGGCTGGAGGAGAGAATGTCTCTCTACGCAGATGATCTGCTGCTGTTTTTGAACAACGCTGGTGACTCTCTGCGGGGCGCACTCTGTATCATGGATGCCTTCTCCGCCTTTACGGGACTGAGAGTGAACACGGAGTTCCAGTTCTCGGTGCCCGTCTGGTAATCTGCAGCTATCGGGCTCCTGCCAAGACCTGTCCTGAGCCACCTGCTACATCGGCCCTTGTGCCACGCTATGTCTTTCACTCCCTGTCATCTCGATCAGGGGTGCTAGACAGGAGGTGCAAGAGAAGCCCTCTCTACAGCTCAGTCTCCACCAGGTACGTGACAGTACCACTCAGCCAGATGTCTGAGACTGAGAGAGAGGCTTCACCTTTGGAACTGCTATGCCAGCAATTTGTCCCACTCACACAATCAATCAGCACTCTGCAAAGGAGCCATGCACAGCTGGAAAGTCGCATCCAAGCTTTTGCCTCAGCGACTCCTGCACCAGTTATCGCACCAGACCGTTCCACGTCTGAGCAGACTGCTTCCGCATCCTCACATGTCATATTATCACCTGAACCCAGAGTGCCTGCACCAGAGCGATTTTCAGGCAATCGGCACAAGTTCCGTGCATTCAAGAACTCTTGTGAACTTTACTTTTCCCTGCAGCCAAGAACTTTCTCATGTGAAGTCACTAAGGTGGGATTTGTGATTTCCCTACTTCGCGGAGAGTCACAATCTTGGGCCCACCAACTCCTGGAACAAAAGAGCTCAGTCCTGGTCTCTCTTTCTTCATTTTTTGATGCAATGGCCCAATTATATGATGACCCCCAGCGCACTGCTACCGCTGAATCCAACCTCCATACTTTGCGACAGGGTCATCGACCTGCTGAGGACTATGTTGCACAATTCCGCTTATGGGCCTCAGATTCCGGATGGAACGATGCGGCCTTATTGCATCAATTTCGCCTTGGCTTGTCCGAAGGAGTCAAAGATGAGCTTTCTCGAGTGGAGGCTCCAAGCTCCCTTGAAGGCCTCATTAATCTTGCTATCCAGCCTGATCGCCGATTCAGGGAAAGGAGAGCAGAGAGGATTGGCACCATAACCAGACCTATGCAATTGGGACTTTTTCGTTCTCCACTCTCCAGTACTGAGAAGCTGCGCAGACGCAGAATGGGCCTGTGTATATACTGTGGGGTAGCGGGTCATTTTGTCCAAAACTGCCCTGTGTGACCCACAAGGACTGCGATCACCTCCTCTGCCTACCTTGCCAATTGTTCTGGATCAAAGGGATCTGCTCATGTCACCCTATCCTTGTCACTTCAGCTCCCTGGGAGAAACATTCAGGTACAAGCTATAGTTGACTCCGGCGCCTGCAGCTGTTTTATGGATAAGGACTTTGCTTATCACCACCAAATTCCTGTGCAAACAAAGACTTACCAGCTGTCCATCCACCTGGCTGATGGATCTCGTCTCAGGTCCGGGCCAATAACACATGACACCTGCCTGCTACTGGCCACGTCTGATACAGGTCATCAGGAACACCTACGCCTAGATATTATCCCATCACCCTTGTTTCCCATTATCTTGGGCATTCCCTGGTTGCAGGCCCACAACCCGCTGATAGACTGGGTTACTGGGAAAATTACCTTTTCTTCTTCCTATTGCCAGCAGTCCTGCCTTCATCCCATGTCCATGATATCTGCACCTCTCCTGGCAGTACATAATGACTCTCCTGTGTCACAACTCATACCTGCAGTTTATCACAAGTTTTTGGATGTTTTTGATAAACAAGGAGCAGACACTCTGTCTCCTCATTGCCCATACGACTGCCCTATTGAACTGTTGCCGGGATCCGAAATTCTGTTTGGACACTTCTCCCCTCTCTGAACTGGAACTTGAGGTACTACGCCAATACATTGATGAGAATCTAGAAAAAGGGTTCATCCATCCTTCCACATACCCTGCAGGCGCGGGAATCTTCTTCGTAGAGAAAAAGGATCACACTCTGCGTCCTTGCGTTGATTACAGAGAATTGAATAAAGTTACTGTCAAGAACAGATACCCTTTGCCTCTGGTTCCGGAACTTTTTCAACGCTTCAAGACTTCCGTTGTTTTCACAAAACTTGACTTACGAAGGGCGTACAACCTCATACGAATCCGCAAGGGGGATGAGTGGAAAACTGCCTTCCGCACTAGATTTGGACATTATGAGTACCTTGTTATGCCCTTTGGGCTATGTAATGCCCCAGCAACATTCCAGCATTTTGTCAATGACATGTTTAGAGACTTCCTTGATCTGTTCCTTATCGTGTATCTAGATGATATTCTCATCTTTTCCAATTCCCTCTCTGCACACCGTGAGCATGTAAAGAAGGTTCTCAGTCGGTTAAGAAATCATGGATTATATGCAAAGGCGGAGAAGTGCGAATTTGAGAAAGACACCATCCAATTTCTGGTACTGATCATCTCCACCTCAGGCATCTCCATGGATGCCCAAAAGGTCAAATCCATCCTAGAATGGTTCACTCCGACAGACAGAAAGAGTACACAGAGGTTCATTGGGTTTGTCAACTTATACTGCAAGTTCTTTAAGGATTTCTCCGCCATTATCACGCCCATTACCCAACTGACAAAACAGAATACTTGCTTCCAGTGGACAACTACTGCACAGCCGCTTTTGACCAACTGAAAGGCCTGTTTACTTCAGCTCCCATCTTGCGACATCCAGACCCTGCATCACCATATGTTCTTGAGGTAGACGCATCGAAGAATGCTGTGGGTGCCATCCTGTCCCAGCGCCAGGGGGCGAAGTCTCTACTGCACCCCATTGCTTTCTTCTCCAGGAAACTTAGCCCCGCAGAGAGAAACTATGATGTGGGGGATCATGAATTGTTAACCATAAAGACAGCCCTGGAGGAATGGCGTTATTTGCTGGAAGGTGCAGCCCACCCAATTTTGATCTTTACCGTTTATAAGAACCTCGAATACCTTAGAACAGCTAAGCGGTTAAGACCTCGGCAGGCCAGGTGGGCGCTATTCTTTTCCCGTTTCTCCTTCCACATAACTTTTAGGTCAGGCTCCAAGAATTGCAAGCTGGACGCTCTATCACAAATTTACCCAGAGGAAGGAGAATCCCACAAGGCAGACACAATCTTGCCGGCACAAAGTTTTCTATTACTACAAGTAGACCTGATTTCCCAGCTCAAGCAAGCATCCACAAGGGACATTTTGCCATCGGGCATCTGTTTTCAGGAACAAGAAGGTCTATTTTTACACAATAGAAAAATGTTCATACCCCCGAGTCTGCGCCCCAAGATCCTGAGTCTCTGTCATGACCACCCTCTAGCAGGACATTTCGGGGTAACCAAGACAGTGGAACTTGTGCAACGGTCCTTTTGGTGGCCGGGCTT
The DNA here is from genome assembly GCA_037952925.1 of Lithobates clamitans. Classification (NCBI taxonomy): domain Eukaryota; kingdom Metazoa; phylum Chordata; class Amphibia; order Anura; family Ranidae; genus Lithobates; species Lithobates clamitans. The sequence continues at coordinate 2,780,691 of JBBGZY010001219.1, read as the reverse complement.
AAGGCTCAACTGTAAGAACTATGTGAACACCTGTGGAGTCTGTGCCCGGAACAAGAACAATAAAGTCAAATCCTGGAGTCTGCTAAGACCACTGCCCATTCCCAAGAGGCCCTGGGAGATGATTAATATGGACTTCATCCTGGAACTTCCGCCATCTGAAAAATTTACCACCATTTTTGTGATTGTGGACAGACTGACTAAGATGGCCCATTTTATTCCTTTAATAGGAACTCCATCAGCAACAGAGACTGCCTGCACCTTTATCAGGGAGGTAGTCAGACTCCATGGGGTACCCAGCAGCATCACCTCGGATCGGGGGGGTGCAATTTACTTCCAGATTTTGGAGAGAGCTCTGTAGGATGTTGAAAATTGAAACTTATTTCTCCTCAGCATACCATCCCCAGACCAATGGCCAAACTGAACGTACAAACCAGACTCTGGAACAATATCTCCGGTGTTTCTCATCCTTTGCCCAGGATGACTGGACATCACTGTTACCCCTGGTAGAGTTTGCATACAACGATGTGGTTCACTCAGCTACGGGACAAGCCCCATTTTTTGCAAACTATGGATACTTTCCAACTTTCCTACCTGACATCTTACCCAACTCCTTGGTCCCTGCAGTACAGGAAAGATTAAACTTCCTTCAATTGAACAATAAAGTTTTACAAAGGAACATCTCCAAGGCACAGCAGGACAATAAAAAATGTTTTGACAAGAAAAGAAGAGGGGACCTAAAACTCCAGATCAGAGACAAGGTCTGGTTATCCACTGCCAACTTAAAATTATCCTGTCCATCTAAGAAACTCGGACCAAGATTTATTGGTCCCTTTCTTGTCAAAAGACAGATCAATCCCGCAGCCTACGAACTGTTACACCCGGAGAATTACAAGAGTCCATCCAGTCTTCCATGTCTCGTTACTGAAGAATGCTAGGTTAGATCCTTTTCCTGGTCGTGAGTCGGATCCACCTGCACCTACCTTAGTCAACGGTAATGAGGAGTATGAGGTTGAAGCCATTATGGACTGTAGAAGGAGAAGAAATGTAATTCAGTTTTTGATTAAATGGAAAGGTTACGGACCTGAAGACAACTCTTGGGAACCAGAATACAATTTATATGCCAAGAGGTTGATACAGGCTTTTTTCCAGGCTCACCCTGAAAAGAAATTACAGATGGGCATCCGGAGGTTGCCCATTGGGGGGGGGGGCAATGTAAGAGAAGTCTGGCTAACAGATGCGCACCTGCACACAAGCACGGGCACACCAGTGTGTGTAAAAGGGACTTGTATTGGCACGCACAGGCGTGCGCCAATGCGTGCGCACGGGCACACGTGCACGTCTGGGGGCGCCAAATAGTTTACTTAAGCTGAACACTGACACATGAGCCTTGCTGAGTGGTCTTTCAGCTAGTACCTGTTACCTGAATCTGATCTGTTCCTGTGTTCCTGTGTTTGACCCGGCTTGTACCTAAGATGCCTCTTGGACTTCTGCCTGCCTTCCTGTGATCCCGGCTTGTGTTTTGACCTTGTCTCTGCTTCATGCTCCTGTACTGCGCTGCACGACTGTGTACCGAAACTGGCCTGTATCCCGTCTTTGATCCTGTCTCACGTTCCAGTACCTGCTCTGCTCGGTTGATGATGACCTCCTGGCTTTAGTACTGACCACGACTCAGCCTGCTGTTCCAGCAACACGGAGTTCCAGTCCTCGGTGCTCGTCTGGTAATCTGCATCTAGGGGTACTAGACAGGAGGTGCAAGAGAAGCCCTCTCTACAGCTCATACTCCACCTGGTACGTGACACCCTGTCTTGGCAACAATCAAAATCAAACTGAAGTGTGGAGCAATCTTCCCCTTTCCCTCACTGGACGCATCAACCTTCTTAAAATGAAAGTCCTCCCTAAATTCACGTACATTTTTCAGAACTCCCCACAATGGCTGACCAAAACCTTCTTTAATTCCCTAAAACAACTCTTCCTCTCCTTTATTTAGGGATCTAAGCCACCTAGGTTCAAATACACCACTTTGACCAGGCCTGTGGATAGTAGGGGCTTAGCTTTCCCTGATTTTTTGGCCACTCAGCTTGTGACCGCCCATTGGTGGTTGCAGCCAGACCTGACCAACTCTGCGACGGTGCTGGAGGCGGCTTTAGTGGGGTCTCTGGAGGCCTTGAAGGGGTTGCTATTCAGGGGGCCTAAAACGCCTCATCATCTCACCCCTTCTATACGTACCACTATGCGGGCGTGGAGGGCAGGTGAGGCGCTGAGGGCACCTCAGCCGAACTCCTGGTCTCCTCACACCCCCCTGTGGCTGAACCCTAACCTTTCACAGTTCAATACCATCCCAAATCCACAGGCCTGGGCCAAATACTGAGCATGTTATCACCATGAGAGCTCACCCCCTTTTATGTTCTATGCACCAAATTTATTGTACCCGCATGGGCCCATTTCAGGTATCTTTCAATCGCTCACGCCTACAGGTGTCAGTTCTTAGGCCAACCAGTTGTACCGGCATATTCGGAGCTCGAATCTACCCTTTGGGTGGAAGACCTGGAGAAACCCACGTCTCAGCTCTATGGGTCCCTGCTGGTTGCTGCCGGCCCCGAGTTGTCCTCCCTCCGCAGGAAATGGGTGGGGGACATAACGGAGCTGGACGAGGATGACTGGAGGGAGATTTGGGACTTTCTCTTGTCCCCTCTGGTCTCAGCAAGGGACAAATTGATCCAATACAAAATTGTGCATAGAGCTCACTACACGCCCCATAGGCTGCACCAGATGTCGCCGGCACATTCTCTGGCCTGCTGGCGTTGCTCCTACCAACCGGGGGACTTTTTCCACATTTTCTGGATTTGCCCAGCAATCGAACACTATTGGAAAGAAGTACTCCAGGTGATTGCTAAGGTCACTAAAACTTGTATTCCTTATGATCCTAAATATTGCCTGCTGGGGCTGGTGGGACAAATATCAATGCTTAGAGCCAGGAAAATACTCATATCCCTGCTATTATATTATGCTCCCCCTTCTGTCAGATTCTGGAAAAACTTAGTGAATGCCAGTTTACCTCTTTATAAAGCCACGTACTCGGGCAGGGGTTGCCCACAAAAATTTGAAAAGGTATGGACCTGTTTGTTAGATGATAATACCATGGCAGCAGATGAAGTAACCAATTCCTAGATTAACAATTTGTCTCTAGTCTGTTAGTATATTGACCCACCTATTCTCATGTTGCATTATCCTGTCATTATAAATTTGAGCACAGCTTCTCCTGAACTTAACCTCTCCCCATATTGAGGCTATAGTATAAATCAGTTTGTTTATGTTATATGTTGTGCCCTGGTGCTGTCTGTTGCCGCATCAGAGGATCCGCCCCTGCGTGGGCAAGGTTTGGCCCCTGCTTGGACTAATTTTGTATATCGAAAAATAGAAAATTAGAGAAAAAGAGGGAATCCCTGATCCCAGCGCTCTAAATGGATATATTATAGATTTTTTTACACTTATTAGCTGCTATTATAAAAACTAAAACGTGATGTGATGAATGAATAAATATACCTTCCCATAAGAGAAAATATTAACAGCGCTTTACATTGGATTACCAACCATAAGTGTGATTAATGAGAGTCAACATATAACATTAAACTCAAAAGGTCATAGTCCACAGTATCTGTGAAGCATGTAAACAAGGTAGTGCGGCAAGTCTTTATGATGATGGATCATGCATGCAATAGAAGGGTTACGATCCAAACTTGGATTCCTCCCCAGTGCACCATTTGTCTGACTCTACACCTTCACAGAATCACCTCGTGACACACCCCTTTGTGTATATGCTCACCAGAGGTAAAAGTTAGATATGCCTGTGATATCTCTCCCAGGGATGATCTGCTCTGCTCCCGCTAATCGTGATCAGTTCTGAGGTAGAAGTCAGGTATACCTGTGGTATCTTTTACCAGGGATGATCTGCTCTGCTCCCACTGATGTCGGTCAGTTCTCCTTAGTCATTAGATTAGTGGATGTATCATACAAGGAAACAGAGGGGATGCTTGCCATAGTGTTATATCCTTTATTGAAAAAACAATCTCCCTGCTACAAATTACGCTTACCAAATAATAAGAAGCAAAAGCATTTAGGATAAAAGCAGCCTGTCTGTAAGACAGCGTCAGCTCACTGCTGGTCGGAAGAATGAACGTCCCACCCACCTGGATGAGTCCCGGGATAACATAGTCTGGGTCTGGCTGCTAGGTCGCGTGGTCATGCACTGATGCGTTTCGTCATTACATCTTCAAAGGGCGTTGCCACGCACCATTCTGTTTAAGTAGCTCAAGAGGGCGGGACACCGTCATCGCAGGCATCACCACATCCCCGCCCCCTCCTCTGTGGATAGTGTAGAGCTAGCGCTCAGCATCCCATCCATTCGCTATGGTTCTCTCTATGTCAACACTACCTTTATAGGTTGATACAATATATTACTACTTGCGTGCAATACTATACATTTAGTGTTTTGTCTAAAAATTATGATGTTACATTTTAAATTATCTCCAACTTAAAATGGGATAGTAACCCATTATTACTGTGATGCTGTCATCCCGCATATGTGTTGTATCTATATAATATAGAATTGTCAATCAACGTAGAACGAACCTAGGATCTTACTGCAAATGATGTCAAATTATGAGGGGCTCAATTAATGTCTATATAGTGGTTCTGACTAATTGCAGATGCTGATACCACTATAGTATGCCTCCTCAATATTGTGTTATTTCCTTGACTGGAGTATGTCGCCCCAAACTCCAGATAAACATACTAAATAACAAAATTACATTATGCGGATACATAACAGAATCACATTAAACAAAGAAATACATATATATTAATAAAAATGTAGGGCATTTTTATTAATACGTTGATTGACAATTCTATATTATATAGATACAACACATATGCGGGATGACAGCATCACAGTAATGATGGGTTACTATCACATTTTAAGTTGGAGATAATTTAGAATGTAACATCATAATTTTTAGACAAAACACTAAATGTATAGTATTGCACGCAAGTAGTAATATATTGTATCAACCTATAAAGGTTGTGTTGACATAGAGAGAACCATCTTAAGCTACTTAAACGGAATGGTCGTGTTGTGTGGCCACGCCCTCCGAAGACGTAATGACGAAAAGCGTCAGGGAATGACCACGCGACCTAGCAGCCAGACCCAGACCACGTTATCCCGGGACTCATCCAGGTGGGCGGGACATTCATTCTTCCGACCAGCGGTGAGCTAACGCTGTCTTATGGACAGGCTGCTTTTATCCTAAATGCTTTTACTTTTTATTATTTGGTAAGCGTAATTTGTAGCAGGGAGATTGTTTTTTCAATAAAGGATATAACACTATGGCAAGCATCCCCTCTGTTTCCTTGTATGATACATCCACTAATCTAATGACTAAGGAGAACTGACCGACATCAGCGGGAGCAGAGCAGATCATCCCTGGTGAAAGATACCACAGGCATACCTGGCTTCTACCTCAGAACTGATCACGATTAGCGGGAGCAGAGCAGATCATCCCTGGGAGAGATATCACAGGCATATCTAACTTTTACCTCTGGTGAGCATATACACAAAGGGGTGTGTCACGAGGTGATTCGGTGAAGGTGTAGAGTCAGACAAATAGTGCACTGGGGAGGAATCCAAGTTTGGATCGTAACCCTTCTATTGCATGCATGATCCATCATCATAAAGACTTGCCGCACTACTTTGTTTACATGCTTCACAGATACTATGGACTATGACCTTTTGAGTTTAATGTTATATGTTGACTCTCATTAATCACACTTATGGTTGGTAATCCAATGTAAAGCGCTGTTAATATTTTCTCTTAATTTTGTATATCAATGAAAAACTCAATAAAAAAGATTTTGCAAAAAAAAAGTCTCTAGATACGCTATGTGTTTTGAGGCCCTTTTTAATATTTGTAGTCGGAGTCTTCGAGTGAGAAGGTGATACTCCTAAGCACCAAGGCCTGAGGTGTGCCTTGGCCTGATTGGTCAGTATGCCTGAAAAGAGGGCGTACCCTGAATGTAAGAAAAGTATTATGAGTATGCATGAAAATTTGGGGGAAACGGGTGGGTGGGAACCCAGAAACGCAGACGAGCCCTGGCCTGTCAGAGGAGGAGGCTTAAATAGCCCTCTCAGACTCCTCCCACAAATACAGGCTAGCCTCTGGCTAGCCTTAACACTTGTAGTCGGAGTCTTCGAGTGAGAAAGTGATACTCCTAAGCACCAAGGCCTGAGGTGTGCCTTGGCCTGATTGGTCAGTATGCCTGAAAAGAGGGCAAAAAGACACAAATTTAGGTGAAGAAGGGAAGGTGAGAATCCATGAATTGGAGAAGCGTGCGCCCGTGTGGCGACAGTATATATCCGATAAGTATCCACTATGACAGGAGAAACTTCCCCCGACTCCTGACTTGGTGATGAGACCGAACCCCCTATAGAACGTGTGAAGCTACCCAGAACCCAACAAAACGTCCCGTGAATGATTGGATGGAACCTGAAACGACCCAGACATGAGAATGAACTGCTTGTGAATGAGAGGATACGTGGAGGAAGGGGAGCAATGGCTGTCCTGAGGAGCCCCTGCAAAATGATAGCCGAGAAGATCGAAACTTCGACCGGACACCAGAGAAGTGCTCAGTGAACCCCCCCCCTCCCCTCAAGCCCTGACCTACCCATGCTGGTATGGGAAAGTGCAAGGGTGAGTGCCAAAAGACAACTGGCAGGAGTTCAAAATGCTAAATACCTGAAGGATGTGATGGAGTAGTTGGATGAGGCCCATGCACTATGGCAATAGGCATTGTCAACATGGCGAAACCAAGCCAGACACAGAATACTGGTCACACCGGATTTGATCTGGTCGTGCTTTAGCCTTTGACCTGGCAACCGAGTCTGAATCCTGAACTGAGGAAGGAGGGCCAGACTCCACCCCGGGGAAATGAGTCCCATGGCCTGAAACAGTCATACCCAAAGTGACTGAAACCCCCCTACCTGGAACTGGCTGGGGAACGGAAAAAATGACTGGACTGACATCCCTGCGCAGTCTTCCGGGCCACATCCTAGCCCAGAGATCAAAGCAGAGAGTGGAATCCAGAATCATGACAACGTTTGCCCAAACCTACCACTTAAGGACCAACAAGGGGATGATGGATGCTAACACAGCCCAACCTGAGAACACGAACAAGAGAAATGACAGACAAGACATGAGAACAACAACGCCCCTCTGTGCCTACCTAAGTATGAGAACAGGAACAGAAATGTCAAGACCACTGCGTGTGAATGAACCTGCTGACGGACCCCCCCCCCCTCGTGTAAATGGTAAGTGAGCCCGAGTAACCTGCAGCGCAGAGACAGGTAATTAAACTGAAAACTCAGGGCTGGTGTACCCACAGACCGTGGTGGGCGATTGTACAGGTGTGGTGAATGAACGTGCATCGTATGACGTATGGTATACGGGCGAGAAGATTGTGGTCAACAATCATTAACAAACGAAACCTCAGCCCGTATGGATCTGTAGACGTGACAGATCCTGACATGTGAGCCCTAGCTAACTGACCCAGGTACAAACATGAACAAAGATACGATGAGACATGACAAATGACGAAGATGAAGACAGCTACTGGAGTATGCCATGACTGAACAACGCCCCTCTGAGAAACGATGATGGCTGAAACCCGGAGCCTGAAACGTTATGACAGAAATCGCTGGGCAGAAACGCAAGGACAGTGACGGTATGACAGAAAATGCTTACGGACAGAAATGCTGAGACTGAACGCTGAAGCAGAAACTCTATGACAGAAAAACCTGGGGCAGAAAAACGCGCGGACAGTAATGCTATGACAGAAATGATGAAACTGACGCTTGAGGCAGAAACGAAATGAGAAATTCTGGAGCAGAAACGCTATAACAGAAACACTGAGACTTAAACGCTAAGGCAGAAAGCCATTACAGAAATCCTGGGGCAGAAACACAATGACAGAACGCTGAGGCAGAACTGCAATGACAGAAATCCTATGGCAGAAACGCAAGGACAGAAACGCTGAGGCAGAAATGTCATGACAGAAATCCTGGTGCAGATGCAAGAACAGCAACGCTAAGACAGAAATCCTGGTGCAGAAACGCTGAGGCAGAAATGCCATGACAGAAATCCGGGGCAGAAACGCTGAGGCAGAAATGCCATAACAGAAATCCGGGGCAGAAACGCTGAGGCAGAAATGCCATGACTGAAATCCTGGTGCAGAAACGCAAGGACAGCAACGGTAAAACAGAAATCCTGGTGCAGAAACGCAAGGACAGCAACGGTAAGACAGAAATCCTGGTGCAGAAATGCTGAGGCAGAAATGCCATGACAGAAATCCTGGTGCAGAAACGCAAGGACAGCAACGCTAAGACAGAAATCCTGGTGCAGAAATGCTGAGGCAGAAAAGCCATGACAGAAATCCTGGTGCAGAAATGCTGAGGCAGAAATGCCATGACAGAAATCCTGGTGCAGAAACGCAAGGACAGCAACGCTAAGACAGAAATCCTGGTGCAGAAATGCTGAGGCAGAAATGCCATGACAGAAATCCTGGTGCAGAAATGCTGAGGCAGAAATGCCATGACAGAAATCCTGGTGCAGAAACGCAAGGACAGCAACACTAAGATGGAAATCCTGGTGCAGAAACGCTGGGACAGAAATGCCATGACAGAAATGCTGGTGCAGAAACGCAAGGACAGCAATGCTAAGACAGAAATCCTGGTGCAGAAACGCTGAGGCCGAAATGCCATGACAGAAATCCTGTACAGAAACGCAAGGACAGCAACGCTAAGACAGAAAATGCTGAAACTGAACGCTGAGGCAGAAACGAAATGACAGAAATCCTTGGGGCAGAAACGTTATGACAGAAACGCTGAGACTTAAACGCTGAGGCAGAAAGCCATTAAAGAAATCCTGGGGCAGAAATGCAACGACAGATTGCTTGAGACAGAAATGCAATGACAGAACTCCTGGAGCAGAAGTGCCATGAAAGAAATGCTAAGACTGAACGCCGAGACGGAAATGCTGGGGCAGAAGACCATGACAGAAAAACGCCATGACAGAATTCCTGGGGCAGAAACGCTATGACAGAAATGCTGTGGAAAACCCTGGGGCAGAAACGTTATGACAAAAATGCCGAGACAGAAATGCTGGGGCAGTACGCTGTAACAGAAATGCTGTGGCAGAAAGCTGACAGAAATGCTGGACCAGAATGCTACGATGGAAAGCTGGGCCAGAATGCTACGATGGAAAGCTGGGCCAGAATGCTACGATGGAAAGCTGGGCCAGAATGCTATGATGGAAAGCTGGGGCCGAACGCTACGATGGAAATGCAGGGGCTGAGCGCTACAACAGAAACCCTGAGGCAGAAAAACGCTATGACAGAACTGGGGCAGAAACGCTATGACAGAAACCCTGGGGCAGAACCGCTAAGACAGAAATGCTGGGGCAGAAAAACTATGACAGAAATCCTGGGGCAGAAAATGCTATGACAGAAATGCTGGGGCAGAACACTGATAAAAAATCTGGGGCAGAAACGCAGTGATAATAAATGCTGGGGCTGAACGCAGTGAACATCAATGCAGAGACTGAACGCAGTAGACAAATACTGAGACAGAAAGCTGGGGCAGAAACACTGCTATGACAGAACACCTTGGGGCAGAAATGCTATGACAGAACTGGGGCAGAACCGCTATGACAGAAATGCTGAGACAGAAAAACGCTTGGACAGAAATGCCGGGGCAGAACGCTATGGCAGAAACCGCTATGACAGAAATCCTGGGGCAGAAAATGCTATGACGAAAAATGCTGGGGCAGAAAACGCTAGGACAGAAATGCCGGGGCAGAAAACGCTAGGACAGAACTCCTGGGGCAGAAACGCATGCTATGAACATGTGACTGAAGTAGTGGATGGCCGGGAGGTGTGTGGGGATCCCCCCCCCCATGATGCCCCACATGAGTACCGGGAGATGAGCAGGCGGGTGAGCACCCCCTCCCCCATGAGAAGTGTGAGGCGTGCCGTTCATGCTTGGCATGGTTCCAGGGAGGTGAAGTGGCGGGTGAGTGGCAAGTAGGTGAGTGACGGATGGATGGACACTATTCCCCCCCTCAAAGAGCACCGGGAGAAGCATGCAGTTGGCTCCCACGATGCTGGCAGGAAACGCTGATGAAAGGGAGAAGCGGGCGGCCCCACCCCCACCATCCGGCATTGAGCCAGGCTGAGGTGATGGAAGGACGGACAGCCCCCCCCGCCGCATGAACGCCGGGAGAAGCGGGCAGGCGGCATCCTGGCCTGATGGAGCCATGGGTGGCTGGAGGATGGATGGATGAACCCCCCCCCCCCGCTCACCAACCCCCGGCATGAACGCCGGGAGAAGCGGGCGGGCGGCTCCCATGGCGCTGGCAGGAACACAGTGATAAGGGAGAGAAGCAGGCGGCGGGATTGATCTCAGCTGAAGGGATGGATGGATGCTCCTCCCATGAGCGCCGGGAGAAGCCGTGGAGCCTGGCCAGATGGAGCCGTGGAGAAAGTGGGTGGAGGAAGGAAGGGTGGACGGACGGTCTCTCCCCCAAAATGAGCGCCGGGAGAAGCGGGCGGGCGGCCCCCCATGATGCTGGGTGGAACATGGGCTGAAGGAGAGGATGGGCGGGGTGGCCCCCATGATGCTGGTGGAACCCAGGGAAGGCAAGGGGGACGGGCATGCGGTCCCCTGGCGGTGTTATAAGAGAGGCAGAGACATCATGGCTGCGGCCGACTGCCGCTCTGTAAGGAGGCCGGAAATGACGTGCAACCAACCCAGAAACGCCGACGAGCCCTGGCCTGTCAGAGGAGGAGGCTTAAATAGCCCTCTCAGACTCCTCCCACAAATACAGGCTAGCCTCTGGCTAGCCTTAACACTTATATGCTCACCTACTTGTACATGCAAGGCCCTAGAAGTCCTCCCTATATATTGCAGGCCACAGTCGCATTCAAGCATATATACTACACCTACTGTGGTGCAGGTGATAAGATCCTTTATTGGATACTGTTTTTGGTAACTGATGAATTAAAAACCTTTCGTTTTTTAATTTTGAATTTAGCATTTATGCATTTCGCATATTGACCACATGCGTAAAATCCTGATAGGAAATTAAAAAGCTTTTTCTCAATAATTCTAGGTGGATTAATAACTCCTGGAGCAACGTTATCTCGGAGTGAGGGGGCTTTACGGTATATAAATTCGGGGCGACTAGGAAGTAGTGGTCCTAAAATAAGATCATATTTTAAAATGGGCCAATGCCTAGCTACAATCCTTTCAAACTTTTTATGCTGTATACTGTAATCCATTATCATCTTGAATTGATTCAAGACCACAGTATCACTATTATATTTGATCCTATCTGCTACAATAGTGCTTCTATCATTAGCTCTGACTCTCTCACTGTCCCCAGGTCACCTGCTGCCTCTCCCAGTCTCCGGGTCATCTGCCGACTCTCACAGTCCCTGGGTCACCGGCCGCCTCTCACGGTCTCCGGGTCACCCGCCGCCTTTCTCATTCTCAATGGGAGGGAAGGGGGGGGGGGGTCACAGTCCACAGCTCCCTCACTCCACACACCACGCTGTCTCAGCATCCGCACGTCTGCACCAAAGAACTGTAAACAGCACCACCTACTGGTCCGCCAACAAAGAATTCTATTTTGTAACAATACCCACTTTTGCAGGGGAAGCTTCAGAAGCTTTTGTCTAAAGTACAACAAGCTATTTTCTGTTTATATATTCATAATGGACTATTAATTTACTAATTAACATCAGTTTGTCTACCATCTACAGTAATATACAGTAAGTAGATTACTCATAACATAGTCTCTCTTGTCCACCTCCCTCTCCAACATTTTTCACTCCACCAAGGGCTTAAAGTGGTAGTAAAGTCTTAATAGGAAAATAAATCAAATATCTCTCCCCCCCCCCCCCCCGCAGGCTTAAAAAAGAAGTATGGGCATTATTTTTTTTGGAATCATACTTACTTAGGTGGATGCAGCATCGGTCCGATGCTGCATAAGTTCCCAGCCAGCTCTAATGCCCCGTACACACGGTCGGATTTTCCGGCGGAAAATGTGTGATAGGACCTTGTTGTCGGAAATTCCGACCGTGTGTAGGCTCCATCACACATTTTCCATCGGATTTTCCGACACACAAAGTTTGACAGCAGGATATAAAATTTTCTGACAACAAAATCCGTTGTCGGAAATTCCGATCGTGTGTACACAAATCCGACGGACAAAGTGCCACGCATGCTCAGAATAAATAAAGAAATGAAAGCTATTGGCCACTGCCCCGTTTATAGTCCCAACGTACGTGTTTTACGTCACCACGTTCAGAACGATCGGATTTTCCGACAACTTTGTGTGAACGTGTGTATGCAAGACAAGTTTGAACCAACATCCGTCGGAAAAAATCCTAGGATTTTGTTGTCGGAATGTCCGAACAAAGTCCGACCGTGTGTATGGGGCATTAGACTATCTAAGACTGAGAACTGAGCAAACACCAGAGATTGCTCGGTTCTCAGAGCTCCCTGAGCAGAGAGCTGGTGATTATCTGTTACTTGCTCTCTGCTCTGCCCCCCTTGCTCACTGGAGCGCTGGGCTGTGGAGGGGGCAGGAGCGGCCGGCTCAGCCTCTTAGCGGCTCGCTGAGAGGCTGAGCCAGATGCTGGTCCAGGCATGTGGGCAGATCCTGACCGTATGGTCGCGATCTTTCCTGAGACTTGACCGACACTGTGATGTCAGCCGACAGAGGACTTCAACCCGCTGTCTGCTGAATACGGGTCACAGGCGTGGAGAACGATCTGCACTCCTGTGATTCACAGGAGTACTTCTCCTTTAAGTCATTATGTACTAGTATGCACTGCATACTGGTACATTATGACATGACTGACGGATTACAGATGTCATTTTACCCCTAATACCACCCAACTTAAACCTTTACCCCAATAACTCAAACCACACCGAGCTTGAAGTATTAAAAGGCCGTAGCGGCCTAATTTATTTAACAAATAATCTTAAATATAAAAATATAACATATAAATATTATCTATCATAAATAGAAAAACATCAACAACAAAAACAACATCTGTTAAAACAACCTGCTTAATTATCAAGTGTTGGTCTGTGCAAAATCTTAATAATCCTCTGTGTCCATAACAGGACTTGCACTGCGATCCCATCAAATCTATCAAATAGGCCTCAAGCCGACAAGCTGGTTCAGAGACTAGCTATGACCGCAGTGCCCCATTATCACTTCCCGGCTAACCTCCGTTAACCGGTAAACCACCATCATGAGCCATGTCAACGCTAGCTCCCAAAAAGACTCTTACTTTTTTGCCATCTACCTTCTTTTGCCCAGACCAATGCCCGCCACCGCGCCCAAGAATAATACCTTAATCTTGGGTGCCCCTCCACACCCGAAGTGCTCTCTGTATTCCATCTTGTAGCCCCAAGGCCCACAAATCTATTCCAACCTCGTTCAAGTGTACTCCATCCGCTCGTAAATACCTCCATGTCTCAAACTCGAGTTCCAGATGCCTAACCGCCAGACCACCATTATTCACTACAAACTTGCTCACTTCCCTATTTATTTTTTTACGTGCCCTGTTGACCCCGTCAACTGACCTAGCCATCCTCCATGATGTCTGAGCCACCATGTCTGACCAGACAATAACCATTTTCGGAAAAGCTTCTCTTAACCGCCAAACATCCAACTTGATGTCGCGCTTTAGGTCTACCATGGCTCTAATGCCTAGGTCATTGCCGCCTACGTGTATTACCAATACATCCGGCGGCCTGTCTCGTTGCGCATAACGATGCACCTCAGACACCAATCTACCCCACAACATACCCGGGATCCCCAACCATTTTATGCACGCTTCCCTCCTGCTAAAGCCCAATTGCCTACCCTCATAAGGGGCGTCCCCTCTCCGAGCCCCCCATGCCACATAGGAATGGCCCATGATCCAGATCATCCCCGGCAACGAATCTGAAATAGAAGAAACACAGAAAAACCCCATTAACACTTTTCACTCCCACAGCACCCATCCCTCTATTACACATGAAATACTTCACCTACAAGCTTATCACCAGATTGGGCCGCACATAAGATTGAAACCTCTTGGATTCCCACCCACCAATCCGTTTCACAGTTTCCTCCCCCAGCCCATTCCTGGCTGCTTCAGTGGCTGCTCCTTTCCTGAATGAATGTGACGAGAAATCCTTCTCTGTCAGCCCTAATCCCCATATACATTTTGCAAAAACTGCCCCAAATTGGAATCTAGATAAAAATTCACCCCCTAAATGTACCAAAAAGGGGCCCGGTTTCACTGGGCGAAAACTCGAAAACTCCCTAACCGCCCCAACCGGGCACAACTGCGAACACATAACCGGATACACCCGCACAATTCTGCCTCTTCCCAGTTGATCAGTCTTTGATTTCCTCAAATACAACTGCAAAACTTCCGCCTCACACTTCACGTCCTGATAACTCAGCCCTCCTTGTACCTTCTTAGAAGGGCTAACCAATTTACCCTATCCTAAAAGCCCCAAAAAACAAAAAGGCCACCTTAAACAACATAACTTCGTAACCTGAGGAGCACACCTTATCCAGCTGTGCTATAACACCCTGCAAAATCTCAAATGTCACCGGTCTTCTCGCATCCCGTCTAACCATCGCCTTTCTGTAACCCTTCATTGCCTGCCGTACCCAAAAGTCTTTCGCAAAGTCCACCTGACCTTGCAACTTAAACAGAAAGGCCAATCCAGTTACATTCCTATTCACCACTGACGCGGATACACCGTCCTCCATTTTCCTAGCAATGTAGTATATCAACAGCAACCTTTCCTCCCTACCGACTGGCTCTTCCCCGATGTTCTGCACAAACTCCATCCATTCTTGCCATACCCTCGTGTATGCCGCCCACATGGACCCACTTACCGAGTTCTTTATCCATCCAGCGATGAGGCCAATGCTATCTTCCACAGCCAGTCGGGACAAGGAATCCCTTGTTGCTCCGCCTCCGGCGCCAACTCCCGGAATCTTTCCCAATGGAAGCGAGACAACGCATCAGCTATAACATTTTCCACCCCCGGTAAAATGTACAGCTTGAATGAAAACATTCAATTGCAAACAACGCAGTACCAGGTGTTGCAATAGCCTAATCACTGGCAGAGACGATGCCGTAATCCTATTAATTACTTGTA
Organism: Lithobates clamitans; assembly: GCA_037952925.1. NCBI lineage: Eukaryota > Metazoa > Chordata > Amphibia > Anura > Ranidae > Lithobates > Lithobates clamitans. Next base: position 2,765,405 of record JBBGZY010001219.1, on the reverse strand, counting down.
CCACACCTAAATTGTCCTAGTGGAAACGCACCTTCAGATCCCTGAATGATGCTCCCCATAACTCCACCGCCAACACCACCGGAAACAATTCCAGCAGCACTAGGTTCTTTGTAAATTCTGCGTCCACCCACGACTGAGGCCAAGGCCCAGCGCTCCACTGCCCCTGAAAAAAGGCCCCGAACCCTGTTGAACCAGCGGCATCAGTGAATAGTTCCAAGTCAAAATTGCTGACCGGACCAGCCATGCAGAAAGCCCTACCGGTATGCCACACCCTTAAGTCCACTCTATGTGTTTCTCTCAACCGCACAAAGTGTCTCAGCGATTTGACGCCGCTCGTGCTAGCCGACAACCTTCAACAAAACACCCTTCCCATCGGTAATATGCGGCATGCAAAATTAAGCTTGCCCAATACCGATTGTAACGTTCTTAGCTGCACTTTACGCAAACCCATTAGCCCCACAATTTCACTCTTCAGGTCCTCCAGTTTATCGTCCGGCAACCGACATTCCATTGCCTCCGTGTCCAGCACAATACCCAAGAACGTGATGACCGTACATGGTCCCTCCGTCTTGTCAGCCGCCAATGGAATGCCAAATTTTCCTGCGATGTGTTCCAACGTAGCCAGAAGCACTGCGCAGATCCTCGAATCAGCCGGACCCATGCAGAGAAAATCATCCAGGTAATGAATTATCAAATTCACACCCGACACCTCCCTGACAACCCATTCCACAAATGGGCTGAACTGCTCAAATATCGCGCACGATATTGAGCAGCCCATTGGTAAGGATTGGTCAACGTAAAATTAGTTGTTCCAATGACACCCCAATAACCGAAAACTGTCCGGGTGTACCGGCAGCAGTCGGAAAGCTGATTCCACATCCGCCTTTGCCATGAGAGCCCCTTTTCCGTACCGATGAACCCAACCCACTGCCGCATCAATTGATGTATAGGTCATGCAACACTCCCCCTGGTCTATAGCATCATTGACCCCCCTTTTGGGAAGGATAAATGATGGATTAGCCTGAATTTTCCTGGCTCCTTTTTTGGGACCACCCCCAGCGGTGACACCACCAAATGATCCAACGGAGCCACCGAAAACGGACCGCCCATCCGGCCCAATGCAACCTCCTTCCTTAGTTTCTCAGAAACTACTTCCGGGTGTTGCAAAGCTGACCTTAATTTAGGCGACACTGGGGGGATAACCGACAGCGTGCACGGTATCTTAAAACCCACCGAGAAACCTTCCTCCAACAATTGCGCTGATTTTTTGTCTGGATACCTACCTAGAAACGGTCGCATCTTTTCCACTCTCACCGGGGTCCTCCCTTTTGTTTGCAGCTTCTCCCTGTCGACCCTTTCCTTGTTTAAAACATCTTGACCCTGGGTGGGATCCCCCACATCCCAAACACTCGTGTTTATACTTACATGAGTCACCAAACCTGCAGGTCCCGGTGTTGTATTGCCAACAAACCCCCTTTTTGTTTCCGACCGTATGTCCCTGGGTGGAAGGTCCACCGGTCCCCCCTGGAAAAAACTGATTGGGGGCCCTCGCCGTCGTCATCAATCTCATCCACAGGCTGATGTCCTTGTGATCCCAACGCAGTGCCGGCCGAATCGCCCTCCATTGACGGAACTGCTCATCATACCTCAACCACGCCGTGCCCCCATAGACCCTGTACGCCTCACCAATAGCATCTTGATAACAAAATAGCGCCGAGCAATGCTCGGGTTGCTTCTCACCTATCACACTTGCCATAATCCCAAAATCCTGCAACCAGTTTGCAAATGTTCTAGGGATTAACCTGTACCTCCTCTTCTCTTCATCCTCCTTCGAATCGTCCGGTTTCACCCTGTCCAGGTTGAATTTTTCTAAAGGCAGTAGGGAAAAAAATTTCAACATACTCACCCTTCCACAGTTTCTCACGCACTTCCTGTTTCAAGTGCGACCCTAGTGGTCCCTCATAGCACACGTAAACCTCACACCTGGCTGCATCCGCCAACCTTGTTATGTCCTGCCTACTTGTGGTCTCCGTTGTTTTTTCCATCCCCTGTGCCACCGCACTCCCTGACGCCACAGGTAAGGGCGAGGCAACTGCTGCCATAACCGTCGGCCCTACTGTTGTTCCCCCTGTTGTAACTAACGCTCCAGGACCCCCTGTCGGCGGCACCCACGATGCTACCGGGCCCATGGGAGCCATCACTGCCCCCTCAAAGCGCTGCAGTAACTCCTTAATGTCCGCTAAAAACCCCCCTAAGCCTGAAGCCCCCCCACTCCCTGCTGCCCCCGACCCACTGCTAACCGTGCTCACAACTGTATCCCCCGTCCCCCCCCCACACTAGCCTGACTGGAATCAAAGAATAAAACATTTGACTCACCAGACTGCACAGGCGTAGCTTTATCAGCCAGGCCAGGGATCTCCACCGCTGCTGTTCTCCTGTGAGGGGGGGGCGACTCTTCCTCCGACCTGGACCATACCGCTGCTCCATCACACCCTCTGTCTCCTTCCTCCTCTGACGAAGGCCCACCCGGCCTGGCCGCCAAGGTTGCCGCTGGGGCTGTGGCCGTACAGGGGGGGCTGTGACTTGCTTTTAACCTTGCCTGGACTGGTGTGTACCACCTCAGTCCTGCCGCATGGTACATGGGATGCCCTGCCAGGCCGACCCCTCTCAATCCTCCTGTGTACCCCTGCCGTGGAACCAGAAGGCCCGGGGCTCGCTGCACGTGTTCTCTCCCTCATGGTCGACTCACTCCTCCAGGGGGCGGGGCTCGCGCTCCTCACTCTGCCCGATCTACAGGGCCGCACCTCAGCTCTTGTTGCTTCCATCCGATCTCCCTGCCATGCCATGGCCGCACTCGCTCTACCTCCTTCCGCTTCGGCCATCCGTTTTGGCGGCGGGCCCACCGCGGGACCTGTAGGAGTCCCGGGCTGCCGTTGTCCACTCAAACGCTGGTCGGGGGAGAACCTCTCAGGCGGGCGGGACCTAAGCTGCTCCATCAGGCTATCCAACTCCGCCATGCTCTTCCAGGAACTTTCTTCAGCAACTGTTCCTCCCCCCAGGGCGGGGTCACACTATAAAGCCCTACTTGATACCTCCCCCTCGGTTACTTAATACCCACCCCTAAACTATTAACTCCCCTGATATCACAGTCATGTATGCCCTCCACTATGCATTACATGCTGTTGCTACGGGCCTTTCTGACTTACCTACAAATGGAACCCTCCAGCAATGCACTGTCAGGGCTCTCCTCAGTCCCCGGTGCTTCCATCTTCACCCGGTCTGCCTTCCGGGTTTTGCATCTTCAGCCGATTGACTGGCCGAGCCGATGTGACATCACATCGCTGTGGCACGCACAGCGCGCTGTAATGTGGTCTGAGCTGCACATGTGCGGCTCAGATCAAATTATTTGCTGACAGGCAGGGGGGTATTTATGACAGAAGAGACCTCTAGGGTCTCTTCTGTTATAAAAAGCCTGCCTGTCAGCAGGTTTATACATTATTGACTTTACTACTGCTTTTAATTCTAGCTAAAGAAAGTGGCAGTATTAGCAGAAGGCAGCGGCTGTGCTCCATAGATTACAATCACCCTAATTAAGTACTTTTAAAGGGAGTATTCTACATATCTTATTCTTGATCTATTAAATTCAGTGAATAAACCTTGGAACCTTGCATTTCTTGAACATGAGATGTTACTGTAATGTGTTTTGACATACAAAGACAAAAGGAAACCAGATCATACTGATATGTGTAGGCATAGTTAGACTTCAAAGATAAATTAGATGTCAAACCTCCACCTCCTTCACAATGCAGTTATACCTCACATTTCAAAATGTGTCAATAAGAGAGAATTGTGGATGTTATGCATCCATAACCATGTATCCATGTGTCCAGGCACTGTACATTTGCTTCTACTATTTCCACTCCACCCATATTCACTTTACACTTCTGTAAACCACGCTCTTGGTTAGTAAAGCTTGGTTCACATATGCTGCGGCTGCGGCTAACAGCATTGGGACCGGTGCGTCTGTGTTCACACTCAAATTCGCATCCAATTTGCATATGTGTGAACCTGGCCTAAAGGCTTTATTACCTTCTGATCAGTGGGTATGGATAGGTGCACCTGTAGCACCCTCTATCTAGTGTAGGTGCTAGAGTGAGGTTTTTTTAGGTGCAGGTAAATTTAGGCAGGCCTAGCTAAAAGCTAGGCCTGTTTGTTTTGATCTGTGAGTGGCTCAGAGTAGGCTGGTGAGTCACATATAGCATCATCTTTCAGTTACCTCCCTTCTGCTTCTAGAGGATTCTAGAAGGAAGGAGGGGAAAAGAGGTGGAGCTGTCTGAAGTGTTCTAAGGAGCCCTGACCAATCCCCAACCTGGATTGGCAGGGGGCAGGCCTCCTTTAATACCTGGAGTCAGCCCAGCTGGGCAGGAGTTGTTCGGGTGGAAGAACTGGAGATGGAGTATTAGGCTGTTGGGGCCTTGGAGGGAGCCCCCAGTCTGGGGGGGGGTGACCTTGGGCCAAAGGCTGGGAGCTTAACAGGAACCCCACACAACCCAAGGGGTGTCCTGAACATGAGGAGGAGAGGACAGCATGGATTACTGCCGGGCAAGTATCCAGGAGGGATCCTTCAGGTGTCGGTGAGTGGAGGGAGAAGGACATATAGTCTGCAGCAAGAGTTGTGCAGGAGGAGAATATCTGAATTGTCCCATACCATGGAAGAATCATTTTCTGGGCATCTGAATTCCTTAACCCCATCCAAGTTCTAATCCCTCAATAAAATAGAAAAACAAAGCTGGTGGACTTGTTCATTGTGTTGGAGTATCTGGAAGTGAATGCCGGGCTTGGAAGGGTGACAGATAGGCCACATCACTCAACAGCCCCTACGGGGGATACCGCTACATTTGGGGGTTCGTTCCGGGACCACCTGTTCACGGGTAATCTGCCAGTCGTTGCCCCTAGCAATCAAGGTTGACCAAGCCGGGGAACTCTGCTTTGTTCCGTCACCATTGAGGATCGAACCAAGGGTACGGACTTGTGTGCTCTGCCTACTCTTTTAGTGCTATAACAAGTGCCGTTGTCCATAGCAACCAGCAATAACTGTCACTCTTTATTGTTCCTGACTACCCAGTTGCCTCAACCGGTGCTGGGACAGACATTTGTACCAATCCTGCAATTCAGGAACTGTTCACTATGTGCTGTCACCCGTGGCAACCACGCCGGGTAACAGCGCCTATGAATTACAAAAACATCCAGCGTTCTGTTAATGCTGGACATCTTGAGCTTTTGCTCCAAACTCCTGCTAAATACAGTAAAGTAAGCCTGAGAATGTCTACTGTTGCCCAGGGTAATCGGAAGCAGCCTGTGGGTGCATGCGGGGGGGGGGCTAGGTTATATCAGTTCTCTACAGGGAGGCATTGGCTACCATCTTAATTGTTGGTACAGGCAAAAAACGCACAATTCAGCTATCATCTACCTTCAGTCGCTTGGGCATGGTCGGTGCCAGGTGACATGCCCGGACAAGTCCTGCTAGCATTAGCATGCCTGCAAACAACAGTTCATCTAACAAGGAGTTACAGCCCAGGGAAGAATTTTATCAGTTCTAATGGTGGGTGAAGCGAGAGGGCGGTGCCAAGCTCCTGGAGGAGACCAAAAGTTTCCTGCTAGCAGCAAATACCAGGAGGCAGCAGAAGATGGCAGAGAGTGGTTAGCTATTGCCCACCCTACAGTGGTTGCAGTAGGAGTGGGCGCTGGTAGACACTGGTGTCCGGTTGGAGCCTCGCGGAGGACTCGTCTTGGGAGTGATCGATGGAGCGGAGCGACTCTGCCTGCTCTGTCCAGAGTGCCAGATTCCGACTTCAGTGGCCACTGCTTGTGCTTGGTGTGGTCATTGTGGGGAGCCACTCACCTGACTGGGACCCGTTGAGCAGGAGCCGCAGTATTACAGCGTGGACCTGTCAACAGGACTCTGTAAAGTACAGCTGCGGAAGAACCGGAAGGCCGGAGAGGGCCTAGGATCACCCTCTAAAGGTGCAGGGAAGTTGCAGCCTGGCGACTCCTCCATGAACACAGAGGACATCAGCGGGGAAGAGACTGCCGTGACCTGTGGCCTGGCCAGGGACCTGGGGACTGCAAGTATTATGGTGCAGGAGCCAGATGCAGCCCCTGAAAAGCCGGCCAGCTCTAAATACCTTGCCATCTCAGTCTGGAGGGAGCCATTACCAGAGGAAGGTGCGAATTCAGGTGAGCTGGACAGGGTACATTAATTGGGGTTCCCCCAGAATTCAAGCCGAGTTCAGGTCTCTTGAGAGGTTGGTGGAGTGGTCGTCCCCTAGTGAAGACTCTGAAGAGGAGTGGGAGACTGGGGAATCTCATGTCCCTGACAGTGGGGATGGATTAGAGCTAGCGGTGGGACCTGAACAGGCAGCAGGAACTTTGACAAGCAGCAGGCAGCTCTTTATGAACAGGCCCTCCACCACCCAGATCAGGGTGCCCACCTATCAGCAGTGGGTCATCCGGGCCCTGAATGCCAGAGTCCTTCCAGGAAAGGGGAATCCTAGGGAGTTGCCTAGATTCTCCTGATTCCAGTGAAAGGTACAGAGGAGGGTAGCTTTGGAGTGGGGCCTGGACTTCCCCTATGTTCCTCCCCAGATTATGGACGTCATAGAGAACTCCTGGGGAGGATGGGAGGACGACCTAGTCTGGGACTATCTGCATGTCCCCAAGCCATTGCGGGTGCACAGAGAGTGAGGCCTGGACCCACTTTAAAAAAAATTTGGGAGGAATAGAGGCTAGGCTGGACCATATACAGGGACCAGGTGCTTGTGTTCAGGTCTGTGCAGAGCCATTTGGTCTACAGGGAATAAGGAGGGAACCGGAGCGGATTGCCCGATCCCTGCTTCTATGCTTAGGAGCTAAGTTACTGGACTGCAGGAGTGGCAGACTGTGCTTATTTCTTTTATTTCCCTGATTTGCAGGAACAAACTAGCCTGCCACCCTATGTGCCCGATGGAAGGACTGTCTGTTGCAAGGACACTTGGGGGAAATTTGTTCCTTCACTGATTCTTTGGGAGCCTGTTTGTTTGAGGAGAGGCCCCGCCCATCAGAAGCTGGAGAGGGCTGCTCAATTTTTGTACATGCTATAACAAGTGACGTTTTTTATTTGTTCTTTTGTTCGGTTATAACCCCCTTCTGACAAAAAAAAATAAGAGTGATGTATGTGCTTTGTTGGTTTGATGTTTCTGTTTGGCAGGATGCTAACTACCTCCCAACAGAAAATATGTACAGTGTAAAGATAGATTTGAAGTGTAGGATGCTGTGTTCTATTCTGTTGTTTTTCAGGAATTTCAGGAATGGTACAGCTGTTAATCCTCCCCTCTGGCTGGAGTGAGTCAAGTTTCCTTATTGTTTTTTTTTTTTTGTGGGCAGAGTATCCCTCTCTGGGGAGAGATTCTCTGGCTCACCAATTTATGTTGTGTGATATACTTGTTAGCTACAGGAACCTGTAATCAGGAATGTGTATATTGTACAAAACCAGATGTCTTTAATGTTCTACTGATATTTATTTGTACATGTTTTCCCCCATCCAAGTGATTTCCCTTTTCCCTTCCAATTTATTTTATGGGATGGCCTTGCTCCTGGGCCCAAAAGCCATATTTTTCAAAATTCTAAATTCCTCAGCTGAGGGACAAGCTGATTTCTGGTGGGGTGAGTGTAGCACCCACCTGTAGTGCAGGTAAATATAGGCAGGCCTAGCTTTGTTTTAATCTGAGTGGGCTGGGAGTGGCTCAGTGTAGGCTGGTGATTCACAGATAGTATCATCTTTCGGTTACCTCCCTTCTGCTTCGGGTGGAAGAACTGGAGAAGGAGTATAAGGCCTCTTTCACACGAGGCATCCGTATGTACGTTTTTCATCCTTCCGTTTTCGGATGAAAAACGGACATACAGTCATCCCTATGGAGCGGCGGATGTCAGCGGTGACATGTCCGCTGACATCCGCCCCGCTCCGATCCGAAAAGTGTAACGGAGGAAAAACCTACTTTTTCCTCCGTTTTCGGATCGGATCGGATGACGACGGACACTACGGACCGTCATCATCCGATCCCCCCATAGGGGAGAGCGGCACTCTGACAGGTCCGTTGCTGCACAGCGTGCAGCGATGGACCTGTCATCTTCCTGCTCAGCGGGGATCGGCGGAGCTATCCCCGCTGAGCAAGCGGATGTTCACGGGGCGGATCATGACTGATCTGCCCCGTGTGAAAGAGGCCTTAGGCTGTTAGGGCCTTGGAGGGAGTCCCCCAATCTGGGGGGTGGGGTGACCTTGGGCCAGGGGCTCGGAGCTGAACAGGAACCCCATACAACCCAAGGGGTGTCCTGAACAAGACCAGTAGAGGACCGCGGAGAATACTGCCGGGCAAGCGTCCAGGTATCGATGAGTGGCAGGCACAGTTGGGAGAGCTGGGAGAGGCATGCCAGAGAGGATTGGGAGTGTGCAGTCAGAGGCGGATGCAGAGCCAGCGGGAGAGACTGTGATGCTACTGGCAGTGAAGTCGGGCCGCTGCAGTCAGGAGGGCTGTCAGGGTCTGCAAAGAGCTGACTGGGATTAGTAGTCCACCAAGGTCAGCTAGCACTAACAACTTTCCTATTTTTGCTACACTAAAGGGGCCCATGTGGGCTTTCTTCAAGTCAAACCTGAACACTTTAGCGGTGCACAGCAATTTTTTTTTTTTACAGCATATACTATGCAGTACATATATATTGTGATTAAATAACATTTATAATCATATGAAGTTAATCACAAGAGTCCCCTCTTACATCAGAGTCCACAGAGTTCCCCTTTTAAACCTGAATCCACAGAGTTCTCCATCTTACATCAGAGTCCACAGAGTTCCCCTTTTAAACCTGAATCCACAGAGTTCTCCATTTACATCTGAACTTGCAGAGTTCCCTTACACTCTAAGGGGGACTCTGCAAACTGATGTAAGGGAGAACTCTGGGGACTCTGACCTAAGGGATGCTCTGGGAACCCTGATTTAAGGGGGAACACTGAGAACACATTACACTCTCGGCTTAGACAACTGCAGACAGCAACCCTGCTGGGAAGCCAGAGACCGGTCTGAATGACATGTCCAGGTTTCCGGTGGTCTGAAAACCGGACACATGATTCAAAACCCGAACTGTCCGGGTTAATCCCGGACAGGTGGCAACCCTAGGCCCACGGTCCCTGCCTGTAATAGGGCCTGGCTGAAACCAGAGAAAGGCCTAACCATTAAACATGTGCATTCGTTTTCGTCCGAATGCATTTTCGCCCGCATTTTAGGTATTTTCGTTATCGTTTTAACAAACGATAACGAAAGTGCAGAATCCGAAAAAGGAAAGATCCGACATAAACAAATGCTTTATTTTCCTTTTCGTTGCTACAACAGTTCGATATAGTTAGGAGATTCGACATGATGATGACAATAACAATCTGTGTCCATCAAACCTGTGGTCGAATGTGCCTAACCTTAGCTCTATTAGTCCAAGATTATTCTACAAAGAGAGAAAAGATTCGACATAGAGAGAAAAGATTCAACGTAGGGGAGAAAAGATTCGACATAGGGGAGAAAAGATTCGACGTAGGGGAAAAAAGATAAATAAAACGAATGATGATAATGAATGTTATTGGCTGATTGTAACCAAAGAGGAGGAGCAGTAAAATAGCTAGAACTAAGTACACACGTACTTTGGCTTATGGTGTCTGTTGAAAGTTCTAAGAAGATTCGATGGAGCAGGTAAACTATATGGCATCGTACAGTTTAGCTGCTCTGTCGAATATTCTTTGAACATTCAACAGACACCATAAGCCTTCAACAGATTCGACCTTAATTTGTTTTTTTGGATGAATGCAATTTTTAACGAAAAACTAAATAAATAAAAACTAATTTCGGGAGTAATTAAATAAATTTATTTTTCGGAGGAAAACGAAATTCCGAAACAAAATATTTCAGTGTGCACATGTCTACTAACCCTGTGCTAGCTGCACCTGAAGAATTGTGCTGGAGGGAGAAGGAGAGATAGTCTGCAGAAAGAGTTGTGCAGGAGGAGAATATCTGAATGGTTCCATACCATGCAAGAAGTTCTAATCCCTCAATAACATACAAAAAAAAAAAAGCTGGTGGACTTGTTTGTTGTTTTGGAGTGTCTGGAAGTGAATGTCGGGCTGGGCAGGGTGACAGGTGGGCCACATCACTCAGCAGCCCCTACGGGGGGTACCAATACACACCCTTTCTGCTCCATTATTTTTGTGTATTCCTAAATTAGCCCCTTTAATATTTGTAACGGTAAATATTCTTTCATGTTAGCCTGTCCTGTAAAGGAACCTGCTGTGAGCAGTATACAGTCGTGCAGAAGCTGAGTGGAGAAGTTGCATACTCAAAGCTTTGAATTATTGAAAGCCTCTTAAGATCTATGTGTTTCTTTTGAAAAGATCAGTTTGGCAGCTAGAAAATGAAGAATTTGTTCCAAAGACCATGCACTTTATGAATGATTCACTGGAGACAATAAAACCTGCCAAAGCTTGTCACAAAGGGTTCTTTTATCTGGCAAATCAAGGGGGAGAGCAGAGTTAGATGTCAGTAGGTTCTCACAGCAACGCTTACAGCACAGGAATACAAGGAGTGTCAATGACACCCAGTGGAGCACAGCAAGAACAGGTCAGGGAATGAGCGCAGGTAATTTTATTATAAGCTGAAGGCACTTTGTATCTCACTCAGCATTTATCCATTATCTAACCACCACATAAAAGTGATTCGGAAAAATGGAAAAGATGACCTGATAAGGCGATCGGGGAGATGGACCCTTCATTTCCCATATCGTTGACAAGTCCATTTTTATAAATGAGCAAAAGGGTCATTTGCCACATAAGAAGGAAACCTTTATATTTTTAGTAATAGAGCCTAGATGAGAAAACTCTATTACAGCCCCAGGTGTCGTGCAAATGAGGCATATAATAAATAAAGGCTTCCAAGGTTAAACTGAAAGAATACAAATACTTGTTTTAACCCAAATCTATTGCATGCTGGCATAATACCATAACACATATTTTAATGAAAACAGCAAAATGCAACAACACTTAAAATCTATAAGGACACTATAGAAAAGAGATTTATGCAAAAAACACTTAGCTATAGTAAGCAATGAAAACAATGTTAAAGTGGACCTTCAGTCATTTTATTTTCAACTTTCCATCTATTAAATCTTCTGCCCTTGTTGCTTTAACTTTGGATAGTAAAACTTTTTTTCTGCCAGTAAATATCTTATACAGCCCACTTCCTGTTTCTTGTCTGCCACTTCCTGTTTCTTGTCTGGTAAAAAGCCTAGGCTTATGACATCATGCACAGCTCTCTCTCTCACTCTTGTGAGCGTTTGCCAGGAAGGGAGGGGGGATGAGTCATAAGAGGTCCAATGAGAGCTGCAGGGTTGCAGAGCTGGAGGTGTGCCTCTGTGTGTCTGTGTAATTTCAGGAAATGAACAGGCAGCAGCTTCAGCTGCCCACAGTTAAAATGGCTGCAGCTAGACTTAGTGGAGGGAGATTTCTGCAGCATATTTGGCAAGTACAGGATCACAGTATATATAAAATAATATGCAAAGTGGTTGAAGGGAAGATTCATAATGGCAAAGTTTTTTTATTACAAATTATGTGAGCAGACTGCAGTTCCTCTTTAATCTTAACTAAAATTTTGTAAAATTGAATTAGAGTGCTACATAATTGCTATTTGCACTAGTATAGAACAAAAGACTCAGCTAGGCAAAGTTATAATGTCATATAAAAGCTGTTTTCCTTCTTTTTTTTTTTGCTACCAAGAATTTTTCATATCTATTTCACCCAATACAAGATGAAAAACTGGCAATCAGAACAGAATAGCATAAGCTTTTAGAATGTGTCACTACGAAGTTAGAATGTGTTTTCTATTAGGCACAAAGCTCTGATTACATATTCTTTCGTATACAGTCTTGAGTATTTATTTGGCAAAGAAGAACAGTGCAGTTTTCTCTGTATGCCAGGCAGCAAGTACCCTGCAGTGTTATGACAAGCCATCTGAGATTCGAACCTGTCACACACTATTATTATGTGTTAATATATAATGCCACTACAGTCATTATGGGCAATCCAGAGTTACAGTGGTGTGTCCGTAAAAGTTTGAGAGGCCTGTCATTTTTTGGCAGTTGTCCATAGGAATATAAATTTGGGTTGGCAACTCTGGCTTGTTTACAATTCTAAAGTTGGCACTACTTCTAAAAACAGGCTTTTAATAAATGGTTGTTTTACTGCATAACAGACACTGGGAAGGAAGCTTGGTATTTGGGCAATTAAATATAAATGTAGCACACTCCTAGGTAGGTGTTAGGATTATATCGTTTTAGCTCTGGCTCACTGTGTTCAGTGAAGCTGTATTTTTATTGCTAGATAAGTGTACCTTGTCTCACTGTAATCAGTGCAGCTGCATGTGATTAGTTAGGCTAGTTCAGTGATTCAGCTGCTGCTGGTTTGATTGCTTCCAATGCTTTCCAGAGAACAGTAGAACTCTCTGGAACATAGGTGTGGCACAATACAAATAACAGCATTGATATTTATACAGCCCTGGCGAATCACAGACAGGATGGCTCTGAAGGCTGCTGGGAGTATAAATACTCTGACACAGAACTTCAAGATCTTTGCCTACGGAGGGGAAGTCCAACCTGAAGGGTTTGCTATCTTCTGGGCAGTGCTGCCATGTTGGTGTTCATAAGGTCTGAGGAGGGCCCTAGATGCTGAAGCTGCAGAAAGCTTTCCAAGGGGTTGTCATCTGAAGATCTAGTCTGGTATCACAGAAGTAAGGTGTCGCATAGGTGTTGGAAGGAGGCAACCAACTTTCCCCGGACTGCTGTGCAGGGCTGGGGCAAGGATTTTTAACACCCTAGGCGAAACCTCATTTTGCTGCTCCCCTTTGGCTCCACCCCTGACCCCACCCCTTTGCCCCACTCATGTATACCCTAACTTTTTAATGAAGCACCCATCAAATGCAGCCTCACCAGCGCCCATCAATGCAGCCTACCTGCGCCCATCAATGCAGCCTACCAGCGCCCATCATAAATGTTTGCTTGCTTCCATTAATTCAGGAGTCAGGACACAGACACAGTCCTCCACCACCACTGTGCCTCTGACACTATGTGCAAACGGATCGGTGACTGCCTGCTGATGCTGAGAAGAGAGTAGGAACACCAGTGGCTGCCTAGTTTGCCTAGTGGTAGCACCGGCACTGCTGCTGTGAGACATCTTAGAGACCTTTGGGTTGCTGACACCCCTCTGGTGTTCAAGAACCGGCTGTGTGTTTGTTTAAAAAGGACATTGGCAGGTGTCCTAAGAAACTCAGTCAATCTAGCTCTTTGTTAAGTGACTCTGCTCTTGTTGCTTTAACCACTTCCCGCCCGTCCACCCACTGTCATATGACAGCGGGACGAAGCAGCTCTTGTTCTGGGCCGCCGTCATATGACGTGATTTCCTTCTCGGGCCACTAGGGCGCCGGTCGCGTCCCTGGGGACCCGATGCATGTGCCTGGCGGCCGTGATGTCCGCCGGGCACCCGCGATTGCCCAGTAACTGAGCAGGACCGTGGATTTGTGTATGTAAACACACAGATCCATGTCCTCTCAGAGGAGAGGAGACCGATGGTGTGTCCCTTGTACATAAGGACACCGATTGGTCTTCAACACTTGTGAGTCACCCCCCCCACAGTTAGAATCACTCCCAGGACACACATTTAACCCCTCGATCACCCCCTAGTGTTAACCCCTTCCCTGCCAGTCACATTTACACAGTAATCAATGCTTTTTTAGCATGGATCGTTGTATAAATGTGAATGGTCCCAAAAATGTGTCAAAAGTGTCCGATATGTCAGCCGCAATAGCGCAGTCACGATAAAAATCGCAGATCGCCGCCATTACTAGTAAAAAAATAAAAAATAATTGAAATGCTATAAATCTATCCCCTATTTTGCAGACGCTATAACTTTTGCGCAAACCAATCAATATACGCTTATTGTGGGTTTTTTTAACCAAAAATATGTAGAAGAATACATATCGGCCTAAACTGAGGAAAAAAATTGTTTAAAAAAAAAATGGATATTTATTATAGCAAAAAGTAAAAAATATTGTGTTTTTTTCAAACTTGTCACTCTTCTTTTGTTTATAGCGCAAGAAATAAAAACCACAGAGGTGATCAAATACCACCAAAAGAAAGCCCTATTTGTGGGGAAAAAAATGATAAAAATTTAATTTGGGTACAGCGTTGCATGACCGCGCAATTGTCATTCAAAATGCTACAGCACTGAAAGCTGAAAAATGGCTTGGGCAGGAAGGGGGTGTTCGTGCCTGGTAGGCAAGTGGTTAAAAAAGGAGCTTTTACCCTTTTAACTGCTTCTACTATAAAACCAAGTCCACAGTTTTCTTGTGTAGCACTTACCCCCGAAGGAGCTGCTGATATTGATCGGGCCTGTTCTCTGATCCCTTCTAAATCTGTTTCAATCCCCTTGACATAGCTGTAGTGCAGTGTTGTAATTTACTGATACAAATTATAGCTCACCATACATATACTACAATTATATGTACCTCTACCTGGGTGTTGCTCCACCTGCAGGTGAAAAACAACACTGCACACAAAAATTTGTAGTTAACCAAAATTACTTCTTTTACTGAACTGATATTAACAGTAATTACAATGACTATACTGTCACGCAAACGTAATGTGAAAGCACAGTGAATATTCACATCAATCTTAGTACATATACATATATATGGTTTTCTTGAATAGACCCCCTATTAATGTGTCTCCAGGTGGGACCAGTGCTCGAAGTGACAACACCTTAACTCTGGACACCTTCCCACCTCCAGCACACTGTAGCAAACACAAAAAACACAGTAATATTAACACCCCACAGTTTTAATTCACTAGGGAGCTCCCCTTGCTTTGACAGTGCAGTCACTCTATTTTCGACTAAATGCAAGGCCTTGCGTTGATAGAAATAGACCTGTTATCTTCAGTCTTCTGCTAGCTAAAGAATCAATAATTGTAATCCACAGGGCTTGTGACTGAAAGAGATGGTGTAGAATGATGCACGATAGTAATTGCAACCAGGTAAAATTGGTTGTATATTCCTTCTCAAGGGGAACAAATATTCCATGTCAATTCCTAGGTAATGAAGTCTAATTTAAGGTCTGTGCAAGTATGATGTTTTTCTCTCTGAACTTGTTCCGTGGGACTATCAGTCCCAGCAACACTTTGCAATCAATATAAATGTGTGTAGTGTGACGCAAACTTCTGGGCATTAGCCCTCTCACCGCACTGAATCCAGACGAATGGATGTCTCCGTTCCACAAGTCCTCAGTCTATTTGAAGTTACAGCTGCGCTGCTACGCTGTTCTGTTCACTAACTACCAGGAGTCCTCGGTTATCTTCTTCACGGGTCTCTGAAACGATCACTTCTACTGCTCCAGCCCGCTGTGATCTAAGGCAGGATCGCTGGCTGCTGTTCTGCTCCGCACAGGGTAGGCCGCAGCTCTGTGGGACACCCACCCACAGAGCCCTGCTGGCAGGCCACGCGTCCCAGGAACAAGAGACCTAAGATGGCCGCTCCCAGCCTTTTTATAGTCTTCCCACCATGCAGTTCAGTTCTCCCAATGTTTATGGGAGTTAAAAGGCATCATGGGTAGGTCAAGTTAATGTCCAGAAGTAAACAATAAAACACTTCCATGTCACTTCCCAAGTGATGAAATATAAAGGTGCTGCAATTATATATTTTGGCCGCTAGATGGCGCCATGTAGCAACTTATTAACCTTACAGCATTGGGGGGCGTGGCCAGCGCAGCATGTGAACAGACATCTAGTCACAGAGCTCCCGCAGTGATCCTGATTTGATCCGGTTACCGGCACTCTATAACCCCCGTTTTTGGCTGGATCGTTTGGGGAGACCCCCCTGCACATTCTGCTCCTGCCCAGGTATATTTGGAGGGCATAATGACCCGAGGACAGAGAGGAGAAGGTTCCAGGATTGATCCTCAAAATGACGCCGCTCCACCGTCCACACAGAAACGTGACAAGCTAAAGGAGGGACAGAATAAGCAGCAGAAAAGCTCGAAGGATGGCTCCGCTGATCACCCTAAGGATATGAGGTACTATGCTCAAAAATTGACTGAGAAATCAGGCCTGGCTGCAGCCCAGCCACTGAGTGAATGCCCTGACTTTAATGACACTGAGGAGGAAGAGGGTGTAAGGGAGCAGGGAGCAGGGGCCATGTTGACACAGGGAGAGGTCAGTGACGCTTTAGCTGATGAGCTTGAAGAACCTGAGGAGGAGGAGGGGGGTGAACAGCCCACACTGGCAGACATCTTAAAAGCAGTCAATAAATGCACAGCCTCTGTGAACAATTTACAAGTACATTTTGGTGGACTGAAGGAGGAGGTCATCTCCTCAGACAAGATATTCAGAAAATCCGAGAGCGTACCACTGCAGCAGAAAGCAGAATAAGTGAGCTTGAGGATAAACTCCCTACACTTATTAGAGACTCCCAGTCCACCACACGTTTAGCGAGAGCCACAGATACTCGCGCTGAGGATTTCGAAAACCGTCTCAGGCGCAACAATGTGCGCATAGTGGGCTTACCGGAGAAGGTGGAGGGCTGTGACCCCACGCAATTCATAGAACAATGGATGGCTGAGATATTTGGCAAGGAAGCTCTCACTCACTTGTATGCTGTAGAAAGAGCTCACAGAATACCCACAAGACCTCTCCCGCCTGGAAACCCCCCTCGCCCAATACTGGCCCGTCTCTTGAATTACAGAGACAGGAAAATTATTCTGAAATTAGCCAGAGAAAAGAGAAATATCCAGTACAATGGCACTCATTCGGATCTCATTCTATCCAGATTTCTCGGCTGCAGTTCAGAAGAATCGTGCGCGGTTCTCCGAGATCAAAAAACGCTTGCAAAAAGTACAAGCTTCCTATGCAATGCTTTATCCTGCGAAACTCAGAATTACCCTAAGGGGCAGAGTACACTTTTTTGAACACCCGGCGGAGGCTGCAGACTGGCTGGACGCCAATGAAAATGAGTTCTGTCAAGATCGGAGACCTGAAGCGGAGATAGATTGACACCTTTAACAATGGCCCAGGGGACTTTTCTTTGTTTTTCCCTCGGCTGAGGGCAGTGCCGGAAACTTACATTGATTTATTCTTTATAAAAATGCGAGTTCGATGATGTGATGGATCATGGCAATGTACTTCCTAGTAAGTACCAGGAACTATGTCATTGCTATTCAGAACCCCGTCAGGGGTTGGAGGGACCGGTTGTCCCATACAGTTTTGTTATCTTTGTTGAAACATCGGTGTCGTGGATTACAGGAAATGGTTGCCCTTCAATGCGACAAATGCATGTTGATGGATAACTCATGTCAGAAGAGGCACTTTTGTTTGGTTTACGCACCAGTGTGCGTTCTAAGGTACTCCTTCATACAAGTTTGTTCCAGAGCGATTGAGGTATCTTGGTATTCGGATAGATCCGCAACGTTATTTTTCTTTTGCTGGCAGATTCATCACTTGTTAGCCCTTTCAGGGTATGACATGATGGTCCCCTCTCCCCCCCTGGTTAGGAGTCAGAGGTGCAACACATGGTTTTCCCCTGTTAATTGCTTACTAGTCACCCAAAAATGACGACAGTGACTGTTCTTTTATGGAACTTTCGGGGCCTGCGGGTAAAACAGTTCTCTTGTTTTTCTAAAAGCTATTCATCACTATCAAGGATAGACTTATGCTTATGCTCCAATGCGGCTGAACGACACATCTGAGGTGACTTATGCTCTCAGGAGTGTGTCGGATCACTCCCCATTGATTGTAACTTTGGAGGTACGCCCCCCTTCTACGGTGGCAAAGGCCCCATGGAAAATGAATGCATTTTGGTTAAATCTCTTCCCTTCCCATGAGCAAATAGAATCTCATATTACAGACTTTTGGCACATACATACAGCCGACGAATTGTTGGCCGTGAACTGGGAAGCCTTCAAGGCTGTCCTGAGAGGCCTTTTCATAACTGAAATTCAAGCTATTAAAAGAAAGACACATGCTCAGAGGGAGGGAATAGAAAGCATGGCAGTGGATCTTGAGAATAAATTTATCACAGATCCAACCCAAACTAACAAAGAGGCGTGGCTTTCGGCGCAAGATGCGCTGTATAAAATCACGACATCCACAGCGGAGAGAAAGAGATTTTTTCATAAAGCAGCATTCTATAAAGAGGGTGAACACACTGGACGCCTGTTAGCAACTATTGTCCATTCCCATCAAACCTCCCCCTCTATTGGGGCCCTACGTACGCACCTTGGCGGGCTAACCAACTCTCCGGACCAAATCTTAGCAGAATTGGTAAGATTCTATTCTTCCCTGTACGAATCTAAACAAACATACTCCTTAGACTCTTTATCTGAATATCTGGACAATATCCAGCTCCCCAGTTTGCAGATGGCAGCTAAGGTAGAACTAGATGCCCCTTTAACCATTGAGGAGTTGCAGATGGCGACCAGTCTGTTCCCCAATTCCAAGGCTCTGGGAGACGATGAACTCCCCATTGAGGTATATAAACAATATGGCGAGCATATACTTCCACACCTGTTGAAGGTATTGAGTGAGCGGTAACCTCCCTCAAGCAATGACTAGAGCAAATATAGTTCTGATCTTAAAACCCAATAAGGACCCCCTTGACCCGGGGTCGTACCGCCCTATATCTCTTTTACAAAATGATGTAAAGGTATTAGCTAAAGCATTGGCAATCCGCATGAATAAGGTCATATCCAGTATAATCCACTCAGATCAATCCGGGTTTATGCCCCAAAAGTCGACTGCGATAAACCTTTGCAGGCTTTTTCTCAACATCCAATCCCAGGCAGACAATAGGGGAGATAGAGCATTGCTGTCACTGGATGTCCACAAGGCGTTTGATAGCGTTGAGTGGGATTATCTATGGGCAGTAATGCGAAAATTCGGCATTGGCGACGGATTTATTAAGTGGGTGCAACTACTTTACTCGTCTCCAATAGCAGCCATTAGGGAAGGAGGAAGGATTTCGTCACCCTTTAAACTATATAGAGGTACGAGGCAGGGTTGCCCCCTGTCTCCCCTATTATTTGCTATGGCCATTGAGCCCCTAGCGGCTATGGTACGCACTAATCCCTTGATACAGGGTTTTAGATATGGGGACATTCAAGAGAAGGTCATCATGTATGCAGATGATACCATGCTGCTACTTGGTGATACATCTACCTCACTGACGGAAGCAATGAGAGTAATTAGACAGTTCGGGAGGTACTCAGGTCTAGTTATTAATTGGACCAAGTCCTCTCTGCTACTGCTAGACCGTGACCCGTCCCCATCTCAACGAAATATGCAGGACATCCCTGTTTCGACATCCTTTAAATATCTGGGCATACAGGTTACAGCCCGTATACTGGACTATGTTAATCTAAACCTAACCCCTTTGATCAATAGATGTCATGATCGTGTCAAAGTGTGGAGTAAATTGAAACTATCTCAAGTAGGTAGAATAAACCTAATAAAAATGATCCTCATGCCACAATTGCTTTATGTGCTTCACAACTCTCCAATGGTTATCACTTTGAAAAAGTTTAGAATCATTAACTCCCTTTTCCGTTCATTTATATGGCTTTCAAAACCCCCTAGAATTAAACTTGAGCAGCTACAGCGTCCCAAAGACAATGGAGGCTTAGCGTTGCCTAACCCCTGGGTTTATTATTTAGCCTCCCAACTGCAACACATTGCAAGAGTCATAAGTCCCAGACAAGACTTGGAAATGAACCTGAGGGACTCTTCGGCCCAAATACTCCGGTTCACTTCCAATAGAGAGGTAGTGGATGGTTTAGAGGCCTTACAACACACTAAATCCAATAGGCTCTTCCCAACATACGCTCTTATGCAGAAGATCTGGAACAAGGTCAGGATGCTCCAGGGGGTGGAAGGCTTCACCAAGTATAGCCCCATCTGGGAAAATAATCACTATTCAGAGATAGCTAAAATACCTTAACGGTCTGGAAACAATACGGAGTGTCCCACATGGTACATATATTTAGAGATGGCAAATTGAGATCCTTCTCGGAGCTCAGAGAAGCCTTTCAATTGCCGGGATCAATGTTTTTTTACTATAGACAACTTAAACATGCGGTAGATGCTCAGAGGAGTGCTGACATTTGGAACTTGGAACCCACTTCCATTTTAACCATCAATTTGCAATAACTACTTATAGAGGATTTATATGTGACTGCTATGCCATGCTTCTGAATCTTTTCCTAGGAGATGCGCACCTAAAAGTTGTCTCTCATTGGGAACAGGATGTTGGTGCTTTTGAGGAGGAACAATGGGAGAAAGCCTTGCAGGCAGTTCCCATGTGTTCGTTGAACGCTGCTCAAAAGCTCTCACAGCTTTATAATATCTCCAGAGTACACTACACGCCAGTTAGATTGGCCCGTATGGGACTGGGTACTGACTCTACCTGCACCAGATGCCCCAGAGATCATGGAGATCTCATACATCTCCTGTGGAGGTGCCCAAAACTGCACCTCTATTGGAGTGGTGTTATTAACAATATTAATAGAGTTTTTCAGATATTGATACCTTTAGACCCTAAACCATGTTTTCTGGGGATTGTGGATGATCTACTGACTGAGGATATTCTCAAGCAGGCTATTAGAAGAGCTTTGTTTCAGGCCCGTCTGCTTATGCTCAGGCACTGGAAATCCACGGACCCACCCACGGTGCAAGAATGGATCACACAAATGGGAGTCACGCTCCGCATGGAAAAAATTATATATCAGCATAGGGGAGCTTCTAAAAAATACGAGAAATTATGAGCTCAGTGGTTGGATGTACCAGGCCTAGCGCCAGTGGATTTGGTGATTGACCGCTTATTCTAAAGATTATTTTTCTCAGTCTTAATGCAAAAAGGATGTATGGTGAGCATTACATAAATGGTCATTAAGATAGGAGATAATAAGCAAAATATTCATGGGGGGAGTGTGGATCGCCTATAGTAAGCTGTATTTGATGAGAGTTTGTTGATGCAATGTGCTATCTGCCTTTTCTATGTAAGATATGACTTCCATTCTGTAATTTATTGTTTATGCTCTGGAACTCTATACAATCATTTAATTTCAATAAAACCTTTTGTTTGAGAAAAAAACAAAAAACCTTACAGCATTACATATAACTAGAAATATTGTCAGCGCTACACTTGTGTAAAGACTTCGGCTTCAGCTTTACAGAAAGGAGTTTACTGTCCTCAACCTGTACAATTGTTTTGGAGTATCACATTCAATTCAGTTCACATTCATCTAAAAACAACAAAAAGAACACCCCTAGACTGTTTTTTGAGGCAAAGAGTGACTGTGCTGTGCATGGCTGTGGGGCAATCTACTGGGAAAAGAACCTGGGCAATTTCCAATGGCTCTCGTGGGGGTAATGCTACATAAAAGTAATTTCTAAGGGCCTTAAGTAAAATAGGGCCTTCAGCAAGCACTGTTACCTAATAGAGCTTAGTGCGTTTTTCACACTTGGTCTGATTTAATAAGGAGAGAGGTGAGATTTTTTTTTCATTAAAATAACAAACCTGTCATACCTTCCAGCTCAGCCCAAATCCTGCTCTTTTGGGGTCCCCTGTTGGTGCTTCTAGCTCCTTCCCCTGCCAAGCTGCTTCCTATGGGGGCACTACTGTATGCTCCATCCCGTGCTGGGTTATTTCCATATATATTTATACACACAGCCTGGCTCAACCCAGCCCCCTGCTCACAAGGTTTTGACTGACAGCAGTAGGAGCTAATGGCTCCCGCTGCTCTCAGCCAAGCCTACATTAGTCAGGAGAGGGGAGAAAAGCTGATGCAAATGAGAACATCGCTGGACCGACATCTGGCTGAGGTGAGTATTTAGTGGGGGTTAGGGAGCACTATTAAAAATGTTTTTTTACCTTACCTACTGCTGAGGACAATGAATGGACAGTATCTGAGAACCTATGAGAGCTGCCTTAGTTACCTCTGGCACTTATATCCCAAAAGCACACAGTCACCAGGAATCAATTCAGGATCATTACTTACAAGTTCCCAGAACAGCTGTTGTCTTCCAGCTCACTCTGTACACCTCCCGGTGAGTGCAAAAAATCCTACTCAAGACTAGATCCCTTTGGAAAAGTCCTACAGCCAGTTCCAGGTGCACAGCAGCACAATCCAAGGCTTACCTCAGAGGGATAACATTCACCTGTAAGGCTGTGAACTTCTCCTTGCTGGGGAAAACAATCTCTCCAAGGCTTTAGACCATTTATCAGCTGTCAAACTACCATCTGGGCACACCTCCCTAGGGATAGGCTAGGCCCTGATCAAGGTTCAGCTGGGTTTTGAACCACGTGTCCAGGTTTCAGGCAGACTGAAACCCAGACACTTTATTCAGACTGGGCTGTGGCTCCCCAAGTAACCAAGATAGTCACACACAAATCTGCTGCTGTCTGGGAGCTGTGGGCGGCTGTCTGGGGGCAGGTTCGACATCACTGGGGGGCAGGGCGATGATGTCAGCAAGAGCAATTTAGCCACACCCACTGTGTGCTGTGGCACGCTATGCGCACCGCATTACTACTCTCCTTGGGGCACCCAACGGTGTCCCAGGCTGCTAAAGTGTTCGGGTTTGGCTTGAAGAAACGGTGGCAACCCTAAGCTTAACTAGGAGGGCACTAAATCATTAACTGTAACAGTTATTATTCAAATCATACCTTGAATGTATCTATTTTGGGAAACAGCTAAAGTGATGGGTTTAGTTCTGCATTAAAGTGGAGTTCCACCCTCTCCTCCCTTACATCACTCTCCTAGTGGCCAGGCAATCTTCTGGGACCTGTGACGAGTCCCAGAAGATTGCAGCGAGGAAGGGGCCACCTAGGGGGAGAGGAGGAGTCAGCTAGGCAGCAAAACAGCGGAAGAAGGAAGTGGGACAGGAAGTCAAAACCAGGCACCCCCCCCCCCAAAAAAAAATTACTTGCCAAATGACTTTTAATAAACCTACAAAACTCTGCTTTAAAGGTTCATTCACAACAGATACAATGGGACTGCGTTGAGCAAAATGCCATGTCGCCTGTATGCCCAGTTCACACCACTGTGTTGCAGTGGTGTGTGGGTTGTACGCACTGAAAACAAGTACTGCAAACTGCAAAACTAGTTTTCATCACAGCGCAGTGAGGGGCAATCCACTGCCTTGCACCGCATGGCAGCCAATTGAAGCCAAGTTAAAAGTTAACAGTGTGGTACACTGAGATTGGTGCATTGGCACTGCAGTGATCCATCTGGACCACACTGCTGTGAATTAGCCCTAAGACCCTAGCAAAGACAAATACTGTATAAAGATGCTATAGCAGCATAGGTCTATTAGATTTTTAGATTTGATAGAAGCATTGGCAGCACCATGGCTAAGTAGTTAGTACTTCCACCTAGCAGCCCTAGAGTCATTGGTTTGAATTCCAACCACGGCATCACCTGCCTGGAGTTTGCATGTTCTCCCTGTACTTTTGTGGGTTTCCTCCCATACCCCAAAGACATGCTGGTAGGTTAATTGGCTCCTGTCTATATTGGACCAAGTATCTGTATGTATGAATGTTACATAGTTACATAGTCAGTAAGGCTGAAAAAAGGCAATAGTCCATCCAGTTCAACCTGTGTAGGTGCATGTGTATCAGTGTCTACAATTGATAAATTATATAGGAACTAATGCGCAAAACCACAAATTAATAGATTAATGATAGTACCAGACAAGAAGCTGCCAACATAAATCAGTGTACTCACACAACCCTGACAGACAAATATTCAAATAAAATAGTATGTGGCGCTGCCCTATCCTGGTATACTAACTCCAAATAAATGATCACAAAAACGCTGAAGAAATATCCTCCTCATAGAAGTGCAATGTGCATATACAATCTCGTAACGATACCTTGTGATACCCAAATAAAATCTACTACAATGCATTAATGATTTGACATATATCCAAGAAAAATGTGTATCAAAATAGTATAATATGATTCCTAATGCTCATATATATACACAACTAGATAAAATTTATCGAAACACTATGCAGAATACCATAACAGTGACCTTTCGTCACTGAGAGTCTGCGGAATAGAAAAGTATAAACCCCACTGGAGGGGCGATAATAAAATCATTAGGATCAGCCAAGCAGAATCAAAATGGATCCACGAATTACGTACTTTATCGCCTCTAGGACATAACGTAGAATTTGACCTGAATTGTTTTATTTCTAATTTTTAATATATTTTAATATTTGGCTGTTTAAGAATAATTATACTATTGTGATTTTAAATATCCCTAAGGCCCCTTTCACACTGGGGCGGTTTGAAGGCATTATTGCGCTAAAAATAGCGCCTGCAAACCGCCTCTAAACAGCTTCCGCTGTTTGTTCAGTGTGAAAGCCCGAGGGCTTTCACACTGAAACGGTACGCTGGCAGGACGGTAAAAAAAGTCCTGCGAGCTGCATCTTTGGAGCTGTGTGTTCACCGCTCCTTCACCGCTCCTGCCCATTGAAATCAATGGGACAGCGCGGCTATACCACGGTAATACCGCAGCTATAGCCGCGCTGTACGAGCGGGTTTAACCCTTTTTCGATTTCAATGGGCAGGAGCGGTAAAGGAGCGGTGAACACACCGCTCCTTCACCACTCCAAAGATGCGGCTCGCAGGACTTTTTTTTACCGTCCTGCCAGCGCCCCGCTTCAGTGTGAAAGCCCGAGGGCTTTCACACTGAACAAACAGCGGAGGCTGTTTAGGGGATTTTTGCAGGCGCATTTTTTGCACAATAACGCCTGCAAACCGCCCCAGTGTGAAAGAGGCCTTACTAGTCGGATTGGGCCTTTCTTCTTGGATTGTAATTTTGGATTATACGATAGATATTTATTCTTGATGTCGCAAATGGGTTTGTGAAACACTTAGACTCATTTTTGTTTCTTTTGAACATTTGTTTAGTTTAGATGTGTCCATTTGGGTCAGTAGAGAGTTTAGGAGTTTTTAGGAGTCTTTACCACTGGATGGTGCCTAAGACACAAATAAAAAATAAAAAATAGTTATTTCCTTTCCATAGATATATATAGCCAAGTAGATGTTGTATCCTTATTCACCACTAGATGGTGTAGGTTGGTGTACTTGTTTTGTTTTTATTTTATTTCATTTTAATATTATATTCCCGAGAGACTATGAGATCCGATTGATTGCTTATGATCAAGTTTTTATAATAAATTGCTATTAAAAGTGGTATCTACCAAGCGTGCTTAGCATGCACGGGGATTCGGATGTTTTGTTTGTATATGCCGTTGCCATGACAGCGGCTACTATTTATATTGGCTGCCAGGCACCGGACTCCTCATCCCTTTAAGAGAGTCACGTGGTGTGACGCAACGCGTCAGGGTAAGAGGAGCCAGGTGCCGACGCTTCCGGGTATGGCCGAACCTGGAAGCCTTCTGATCCACACTGCTTGCTGTGTATTTAAATGTTAGTGGTTACGTTTGTTTTAAATAAATTTTACAGCATTACTACACTATGGAGGCTATTCTTTTCTCCTTTACCATCACCCTGGGATTATTGTGAGTGGCGGTGAGGTGGCGGTGAGGTTTGCAGAGAGTCATATCCACGGATGCCCTCCAGGGAACTGGGATCATCCCCTGTACAGAGCATCATCTACCCGGTCTTTTTCGCTTGATTCGGCCCAATTGGGGGCCGCTACTGCAGGTGAGAGGCTGGGGGAAACAATTGCCACGCATGAGAAGAAAATTGGAAGAATTTATCACAAGTCACCATTATTTGCACTTTTTAATAGACTTCCCCTTGCGGACATCACAGTCGCAGCAGGAGTCGCATTGCATGAAAGAGTGTTTGTGGACTTTATTGCACAACTGTCACTTTTGATGTATTTTACTATGTGTGTATCTATGCGGGAGTTTAATCGCATTGATAGTTGCACTTAATGCACTTTATGATAATTTTTGCACATTGTGTCACCTTTTAACAAAATGTTTATGTTATAATAGTTGCAACAGGAGTTGCACTTTTTGCACTATGCACAGGGCACTTTAATACTTAGTTCATATATATGAGCACTAAGAACCATACTATTTTGATATATGTCAAATTATTAATGCATTGATTTGGTTACCATAGGGTATAGCTACTAGATTGTGTATGCACATTGCACTTGTATGAGGAAGATTTTTTCAGCACGTTATGATTTTTTATTTTTCTGTATTTGGAGTTAATACACAAGGATAGGGCAGCATCACATTTTATCTAGTTGTATATATATGAGCATTAGGAATCATATTATACTATTTTGATACACATTTTTCTTGGATATATGTCAAATCATTAATGCATTGTAGTAGATTTTATTTTGGTATCACAAGGTATCGTTACGAGATTGTATATGCACATTGCACTTCTATGAGGAGGATATTTCTTCAGCGATTTTGTGACCATTTATTTGGAGTTAGTATACCAGGATAGGGCAGTGTCTACAACTATTTCCCATATCCCTGTATGTTGTGTCCTTTAAGATGTACATCTAATGCCGCGTACACACGATTGGAATTTCCGTCAGAAAAAACTTGGATGGTTTTTCTGACGGAATTCCGCTCAAGCTTGCTTTGCATACACACGGTCACACAAAAGTTCTAGTGTTGTACATCACCGTCAAGAACACGGTGATGTACAACACTACGACGAGCCGAGAAAATAAAGTTCAATGCTTCCTAACATGCGTTAAATTGTTTCCGGGCATGCGTGATTTTTTGTCCGTCCGAATTGCATACAGACGAACGCCTTTTCGACCGAAAAATAGAGAACATGCTCTCAATCTTTTGCTGGCTGGAATTCCGCCAGCAAAAGACCAATGGAGCATACACACGGTCGCATTTTCCGACAAAAAGCTCTCATCGGAGTTTTGCTGGCGGCATTTCCGATCGTGTGTACGTGGCATAAGAGTCTGTGAAGGGACGTTAGATTATAAGCTCCTTGAGGGCAGGGGCTGATGTGAATGTACAATATACACGTAAAGCACTATGTACATTGATCGCAATATATAAGTATCTGTAATAAATAAGTCTAATTGAGATTTTTTTACATTAAAGTGTAAATCCACCTTACATTGAACATTTTAGTTATAGGTTAAGTTTAGTGGGCTGAGCCAGCCCCTGGCTTCTTATATTGGGTTCTAACAGCGAAATGTCCCTGTCACAGTTTTCTACTCTTGATGCTCCAGAATATATAAAAACACATATAGTGTGTGGGACCTCTCAAGATGATCATTTAAATGTATGGATTCACAAATAAAAGCCTAGAAGAGAAGAAACAGCCAAGTGACTAAAGACTGCAAACACATTTTAGGGGTAACATTCTTTGAGAATGGAATTGACTGAATAACCAGATTGCTCCATGAAAAAAAGTGTTGCTTCAACCTTAATTTTTTTTGTCGGAAGGCAAAATGCACTTAAGATGCCAGGTAATACTAGGCTAGCAAAACAGCAAGAAAATGTGCAATAGAACAATTGGTTTTGAAAAAAAAAAACTTAGGAAGATGAATTTTTCCATACACAAATTTTGTACCAAATGAGGGCTCATAAAAAAAACTATCCCCTTTAATCCTCTAACCCTATATATAACTTCTATTTTCATACCCTGATTCTGACTTCCATTGCTAACAGTCCTAAAACTTGACCTTCTAATGCATTTTAGCTTATAGTATGTATGTGCTAATTGTTATAGCAACAGCCTTGTCTACAGACGTCTGAAGGATTATTAAGTGCTTGCATTTGTCAATTAGCAAATGAGCTGTGGTAATGAGCATCATCAGATGATAAGTGTGAGGATCTTCCAATGCACATTGTCTTAAAGCGATATTAAACCCAAAAATACAATTGTAATATATTGCAGCTTACCGATCCTTAAATGCGGTAGCTACATTCGTTTTAATTTTTGCTGTTTTTTTCTCCTCTATGTTCACCCGGTCATCTTGCCAGTAACATACGTCCTGTCCTAGGTTGTCTTCAGTTTGAATGAAGGAGCAGTGTAGACACCTTTGGACAGCAGCATTGTCAATTTGGGGAGAGTGTACAATTACTCTCACTAGCAGATTTAAAGTCGTTGTCAAGTGAATAGCCACAGAGATGAAACATTCTCTCCTACATAAGTTTTACTTGTTTAACTGTAGTCTTCACCTCTCTACACCCTTCCAAGAGTGCAGACTGTGTTAAAAATCTTTCTTCATCTGTCAGCAGGACAGAGAAGAGGGTTCGTTTACACTATGTGAGAGCTGATTGGAGGAAAGGAACGCACCCCCCCTCCACATAGGCAGAGGAACGAAGGAACATGTGTGCTTATCTCCCTCCCTGACACAAATTTTTGCTCAAGTTATTTCATGTGCCATGAAAACTTCTCAGAAATGACTCATACTGATAACATAGGAACAAAGCGCCAGAGAGAATCGACACTAATGCCGCGTACACACGAGCGGACTTTACGGCAGACTTTGTCCGGACTTTACGAGGGACTTTCCGAATGAACGGACCTGCCTACACACGATCAACCAAAGTCCGACGGATTCGTACGTGATGACGTACTACTGGACTAAAACAAGGAAGTTCATAGCCAGTAGCCAATAGCTGCCCTAGCGTCGGTTTTTGTCCGTCAGACTAGCATACAGACGAGCGGACTTTTCGACCAGACTCGAGTCCGTCGAAAAGATTTGAAACGTGTTTCATTTCTAGGTCCGTCAAACTTTTGGGGAAAAAAAGTCCGCTGGAGCCCACA
Source organism: Lithobates clamitans (assembly GCA_037952925.1). Taxonomy (NCBI): domain Eukaryota; kingdom Metazoa; phylum Chordata; class Amphibia; order Anura; family Ranidae; genus Lithobates; species Lithobates clamitans. The sequence continues at coordinate 2,736,502 of JBBGZY010001219.1, read as the reverse complement.
CACGATCGAATTATCCGACGGACTCAGGTCCGCCGAACCAAGTATGCCGTAAAGTCCGGTTGTGTGTACGCGCCATTAGAGCTTTGAAAGAGTCAAGCACAAATATACAGTATGTGCTTAGTCCAAATTTCATAACTGGGGCTTACAACCACTTTAAGCTGGTCATAATCTGTAAGTTTTTTTTTCTCTATTCAGCTACCAGGGAGATTCCTTTATCCACACCTTTGAAATGGATAGAGTAATCCTTCTGCTGGGGCATTGTATTCTAACAGTGGCACCTGCAGCTGTCAGAATACACTGATCAGCAGCTGCAGCCGCTGATCGATAAAACTTTTCCAGTATGCCCCTTTGACAGAAATCAATCAAATGATGGACTTCTGTTAAACAGGAATGGTTACACACTGCTAGAAATTCAGCTGATCCGTGCTGGGTAGGCTAGATTTTGATTACAGTATGGCCAGCTTTAAACTTGACAAACAACTTAAAGCTGAACTCCAGCTAACACTTTTAAAGCAGTTACAGCAAACAGTTTTACTGGTGCCTCCATGGCAGCATACCTGTGACAAGCTCCACCTTGGGTCCTCCCTCGGGACCAGTGAATATTATAAAAGAAAAGGATTAGTGCACTCCCAGCATTCTCCTTTTGTTTCCTCATACCTCATGGTCAGTTAATGGTGGTCGAACATCCTTTACCTCTGCAGTCGACAGCTTCCAGCTGGGTTCAAGTCTCTCCCAGGTGCAGTCCCTATTCTTGGGCAGCTAAATGCGCTGATAAGATAGGGAGTCCCTTCTGTGGGTCTTTTGGGACAGCAGTTGTCTCTTAACTAAGAGCTCCTATTTGCATTTATATGCTGGTATTTGCTCAAGCCTGCAGCAGAGAAAACAGCTATATCTATTTTTCACTTAGCTTTAGCCTTCCATTTCTCCCTCCTGTCAACCATTCTCTCTCGCTTTCCTTTCCTTGTGTTCCTCTCTCTCTTTTTCACTTTCTTTCTCCCCCACCACCTTCCCCTCCTTGTGATATTGTACCTTCATTCCTGGTTACTATAGTGGGCAGCACATACCTGGCACCGGCTTTTCTGAGTCCCTCAGCGTCCTCCTGCCTGCCCTGCGCATGCATGGATGTCAGGAGCCAGCTCGGTGGGCCGGGCTGAGTCGGGCAGGCCGCATAGGTCCTAGTGCCGCTGGCTGCTCATGTGCAGTCTGGCCTGAGGTTGTGGCCATCTTTAATAGAGGCAAATTTTACATTTTTTCCCTTGTTTGTCAAAATCATTTTTTAGAGGGTTGTATCTTCCACAAGATGTCCCTCCCCTCTCCATTGTTTATTACTGTGAGCTTTCAGAATGGCAGACTGTTGTCATCTGAGAAGGTTGCCTATGTGGGGGAGCCCCTGGAGGGGACCCTGTTTTTTTCCAATGGTAAATGTAATTTCTTTCATTTTTTTACTCAGAAATACGGTTTCCTAGCTCCAGCTGAAATACCAGTCGCTAACTCCTTTATCTTTCTCTAGCTGTTTTTTCTGTCTGTTGCCTAAAATAAGCAGTACGCCACCCAACATTTAAGGTAGGAACCGTCATCCAGGTGAGTAAAAAAAAAAAAAAAAAGAGCACTTATGCTGGTATGTTTATGTATTTCAGCCTTGTATGCCAGAAGTCCAAGCGGACATCAAGGTGACATAAACAAACCTATGAAGGCCCCAACCAGATCAGGATACCATGCAAGCGGCAAGGGTTCATCCGTGAAAAGACATAGTTCTTCACATTCACGAACTCTCAAATCCCTAAATGCCGAGCATGCGGGGTCATTCCATTACAAGCCAATTGGTCTGCAAAAGCTTTTTTAGAGACTATGCAGCAGACAGAGAGTCAGAGGTAAGCTGTCCTACTCAAAGATGGGCAGGGGATACATAGCTGAACAAGCAACAGCAGTTTCATTGCAGCAATTAGCTCAATCTCCTCCAGAGAAGTTAACTCTTCCTGGCCCATCCTCGAGAGAATCCTCTCACCAGGCAGCAAGTATCCCTCCTAGACATCTGGAAGATGGGGGGCCATCTGAGGATACCTCAGAAGAGCTCGGCCCTCGGACTTCAACTTTTGCTTAGTTCAGACCTATGTCCAGCCTGTAAAGCCAGCTATTGGCTGGGAGAAAGCCGACACTACATCTGAGTAGTCAAAAGATGTACTTCCCATTTCTAAAGAAGCAGGCTTCCTTCTTTTGGCTCGGTTTCCACTAGTGCGACTTGTCGTGGGACTTGGGACTGCAAGGTCGCCACAGATGCCAATGCAATAGGCTAGGAGGCATATTGCAACCAGATGTTGGTTCAAGAGAGATAGGCGTTCAATGCAGCAGACATCATCGCAAATATCCTGGCTGAGTATAGATGGGATGGCAGAACATGGATGGCATTTCTGAGTATGGGTGGCATTTCTGAGTATGGATTGCATGGCTGAGTAAGGATGGCATGGCTGAGTAAGGATGGCATGGCTGAGTATGGATGGCATGGCTCGGTGTGGATGGAGGGATGAGTGCAGGAATGGGCACAGAGCAGCGCTGTGGGGCACCTGATCTCTCCCCCTCGCACTGTACCGATCAGTACAGAGAGGGGAGAGCTGAATGTGGCATGCACCGGCTTGTTTACTACCGATCGCTTCATCATTTGACAAAGCGATCACGTAGTAAAGGACCGCTGTCACCGGCCCTTTACCGTGATCCATGATGCGGTCACAGAAATTCCCGGGTGCACACCTGTTATGCTTTGCGTCTATATCTATTAGGTTCTTGCAGTAAAACCAAGGAACCTTAGACTTCTGTAGTGTATCAATGCTTTACTAAACAGGAAAGCTGCACATACAACTGTAGGATACACAGTACAACACAACTCATAGCTTACAAATATATGCCTACAAATATAAGCATGTACAATATGTACGCATTAAGTAAATTAAACAGTTACTCAACTTAGGGTTTAAGATGTATTGTCCTTCATGGTTCCTTGCTCAGTCCAACTTAAAATGTCTCCAAAGTTATCCAGCAGCCATGTGTTACTCCATCGTCCTTCCAAAAACTTCTGTCTTCCGAACATGTTTCTTTCAATAACTCCCCAAGCCCCTCCCACCAACTTCCTGCCTACCAACTTCCTTTGCTCAGCTCCAAAACCTATACAACTGTCGCATGACAAGTCGTACCCCATGATTTCCAAAACGTATCGTTTATCTGTGCGATTTCAAGTCACAGCAACTTCAGAGTAGTCTCTGCACTACTTTGGTCCCACTGTGATGCGACTTGAGGTCCATAGACCTCAAGAATACACAGGCATTGTTTCAAGTCGCATCAAAATCGTACGACTTTCAGGTCGCAATAGTGGAAACATAGGCTTACTCTGATGGATGATATCAGAGACATTGTTGAAGAGGAAAAAAAAAAAAATGAATTTTTTTTTCCCCTCTCAATCGCCGAGGAAAACTTTATCCATGGTCGGAACAAGATTCTGCAATGCTAGACGGTCCGCCGGAGGTAGACACGGTAGTGGTTCGTATAACAAAGAATTTCATGTCACCAATTGATAATTCCGCTGTAATTGAGGATCCTTTAGACAATAAGAAATATTGCCCTAGGGAATCATGGGTCTCCCTGAAAATTATAGGCAAGTAAAGGCGCAAAAACTGGAAAAATCAAATAAAACCACCATAAAATGCAAAACAGTAGATTAACAGGATTATAAAGTGTAGTTGACCCTCCCTGCAAATTAGACCCCAACTTAAGGGTGCTTACCAAATGGGGGGTAAATGCCTAGAAGTCAGCAATTGCCTTATCTGTATCCAAAGCCCTGTGGGCATGGACCAAAGACATCAAAATGTTCCTAGGGAAAATATAGTCAAGGCGTTGGACAAATTATGGCTCTCAGCAGACTTCACTGGTAAGATGGCGATGCATACGATTCGTTACTTCACAAGATCAATGTCACTACTTGGGATAGCCATATGGGTATTGTGGTCAAAACTACGGGCAGCTGACACTGTGTCAAAACAAAATTAGTATAAATACCCTTTTTTATGGTTTCTAGGGATTTTCATCTTTTTGTATCCAGATGGTCCCATGGATACCTCAGGCACCTTTTAGCTAGAATTCCTGAAGCAATGGAGCAAACCCTCTATCCCAGTGCATATAACAAACAAGTTTGATGCACAGGGGTCTGCACTAGTGGACAAAGAGGGAGATGCCTGTAAAGCCATGTCCATTAAGGCATGTCTTCTGGACCACAGTTACCACAGACACCAATGCAATAGGCTAGGAGGCACATGGCAACCAGATGTTGGTTCAAGAGAGATGGGCGTTCAATGCAGCAGACATCATCGCAAATATCCTGGAAATCCAGGCGGCTTATCTCGCATCGGCAGCATTTGCTCTCTCAGATCAAGGACAAATCAGTTCTGATTCGGACAGACAATAGAGCAGCAATATCATACATACATCACCAAGGCGGAACCAACAACAGTTCCTTACTAAGGGAAGTGGAACCCATCTTCATTGAAGATGGGTTCCACTTCCCTTAGTAAGGAACTGTTGTTGGTTCCGCCTTGGTGATGTATGTATGATATTGCTGCTCTATTGTCTATCCGAATCAGAACTGATTTGTCCTTGATCTGAGAGAATATTAGGTTCTTGCAGTAAAACCAAGGAACCTTAGACTTCTGTAGTGTATCAATGCTTTACTAAACAGGAAAGCTGCACATACAACTGTAGGATACACAGTACAACACAACTCATAGCTTACAAATATATGCCTACAAATATAAGCATGTACAAAATGTACAATATGTACGCATTAAGTAAATTAAACAGTTACTCAACTTAGGGGTTAAGATGTAATGTCCTTCATGGTTCCTTGCTCAGTCCAACTTAAAATGTCTCCAAAGTTATCCAGCAGCCATGGGTTACTCCATCGTCCTTCCAAAAACTGCTCTCTTCCGAACATGTTTCTTTCAAAAACTCCCCCAAGCCCCTCCCACCAACTTCCTGCCTACAAACTTCCTCTGCTCAGCTCCAAAACCTATGCAACTGATTTTTTTTTCATATCAATGAAGGGGGAGAGCCTCTGTAAACATATGCTCTTAAATAATATATCTAACTCCATATTATTGCAAAAAAGTCACTATACAAATGGCCATAGCAACACATACCACCTCTTGACTCTATAGAATAATATAGGAAACGTCAACATCTCTTAAAGCCTTTTGTCCAGGAAAGGACAAAATAAACCCCCCGTATTGTAAATGGGAGAAAAAAATTCCCTTTCGACCCCTGTATCTTCTGGGTGATCAAACTTTTGTTTTGTTGTCCCTGGAAGGCTGCAACATTACTTTTGAGCAGGGTTAACAGTGTCTTTGGCAGTTTGTGTAAAGAAAGTCCCAGATGAAAGTCTCTTGTCCTCTTGGTCATAAGGAAATGCTCAGATGAAAGTCCACTCCAATTCAGCCACCATCAGGAAATCATCCACATCTTCCTCAGGCTCTCTTCTGGTCTGCCTCTTCCCATCTAGCATGATCATCTGCTCTGCATGCTCCCCCTTTCAATTCTCAGTACCTGAAAAGAGTAATGCCGCGTACACACGGCCGGACTTTCCAATGGGAAATGTTCGATGGGAGCTTGTTGTCGGAAATTCCGACCGTGTGTAGACTCCATTGGATATTTTCCGTCGGAATGTCCGACAAACAAAATTTGAGATCTGGATCTCAAATTTTCCAACAACAAAATTCGTTGTCGGAAATTCCGATTGTGTGTACACAATTCTGATGCACAAAGTTCCACGCATGCTCGGAATCAAGCAGAAGAGCCGCGCTGGCTATTGAAATTAATTTTTCTTGGCTCATCGCCTTCTACGTGTTGTACATCACCGCGTTGTTGGCAATTGGAATTTCCGTCAAGATTTGTGTGACCATGTGTATGCAAGTCAAGCTTGAGCCAACATCCGTTGGGAAAAAAACATGGATTTTGTTGTCGGAATGTGCGATTGTGTACGCGGCATTAGAGACAAAGCAGATTATATGTTCCTTCCAACTGTGCCAAAAACATAGCTCACTGCTCACATTTCTCTATCTGCCCATTTCTAACTGAAAAACTATTGTAGGGTGCCCACTGTTGCCTTGAGACACTTTTATGGAAAGGCATTGACTTCCAACGTAACAAATAAACTTGCATGCCTCTCTGTGCTGTCCTGGAAAGAACACAGGCCTGCTGTTGTCCAGTCTTCACAGCATGGCACATTTTTGCAAAATGTGCCATTTTATGGCAACAGAAACACTTAATGTGACTGAATCTACCATTCCCAACCACTTACTTACACTTCTTAAGCAAAGCTGATGTAGGAATCCCATCTATTACCTCTCTAGGGACCCCCACCTTAAGTAAATCAATCCACATGTGTCTCCTGGAGATCATATGCCTTGCCTTCTTTGTATCTGACTCAACGCGGCCATTTGAGCTGATCAAATCCTCAGCTTCCCGCTTATGGGAAGTAACAGTCCTACTTCTGCTTACAGGCTTTGTGCCTTTGTCCTTTGTTAGGGCATCATTAGACTTGTTTATGAGGGCTGCACACTGCTCATTCAAATCTTTAGCTCGGCCTACAGGGGTTTGAACATATTTCAAAGCCACTGCAGGTTTAACTTTGATTACCCTCCTTTCTAAATCTTTTGCCTTGCTTGCAGTTTCTTCCAAACACTTGGATGCTACTGCAAGCTGCTCCTTCAGTAAATCTCTTTCTAATAATGCCTTTTCCTTCATTTCAGATTCAATATGTAGAGCATGCAGGAAGTGCAAACCAAACACAGCAACTGCCTTCATCTCTCCCTTACTGGACCCAAAACTTTTGAGATTAAAATCGGAATAAAGATCAGAGACTCCATCACAAGCTCTGTTCAAAGGAGAAGCATATCCAGCCAGCTCATTTACAACAGACATCCACTGACTATTTTTGGCCCAAATAGACTGTGCACCTTGCAAAGTGCAGTTGCACTCTGCAAGAGCAGTTGCTCCAGACCTCAGTAAATTAACAGAAGCTCTGCTGACTTTAATCATCCAATCATGTGCAAGCAAAAATGCTGTTTTTTTTATGTTCCTTTTATGTGATTGGGTATTCTTTGCAAAGTGAAGCTTTATCTCATTTACTGGAGTTATTTACTAGTCTATTGGCCTTTAGTAAATCAACCCCATAGTGTAATAAAGCACTTTGGCTCATAAATAATTGCCATTGCTTTTTTCCTCATAAAATATTACTTTTATGTCGTTTTTTCAGAATTTTACTTGTCTAGATGGATGCAGCATCGGTCCCCCGCTGGCTCTAAGACCGAGAACTGAGGGATCAAACATCACCGATTGCTTGGTTCTCAGGGCTCTCTGATCAGAGAGCTGGTGACTGTTAGTCACCGGCTCTTTGCTGTGTCCCCTCTCTTGCTCACTGGAGTTCTGTGCTGTGGAGGGGGTTGGAGGGGATGGCTCAGGCTCTCAGCAGCTCATTGAGAGGCTTAGCCGGGTGCTGGTCCAGGGTTGTGGGTGGATCCCGATTTCATTGTCGCGATCTTGCCCCAGCCTGGACTGGCTCTGTGACGTCAGCCAACAGCGGGCTTCAGCTGCTGAAAACGGGTCACAGGAGTGCAGAACTGCACTGCACTGCACTGCTGTGATCCACAGGAAAAGTACAGTCAAATGAGCTTTGGCTGTACACACCCTTTAAATATAAACCATACCTGTGCGATGTGCGTCACCTTGCCAGCTTTAGTCTCCATCAAGGTTGCATGCGGAAGGGTACTGTAAATATAATGGAGCACAACTGATCAACAGTTTTCACCCCATAGCAGGAACTGTATGGATCTTCTTGGCAGGATCACCAGGTCTTCTTAATAACATCTGAACATTAAAGCTTACATGCTATTTTAGTAATAGTGTGTTCTGCAATTACAAAGCTGGAAATACGCATACTCAGTGTGGGAACCTGCAGTACACTTATATACCAACACAAGAAAAGTGTTGTACTCTTTACATTATATTTAATGTAACAACATTCTTGGGAACAGTGAAAAGTATGCTTCTATTTGGTTTGCTTTAATCAGTTCAATCTCAGGCAACCTTGAATAGAGGAGAAAAATGCTCCCAAGGCTAATTTAGCAGACTAGGGTGCAAGTTTTCGCGCTTCTTCAAGACATGACTCTTACAAAAATGAAAAAATATTGTGGTGCCCGGAACTACCGCACTGTTATTATACAGCAAACTTAATTTTTAGGTATATGTTACTTCAACCTTTCACCATGCAGTATCACCTGTATGGCGCAGTCCATGCGACCACAAAAACTGCATATGAAAATTTCATTACATTTTTATTGTAGAAAAAACACACCATAATATCAAATATAGCAAAAATAACGATCTGAGTAATACCTTCCAAGATCATTAAAAAGAGACAGCTCCGTCTGTCCTGCTCTGATCCTAACCTGCTGACCCGATCGCACCTGTGGAAACCCATCAGCCTCATTTCCCTCCTGAGACCATCGTGAACGCCTGAGGATGGTAAACAATGGCCCTGCACTGGAGGATATCGCAGAATTCCCACCGCTGCTCTCTTCATTTGAGCCGCAACAAAAGGGCCCCGGCAAGCTTCATGGAAGGGATCACAGCAAGCCCTCCTCTTCATCCACGGCAGAGCAACTCAAGCCATGGAAGGGTGACTCACAAACACCCCCTGCAGCACAGCCACGCTTCCCTCACCACTCAGACTCTATCAGATCAGATCTGTCCTTCCTGAAACAAGATGTGCATAATCTCCACAATAGAGTGCCCAATGCAGAACAACGCATAGGGGATTTGGAGGATGATACCCGCCCTTTGCAGACCTCTGTTAGAGAATTGTGCCAAACCCAAGACTATACCACTGATAAATTAACAGATATGGAGGACCGCCTAAGGTGTAATAATCTGCATTTTTTGGGCTTTCCAGAGGGTTCCGAAGGTACGGCCCCTGAGGCTTTCATGGAGCGGTGGTTAACATCTACTTTTGGCGCCTCCACCTTCTCTCCACTTTTCGCCATAGAACAAGTGCATAGAGTCCCCCTGCATCCTTTACCTATTGGGGCACCCCCCTCGCGCTATGCTCATCAAACTTCTGCACTTCAGGGACAGGGAAGCGGTTCTCAGGGCTGCCTGCACAAAGGACCACATATCCTTCAATGGCGACGAGATCACTATCTTCCCTGATTTCTCAGCGGCTACCCAGAAACAGAGGGCTACTTTCCTGGCCATTAAAAGAAGATTACGAGACCTCCAACTACCCTATGGTATGTTATACACTGCACGACTGAGTATCATCCATAAAGGAAGGGCCTACTTCCCCACGGATCCGAAAGAAGCGGCCCATTGGGTGGACTCATTGGGTCCTCCTGATCAGCGTCACCAGCAACAAAGACCTCCACTTCACTGACCTTCTGTTATCCTCCTTCACAGCTTCCTCGCTTGTTCGCTCATGATACCCCCCTTTTTCTTTGACACTTCTCATCTGAGTGACTGATGAACCATTACCTCATGTTGCCCTCCACTCACTAGACAAAGCTACGCCTGTATAGCTGTCTTAGCAATCTCCTTGATGATGTCCTACTGAGATAACTGACACATCCCTGTAGGGCCCGGGTCATCTACCATAATTCAATTTACGGGCACAGATGGAGCCTAACTGTTGCGAACTTTATCGCCACCCACCACGGTTTGCTGGGTAAGGGACTACACCATTTCCCCCCATGTTTTGCAGTTTTGTTTCTGGGATCAAAGCCCCCAAGTGTTGGGGATTGGGGGCCGCGAGGGTTAGGGCTTTGTATACCTGTTCCTCCTGGTTTTTGGGTCATGCTCCTCCATTTTCTATTTTTATTTTTATCTCTTGTGTCGTTTTTTCCCCATGGTTTTTGGCAGGATCGATCATTATGGTATCCAATCTACAGTTGTAAGAAAAATAATGTACCTCCTATCTATGTATTGTTATCAGCGATTCATGCTGGGTTGGGATTGGGGGCCGCAAGGGTTAGGGCCGTTATATCTGTTCCTCCTGGTTTTTGGGTCATGCTCCTCAATTTTCTATTTTTATTTTTATCTCTTGTGTCGTTTTTTCCCCATGGTTTTTGGCAGGATCGATCATTATGGTATCCAACCTACAGTTGTAAGAAAAATAATGTACCTTCTTATCTATGTATTGTTATCAGCGATTCATGCTGGGTTGGGATTGCAGATTTTTAAAACCTGGTTAATCTCACTACAACACAGAAAATATTCGTCTTTGGTGTTGTCATGGTATACATTGCATGGTAATGTCTAAACGACGTATTATTTCATGGAATGTTAGTGGGTTTAACACCAAGGTTAAACGTTAATTGATGTTTGAGTACATGGCACGACACAATCCACATGTGATCCTTCTCCAGGAAACCCACCTACTTGGCTCCAGAGTAATGGCGCTAAAGAGGGCAAAAATAGCCTATGCCCTACACTCCACATACTCCCGGGGCACATCTATTCTCATAGCTAAATCAGGTCCTATTACTCTTAAGCATATTAAGTTGGATCCCAGTGGCTGCTATGTAATTGTGGTGTTAGAACTCCTTGGTAAACCATGCACAGTGACTAGCCTGTATACTCCACCACCCTTTACTAAACAATTCTTTGACTGTGTATTCCCATCTTGGAAATTGCAGAAGGTTCTTTATTGATAGCTGGAGATTATAACACGGTCCTTGACAACTACAGATTTCGATGCTCTACTACACCCCCCACTCCCTTGGGCACTTATCCAACCCAATATGACCTAGTAGAAGCCTGGAGATGGAAACATGCGGATAGGAGGGAATATTCCTGTCAATCTGACTCCCATGGTACACTATCATGCATTGATCTATGTTTAATGTCCTCTGATCTACTCAGCATGATGGGTGATGTCAGATATCTTCCTATTTTGGTGTCTGATCACTCTCCACTGCTGGTGGACCTAGCTTTGGGAGTGTCACCCTCCTTTCGGGTGTGGCAGCTGAGGCCGCTTTGGCTGATTGGGGAACAGCTGATCTGAACTCCTATTGGGCCAACAATACACAGAGTGTGGTCTGTATTTCCTGTGGTCTGGGATGCCTTCAAAGCTACTATGCACGGCTCTTTTGCCGTGGCTATAGGGCAAGCCCGCAAGGTATCTCACTCCAGGCTGGTGGACGCGGAGGGGGACCTTCAAGTGGCGGAGGGGCTTACTCCATGTCCCCTACGCCCGAATATCACGCTACCTGGCGACACAAGGCCAGGGAACTAGACATGGTATTTTTCGAACGAACCCAGAAAAAAATGCTATATCAAAATGAGCGACTTGGACACAAAAATAGCCGCCTGCTAGCCTACCTATCTAGAACAGCCTACCAGCCATGCAGCATCCCTAGAATTCAGAACTCGGAGGGCATAATTGTGGAGACAAAGACAACAGACAAAGGAGGTAGTAGAGGCACTTGGTACATTCTACTCCACTCTATACTCCGCTAGGGCCCATTACACTATTGTGGAATTAGATTACTTTTTGCAGGATATTTCATTGCTAGATGCACCCCTAATTACCGAGAAAATAGGAGAAGCCATCCAGTCCTTCGCTAGAAATAAGACGCCAGGGTTGGATGGATTCCCTTAGAATGGTATATGCAATATAGAGAGTAACTGATTCCACATCTTCTCAGAGTATACAGTTATGCCCTGAAGACAGGACAGCTGCCACTCTTTATGTCTGAGGCACTAATTGTCCTTATCCTGAAACCTCACAAAAGCCATTTTCTCTGCGAATCTTACCGTCCAATATCCCTAATTAACTCGGATATAAAAATTCTAGCCAAAGTACTTGCCCAGAGATTAAATACTGTCTTTTCTACTGTCATTGGAGTGGATCAGACAGGATTTATCCCTGGAAGATCTGCTTCAATAATTTACGGCGACTCTTTACCAACATGCAGGTCACCCATGATCCAATGGGCTCCAGGGCTGTTCTAGCCCTGGATGCTCATAAGGCCTTTGACTCAGTTGAATGGCCGTATCTAAATGGAAGTTTTAGCGAAATTTGGATTCGGTGACACGTTTATTAAATGGGTTCAGTTACTATATTACAAACCTACAGCTAGATTGAGAGTAAATACAACTATCTCCCACCTCTTTCATGATACACAGGGGCACCAAGCAGGGGAGCCCTCTATCTCCACTACTATTTGCGCTGGTCGATAGAGCCACTGGCAGCATTGATCAGGTCTAGTGGGGAGGTCATGGGACTGACGACTGGGGGCCTGGAAGAAAAGGTATCCTTATACGCGGGTGACATGTTGATATATTTGGCGGACCCCCAGTCACTCCCTACTCTACTGGATATTATCCAGCACTTTGGGCACTTTTCTTTTCATGATACGCAGGGGCACCAAGAAGGGGAGCCCTCTATCGCCACTACTATTTGCGCTGGTCGATAGAGCCACTGGCAGCGCTGATCAGGTCTAGTGGGGAGGTCATGGGACTGACGACTGGGGGCCTGGAAGAAAAGGTATCCTTATACGCGGGTGACATGTTGATATATTTGGTGGACCCCCAGTCACTCCCTACTCTACTGGATATTATCCAGCACTTTGGGCACTTTTCTGGCTTCCAGGTAAACTGGGACAAATCTCTGTTGTTTATGCTGGACCAATCCACCCCAATTACAATACCACCCTCATTACATTACATTACATTACATTACAGATTGTACATACCTACCTACCATACCTAGGCATTGAGATACATCGGCCTATCTCCTCATACATTAAAATGAATTTAGATCCACTCATTAGTAGAATGAAGAATATGCTTAAGACCTGGACCAATCTTCCACTGACGTTGCTGGGTAGAATAAATATTTTTAAAGTGATCTTTTTACCACGCTTCCTATATATTCTGAGTAACTCCCCAATATACATCCCCAAAAACAAATTTAAAGAAATTGATACGATTCTTATTAAATTTATTTGGGGGGAGGGGTGGCGAGAATAGCAAAAGACACGTTACAACTACCTATTTTGGAGGGGGAATTGACGCTCCCTTGCCTTCAAACTTATTATGTGGCCTCTCAGCTGGCCCATGCACATTGGTGGTTCTACCCCTAGAAAACAATGCGGCAACAGTATTGGAGGCAGCCATTCTCACTTCCTATGAATCCCTTCAAATTCTAATACATCGTCTTTCCACCAGGGGACGGGAGGGTACGACAGTTCTATCTATGACCATACGGATATTCAAGCTATTGAAGTTACTACTGACCAGTACGCATATTACATATTCCCCCAATGCTCCCTTGTGGGGTACCTCAGGTCTACCAGAATTCTTCCGCAGAACAGATGGGAGATTCTGGTTCAAGTGGGGGGTTAGACTGATTTCCCACCTATTTTGGGGGAACGTTTTTCGCTCCTTTGCCGAATTTCACAGGGATTATGGCCTTCCTCCTACAGCCTACTTCCAATATCGGCAGATACGCCATACTGCCATGACACAGTTTGGCCTTCAAAACTATTGACTGACCCATCTCACACTAAACTGGTATCTACGTACTACAAAACTCTCCTCCATACTACAATAACCAGGATTAGCACCACAGAAAATAAATGGCGATCTGACATACCGGAGCTGTGGGAGGATATTTGTCGGGAAGTGCTTCCCCTCCAGGTATCGTCTGTCATCTCTTTCCGTGATAAAGTCATTCAAACCACATTATTATACAGGTCCTACTTTACCCCTTGTTTACACTATAGACTAAGGAGACTGCTCTCCGCAACATGTTCCCGATGTGGCATGGCTGACGGTACATTTTTCCACTTAATGTGGGAGTGCCCGCCAATTGGGAAATTCTGGTCGGGGGTCCCGGCCCTTATCAGCTCCCTCACTCAGTTGCCTAACATCTGTAATCCCCTGAGATGCCTGCTGGAATATATAGATGATGAAAGTATATCTAATGCCGCGTACACACGATCGGATTTTCTGACGGGAAATGTTTGATGGGGGCTTGTTGTCGGAAATTCCGACCATGTTTAGGCTCCATCGGACATTTTCCGTCGGAATTTCCGAAAAGCAAAATTTTAGACCTCTTAGAAAGGCAAACCTCTTAGAAAGGCAAAAAATAAGGCCATGAAGTGTAAACGAGAGAAGCTCCTACAAATCTATGAAAAAGTATATAAAGATCAAAAAACCTACCCGAGGATCATCACCAAATTTGGGACACAGTGGAATCAAGTTAGAGGTATCCTAGAAAAACATTGGCATGTCCTGAGTTCAGTTCCTATGATTGCCGACATTGTCGGTTCGAGACCCTTTATGACGGCAAGAAGGGTGCGAAATCTGAACAATATATTAGTACACTCCAAGTATCAGAGGACTCAGAATAAAAATTGGCTGAGCAATTTCAAGCCGATCGCGGGGATGCATGCATGTGGTCACTGCAGTCTCTGCAAATATGTACATAAAACCGATGTGTTTGCCAACTCTGACGGAACGAAAGAATATAAGATCAAGCAATTCGTTAACTGCTCTACAACTAGAGTATTTAAATATGCTCAGTTGCCCATGCAACAAGATTTATATTGGGAAAACAAAAAGACAACTTTGAGTCAGAGTTGGTGAACACATCGGAAGAATAAAAAAAACATGATGACCGCCCTCTGCCGTTATACGTCGCACAGTCCGATGGGGGTAACCCAAAAGGGTTAAAAGTCAAGGGTATTTATGTGCTTAATCTGCCTATGAGAAGAGGCGATTTTGACACAGTACTTTTACAAAAAGAAAAAATGTGGATATATTATTTGGATTCTTTATTTCCACAGCCTCAATAATGAATGCAATTTGCAACCATTTTTGGAAAAATATTTTTAAATTCAATAGATGCAGTTTCTTTCTTTTCTTTCTTCTTCTTCCTCTCTTATTCTGTGTATATCTTTTTCATTAGCTTCCCTTGTTTTCTAATTTCTAATCTATTTCTTCTTATTCTTTTATTTTCATCTCTTTTCCCTTTTCTCCCCATCCCACTCTAAACACAAGTCAAATGTACTCAAAGATATGCTAATTTGCTTTCTTGTGCTAAAAGTTGAATGGAAGTGAGTGTGTAGATGACATCTAGTGGCTGAAGCAAGATATTGCAGTCAAGTATTCGGCTATTTAAAGCGGTAGTAAACCCGCTGACACCTTTCTTGTTCTTTATACACCTGTAAGGAAAAAGGCATAATGAGCTAGTATGTACCGCATACTAGCTCATTATGAAATACTTAACTTAGAATGAGGCATCGGTATCTCACCTGGTCCACGCCAACGTAGCTGACATGTTGCCTCGGTGTGTCTTCCGGGTATCACGACTCCAGCGCTGTGAGTGACTGGAGCCGCGATGTCATCACTCCCAGGCGTACACGCGGGAGACTTCTTTCCGGCAAGGTCCGGCATCTGCCGGGCTTTCAGCCAAGAATCCCCTATGCACATGCGCCGCTGCAGTCAGCGGCTCATTGCAAGGGAAAAATCTCCTAAACCGTACAGGTTTAGGAGATTTTTTTTTACCTACAGGTAAGCCTTACAATAGGCTTACCTGTGAGTAAAAGATAACAATTTGACTATACAACCGCTTTAAGCCAGCATCTTTAGCTCCTCCTTGCTCTGAGGAAGTTAGCTGTCATGGGCTAACGAAACACATCAGCGTGATGTCAGCACGTTTGTGGCAATGTAGGGGTGGTAGCGCAAGCACGAACAGCATACTGAGACAGTGGCGAAGGAACAGCCGGAAGCCTGTTGGAGGCGGGGGCGGTAACTAATCCAGTGTATGGTAAGGTGACCAGATTTTTAAAATGAAATCTGGGGACATATCTTTTTTTTACTAGTAATGGCAGCAATCAATGACTCTTTCCCGGTCTCCGCCGCCCGCCTCACAGCCTGTCAAGTCTAAAGCCCCATAAACACTATCAGATTTTCTGCCAATTTTTTCCTTCAGATTTACCAAAACCCTATAATATGAGGTCAAACCTTAGGAGTTTCAATTTGTATACAATCAGGCAGGCCCTCGCACTACATGGTTTTGGTAAATCTGAAGACAAAAATCAGCAGAAATTCTGATAGTGTGTATGGGGCTTTACTCTTCGGGCCCTGGCTACTACTGGGTGGGAGCGGAGGAAGATCACTCCACCAGGGAAGGCAAGGAGATAAGCAGGCGGCTGGCCAGGACTTGAGCCAAGGCAGAAGAACATGCGAGTGGAGCTGAATGGGCATGCGCCCAAAACTGAAGAAATAGTCCCTCCGCTCCGACCAGTACATGATCATCAGAAAGGGGCACAGATAATGGAAAAAAATAACCCCCCATAAGCTACTAGGAGCGGCAGAGGAGGGGGGGGGGGTGCAATTCAATTTTTTTCTTTTTATCCTGCACGGGCTGTCTTTGAAATTGACCCAGCCCCTGTTCAAATCCAATCCGGGGACAAAACTGGGGACAGACTTGGTCCGGGGACAGTGTCCTCAATCCAGGGACTGTCCCCAGAAATTGGGGATGTCTGGTCACCCTAGTGTATGGACAAACTCTCTGAGGAGATAACCCGGTGATTTAAAGAGCACCTCTTGGGTGGAGGTACGAGGAGACAGGTGTATGGGTGAGAATATCTTCTATTGCTACTGTTCATTTGAGCCTGCTGATCAGCTGTGGACTGACAACTTCAACTCCCCCTGCTTTAAACCTCCCTCCCCATCCTCCATCAGATAGATCAGTGCACTTCCTAAAAAATATACCACTTAAGAAGTTTTAGCCCCGCAGCCTTTACTTTCCGGACATTTTAGTCTGCATAATATAGCCACATAGTTAGCCCCTAGTCCTAAGTACCTTTGATGAAGTCTGGACTGTAAATTTGGATTAAGGACCTAGGACAGCCCATGCAATACCTACCTGCTCAAATATTTGCATCCATATTTCAATCAGCTAACAGCTATATACCCTTATAGGTCAGCTACAATTTACTGCTTAACTAGGAAGTAGGATGGTAGTATATGCAGTTTATTGTAAACCAATGCTTCAACTAATCCTAATCCTTGAAGCAGTTTGTATGTCTGATTGCATGGATGTATGCGCAGCTGCGATCCCCTCCTCTTTTTAATGACAACGTTGTCTTTTTAATCATCTTGGAAGGTATTACTCAGATCGTTATTTTTGCTATATTTGATATTATGGTGTGTTTTTTCTAAAATAAAAATTAAATGAAATCAACCGTAGTGTCCAGTCACTGTGACCCTCTTGGAAGGCCTCCTCCTTCTTCTTTTTTCATGACTCTTATGCCCCGTACACACGGTCGGACTTTGTTCGGACATTCCGACAACAAAATCCTAGGATTTTTTCAGACGGATGTTGGCTCAAACTTGTTTTGCGTACACACGGTCGCACAAAGTTGTCGGAATTTCCGATCACCAACAACGCGGTGACGTCAACCATGTACAACGAGACTAGAAATAGCCAGTTCAGAACAAAGCGCGGCACCCTTTGGGCTCCTTTTGCTAATCTCATGTTAGTAAAAGTTTGGTGAGTGACGATTCGCGCTTTTTCAGACTCGTGGCTTTCAGATCGTTTTCTGTGGTTCAGTTTGTGCTTGTGGGTTTGTATCTGCGCTTCAGTGCGTGCAAGCAAGCTACGCGTGACTTGTTATTGTGTTCTTGTTCGTTCGTTACTGTTTTTCAGGTCGCTCTTCACAGGCCTTGCTGTTCTTCAGTGCATTCTGTTACTTCGTTCTGAGCAGCCGACCGTTTTCTAGCCATGTTGCGTATACGTACTCCTCGTAGAGTTCGTGCTGTGCGGGGGCTTGGTGTTGGGGTCCTGACCTTGACACAAGTCCAGTCCATGAACAGGGTGGGGAGGAGTTCATGGACCAAGAATTGGTTGCTTCAGCGTGATCAGTTCTCTCATATGCCTTTGCTCCGTGAGATCCGTGAGAATAATCCTGATGATTTCAGGAACTTTCTCAGGATGACAGAACCCCGTGTTTCACCGTCTGCTGGCTTCGCTGACCCCCTATATCAGCAGGCAGGATACCTGCATGAGGCAAGCCATCACTACAGAGCAGAGGCTCGTCGCTACCCTGCAGTACTTGGCAACAGGGAGAAGCCTGCAGGACCTTAAGTTCTCGACAGGCATCTCCCCCCAGGCTCTGGGGATCATTATCCCAGAGACCTGTTCTGCCATCATCCAGGTCCTGCAGAAGGAGTATATGAAGGTAAGATTTTTATCCTTTAATATCACATTTTATTGTATTGAATGTTCGATAATATATTGTATTTCTTTCCTCATTCCCTAATTACCATGATTGTATTATGCTGTGAATGTCCCCTTTGTCCTCATGCATGCTGGATTTTTCTGTAATTTATTTTTTAGTCCTTCATACATATTTGCCTTCAATAACTTCCCCAGCATGCTCTCAAGCCCTATATTCACCTCATGTAGTCACTTAACAATGTATTTTGTCAGCTCCATAGTAGTGCTTTACCCCAAGCAACCCCTAAAATGTTTAGAAATGTGATTTGTGCTTTAAATTCCGGCAGAGTGCCAGAGGCTTTTTTTTGTGGTGTCCCCAAATCATTTTTAGTAACCCTCCCTCCCCCCAACTGCTAAGTCAGCTGATACCAATTCTCTATCTATCCTCAATCATCTATCTGCTGACTTTGCCAAACCCATACACACTATACCCATCTCTTTTGTGGTCAGATGTATGGATGAAATACCCAAAGCATGTAGTGCAAGGGCCTGCCTGTATACTTTCAAATGGTACTGTTTAAAGTTTTTGTATCCTATTATTATCTTGACAGGTAATAGCAGAATGTCCAAATGTGCTTAAATGTGTACAGTGTGTATTTATATCTTTGTATTATGACACTTCTTACCTGTCCAGTGGGCTGCCAATAGTGTAACTAAGGAGGGGCTGTTCCAAGTAATACCCTGTATTTAGGCATTCATCTCTCAATGAAGTGGAGAGGGTTACCTGTCCAGGATTCCCCCCCCCTATAATGTTAGAAATGGCCCATGAGGGGGGGGGGATATGATAGGTGTACCTTATACTTTGGTGTTGTTAAATTCCCCTTAATAAATGCTGTCTGGAGGTTGGCCAAGAATGTTTGTGTCTAATCTGCTTGCCATGTTTATGTGCAAAAATACTAATTGATTTTTGTTTTCCTCAACAGTTTCCTTCCACGCCACAGGAATGGCAGACTGTGGCCTCCCACTTTGCCCAGCGGTGGGACTTTCCTAACTGCGGAGGGGCAATTGATGGGAAACACGTCCACATCGTCCCACCACCCAACTCGGGGTTGTACTATTTCAACTATAAGGGGTTCAATAGTATTGTGATGTTGGCGGTGGTGTCGGCTAATTACGACTTCTTGCATGTGGACATGGGGAAGAATGGCCGGATGTCCGATGGTGGAGTCATCGCCCAGACGGAGTTCTACAGGCGTCTCCAGAATGGCAGCTTGGACTTGCCACCTCCAGAGGACAATGTGGAAGGACTCCCATTCGTCTTCGTTGCGGATGAAGCATTTGCGCTGGGGGACCATCTTATGCAGCCATTCCCGAAGAGGAACCTCACCCCGGAACAGAGGGTTTTTAATTATCGGCTGGCCAGAGCCAGAAGAGTGGTGGAGAACACATTTGGAATTATGGCCAGACGGTTCCGCCTATTTCTGACACCCATCCATATGGCGGAGTATAAACTTAATCATATAATCCTGGCGTGCTGTGTTCTACATAAATTTTTATGCCAACATTCTGCCAACTATGCTGGCTCAGTTGGGCCTGAGGCTGGAATTCTACATGATACAACCCTGACGGCGCTTGAAAGTGGCCGTCCTGGCTTGCCCTCCCTGAGTGCCCATGATGTCCGGTTAAGATACCTTGAGTTATTTGCGGGTAGGGGGGCCATCAATATGCCAGACAATTTGTGAAGCATTTATCAAATAAAAAAAAAAGCTAATCTTTGGTGACATTTACTGCTTGTGTTTGTTTTAGCTGACCCTGACAGCAATGTGGGGAGTACTGAAAATGGCGTGATTGTGTAACCTTTTATACAAAGCACTGTTGGGTGTTATTTACTAAAGGCGTAGACACTTTGCACTACCAGTGCACTTGAAACTGCACTGAAACTGCACTTGTAGTGCAAAGAGGATTTGCCCTTAGGAAATAACCCCCATTTTCACAGAAAACAGCAATTATATCAGCACAAAAGTGTTGTAGCGCTGAGACAATAATCCACACATTCTTGATTAACAAACTTTTTAATACCTGCACAATCACATGTGCATTTAGAAAAGGTTTTTAAAACAAACCAACATGTTTGTTGTATAACAATTTTTGGGGTGACATTATCAAAAATAGAAATGTCCATTTAAGATAAAACAGGCCTGTGTAAAACCAACAAGAAAGACAAAAACATTGAACTTACAAAGTTCACATATGGTTAAACTTGAAGGCAATATCAGACATGAGTATTTAGGAACTGTGTTTGATATTGCGTTCAGATGGGGTGAAGTCACCCCTTGAAAAGCCAAATTTGGAAGATGCACACCAATTTACGAATGTACACATGTGCTCGCTGCCATCACAGGGGATCAAGGGACGTGTTTTGGGGGAGCAACCCCTTCCTCACCGCTACTTTAATATTGAGGAAGGGATTGCACCCCCAAAACGCGTTCATTGATCTCCTGTGATGGCAGATAGCACATGTTGGCACGCTGTGTGCATTCTCCAAATTTGGCTTTTCAAAACATCACTAATACATTTTTAAGATTGTAGCACACAAAAATGAAAGTGATTTTGTGGGGTTTTAAATTTGCCCCAAAACATCAATGATGTTATTATATTTTGAATAACATCATTGATTTTTTTCTGGATGTTTTCCAATTCTAAATTACACCGCATGATCTCCCCGATCAGGATCTGGGCACTTTCTGATGTGAGGATCTCGATCCACAACATCACGATCACCTACAAAGAGAGAAACAAAACGAAAACAGGTATCAAAAATCTGCCGGCATCCATCTCTTACCTGAGCCTGTGGTCACAGACACTCACCTGTTGTGGTGACTAGTTCCACCACGTCTTCTTCTTCCTCCTGCTCTTCTTGGGTTGGGGGTATTTCCCCTTCTTCCAGAGGTGGGGGGTCTCTGGTCTCCTCGGATGAGGGGTGTCCTCCGAGTCTTTTCTCCCCTATGTAAAACAAAAATGGTGTAATTAGCACACAGATATTTGATGGCAGAACTATAAATAGGAAACATTGCTTGGAAGTGGGGTACAATTGTCAATTTGGGCAGAGTTCCAAGATGTAGCATTTTTATTGTCCTTTGTCAAGCTGCAATACTTTACCTGTCTTGTACAAGCTTCACAGATGCAGCCCCCCCTATAGTATACACTGGAGCACCTGTGTGGGCCCCCTAATAAAAATGGTGTTCATGTGTCCCACACTAGTGCTCCAGTGTCCAGATGTGAAAACAGCTGCCGAGTGTCCTCTCCTTACACAGAATCTAGTTTGCATTTCATTCTAGTAACAAACCCATCTACACAACCAAAAATTTTTCATACAAGTAGGCCCTAAAAAATGTAGGAAAATGCATATGATATGGCCTAAACAATGGTGTTTTAGAGGCTGAAAGAAAAACGTTTGATACGAACGAATAATGGGTCCATGAACCTTAAAGTTCCCATTTTAAACTGTACAATTAAGAAAAGCATATGGAGCAGCATGAACGTAATAAAGACAAAAAGAATAGGAACACAGCACAACTACTTACTTTTTTGCATCAGTCTCCGGATCTTTCGATACTGCTCGGGCTCTCTTAATTTCAGGTCCGACCACCGCTTCCTGAGCTGATCTTTCGAACGTCGTACCCCGAAATTCCGGTGCAGACTTTTGACCACTTTCGCTATGATCTTGGCCTTTCTGATATTGGGGTTGGGGTAAGGCCCATACTTTCTATCATAGTCGGCCCTCTTCAGGATGTCCACCATCTCCAACATCTCCCCAAAGGACATATTTGTGGCCTTAAATCTCCTTCTGGATCGGGACGTGTCCGGATCCGGGCTTTCCTCCCCCCCTCCTCGTTCCTGTAATTAGCATGCACCTGCTGTGTCTCCGCCATGTGCTCTTCCCCCACTGCGCAGAACGAAAACGGGCAGGGAATAGACTAGAAAGAACATCAGGGGCGGTCGGAGTTACACGCATGCGCAGTGTGTATAAAGCGTAACACACGTGCATATTACGTACGATCTGTGAGCGGAGGAAGGAGCATCGAGGCGCCTATCGTAAGAACGAAGGTAAGAGACATACTTGTGCCTATACTGCTTCTACATTGAGGACGATATTGAAACAAGATTAGGAGAGTTTTGACTGACATTAGGGATTGTCTTGTGTTGTGTCTTGCAGTGAAAATGGATATCTTGAATGATACAGACTTCATTGCAATATTCATTGACATGTTTAGGGAGCTGCCTTGTCTGTGGGAGATCAACCACCCACATTACAGGAACCAAACAAAGAGGAAGGCAGCGCTGGATCAATTGTTGGAAATTTTAAAGCAGGTGATCCCCACGGCAGACATCACATATTTGAAGATCCTAATTGGTGGCCTGAGGAGCACATATGTAAGGGAGCGCCAGAAAGTCCAGGATTCGCAGAGATCCGGAGCAGCAGATGACATCTATGTCCCCAGGATGTTGTACTATGACAGGCTGCATTTTCTGGCAGGCCAGACTGAACCCAGGTCATCCCTCTCCAGTCTTCCTTCCATGCTTCCTTCCCCCCCAGCTGAGGCTTCTGACGCCCAACCTGGGCCTTCCAGGCAACAACACGTGGAGGAGCCCAGATTGAGCCAGGTATAGCATTCCTCTAAATATTTCTGATTGTCCAATCAATGATGTTAACTAGATGTTAGTTTGGAGTACTAATTTATGATTGTGATTGATGATGCAAAACATTAAAACCATGTCCCTTTTTCATACACAGGGAAGTCTCAGTCAGGAGGTGGCCGGGCCGAGCAGGCTGCCTGATATGCCGGTCCCTCCCCTACACCTGGAAAGAGAAAGTGGCAGGAGGAGGAGTACCCTAGAGGAGGCTGCCATAGGCCTCTTTTGGAAGGCTACAGAGGCCCTGGGAGCACCCCGCACCGTTGAGGAGGACTTCGCTGCCATCATTGCCTGTAAAATGCAGAGGATGGAGGAGGGACAACAACTCATGTGTGAGTCCTTAATGTTGGAGGCTCTTAATAAGGGGTTGAGGGCCCAAATTACATCTGATACACACCTTTGTGAACTCACACATGGTCCTCCTCCTTCTCCTCCAGGTCCTCCTAGTCCTCCTCCTCCTTCAGGTCCTACTCCTCCTCCTGCCACATCTCCAACAGCAGAGCCACAGCCAGGAAGGAAGCGTGGAAGGAAGACCAGAAAGTGAGGACCCTGGATCCAGTCTGGTCTGGCAAAATATGCAGCCTCTTGTGGTACCACAGCCTGGGGACACAGATGTCATCTGCTGCTTTCCGGATCTCTGGGACTTCTGGACCAGACTGCCCTCCCTTACATATGGACTCCTCAGGCCACCAATTTTGATGTTCAAGAATTGATGTCTGCCCTGGGGGTCCCAGGCTTCGCTAATTTCTCATGTTTTTCCAGCGTTGCCTCCCTCTTTGTTTGGTTCTGAGCCCTTAATAAAGGAATTTTGGTTTGAAATATACTTGCCTATGTGTGTTTTACTTTAAAAAGGACAGTTTGTTGGTGAGGATTCAGGTACGTTTCAAATATACAATGTGAAATTAACAAGGGACACCAACACCAAACAATCTCCTTGAACTTCAATAATAAAAGATATCAATGGTGTTGTGGTAACTTGACACACAAAACACACACAAAAATATTCTGGAGTATAACTAAAAATAACATTAAACAAAGATCAGCCTTTGAAAAAACACATACATAAAATCTAAAAAAAAATGGCTTTAGAAAAAAAAAAAAATTATGTCAGATGTGACAAATAACAATATATTCAGGTAATCCCAATAAAAAAAAGAAAGAAGTTTGTGAGAAGTGTGTGTGAATATGAGCAGCAAAACTACTTAATTCTTCTCACATTATAAAGAAGAAGAGAGTGCGCTGTATTAAACCATTTTTAACATTGCAGCGTGACGAAAGTGCTGTAGCCATTGCGAACGCTAATTTTACCAGACCGAGCTGTTCCGTGTCGGAATTTCTTCTGAGCATGCGTGGCACTTTTTGCGTCGGAACAGGCCACACACGGTCGGAATTGACGCGATCGGATTTTGTTGTCGGAAAATTTTATAGCCTGCTCTCAAACTTTGTGTGTCGGAAAATCCGATGGAAAATGTCCGATGGAGCCCACACACGGTCGGAATTTCCGACAACACGCTCCGATCGGACATTTTCCATCGGAAAATCCGACCGTGTGTACGGGGCATAACAATAGCAAGAACTGGTGCCTCAGCCTTCATTAAATGACTTAGATGTCGGGACTATAATTTAAGTTAATAAAATTGTAACTAAGGCTAAAAAAAAAAAAAAAAATGGCTTCGATGTTGGTAATTATTCCATGTGGAGCACTAAAAAGAGACCCATAACACATGCTAATTATTTTTCACAGTCTTCCACAGCAAAACAACCAGTACATGTTTTCTGGTATACCTGACAGGGCTTTCTAGCACAATCACTGAGATGTTATTAACAGTTTGTAAATTGTTTTAGGAAAGGAAATGCTTCAAAAATGAAACCAGAATAATACTCGCGCAGTTCAGGCTTTGAATTGTCCCTTGTTCATCCTTTAACTGCTCTCTGATTTCTTTTGCACTGCTTGACTCCTAGACGAGACTCCAATTTCTGCAATTACTTAGGAGGAACTATGATTTGCCCGTAGTCTTTGTGGGATTTTTCTGCAGTTACTTTGTGTTTCCATCTACAGTACATTTTTTGTTAAATAAAAAAGTATGTCGATAAATAGGTCAAAAGTAAAATGCGTGTTCTGGTGCATAGTGGACCATTCTTACGTATTTTTAAAGTAGGTCTGAACTCCATTGTTAAAATCTCATAAAAGCTTTAACATGCTAATGTATTGTCAAAAGTAATTCTCAATAAGTTTAACGTGCAGCTTTTACTAAAATAATATATGATGATCTTGTCGTAAATAGGGATTAGCTTCGATTCCGAGTCGAACCCATGTTCGACTCGAACATCGCCTGTTCGGTTGTTTCGGTTGTTCGTCGAATTGTGAACGTTATGGGCCATTCGCGCCAGATTCGCAGTGCATTGCTGGCTGATGATTGGCCAAGCATGCACTATGACCCGCATGCTTGGCCAATCACAGCGCCGTCTGTAAAGAGAGCCGTAATTGGCCAAAGCCAGGGTGGCTTTGGCCAATTATGGCTTAGGGGGTTTAGTACACGCCCCACACTATATAAGGCCGCCTGCGTGGTGGCCTTGTGTGGTGTGTTGCGGCGGCGGAGAGAGATAGACAGAGAGACAGTGTCATTTGATTTAAGTTAGAGTAGGCAGGCGAGTCAGTTAGCTGCACTTACAGTGTATTGTGTATATATATGTATATATATATGCATCCTAGGTGTTGTGTGTGTGTGTGTGTGTGTGTGTGTGTGTGTATATATATATATATATATATATACACAATGTATTCAGTTTAGTCAGATCCGTTCCTGTTATTCTCTTCCTAATATACAGGCAGGTGTTTTTACAGTATTTACAGTTAGTATACTGTGTCCTCTGCACAGTGCGCACCTAAAGCTTCCTGAAGACAATTGCTTGTTTTCTCATGATCCTATTAGTACCACAGGCAGGCAGCTGCAGTATTTACAGTTAGTGTACTGTGTCCTCTGCACAGTGTGCACCTAAAGCTACCTGAAGACAATTGCTGGTGTTCTTCTGATCCTATTTATACCACAGGCAGGCAGCTGCAGTATTTATAGTTAGTGTACTCTGTCCTCTGCACAGTGTGCACCTAAACTTACCTGAAGACAATTGCTGGTGTTCTGATCCTATTAATACCACAGGCAGGCAGCTGCAGTATTATACAGTTAGTATACTGTGTCCTCTGCACAATGTGCACCTAAAGCTTCCTGAAGACAATTGCTTGTTTTCTCATGCTCCTATTAGTACCACAGCAGGCAGCTGCAGTATTTACAGTTAGTGTACTGTGTCCTCTGCACAGTGTGCACCTAAAGCTACCTGAAGACAATTGCTTGTGTTCTTCTGATCCTATTAATACCACAGGCAGGCAGCTGCAGTATTTATAGTTATACTGTGTCCTCTGCACAGTGTGCACCTAAAGCTACCTGAAGACAATTGCTGGTGTTCTTCTGATCCTATTAGTACCACAGGCAGGCAGCTGCAGTATTTACAGTTAGTGTACTATGTCATTTGCACAGTGTGCACCTAAAGCTACCTGAAGACAATTGCTGGTGTTCTCATACTAATAATACTACAATTCAACAGCACGTGGCCGTGGGACACGCTTGTCCTTTTTTTGGCAGTTGGTAGTGTTGAGCCGCAACATGTGGAAGACATGGTAGAGTGGATGACCAAGCCGTCCTCATCCTCCTCACCTCTCTCACCCAGGCTCAGGGTACTTTGTCTGGCAAAGCAGCTGCCAACGCGGCCTCCTCCCTCGGTTCAATGACATCAGTCACTCCTTCCCTAGCCCCACCATGTCCTCCTGAGAAGTCCCCCGAACTGTTTGACCACAGTGTTGGGTACATGCTCCAGGAGGATGCCCAGCGTTTTGAAGGCTCCGATGATGTTACCTAGCTAGAGGAAGGCAGTAACGTGAGCCCAGAGAGAGGGGGTGCCCAAGAAGGACAGCAATCTGGCAGTCATGGTCCCCCAGCTGCAGCATACTGCCAGGTTTGCTCCAGTGATGAGGAGGGAGGGGATGATGAGGAAGTCACTGACTCCACGTGGGTGCCTGATAGGAGAGTGGAAGAGGAGGAGGAGGAGGAGACACATCTCCAACGAGGCAGGATGCCCTCCAGGGACCAGCTTAAGGGCAGCACACCGACTGCATAACACCGCAGAGCTCTGGATGTGCAGGGCGCTGCTGTCTCTGCACGTTATTCCAAAAGTTCTTTGGTGTGGGCCTTCTGTGAGACGAGTGCAACAGATCGCACCGCTGCTATTTGCAACATATGTCTCAAGCGTATCTCGCGTGGCCAAAACATCACCCACTTGGGCACCACATGCTTGACCAGACATATGTCAACCTGCCATGTAGTTCGATGGCAAGCGTACCTAAAAGACCCACACCAAAGAACAAAGCGGACCTCTCCTTGCTCCTCATCAGCTGGGATCTCCAACCCCACTATACCTCCAGTCCTCTCTGAAACCTGCACTGAGAGGAATGAAGGTATAGAATTAGGTGTGTCACAGCCAAGTACTTGCGGGCAATCTGCTATCGGTACACCGACGTCAGATTGTACCAGGCAAATTTCCCTGCCCCAGCTGCTGCACCGCCGAAAAAAGTTTGCTCCCAGTCATCCACATGCCCAGCGGTTGAATGCTAGCTTGGCTAAATTGCTA
The DNA here is from genome assembly GCA_037952925.1 of Lithobates clamitans. Classification (NCBI taxonomy): domain Eukaryota; kingdom Metazoa; phylum Chordata; class Amphibia; order Anura; family Ranidae; genus Lithobates; species Lithobates clamitans. Next base: position 2,708,862 of record JBBGZY010001219.1, on the reverse strand, counting down.
GCACTTCAACTGCTGCCTTTTCAGTTGGTAGACTCTGCCCCCTTCTGTGAGTTTGTGGAATGTGCGGTTCCTCAGTGGCAGGTTCCCAAACGCCACTTTTTCTCACAGAGGTGAAATCTTCTGAAGAGGTGCACAGACAGCAAAACAAATGTTACAGGGATGATAACCCTTCCCTATGTTTTCCAAAAAGCTTAAAAATAGATTTTTTGGCTGGAGCTACACTTTAAAAATGTACCAGTTCAAAATTACAAACAGATTCTACTTAACAACAAACCTACAGTCCCTGTCTTGTTTGCACCGCCTGTATACTGCTGTTCAGAGTATATAGGGCCTGGGGGCCCTACGCCTTTCCTTTTTTTAATTTGGGTGCGGGGTTCCACTTAATATCCATTACCAGTCTGGTAATAGACTGGGGGGGGTACCCATGCCGTTTGTCTCACTGATTTTCATCCATATTGCCGGGACCCGACATTACATTAAAGCCGCAAGCAGTTTTAAATGACTTTTATTCCTTTACAAATGTCATTTTGTGCAGGGACTGTTCTAAGCATGGGAAATACGCGCCACTTTACAGGCATACTATAGACACCCCCCAGGTATGATATTTAAAGGAATATTTCACTTTTTTTTCACTTTAAGCATCATTAAAATCACTCCTCCCGAAAAAACGGCCATTTTTAAAACTTTTTTTTGCATTGATACATGTCCCCTGGGGCAGGACCCGGGTCCCCAAACCCTTTTTAGAACAATAACTTGCATATTAGCCTTTAAAATTAGCACTTTTGATTTTGAATGTTCAAGTCCCATAGACTTTTTTGCGCGAACTTTCGGTCCTTTCGCAGGTTCTGGTGCAAACCGAACGGGGGGGTGTTCGGCTCATCCCTAGTCATAAAGGTCCTTGCTCAGGAACTTCCAAATAAAGGGACGCTGTCCCAGTTCTGGTCCTGCATAGTCAGCCTGTAACACAGGCATCCATCCGATGAAGACTACAAGTGACTCTTTTAATGGACATTATGTAGACATGGTCCACTGTTGTCACCACCAGGAAACCAACCCTGGGAAATGTCATGCAGCCATTACTGGAGTGCATGCATGTACACCAGAAGTGGCTGCAAAGAGACAGCAAGAGATCAGCAGCACTGAGATGTAGAACAGGATGGAAAAAAGGCCTAAAAAAGTTTGACAATTGTTTAACTAATACAGTGCTGTAGCAAACTAAATATTACCCAGTCAAGGTTTATATTTGCAGTAATTTGAAAAAGTAAGTGTACTCTATTGAATTAATTGACTTTTTCAACATATTTGAACAGACAAATATTAGATCTAGATTTAAACAGTTTTAATTAACATATTTAAAATAAAAATGTACATTTTGTTTTATATATACTGTATATGTATATATATATATATATATATATATATATATATATATATATATATATATATATATATATTCATATATATACACACAGTAATACCTTGGTTTGCGAGTAATGCGGTATACAAGCGTTTTGCAAGATGAGCAATTTTTTTTTCACTTTGACTTGATATGCGAGCGCTATCTTGATATACAAGCAGTAGTTTTAATGTAAAAAAAAATACACTCACAATGTAACTGGTCTGGTGTTAATCCTTGTAAAGCCGCTGGTGTATATGTACAGTAAAGCCGTTGGTGTACAGTATACAGTACTCTATGTGGCCAGAGGTCCAAGGGCGCTGGTGGCTCCCAGCGCTTTCTGGAGAACTCAGAGAACCCAGCCGGAGCACCCGAAAGTGTCAACAGTTCCCAAGTGTCTCCGAGTTCTCCAGTAAATGCTGGGAGCCACCAGCACTGGACCTCTGGCCATATACAGTACTGTAAACTGTATACCAGTGGCTTTACTGTACATATACACCAGCAGCTTTACATGAATCAACACCTGACTCCTTAACATTGTGAGTGTAATTCTTTTTTTTTACATTAAAACTGTGATCTTTTTTTTTTTTTTTAGCACAGAGGTACTGTAGAGTACTTTACAGTATTCCTACCATATGAGCTACAGTACTGTATTTTGAAGTGCAGGTTAAGTTTTTTTATTTTTAGTGCATTCTTTATACTGTATTTTGAATTGCCTTGATCATTTTTATATGAATAAATGGTTGTGGAGCGAATCATCTGAGTTTCCATTATTTATTATGGGGAAATTTGCTTTAATATACAGTGCCTTGAGAAAGCATTCATACCCCTTGAAATTTTCCAAATTTTATCATGTTACAACCAGAAATGTAAATATATTTTATTAGGATTTTATGTGATAGACCAACACAAAGTGGCACATAGTTGTGAAATGGAAGGAAAATGATAAAGGTTTTCACATTTTTAACAAAAAAATATGTGAAAAGTGTGTTGTGCTTTTATATGCAGCTCCTCTGAGTCAATATTCTGTAGAATCACCTTTCGCTACAATTACAGCTGCAAGTCTTTTTGGGGGTGTCTCTACCAGCTTTGTACATCTAGAGAGTGACATTTTTGCCCATTCTTCTTTGCAAAATAGCTCAAGCATTGTCAGATTGGATGAAGAGCGTGTGTGAACAGCAATTTTCAATTCTTCCGACAGATTTTCAATTGGATTTAGGTCTGGACTTTGACTGGGCCATTCTAACACATGAATATGCTTTGATCTAAACCATTCCATTTTAGCTCTGGCTGTATGATTAGGGTGTTGTCCTGCTGGAATTTGAACCTCCGCCCCAGTCTAAAGTCTTTTGCAGACTCTAATGCCGCGTACACACGAGCAGACTTTACAGCAGACTTTGCCCGGCGGACTTTTCGACGTACTTTACGACGGACTTTCTGAATGAACGGACTTGCCTACACACAATCCACCAAAGTCCTTCGAATTCGTACGTGATGACGTACGACCGGACTAAAACAAGGAAGTTCATAGCCAGTAGCCAATAGCTGCCCTAGCGTGGCTTTTTGTCCGTTGAACTAGCATACAGACAAGCGGACTTTTCGATCGGACTCGAGTTCGACGGATAGATTTAAAACATGTTTCAAATCTAAGTCCATCCAACTTTTGAGCAAACAAAGTCCGCTGGAGCCCACACACGATCGAATTGTCCGATGAAATCCCGTCCGCCGGGCAAAGTCTGCCGTAAAGTCCGCTCGTGTGTACGCAGCATTAGTCTGTCCAACTTTTGAGCAAACAAAGTCCGCTGGACCCCACACACGATCGAATTGTCCGATGAAATCCCGTCCGCCGGGCAAAGTCTTCCGTAAAGTCCGCTCGTGTGTACGCGGCATAACAGGTTTACTTCTATGATTGCCCTGTATTTTGTTCCATCCATCTTCCCATCAACTCTGACCAGCTTCCCTGCCCCTGCTGAAGAAAAGTATCCCCACAACATGATGCTGCCATTACCATGTTTCACATGTGGGGATGGTGTTTTCAGGGTGATGTGCAGTGTTAGTTTTCCGCCACACATAAAGTTTTGCTTTTAGGCCAAAAAGTTAAATTTTGATCTCATCTGACTACCTTCTTCCACGTGTTTGCTGTGTGCCCCACATGGCTTTTCACAGTCTGCAAGTGGGACTTCTTATGGCTTTCTTTCAACAATGGCTTTCTTCTTGCCACTCTTCCATAAATTCCAGATTTGTGGAGTGCATGACTAATAGTTGTCCTGTGGACAGATTCTCCCACCTGAGCTGTGGATCTCTGCAGCTCCTCCAGAGTTACCATGGGCCTCTTTGCTCCTTCTCTGATAAATGCTCTCCTTGCACGGCCTGTCAGTTTAGATGGACAAACAAGTCTTGGTAGGTTTGCAGTTGTGCCATACTTTCCATTTTTGGATGATGGATTGAATAGTGCACTGTGAGATATTCAAACCTTGGGATATTTTTTTATAACCCAAGCCTGCTTTAAACTTCACCACAACTTTATCCCTGACGTGTCTGGCGTGTTCCTTGGCCTTTATGATGCTGTTTGTTCAGTAATGTTCACATGGCCTCATGTTTTTATTAGGCACACTATGATATAATGCAGAATTAATAGTTGACACTGACTGTAGTAATATAAAAACCATTGTAACCAAGGGTGCCCAATCAGCTTTCAGTTTATTAGAATTGCATCAGAAGGGGGTGTGGTCTAGCACAGATGTGTACAGGCGTGCATGACTCACCTGGGTTCCTTCATACTGGAGTGATGATCGGTGTTCCTTGAGGAGGTGTCCGGAGATAGGTGCGCTGCTGACAGCAGGGGAGCACGAGGAGAAGTGGTGTTTTGAAGGCTAGTGGTGAGGCGGGAAGCGGCTTCGGGCGTGCCTAGTCCCAAATGATCTTGGGTAACTGGCCCTGACAATCCTCGTACACAGAGGCGGCTCTAGGCTTTGTGAGGCCTTAGGCAAGACTTGGACATGAGGCCCCACTCACGCCCATAACAGGAAAAATAATTCAAGTGATAAAAATTAACTGTATAAATTGAAAAAATTAGGAGTCTTAAATCCTTTGAACTATGAATTCACAGTTTCTAGATTTTTCTCTAACAAATTCTTCTTTAATCAAAGATCATGTATATATAGATAAATAATACACGCACACAAATATAGATAACATTTGTGCAGCTGCAACTAGCAACAAAAGTCAAAAACAATATTTCTCCATTTACATGAAGGTCAGTGTAATATAACCAAGCACAGAGTTCCCCCTTACATCAGAGTGTGCACGATTCCTCCTTACAGTGCAAGGGAACCTTTGATGTAAAGAGGAATGCAGCAGACTTTCTTGTAAAGGGAAGCTCTGATGTAAGGGGGGCTCTGGTGACCAGAGATCACCTTATATCAGAGTGCACAGCATTCCCCTTTACATTAGAGTTCCCCTTTACATCAGGGTCCATGGAGTACCAACGGGAACTATGATGTGGGGGGACTCTGGTGACCACAGACCATATTCCGCAGAGTTAATGCACTAAGGTAAGGGGGGAGGGTTACTGAGGGGGAACCTTTATATCAGTGATCCCTTACCTTACTTTATTCACTCCCCCTTACATAACTAATCCCCCCTCAGACTGGCCTTGCATCGCTGTCACTGACCTCCTCTCAGGTGCACCATGTCAGATGGCCCTCTCTGGGCTCCTGCTTGGTGTCTCATCCTTTATTCTCCTCGCAACAGTCCACATGTCTGACTTCTCCCGTGACCCCTGTCCTGGTAGCGCTCCCGATCCTTACTCCTCTGTAGGCTCCCTACTGAGACTGCAGATGTCATACAGGAGATGGTTACAGAGTGTGCGGACATGATACAAGAGATGGTCAGAGACTGCAGATATGAAACAAGAGATGGTCAGAGAGTGTGCAAACATGATACAGGAGATAGTCAGAGACTGCAGACATGAAACAAGAGATGGTCAGAGACTGCAGACATGAAACAAGAGATGGTCAGACACTGCAGACATGATACCAGAGATGGTCAGAGACTGCAGATATGAAACAAGAGATGGTCAGAGACTGCAGACACGATACAAGAGATGGCCAGAGACTGCGGACATAATACAAGAGATGGTCAGAGACTGCAGACATGATACAAGAGATGGCCAGAGACTGTGGGCATGATACAAGAGATGGTCAGAGACTGCAGACATAGTACAGGAGATGGTCAGAGACTGCAGACATAGTACAGGAGATGGTCAGAGACTGTGTGGACATGATACAGGAGATGGTCAGAGACTGTGTGGACATGATACAGGAGATGGTCAGAGACTGTGTGGACATGATACAGGAGATGGTCAGAGACTGCAGACATACTACAGGAGATGGTCAGAGACTACAGACATAGTACAGGAGATGGTCAGAGACTATGTGAACATGATACAGGAGATGGTCAGAGACTGTGTGGATATGATACAGGAGATAGTCAGAGACTGTGTGGATATGATACAGGAGATAGTCAGAGACTGTGTGGATATGATACAGTAGATGGTCAGAGACTGTAGACATGATACAGGAGATGGTCAGAGACTGCAGACATATTACAGGAGATGGTCAGAGACTGTAGACATAGCACAGGAGACGGTCCGAAGCTGCAGACATGATACAAGAGATGGTCAGAGACTGCAGACATACTACAGGAGATATCAGAGACTGCAGACATAGTACAGGAGACAGTCAGAGACTGCGTGGACATGACTCCTGTATAGGGATGAGCCGAACACCCCCACCAGATCGCACCAGATCATGCGAACAGAAAAAAAGTTTGTTCGAACACGCGAACACCATTAAAGTCTATGGGACACGAACATGAATGATCAAAAGTGCTAATTTTAAAGGCTGATATGCAAGTTATTGTCATAAAAAGTGTTTGGGGACCTAGGACCTGCCCCAGGGGACATGGATCAATGCAAAAAAAGTTTTAAAAACGGCCGTTTTTTCAGGAGCAGTGATTTTAATAATGCTTAAAGTCAAACAATAAAAGTGTAATATCCCTTTAAATTTCGTACCTGGGGGGTGTCTATAGTATGCCTGTAAAGGGGCGCATGTTTCCTGTGTTTAGAACAGTCTGACAGCAAAATGACATTTTGAAGGAAAAAACCCATTTAAAACTACCCGCGGTTATTGCATTGCCGACAATACACATAGAAGTTCATTGATAAAAATGGCATGGGAATTCCCCTAAGGGGAACCCCGAACCAAAATTAAAAAAAAAAATTATGTGGGAGTCCCCCTAAATTCCATACCAGGCCCTTCAGGTCTGGTATGGATATTAAAGGGAACCCCGGCCAAAATTTAAAAAAAAAATGACGTGGGGTTCCCCCTAAATTCCATAGCAGACCCTTCAGGTCTGGTATAGATTTTAAGGGGAACCCCGCGCCAAAAAAAAAACGGCGTGGGGTCCCCCCAAAAATCCATGCCAGACCCTTATCCGAGCACGCAACCTGGCAGGCCGCAGGAAAAGAGGGGGGGACGAGAGTGCGGCCCCCCCCTCCTGAACCGTACCAGGCCACATGCCCTCAACATTGGGAGGGTGCTTTGGGGTAGCCCCCCAAAACACCTTGTCCCCATGTTGATGAGGACAGGGGCCTCATCCCCACAACCCTGGCCGGTGGTTGTGGGGGTCTGCGGGTGGGGGGCTTATCGGAATCTGGAAGCCCCCTTTAACAAGGGGACCCCCAGATCCCGGCCCCCCCCTGTGTGAAATGGTAAGGGGGGATGATGAAGGAAGATAGAAGAAAGAAGAAGCATTTAAATAAAGGAATTGTCAAAAACTGTCTCTTGTCATTTTTAACATTTTTGACAGTTTTTTAGTGAAATGGTAGGGGTAAGTACCCCCTTACCATTTCACACAGGGGGGGGCCGGGATCTGGGGGTCCCCTTGTTAAAGGGGGCTTCCAGATTCCGATAAGCCCCCCGCCCCCAGACCCCCACAACCACCGGCCAGGGTTGTGGGGATGAGGCCCTTGTCCTCATCAACATGCATATTAGCCTTTAAAATTAGAACTTTTGATTTCTCCCATAGACTTTTAAAGGGTGTTCCGTGGCATTCGAATTTGCCGCGAACACCCCAAATTGTTCGCTGTTCGGCGAACTTGCGAACAGCCAATGTTCGAGTCGAACATGAGTTCGACTCGAACTCGAAGCTCATCCCTACTCCTGTTAATATACTCGCCTTTCTTCATGTGGGGATAAGTAGAGAGTCCTTTGCCCTGCAGAAACTCTTAAAGCGGTTGTATACCCGCACTGAAATTTGAATTAAAAAAAACAAAAAACAAAACTTGTAAGGCATAATGAGCTAGTATGCAGCACTAGAATGAGGCCTCGGTATCTGATCCCGGTCCACGCCGAGGGAGCTGACATATTCCCTTGGCGTTTCCTCTGGGTTCGCGGCTCCGGCGCTGTGAGCGGCTGGAGCCACAATTACGTCACTCCCGCGCATGCACGCGGGAGTCTTCTTCCTGGCAAGGTCCGGCAACGTCTGCTTGACCTTCAGCCGGGCATTCACAGCGCATGCACCGCTGACGTCAGCGGCTGCATGCAAAGTGAATATCTCCTAAACCGTACACATAGCTAATAGATGAGAAGCAGTAACTTGAAGTGCCCACCCCATAGTAACACTTTAGGTCTGTCCTAACACAGATTCAGTCTCAGTCTGCCCCCAGCACACACTATACAGCTCCCATAGAAAATGCTGTACAATACAGAGCAATGCAGCAATGACGCAGCTCACCTGTGTCCAGTCCTAAGCATGCCTCCCCTGTCATCTCCGCTTTCCCCCTCCTCCCGACATCTTTGTGCTTCTCTGAGCACTCACTGCATACACAGTACAGAGAGCCAGGCACACGTGGTGGGTGAGGAGGAAGATGTCAGCAGCACCATCATTGGATACAGGGCTGCAGAGCCCTGTTGTGATGTAACTTCTGATTGGCAGAGTGTGTGGTGGGTGGGGCAAACTGTGGTAAGCATCCGTACACTACACAGTGAGTGAAAGGGGAGCCCGGGGGAAGGCAGCACTTGTTCGGATATGCGGCCCCGCGGTCCCGGCATGCCCTAAAGTCAGTCTGACCCAGGAACACTGACCAGGGGACATAGTTTCCCACTTTCACATACCGCAGGCAAATTAGGTGGCCGTGAGGCCCCAGCAAGTGCAAGGCCTAAGGCGATCGCCTAATTTGCCTAATTAGAGAGCCGCCTCTGCTCGTACATCTCCGCGCCTGCTCGTGAGAAGATGAAGCAGATGGTTGGAGCCGCTTGGTTGTGGACGCAGGGAATCCGATCTTTTCGTGGGGGATGAGTGTGAGACGGCTCTCTCCAATCCTTGGCGGAACCTTCCGGCTTCCCTCTTCAATCATCGGCCCTCCTCGGCCTCGGCTGGCCTCCTGTCAACTTCGATCAGCTCCCCCTTAGCTTCCCTAGGCTACTGGTCCTTGATTGACGTCTGTTGGCCTCGATCGGATGCCCTCGGCTGGGGATGCTCTGTTCTGACCCAGATTGATCTCCTGGCAAAACATATTGCCTACTTGCTGGCTGACATTATTCCCTGCTGTATCTGGTTCACCTTTTATGGGGATAATGGATCTACTGTGCTCTCTCTGACTGCCTCTGACTTTCAAGCCTTGGAGTGGCTCAGATAAGTGACAAAATTATTATTTTTTTTGCCGCTGTAACTGAGTAATTTGTTATACTTGTGCAATATGAAGGAAAGTGACTGACAGTGTTTTGGGCAATATTCAGTTTACATCTGGAGACAAGGTTAGGAATAGGGATGAGCTTTGAGTTCGATTCGAAAACATGTTCGACTCGAACATCGCCTGTTCGACCGTTTGTCGAATTGCGAATGATATGGGCCGTTCGCGCAAAATTCGAGTGGCGCGTCACGGCCCATAAATCACTGCGGCATTGCAGTGCATTGCTGGCTGATGATTTGCCAAGCATGCACTATGACCCGCATGCTTGGCCAATCACATCTACACACTGTATTCAGTTTAGCTAGATCTGTTCCTGTTATTCTCTTCCTAATATACTGACAGGCAGGCAGGTGTTTTTACAGTATTTACAGTTAGTGTACTGTGTACCCTGCACAGTTGCACCTACAGTATAGCTACCTGAAGACAAGTGCTTGTGTTCTTCTGATCCTATTAATAGCACAGGCAGGCTCTTGAGAGTATTTACAGTTAGTGTACTGTGTACCATGCACAGTTGCACCTATAGCTACCTGAAGACAAGTGCTTATGTTCTTCTTTTGATCCTATTAATAGAACAGGCAGGCTCTTGAAGTATTTACAGTTAGTGTACTGTGTACCCTGCACAGTTGCACCTACAGTATAGCTACCTGAAGACAAGTGCTTGTGTGCTTCTTCTGATCCTATTAATAGCACAGGCAGGCTCTTGAAGTATTTACAGTTAGTGTACTGTGTACCCTGCACAGTTGCACCTATAGCTACCTGAAGTCAAGTGCTTGTGTGCTTCCTTTGATCCTATTAATAGCACAGGCAGGCTCTTGAAGTATTTACAGTTAGTGTACTGTTTACCCTGCACAATTGCACCTACAGTATAGCTATCTGAAGACAAGTGATTATGTTCTACTTCTGATCCTATTAATACCACAGGCAGGTTCTTGCAGTAATTACAGTTAGTGTACTGTGTACCCTGCACAGTTGCACCTATAGCTACCTGAAGACAAGTGCTTGAGTTCTTCTTCTGATCCTATTAATAGCACAGGCAGGCATTCTGCTAGCTGCTGTATAATCAGAATATATATACATCCCAGTTTTGTGCAGCTACATCTCACTGCAGTGCAGGCCATTAGTATGTCTGGAAGGCCAACAAGGAGAGACAGGCAGTCACAAGCCAATAAAAGAGGGCAAGCAGGCTCTGTGTCTAGAGGCAACAGTGCTGGTCGTGAACACGGTGCATCCTCATCAGCACGTGGCCGTGGGACACGCTTGTCCTTTTTTTCGGCAGCTGGTCGCGTTGAGCCGCATCATGCGGAAGACTTGGTAGAGTGGATGACCAAGCCGTCCTCATCCTCCTCATCCTCTCTCACCCAGGCTCAGGGTATGTTGTCTGGCAAAGCAGCTGCCAACGCAGCCTCTTCCCTCGGCTCAATGGCATCAGTCACTCCTTCCCTAGCCCCATCATGTTCTCCTGAGGAGTCCCCCGAACTGTTTGACCGCAGTGTTGGGTACATGCTCCAGGAGGATGCCCATCATTTTGAAGGCTCCGATAATGGTACTCAGCTAGAGGAAGGCAGTAACGTGAGCCCAGACAGAGGGGGTGCCCAAGAAGGACAGCAATCTGGCAGTCATGTTCTCCTAGCTGCAGCATACTGCCAGCTTTGCTCCAGTGATGAGGAGGGAGGGGATGATGAGGTCACTGACTCCATGTGTGTGCCTGATAGGAGAGAGGAGGAGGAGGAGGCACATCACCAACGAGGCAGGATGCCCTCCAGGGGCCAGCTTAAGGGCTGCACACCGACTGCATCACACCGCAGAGCTCCCCATGTGCAGGGTGCTGTTATTCCAAAAGTTCTTTGGTGTGGGCCTTTTTTGAGACGAGTGCATCAGATCCCACCGCTGCTATTTGCAACATATGTCTCAAGCGTATCTCGCGTGGCCAAAACATCACCCGCTTGGGCACCACGTGCTTGACCAGACATATGTCAAGCTGCCATGCAGTTCGTTGGCAAGTTTACCTAAAAGACCCACACCAAAGAACAAAGAGGACCTCTCCTTGCTCCTCATCAGCTGGGATCTCCAACCCCACTATACTTTCAGTCCTCTCTGAGACCTGCACTGAGAGGAATGAAGGTGTAGAATTAGGTGTGTCACAGCCAAGTACTTGCGGGCAACCTGCTATTGGTACACCGAGGTCAGATTGTACCAGGCAAATTTCCCTGCCCCAGCTGCTGCACTTCCGAAAGAAGTTCGCTCCCAGCCATCCACATGCCCAGCAGTTGAATGCTAGCTTGGCTTAATTGCTAGCATTTCAACTGCTGCCTTTTCAGTTGGTAGACTCTGCGCCCTTCCATGAGTTTGTGGAATGTGCGGTTCCTCAGTGGCAGGTTCCCAAACGCCACTTTTTCTCACGGAAGGCGATTTTGGCTCTCTACCGGCATGTGGAAGGCAATGTCTTGGCCTCGCTGGACAGGGCGGTCATCAGTAAGGTGCATATTACCGCTGACTCATGGTCCAGCAGGCATGGACAGGGACGTTACCTATCTTTCACGGCGCATTGGGTGACTCTTCTGGCAGCTGGGAAGGATGCAGGACAAGGTGCAGTAGTGTTGGAGGTTGTTCCACCACCACGCCTCCAAAATGCTACTACTGGTGATTCTGACATACCTCTCTCCTCCACCCCCTCCTCTTCTTCCTCCATGGCCTCTTCCTGTGCTTTGTCCTTGGAACCAACGGTGCTCCGTAGGCATTCAAGGGGCTACGCAAGTACGCAGGCCAAAAGATGCCATGCTTGAGCTGGTGTGCTTGGGGGACAGGAGCCACATTGGGGCAGAGATTACAGTCCCAATAAGCCCATGGACTTGTACGTGGCTGGGAGGAGGTGGCTGCAGATCATGTCACCCTTAGTGACCCAGAGGACTCCGGACCGAATGCCTCAGCAAACCTATGCTGCATAGCCTCCCTGATCCTGCAAAGCCTGCGGAAGGATCCTCGTATTCGTGGTATCAAGGAGAGGGATCGTTACTGGCTGGCAACCCTCCTTGATCCATGTTACAAGGGTAAGGTTGCGGACCTTATCTTGCCGTCGCAGAGGGAGGATGAAACATCTTCGGGAGGCCTTGCAGAAAGGTCTGTGCAACGCGTTTCCCAGAGACTAGGAGGTTACAAACTGCTGTTCCTGGACAACGTGTTGCTGAGGCTTCGGTCAGTCAAAGAAGAAGTGGTGGAGAAGGTGGCCGTCTGACCGGTGCGTTCAGACAATTTTTTAGTCCGCAGCCCCAAGGTATGATCGGATCCAGCAACCATCGCCAGCATCTGTTTTACACGGTGCAGGAATACCTAGGGGCAAGATCTGACTTGGACACCTTTCCCACCGAAAATCCTCTGGGTTACTGGGTCTTGAGGATGGATCACTGGCCAGGGCTTGCACAGTATGCAATTGAGCAATTCGGAACGCACATTCAATGCTACTGGAGGCTTTGTAACCGATCACAGGGTGCGCCTGTCCACCGACTCGGTCGATCGACTGATCTTCATAAAAATGAATCAGTCTTGGATCACGACCAGCTACCAAGCACCTGATGCTGATGTAACCGAATAATTTTTTTTGAAATGTCAGATCCCTTCAAGACTGCCTATGCTGATGCTGAGTGACTATCCTGTTATGCTGAGTGACTATCCTCTTCCTCCTCAATGATCATGCTGATAGCTTGTAAGAATAGTTTTGGTTCTGGGCGCCGCCACCAGTGGCTAAGGCCCAATTTTTCAGGCCTTGTTTAACAGGGGCGTGTAATTACAATTTTTGATGCAATACTTTGCAGCAGGGCTCATTCCTGCGCTCCAACTAGAGTATCTGTGAGGGGTTGCAGTGTTGTGGCACCAGCACCAGTGCCTAAGGCCCAATTTTTCAGCCCCTGTTTAATAGAGGCGTGTAATTACAATTTTTGATGCAATACTTTACAGCAGAGCTCGTTCCTGCGCTCCAACTAGAGTATCTGTAAGGGGTTGCAGTGTTGTGGCACCAGTGCCTAAGCCCCACTTTTTCTGCCCCTTTTTAACAGGGACATGTAATTACAATTCTTGATCTAATATTTCACAGCAGGGCCCGTTTCTGCACCCACCAAGAGTAACTGTGAGGACTTACAGTGTTGTGGCATCAGCACCACCACCACCAAAGGCCCAATTTTTCTGACCCTGTTCAACAGGGGCATATAATTACAATTCTTAATCTAATATTTCACAGCAGGGCCCGTTACTGCGCCCACCAGGAATAACTGTGAGGGCTTACAGTGTTGTGGCAACACCAACACCTAAGGCCTCAATTTCTGCAGAGTATATAGGGCAGGCCCCTACTTTCAAGCATCCAACTTACAAACGACTCCCACTTCCAAACGGAGGGAGACAACAGGAAGTGAGAGGAAATCTACCCCTAGGAAGGGTGGGTTAAAGATTTAAGGCCCCCATATGTATATATACAGTATCTCACAAAAGTGAGTACACCCCTCACATTTTTGTAAATATTTCATTATATCTTTTCATGTGACAACACTGAAGAAATTACACTTTCCTACAATGTAAAGTACAGGGGGTCCCCTAGTTACAAACATCCGACTTACAAACGACTCCTACTTACAAACGGAGGGAGACAACAGGAAGTGAGAGGAAATCTACCCCTAGGAAGGGAAATTCACTCCTGTAATGCCCCGTACACACAGTCGAACATTGATCGGACATTCCAACAACAAAATCCTAGGATTTTTTACGACGGATGTTGGCTCAAACTTGTCTTGCATACACACAGTCACACAAAGTTGTCGGAAAATCCGATCATTCTGAACGCGGTGACGTAAATCACGTACGTCGGGCCTATAAAAGGGGCAGTAGCCAATAGCTTTCATCTCTTTATTTATTCTGAGCATGCATGGCACTTTGTGCGTCGGATTTGTGTACACACGATTGGAAATTCCGACAACGGATTTTGTTGTCGGAAAATTTTATAGCCTGCTCTCAAACTTTGTGTGTCAGAAAATCTGATGGAAAATGTGTGATGGAACCTACACACGGTCAGAATTTCCGACAACTAGGTCCTATCACACATTTTCCGTCGGAAACTCCGACCGTGTGTACGGGGCATAAGAGCTATTATGGGGAACAACCCAAAACTTTCAAAATCCAATTGTCATTGGGACAGAAAGTGAGGTGAAATCTTCTGAACAGGGGCACACACAGCAAAACAAATGTTACAGGGGTGTTAACCCTTCCCTAGGCTATCCAAAAAGCGTAAAAATAGTTTTTTTGGCTGGAGCTACACTTAAAAAATGTACCTGTTCCGGCCTATAAACAGATTCAACTTAAGAACAAACCTACAGTCCCTAACTTGTTTCATACCCGGGGATCCCCTGTAGTCAGTGTACAGCTTGTATAACAGTGTAAATTTGATGTCCCCTCAAAATAACTCAACACACAGCCATAAATGTCTAAACAGCTGGCAACAAAAGTGAGTACACCCCTAAGTGAAAATGTCCAAATTGGGCTCAATTAGCCATTTTCCCTCCCTGGTGTCATGTAACTCGTTAGTGTTACAAGGTCTCAGGTGTGAATGGGGAGCAGGTGTGTTAAATTTGGTGTTATCGCTCTCACTCTCTCATACTGGTCACTGGAAGTTCAACATGGCACCTCATGGCAAAGAACTCTCAGAGGATAAGAAAAAAAACAATTGTTGCTCTACATAAAGATGGTCTAAGCTATAAGAAGATTGCCAAGACCCTGAAACTGAGCTGCAGGACAGTGGCCAAGACCATACAGTGGTTTAACAGGACAGGTTCCACTCAGAACAGGCCTTGCCAAGGTTTACCGAAGAAGTTGAGGGCACATGCACAGCGTCATACCCAGAGGTTGTCTTTGGGAAATAGACGTAAGAGTGCTGCCATTATTGCTGCAGAGGTGAAAGGGGTGGGGGTCAGCCTGTCAGTGCTCAGACCATACGCTGCACACTGCATCAAATTGGTCTGTCGTCCCAGAAGGAAGCCTCATCTAAAGATGATGCACAAATATGCCCACAAACAGTTTGCTGAAGACAAGCAGACTAAGGACATGGATTACTGGAACCATGTCCTGTGGTCTGATGAGACCAAGATAAACTTATTTGGTTCAGATGGTGTCAAGCGTGTGTGTACCAGGTGAGGATTACAAAGACAAGTGTGTCTTGCCTATAGTTAAGCATGATGGTGGGAGTGTCATGGTTTGGGGCTGCATGAGTGCTGCCAGCACTGGGGAGCTACAGTTCATTGAGGGAAACGTGAATGCTAACATGTACTGTGACATACTGAAGCAGAGCATGACCCCCTCCCTACGGAAACTGGGCCCCAGGGCAGTATTCCAACATGACCATGACCCCAAACACACCTCCAAGATGACTACTGCCTTGCTAAAGAAGCTGAGGGTAAAGGTGATGGACTGGCCAAGCATGTCTCCAAACCTAAACCCTATTGAGCATCTGTGGGGCATCCTCAAATGGTAGGTGGAGGAGCACAAGGTCTCTAACATCCACCAGCTCAGTGATGTCGTCATGGAGGAGTGGAAGAGGACTCCAGTGGTAACCTGTGAAGCTCTGGTGAACTCCATGCCTAAGAGGGTTAAGGCAGTGGTGGAAAATAACAGTGGCCACACAAAATATTGACACTTTGGGCCCAATTTTGACATTTTCACTTAGGGGTGTACTCACTTTTGTTGCCAGCATTTTAGACATTAATGGCTGTGTATTGAGTTATTTTGAGGGGACAGTAAATTTACATTGTTATACAAGCTGTACACTCACTACTTTACATTGTAGCAAAGTGTAATTTCTTCAGTGTTGTCACATGAAAAGATATAATAAAATATTTACAAAAAAGTGAGGGGTGTACTCACTTTTGTGAGATACTGTATATTAATGTATGTGTGCATGGATGGGGGAGTTCACAATTTATATACACTAGGGATGAGCTTCGAGTTCGAGTCAAACTCATGTTCGACTCGAACATTGGCTGTTCGCAAGTTCGCCGAACAGCGAACAATTTGGGGTGTTCGCGGCAAATTCGAATGCCGCGGAACACCCTTTAAAAGTCTATGGGAGAAATCAAAAGTGCTAATTTTAAAGGCTAATATGCAAGTTATTGTCATAAAAAGTGTTTGGGGACCTGGGTCCTGCCCCAGGGGACATGGATCAATGCAAAAAAATTTTTTAAAAACGGCCGTTTTTTCAGGAGCAGTGATTTTAATAATGCTTAAAGTCAAACAATAAAAGTGTAATATCCCTTTAAATTTCGTACCTGGGGGGTGTCTATAGTATGCCTGTAAAGGGGCGCATGTTTCCTGTGTTTAGAACAGTCTGACAGCAAAATGACATTTTGAAGGAAAAAACTCATTTAAAACTACCCGCGGCTATTGCATTGCCGACAATACACATAGAAGTTCATTGATAAAAACGGCATGGGAATTCCCCAAAGGGGAACCCCGAACCAAAATTTTAAAAAAAATTACGTAGGAGTCCCCCTAAATTCCATACCAGGCCCTTCAGGTCTGGTATGGATATTAAGGGGAACCCCGGCCAAAATTTTTTAAAAAAAATGACAGGGGGTTCCCCCTAAATTCCATACCAGACCCTTCAGGTCTGGTATGGATTTTAAGGGGAACCCTGCGCCAAAAAAAAAAAAAAACGGCGTGGGGTCCCCCCAAAAATCCATACCAGACCCTTATCCGAGCACGCAACCTGGCAGGCCGCAGGAAAAGAGGGGGGGACGAGAGTGCGGCCCCCCCCCCCTCCTGAACCGTACCAGGTCACATGCCCTCAACATTGGGAGGGTGCTTTGGGGTAATTGTAATGAATACTCAGGCTGATAGATACCCTCCGGGAAAGAAATTGCAACAGACCCCATATACACCATTATATAGGATATTTAAAAGAGACAGGTCTGAGAGCTATTTGACGTGAACGCCATCCAACAGCACACATTTTTTCATGTCACTCTGGTACATGTTTACCACTATCTAGTCGACGGGGAATGATACACTTGCCCGGTTGGTAACAGATATCAGATACAAGGCTAGAGGACTGTCAGACCATTTCCCGCTAGTCCTGACATTAGGATTAGGGAAATGGTGGGGAGGGAGAGAATGGAGAGTTAATTAGGAATATATATTCTATATTCATATTAAGAATATATGCCAACTATACTATGGGAATTTTTGGAGTATAATAGAATGTCAGCAACACAGGGTAAAATATGGGATACTCCTAAAGCTTATTTGAGAGGAATTATAATCAAGAGAGAGCTACCAGTATCTATGACAGAGGCTACCATCATAATATTACCAAAAGAGGGGAAGGAACTCAACCTGTATCATATAGACCAATTTCACTGCTTTGTGCAGATGATAAATTCTTGGTCGAAAGTGTTGGCCACTAGACTAAGTAAAATAATCCATACCATGGTCCATCCTGATCAATGTGGTTTTATCCCTCATTGTTAAATGTTTGGAGATTATTTTTAACCTAAATAATTCCATCGGAAGAGTCGGAATCAAGAGTTGTGCTGGCCCTTGATGCTGTCAAAGCATTTGACAGCGTTGAGTGGCACTGCAGTATCTGTGGGAGGCCCTATCGGCATTTAATATTTTCCCTGTATTTATAAAATGGGTAAAGCTGTTGTATACTGGTCCAAGGGCAAAAGTGAAGATTAATGAAAGATTTTTGGAATATTTCCCCGGGGACAAAGAAGGGGTGTGCTTTATTGCTCCTGCTTTTTGTCCTGGTTGTTGAACCTTTGGCTGTAACCATTAGAACAGCAGGGGGATACATAGATACATAGATACATAGATAGTAAGGTTGAATAAAGACACCAGTCCATCCAGTTCAACCTGAGTGAGTGTGGGTCTACAACCCTGACCCTTGTCCCTAACCCTGAACATCGCACACTCACATCAATCCCTACCCTCAATCCAAGGTCCCCATTCATATACTAGGGCCAATTTTTGGACAGAAGCCAATTAACCTACCAGCATGTCTTTGGAGTGTGGGAGGAAAACCGGAGTACCCGGAGGAAACCCACGCAGGCACAGGGAGAACATGCAAACTCCAGGCAGGTAGTGTTGTGGTTGGGATTCGAACCAGCGACCCTTTTTTACTGCTAGGCGAGAGTGCTAACCACTCGCTATTTCGATATTTCACTAAACGCAGACAATATCCTCCTATTTTTAAGAGATGCAAATCACTCGCCAACAGCGGTAATGGATACCATAAAAAGCCTGTTCTCTTGGCTCTCTATCAACTGGGGGAAATCTTTTCTTCTCCCAATTGATGGAGAAGTACAGGAGTTGAGAGTTTAAAATATCTGGGAATGAACATAATGGTAAACCCTAAGTCGTGTATACAAAAAAATTTAGAGCCCCTGATAAGAGCATTTAGAATATAATGTGGCATATGGAACAGTAGTAGGTCGTTGGAGTTTGATTAAAATGATCAGGTTACCTCAACTTTTAGACATCTTGCACAACTCACCAATATGGATCCCCATAGGGTGTTTTTTTTAAACTGTAGGGCCTCTTTAGGGAACTGATCTGGAGGAAAGGACAAGCTAGAGTTTGTTTACGATTTATGCAGTTTCCGAGAGATAGAGGAGGTTTGGCTGTACCGCATTCCTGGCAGCTCAGTTATGGGGGGCTGGGAGGGGGGTAACTTTACCACTAGCTATAATTCATGAGCGTTATTGGCTATTATCCCACATCCATCCCTAATAGAAGCACAAGAAGCAGATTTATTGGGGGGGAGCAATGTCTGGCAAAATTGCTGCGAAAGGTATGGAATACAGCACGGTTAATACTACAGTACTCAGGATTTACACCTATTTGGGATAACACAAAACTGCCTGAGCTTAAGAGGCTGGAGAATGTGGGTAATTGGAAACAGAAGAGGGTGGTATGATTATCGCAGTGGGGGTACTGAGGACATTTTCAGAGGAGGAGGGATTATCAAATTGAAATTTCTATCAGTACCTACAGCTAAGGCATGCACTGACAAAACAATTTGAGGAAGGGGAATTAGAATGGAGTGATATCCCTGTATTGAAAAAAACTTGGTGGCGGTCACTTCCCTAAAGGGGTTAATCCCTAAGTTTTACCAAAATACACATCTAAAAAGGTACTGGAAAAAGACTCTCAGCTTTAAAGTAGAGTAAAATGGGAGGAGGATGTGGGGAAACTAACAGATGTGCAGTGTAACAGTATACTGTTCTTAATAGATCTATTATCCCTTTAATTAGCTCAGAAACTTACACAACTCTATATTATTCATTACACACCAAAAAGATTGTTTCTGTTTGAGGGATATCTGGATGCATCCTGCCCCAGATGTGGGGGTGCACTTGGAGATTTGAGCCACATGCTCTGGATGTGTCCCAAACTATATAGGTATTGGAGAGGGTTGCTGAACATAGTTTAGTTTTTGAAATCAATCTATGAATGGATCCGATAATGTGTGTATTGGGATATATGGAACAGAGTGTGGGCTCCATGGTCATACGAACAGCAGCCCTGAGATGCCTCTATCAAACTAGAAAGGCGATCACCTGGAAATGGTTAGATCCTAGACCATCGTTTATAACGGATTGGCAGAAAATGGTCAACAATATAATAATACGGAAAAATTTTGCCTATATGGGAAGGGGAGGTAGAGATAGATTTGAAAGGGTATGGAAAGCATGGTTGGAAACACCAGGATTGAAACAGCGAATATCTAGAGAGTCTGTCCTGGGAATATATTAATCCTAAATGTGACAGGAAGTGGGGAGAGGCAGGGATTGAAATAAGTATGTATTTATGAAATTTATTTTACTGTTTTTTGGAAGTGAAATATTGTTTACTGGGTAAAATATATATAAAAAGAAAAGAATTGCATCAGATAATGGTCTTGTCAGGGCCTCTGCTTGGCCCAGGTAAATGCCCAAGATGTCCTGATAAGTGCCCTGGGTCTTGGGCTTGTGATCATGCCTTCCCTTAAAGCGGAGTTCCACCCAAAAATAGAACTTCCACTTTTTGGAATCCTCACCCCCTTCGGTGTCACATTTGACACCTTTCAGGGGGAAGGGGAGAGCAGATATCTGTATAATCCAGGTATTTACTTCCACTTCCGGGCATAGATAGCCGCAGTACCCACGGATATCTATGTCATATCCGGCGCCTCCTCTGCACCCCCCCACCCACTGTCTTCTGGGAGACACACAGGTCCCAGAAGACAGCAGGGACCTGTGGGATCACGCAGCGCGACTCACACATGCGCAGTAGGGAACCAGGCTTCACTTCCTGATTCCCTTACCGAAGATTGCGGCGCCTCCACCTGAGAGCCAAGGGACAGATCGGCTTCGGGTGCCGACATCGCATGCAACCTGGACAGGTAAGTGTCCATATTTTAAAAGTCAGCAGCTGCAGTATTTGTAGCTGCTGACTTTAAAAAAAAATGGCAGGACCTCTGCTTTAAAGGTAATATATATATATATATATATATGTATATACACACACACACACACACACACACACACACACTACTGTGCAAAAGTTTTAGGCAACTGTGAAAAAATGCTGTAAATTAAGAATGATTTCAGAAATAGAAGTGTTAATGTTTTTTTTTTATCAATTATCAAAATGAACAGAAGAGAAATCCAAATCAAGTCGATGTTTGGTGTGGCTATCCTATGCTTTAAAACAGCATTAATACTTCTAGGTACACACAGTGCTTGTGCACACAGTTTTTGAAGGAACTCGGCAGGTAGGTTGTTCCAACCATCTTGGAGAACTAACTGCTAACCTTCTGTGGTTGTAAGCTGCCTCAAATTCTTCTGTTTCTTCATGTAATTCCAGACAGACTTGATGATATTGAGATTGGGACTCTGCGGGGGCCAAACCATTACTTCAAGGACTCCTTGCTCTATTTTACGCTGAAGATAGTTCTTAATGAGATTGCCTGTATGTTTGGAGTCAGTGTCCTGCTGCAGAATAAATTTGGGTTCACTCACACTCCTCCCTGATGGTATGGCATGATGGATAAATATCTGCCTGTAATTCTCAGCATTGATTACACCATTAATCCTGACCAAATCTCCAACTCCACTTGCAGAAATACAACTCCAAGCTTGCAAGTAACCTTCGCCATGCTTCAGTGTTGCCTGCAGACTCATAATTGTGGCGCTCTCCAGCCCTTCGGTGAACAAACTGCTTCCTGCTATGGCCAAACATTTCAAATTTTGACTCATCAGTCCAGAGCACCTGCTGCCATTTTTCTGCACCCCTTCCTATGCTTTCATGCATAATTAAGTGGCTTAGCCTTGTCATCACATCAAAGGTATGGCTTTTTGCCCCCAATTTCTCCATAAATACCACTTTTGTCCAGAATTTTCCAGACAGTAGCTGGGTGTACCTTGGTCGCACTGGTTTTTGCCAGTTCTGTGCTGATGGCACTGCTGGACATCTTCTGATGTTGAAGGGAAGTAAGCATTATGGGGTTGATTTATTAAAGGCAAAAAGACTGGGCACTTTGCAAAGTGCAGTTGCACTCTGCAAGAGCAGTCGCTCTGGAGCTTAGTAAATGAGTAGAAGCTCTGCTGGCTGCCATCATCCAATCATGTGCAAGCAAAAATGCTGTTTTTTAATTCTCCTTGCACATGATTGGGTATTCTTTGTAAAGTGAGGCTTTACTTCATCTACTAAGCTCTGGAGCAACTGCACTTGCAGAGTGCAACTGCACTTTGCAAAGCGCACAGTCTATTTGCCTTTAATAAATCAACCCCTATGTGTCTATTATCTGCTGCATTAAGTTTCCTTGGCCAACCACTGTGTCTATGGTGCATAATGTTGACCAATCAATGGTGTCCTCAATGCTGAGAAATACAGGCAGATACTTATCCATCATGCCATACCATCTGGGAGGCGTGTGGCTGATCCCAAATTTACTCTACAGCAGGACAAAGACCCCAAACATGCAAACAATGTCACAAAATTGAGCCAAAAGCATTTTAGTTTTGTTTTTAATGCATACAGTGCATAAATATACCTATACACTTCATTAAACACTAATGCCAGTGTCATTCAATCCATTTGCTGTGAGCCCAGGCTGTCATCGGCAAACCTGCTGAGGATGCCTCCCTACATCATCCCACACTCACAATACCACAGGGTGGTGCAGGTGTAATAACGTCAGTGACAATCTCTGGAGTATTGAAGACTGTTCACTGTATTAAAGACTGTTCACTACCTCTACAAGTAACATAGAGCCTGGGTGTCACATGATCGACCTGATGACTCTGAATTAGGGGAATAAAAAATAGGTGTGGGAGAGGGGGCTTTTTCTGAAGATCTGCTTTAATACAAATTCTATTGGAATGAGCACTTCAACGTTGTGGATTTTTGTGCAATATACTTTATGTCGTAGACGATCTTAGACATAAATGTGTAATTAATTAGCCAACTATGATAAATACAAATGCTGTTTAAACTAGAAAAGGCAGAAAAGATGGCCTCCACCCACATTCGTTTTTTCACACATTAACCTGTGCTCCTCTTAAGGTGTCCCCTGTCTCAAGCCTGCCTATGTGAAGAATGTAAAACTATTTTATGTTTGTTTGTTTGGAAGCATTTATTGATTAAATTGCTGCAGTCTGGGCAGTAGTCAGCCTGGGGTGGTGAGTTAATTTGTCTAATAGTATGGATTAAATAAGCTTTTGAATAATTCAGGTGGTGTTTCCTGCATAATCCCTAATATGGGAAAGACCTTGAGCTTCTGAATAAAGCTATGAATGTGGTGGCTGAAGTTCTGTTTTGTACATTCATGAAAAATAGGGTGTTTTTCATTAGTTTATTATCCAGTTCATGAGAAAAAAAGGATTCCAAACCCTAGCAATATTTAAGTTTGTGAACTGAACATTTTTATAGAAAGTAAAATAACATATATCTTTGTGAATAGATCCTAATGTCCAGTATCACGACATTCCAAGGGAACATGTTAAAACTTTACATACATACTGTATCTATGAATTGTATTAGTATGTTTTCTTTTAACAAGCTCTCGTAGTCTAAGATTACTGGTCCCTTAAGTCATGGCGAAAGACTATAACTAAATGGGTGATAATATTATATAATATATGATAATAATATAAAATAAATAAAATTGGCAAAAGGTCAGAATTGGCTTTTGGTATTAGTAGGCACTGTTAATCTGTGAGGACATTTTACCTTATTCTTGTGAGTAAAGCACTGACACCCATGGATGTTCTAACTGGGGGGCTATGTCATTATGTGACTGTCATAAGATACATCACGCTGTTTAAATTATATTTATGTCTGGCTGCAGCAACATGTGATTATACCACCTGCAGGCATGAAGTAGAGCATACAAGGAGCACTGGGAGTCTAGACACAAATGACGTGGATATGTAGTCTCCTTCAATTTGTCTTGTGGAGGTGAAATTCATATCTAAAGGCAATTATGGTTCTAGATTTTTCTGCTTTAGATTTTTTTTTCTGCTTGTAGGCAGGTGCAATCTACTTTCTCCCCTGCAGGTGGCGCTCCTCCTCCGCAGCACCACAGGTGGAGAGGAAGTCAAGAGTAACACAGTTCCTCTATGGTTTCCAAGGACACTGGGGAAGCACCCAATTGGATGCTGCCACCCCATGTGATTATGTGATTACCCCATAA